>MU158402.1:0-600000 GCA_015708705.1 Naganishia vishniacii ANT03-052
CCTAACCCCCTAACCCCTAACCCCTAACCCCTAACCCCTAACCCCTAACCCCTAACCCTACGACTTGGTGGTATGGGGCTGCTCTCTCACGAGGAGTGTGCCCCGCTGGCTTATGCTGCCGCGACGAAAACCTCGGATCATATTCTGTTCTCGCTACTGGGTCGCCCTGCCAAACAGCCTCTGTTCACCGACTCCGACAATCACGACTCGATTTCACCTCAAAGCTCGTTGTAAGGACGCGTTCAACCGAAGACGAGCTCCCTCTTTGCCACACTTGACGATCACCATCAAAACAATCATCGAATCGTCGTCAGGTCTTAGCAAGAAGAGGTTATCGATCGCTCCGTATTACCAAGCTTTACGACTGTCGGACTTTGAAATCTCGGCGGCTCTGCACGTTCGGACGCTGCATACTGGATCAGGTGCTGTATGCCTCCAGTGTGGAATCATGAACTCGCCTGGCCACGCCGAAGACTGTGTCGGTCGAAAGCGGTTTAACATCGCAAGACACGAACAGGTCAAACGCGGCATCGCCAACGCCACCGGTAGAATGGAAGGTGTCCGCGTCGCGGTCGAGCTCTACATCGGAGAAACCCACCGACGCAACGACATCCGAGTGACAGGCTCCGAGGTTTCGGGCGTAGCCAGTCATGAATACGATGTTACCGTTGTCTCCCTGGCAACTCGAGACTCCAACGCCACCGCCCTCCCGCTACAACTCACACCAACCAAACCAGCGGATAGAGCCCATGCGTTGATCAGCAAGTTCTTAACACTCCAGGCCGACAACAAGCGGAAACGACTCCCGAACAACAACATCCCGTTCTCGCCCTTGGTCTTTACGGTCGGCGGAATGATGGATCCTGGAACAGAGAAAACACTGACTTCATGGCAAGAGTCGGTACCGCCCTCGGTATTCGCCTCACTCTGTCAACAACCGTCTCTTATCCTTCTGAGAGCTAGAGCCAAGTCCTTCGTGCTCTAAGCGCATGCCACTGGTACGGCGTATTATCTGTAGTGTTCAGCTGTTTCCTCGTCTTGGAGTCTTTTCCCTAGATAATCTTCGACTTCGCTTCGTCTCCAATTGTATATGTAGTTCCAATGCTCTCATCTAACCTCTAACCCCTAACCCCGCCCACCAGCCTCGCCATCTCGGTTTCGACATCGACGCGCGCGGGACAGAAACCCGTGCAGGCCCAACTCGTATTTCAGGGTATCATCATGGTCTTTTGGCCCGTTTCAAGCCAGGAAGTTCCCCTTTCCGGGCCGGAGAGTCGGAGGGGTCAGTGTCAGTGTCCGCGGTGCACCCAGAATGAAGGTGATTCCCTCTTGTGCTCTCCCTACCCCCGAAGTCGTAAGCCGCAACGTCTTAAGATAGTCCATGACTTATGAACCACCCTTTGATTCACCGCTAATGCCGAAGGTACCTTGAGTGCAACACTTTCTCAGGAGAAGCTACCCTTCGCCTTTCACATAGGCATGTATCTAGACCCGTCTTACGTAGTTAGAATAAATCGCTGTGCTAGTTCCCTTTACAACGGTAGAGCTGTCTTGGTATTCTAAGATGCATCTTCTGCCCTCGACACAGGATGCTACGACCACGAATTTACCTATGCAATCCATGTGTAATTGTTGTAACGCACTTGACTGTCGCCTAACCCAGTATGGCGGGGGCCGGAGCCTGAGTGCCAGCTGAGCTTGATTACATAAGCCGCGCTGCAATCGAGGCCTCCTGCTGCGTATCAATCTCGCTAATATTGTCTTTGATCGGTCATCTATCTTCCCTGCTATCTACCCTGCTATCTACGCTCGTAGACAGCGTTGCCCATCAGAATGCCGCCTAAGTCAGACCTTAACGTACGCCCAACGCCTTCCTGAACGCCATCTCTCGGCGGAAACTCGTACTGATAACATCTCGCTTTATAGAAAGTTGGAACCGAGTCCTCGGACTTCCCCATCCTGTATGTGCTTGTTATCAGGAGAGTGGTGACTCCAACACTGATTCGCTACCTTTACAGCTGCGAGTCATGTCTTGGGGAGAACCCATATGTCAGGATGGTGCGTTCGAGTTGTCCGGGTCGGAGGTAACAGTGATATTGACGTGGTTGATGGTCGTTATCGTGTCCCAGAGCAAGCAAGAGTATGGAAAAGAATGCAAGGTGAGTAGTACACAACACCGTCTTCGACGCTCATCATCGTCTGATCGCTCACTGCTGCCGCCTCTCCCGCTTTCCTAAATACCCCGCTCCTCCCGTTCTTCTACGTCTTCACGTCTTCCCACATCGCAGATCTGCACTCGACCTTTCACCGTCTTCCGCTGGAACCCCGGGGCTGGAGCTCGTTTCAAGAAGACCGAGATCTGCACGACCTGCGCCAAAATCAAGAACGTGTGTCAGACGTGTTTGCTTGACTTGTGAGTGCTTATTCTTTGTTCTTCGCCTGGACTTGGCCTAACCCAACGGTTGGGTCGAATAGAGAGTATGGCTTGCCCACGCAAGTGCGGGATGCCGCTCTGGGTAGACTGAATGAAGCGCCGACGTCTGACATCAACAAGCAGTATTACACGCAGGTGATGGAGCAGGCTGTGAGCATGTCTCTACTGGGTCGGTAGACGCTTTCTTATCTTCTTGTTGCCCGCGTTCCTCAGATGGCAAACACCTCATCCGGCCTGCTACAGGATACACCCGACGCACGCATGGCCTCGTCGGCAGCCAAGGAAATGCTTAAAGATCTCGCCCGCAAAGACCCCTACTACAAGCGTAATCGACCACACATCTGCAGCTTTTTCGTCAAGGGGGAGTGCAAGCGGGGTAACGAGTGTCCATTCAGGTCAGTCCATCATCGTTGTCATCTAGTCGACATCTCATTGATGACTTTGCGGCATCAGGCACGAGGTTCCCCAGGAGAACGGTTTGGAGAAACAGAACATTACGGACAGGTACCATGGAAATAATGACCCGGTGGCCAAGAAGATGCTGCGAGAGCACGCCGAGAGCAAGGGCTTGGTTGCGCCAGGGGACCAGTCGATCGTCAGTCTTGTTCGCCGCCAGTCCATCCCAATGATACTGACGTCGGGTTACCGCAGACAACGTTGATCTTCCTTGGTCTACCGGAATGTGAAGAGCAGGATGTGAGAACAGCCTTAATGAGCAGCTGTCCGTTCCTGCAGCACACGCAAATCAAGTCACTAACAATCGTAGCCGCGAGTCGTGAGTCGTATCTTACCGGTCTGCAACGTCGCGGCGTATTGACGATCTTCTCCTTAGATTGTGCATTCGTCGTATTCAATCAGCGGGCGGTAGCAGAGCGAGCGGCCGAAGCGCTTTCCGCTCAAGCAGGAATCGAAGTGCTGGGTAAACGTGGAAAGATTGTCTGGGGCAAAGCGAGACCTGCCAGGGGTGCGGCGGCAGTTGGCGCGGCAGGCAAGGCAAAAGCTGCCGCCTAGAGCGGTATAGCTGGCTGGGGCGATGTCAAATCATTATGCTGGATTGTGTCATGTTGTAAGCTCTATAATGCGATACATTTGTAGTCTATGCGGTATGGATACAGTGTAGTCGTTACCCTCTCCCCTCTACGAAATTATAAGTCTTCCTCCTGTTCCGGAGTAGGTATGATTTGCGGATTAAGAAACGTTTGTACACCGAAGAGCTCTCTGGCACACTCGACAGTCTGATAGAAGTGGAGTCGTCAACTTGAGCCGCGGGTAACGCAAACCAGGCGACCTTACCTCGTCCAGTACATCACACAGTCGAGTCAAGGCCTCGCGTTCCGCGAATGCATACAGTGCCGCAAGATCCATCGCATTTGGAGTGCGGAGACGCCGCGGACACGTCCCCGCGTCAGTCTCGCTCACAGCAGGAGATTGAGTGCCTGAAGGGGGGCGCGATTCTCCCAGCAATCTTTCGACGGTCTTGCTCCATTTCGTTACAGCTTCACGCGGTGATGGAAGGAACTGGGGCAAGGGCGAACGAGATCGGGTGGCGTGACCGATGGCGAAGAATGTGATGTATATCGAAGATACCTGGTGGGGTCTACAGTAAGAGGCTAATCAAAAACTTGCCTTGGCTGTGACTCACCAGATCTTGCCTGAGTGGAATAACGTCCAACACTGTCTCCCGTCGTGGAATACTAAGCCGCAATGTTCTGATCTCAATCAACACCTCCAGGATCTTGGCTAGGGAGGCGTTGAGGCGCGAGTGAAGCCTGTAAGGCTTTGGCAGTAACGATATTTCTAGATGTTGAATCCTTGCAAGCGATTGACACTGTCCTATCCCGGCCTGCAAACGAATAAGGTAGGGCTTGGATACAAATAGGGTTGAGCTTACCTCGATATTCTGTTCCAAAACAATGTACTGCTCAACATTGGCGGTATAAACCAGAGAAGGCCGGAGATTGTCTCTGCTCATCATGAGATCTGGAGGTGGTTGCTCAGCGACCGAGCACATCCCGAAAGACGAAACACTCACACAGCTCCGCGAGTTTGTCTAACGTGGTCGCGAGGCAGTGAAAATATCGCACACGAGCGTGATACGGAAAGATAAACGAGTTGACCAAAAAAGCTGCAATGATACTGAAGGATTCAGATTAGCATGATATTGCACACAGTGCTCACAGGTGACGTTGCAACATACCCCGCTGCCACCTGTTCAGCTCGCCAGGCTGCGACAATGATAACCTCGGAATATGGGTCTCGATTCAAGTACGGTATGAATAAGACCGGCGGAAGAGTGATCCCGGCTACGATCCCTATGCCGGGATAAGTCGAAAACAGCATGATCCATGCAATCGGTAGACTGCAGGCGGTAGCAACTGCTGTCAAGCCATAGGGTGTGCCACGTGCAACTACATAGCCCTATATGTAGCAGCGTCATCAGTCTTGTGAGTCGTGAATACTATGCGACCGCACGACGTACGACGTAACCAACGACCGCTCCGCTGACGGTACCGATCAGTCGCCATATACCCAGCCGAAACGTCGCTCCAGTGGTGATATCCAGGACATATAGGCTGAACTCAACGTGAGTGCAGATCGTTGACCAAATGCGGACGCACTCACTAACTAATCACTGCCTATTGGGAAAGCGAAGGTCAAGGCAAATTCAAGCGCGCGACCGGAACCAACTTACCCATTGTCCCCGACTGGAGTTGAACCACTGGCGTCCTAGATGCAACCCCCAGTGAGCCTGATACTAAGACTTGGGCACACCGACTTACCACTCGACTCAAGAGGGAGGTAGCCAGGCAGGGCAAGTAGCATCACGCCCAGCGCCATCTTGAAAGCGTAATGATTGTGCTTGGAGTGTTTGGCGTTGGCAATCGACTTGGAAAGGCGAATTCGCCCTGCGTGTAAAGGGTGAGATAAAGCTCATCGTACTCTTTCAGAGACTCACGTTGTAAGGACTGATCTGACGTCCACCATATCTTGCACTGCAGCACGAGTCTTCTCCATCGATGCGCCAGATTCCACCGAGAAGACGCCATCGTCTTGGTCTCCTTCAGCTCACCATACTCGTCCTCATTTGCCGCCCCAGCATGCCTGTCCGCTGCCTGTCGCTGTAAATGTATTTCACGGTCATCGCGAGTGATTGTTCGCGCCAGTTGGTGTTGGGCCATAAATGCTACATCTTCTTCTTCTTCTGTAACCGCCGTTTCCAATTCGGCATTTCTTTGGACTGAAGATAGGTGGGAGTGGTAAACAACTGCTTGAGCTACTGCCACCGCTTACCTACCTGCGGAATTAGAAGCGCCCACATCGTCTATCAGCCTGCCCTTGCTGGGGGCCTTCAAAAGCCAGTGTCTTCCCAGTTTTGGCAACCAAATCTTGCTTTTCCTTGAACCCTTCTCTGTGAATCCACGGGCATCTGCGTCCTTGATCAGTTGATCCGAAGTGGTAATCAGTTGTAGAATGTCCGACGAGAGCTACATCTGATGTTAGCCACAATAAGCTGATACGCCGAGCTCGACTCACATCCAGCATCGCCACCAGCCACGACGTCGCTCTCAGCCGGGCCTCGTGCGCCTTCTGTACCCTCGCGGCATCCGTTCCCTTGACCCCTGCTAATCCCCTGCCCAACTTGTGCTCGAATATTGCCCGAGCTGAAGTCGACGGCGGATCCATCAGGGATACCCTCGCGACCGGACACTTGGCGGCGCCGTTTGCCGAGGACGGAAAAGCGGCAAAGACGTCTGTCTCTAGCCAAACGAGGAGGTCCGCTTCGTAACCCGTCACAGCCGATTCGAGGTCACGGCGGATTTCAAGCAGTCGATCCCTGCATTTGAGCGCAGACGACCTTCCTTGGGGCGTGGCACCAGACATCCCAAGTCTTCGGAGAAGGGCGGCAAGGGTATATTCACGGCGCTGCTCATCCGACCAGGCGTACACATCGTCCACCACTCCCACGCAGGCGGACAGCGCACGGCTCATCGTGCTAGCCAGCAACGGCAGACTCTCCCTGAACGGCGCACCCTCGCTATCTCCTTCGTCCACCTCGCGCCTACTGCGCTGTAGCTCTCCCTGCACGAATGAAGGGTGCATTCCTCTCCCGCCGCCTTTCGCAACCGCGTTCCTCCCTATCCTGGTTCCCAGCAATGTCAGAAACGGCCTGATCACAGTTGGACCCAGAGGGGCATAGGTTACGCTGTGTCTTTGCGCGTTGTACAGATCTCGCAGAATCGGCGTGAGCGCTGGTAACGAGCGAGCCGGTTTTGGTATATTGAGTAAACGTGCTTCGGACACTTGTAGCGGCAGATTGACAGATTGCTCTGTATCAGCACCAGAAGTTGGAGGTGTGTCATCACCCGAAGAATCTGGCGGAGTCGATGTTTGCCAGGCGGGAGAGACTGACGATGCAGGCAAGGCGCCATCGACCTGAACCTGGATTTCATGCTGTATTGTGCCGATAGCCTCGTGCAATACATCCCGGAGCGATGACCTTGTCGGCGGAAGGAAAAAGTGACCGATGACGGATGACAAGAGGGAGACGAGCATTGCGAATAGGGTAGGGTAGAAGAGGTTGAGGAAGTATGAAGGGGACATCTAGAGAGCACGGGTAAGCTGAAGCTCAGCACGTGGCAGCTCGAGCCCACCTCTTGGATGTCAGAGGAACCGGCCAGTAGCCAGACGCCGTGAAAGAGCACGATTCTAGCCGCATTCATCAGCCGTGGCAACTTTGACCTGACCCAACCCGCTGCAACAAAGAATCAGCACTTCACAACGCAATTATAGATACCGGAGCCACTCACTAACGACAGCAAGCACCGCCAACCCGAGCGCACACGCCGTCCGTGCCCACACCGTTTCCCCGTCTCGCCCTTCACCCGCCCGATTCGCGAGCACCGCGAACCACAGGAACAAGTTCGCATACCCAAGGCTCAGCAGTGCTCCAGCAAATGCTAGTGCCGAGGACTCGATCTGGGCGATAAGCGTTCCCGAGGGGTAGAAGTAGAGGATCTGGATGGTGGGGATGAGAAATGCGTATGGCGGGGAGAGGTGAGCAACCGGGCGAATGACGATGAAAAAACATGAGAGAAAGGCGGCGAGGACGGGTGGGACAAGCTGTGCTGTTTGTGCATAGGAGAAGGGTATACGGGGCTTCATGGCGTCGAGGGAAGCGAGAATGGAAATGACATTGGCTGCGACCGGAAAGATAAACTTCAGGTTAATCTACTAGGAAGAGGAGTCTCACTCGAACGGGATGACAAAATAAACAGCCGGGTGACTGCTCAGAGTTGGGCGGGATTTCGCCACTTTGCATTCTCTGCAGATGGTAATTATCGAGAACAAGAGTGCACCGGCGGGTTTGCACGGAATCAACCAGAGGTGACCACACAAGTCCACATGCCGCCCGTGAAGATTTGCCTCGCCAAGTCGGAGCGTGACCTCCGCCTGAAATGCCAGATCTCCCCTACCTAATCATCCTCGCGTCGTGACTTACCACGCAACATCCCCTCCTTCTTCCCTTGGGATATCGGTGTATTCGTCCATCGGTGTATCAACACGTCGAATCTTCTCTGGTCGCTCAGTCGGTCAGCTTGAACCATGCGGAGAGCTCGGTTGCCCACTCCCCGGACTTGAGCGTCTCTGTCCGACCTTTGGCGATGATGAAGATTCGCAGCTAAGCTAGGCAAGCGGGTTAGACGCCGAGTCCCCGCAAGGGATACCAGTGATGGCTTACCTGTCCATGATTATGAAGACCTGCAGGGAGGTCCATCACCTCTTTCCCCGGAACTTCTCCAACAAGCGGCTCAGCATAACATCCATTGATGGAACACCACACGACAGGAGGCACCCTGCAACGTAAAAGGAGAAAAGGGGTAATCACGCAGAAGCAGATTCCCCGGGACCTCGTTGCAGCTCGTCACAGTCCGGCAAAGGTCTTTCCGACGACCAATATCTCTTTGTCTTTGTCAAAGTCTTTCCCTCGGCGGTACAAGTAGCAGATGTCCCAACGAGAGGTTCGGGGACGTGTTCAAGTCAATTCTCGTTATAATGTCGGCTGTCCTGTCGGGGAGGTGGAGGATGGGGAGTCGAGCGCAGGCGACTCTGCCACAGCCCAGACGTCCAGGATTCTCATTCATGCAGTGCTACCAGACGGCGATGGATGCGCCCGACAGCTGGTGCCGCCGATTTGTACCTCGGTCGAATGCCGGCATGGCCCGAACGAATCATGGTACCGAGTCCGGGCAGAAGGCAGACTACCGATCCTAATACCTCGACGACAAAGGCGTGAGCGCCAGTCAGACAGTTTGGGTATATTGAATGTCAATATAATGATACAGAAAGCCCACAAGGCTCCAGACCCAACATCGAACAAAAGAAAGCGTCATCTATGCTACACCACAACTCCCGCACACCCACATACCCTGCTCCTCCCTGCTCGCCCGCGTACGTTGATCCGCTCCCATGGGTAATTAAAGGACCAGTCCGACTGCGCCGACAAGGAGGGCGGAGAGACCGCCCGTCAGGAGGATGGGCAGGTCCAGCGTGAGTCCCTGTGCGCCCGAACGTTTCGTCAAGCCGTCAAGGTCTCGTTTCCGTGCGGCTTGACCCGATGCCTAAGGAGGGAACCCGACGAATCAGCTAAAACCCGACGGAAGATATGCAAGATGGGTCACTCACGTTGACGCCCGTCAGGTACTGCGTGGGCAACATGTTTGGCGGGTTGGCCATCATCCACATGGGCGGCATCTTTGCTCCATCGAATCGATTCACGTCGAGTCGGTAATTCTGCCGAGTGGAATCCATGGTGATCCCCCAATCGGCATACAGTGTAACCTGATTATATTCCGTGATAAGGTTGGTCACTGCCGCGCAAGGGTCTTGAACCTGAATCCGACCGTCCGAGGGGAACGGGTAGAGCGTCATCGACCCGTTGTTGTTTAGTTGGTATATACCGTGTTGCCAGAGAATGTAGGCGGTGATGCAGGTTGGGTTAGTGGCGTTGGATGTGAATCGGTATTGGGCTTCCTCGAAGAAACCAGTGTCCGTGCTAGGGATGAGGAGGGTTGAGCAAGAGGTAGCGACGATGGTGTGCAGGGGACCTACAAGCTGTAACTGATACCCGTGGTCGTTGGGTACGTGAATGAGTAGTTGGCGGGATTGCAGAATGCCTGGAAGGAAGGGTAGTGTCAGTTGCCTTCGAACCCGGGAAAGCTTGGCGTCTAGGCAGACTGCAATTCATCGTAGGGTGGTGGAAATCTACGGACAGCGTTGACGATCCAAAACTGTGGGACTGACGTCCGTCGTAGACCTTTCCCCCGATAGCCGTAGAGCTCTGTACGATTCGACGTATCGAGTCGACTCGACTCGCGGTGACATTCCCCCATTTCGACAAATCTGACCCGCAACCACGCGGAATGCAATTGTCCAGGTCGGTTCCTCAAAGTAAACCGAATGCCCAAGCAAACGATCCCGTTTGCTCTATCCCCTCGGTCGATGCAATCCTTCACCCCTTCTCTCGATGCACCGAACAAACTCGATCCCCTTGACCCAGATCTCACCCTTCCCTAACCTATTTCTTGTCCAGCTCCTCGTCCTCGACACATATCCCCACCACTCCCCGTCCATCCCAACCATCCAAAAGCCCAAACAAAACGACTCACCCCACCGGTCTGAACATGCGCATTGGAACTCCATGTCCCTTGGAGCGACGTGATGTTATTCGTCGAGCTCAAATCCCCTTGTGCCGAGACCGAAGAAACCAAGGCAGAAAGTGACCCGGCGAGAAGGGCGAGAAGGGTCGTAGGCGTCGGAGTGAGCATGGTGTGGTATGCCGTGGAGTGTAAGAGGAGCTGAAGACGGGGACAGGGACGGGGCAGAGGGTCCTGATCTGGAGAGGATTGAGATGACCACCACATGACTGACTGACGGGCAAAGGGCGCGTGGGATGAGATGCGCTAAAACAAAAGGATGGGCTGTGTTGTTGTTTACGTAAGCCGCGAAGGAGGGGGCGCGTCTCGGGGATATTTGATGCGCGAGCGAGTTTATCGCCGTGGCCTAGTCGTCGCCTTGCATGTGCAGTTGCCCTTTTCCCCTTGCTGCCCTTGTCGTGGTGAAATCTATGAACCAGAAAGCTTCGAATACAGCTATACAAAATGCAGCGATTGCCCTTAGACGGGGTGCCAGGACCCCTGCACTCGCTATTTCCAACTTCAAGCCGCGCATAGCTGAGGGCTCGCACAACTATCGTCATATTGTTTTCTTTTATCGATTCTCTTTGGCTTCGAACGAGATGCATCCTTCCCCTCCCAGGTACGATGCGGCGTACATTATCTTTCCGAGACTGCGACAGCCCACAAAAAGGTTGACCGAAGGTGACCTCATCACATCAGACTGGCCTTCGCTGAGTCTCCCGGAGAGCTTCCCGGAGGATGCTGTCGGAGATGTTTCTTTGACACGGCTGTCTCGCATTTAGCCCCTTCAGCTTTTGTAAAATATCAGTGACCGTTCGACTCAACCGCCAAAGGGATATTTCGGCGTGGGCCCGGACAAAGCCCATAAACGGTACCGTATCCCTGCTACGGTCGCGACCCCGTGTCAATCTTCATAGCAATCGGAGAAAGGGGTCGAGCAGTCCTGCCCGCAACGAAAGGGCTGCTTGGCAAAAAGCAGTACAAGATGAAGGCGACGCGGAAGGTCACAGGGTATTGGTCACCAGTGCCTGTGGTCTCCACCGACGCGACACGACCTCATGTCATCCTTCACGAGAAGTTGACAGTATTGGAGATCGGACGTGAGGGTTCGATGCAGGTCACCATGATAAAACCGATAGGAATTTGCAGTTGAATGACACCAGGGAGTTTCCACCTCTCATAAAACTGTAACAATCTCGAGCGCCTCTTAGACTGTCGATTCGGGCCTAGTCGCAATGTGAACGGTGAGTGCGGAAGCATCGCAAAATTCACGTTTCAGGCTCAGCTCGCCAGCATTCCGCAAGGCACGGAAAGGGATTCGGGGCATTGTGGCTGGCCGAACTGATGGTTTCCACTCTAGCAACTTTAGCAGATGGACTTGCTACAGGGAGGACACCGGATACCAAAGTGGTGAGCCGCCTACGCCTAGCTGCTGCCATCGAGAGAGAAGCTGATCTCTGCTTGACAACTGACCGACTTGGTCGTCAATCTGGGAACACACGATAGATGAAACGTATGATACAAGGACAATCAAGCTTTTTGTTCAGAACTTTATTCACGAAAACAATACTAAACGCAATGATACCGCTGATGTAACAGTATATTTCTATGTTCACCCTATATGTACACTGTATACCCATATTTCCGGTGCTCGAGCACACCAAACAGAACATTTCCGCTTCGAGGTCATGCGGGCCGAAAGAACGTTCTGGTACTCCCCTTCTTGTCGTGCTAGGCAAGTCTCGAGGGTTAGAGCATCACCACGCCAATCTTGGACGTCTCCTTCGTCTTCCACGCATCTCGAGCACCATCGATGGGTGCACATCGCCAGTTGTAGAGGTAGTCTATCACAGGGGAGAGCAATCAGTGGTGCTTTTGTGTGGCGGGGTAGAGGGAGAATACTTACAGTTCTGTCAGCGTCACGTGCGTATGGGGAAAACAGTCAGCGAAGACGATGATATGGCGTTGGTCGACTCACGAGGTACCCATCGCCCGGCCCAAACTACGGATCAGGGATACGTGATTAGCCGTTCTGGCTCTCAAACTTTGGGTCGGCAAGGCACTCACCAATTGGTCATGCAGGAACAAGTTGTTATCCATCAACGACAAGGCGTTAAACACGTCGAACCCGGCCTAGCGGCATCCCAAGGTTCAAGAGTCAGTCGGATGTGCACTCCTGCGCCCACGCTGAACGCACCTGCTTGGCAACAATCAAACAATCCTTCATCAATGCATTCAACCGTTCCCCGAGCCGCGACTTTTCCTCGGCCGAATCCCCTCGACTGGCGTCTGAGGCAAGAGGGATGCAGTCCGAAGCGTAGTAGAATGAGTAGGCGGTTTCGAGGGACTGGTGGGTCTTGTGTTTCATGATCAACGAAGGGAGGGAGTAGAATGACATAAAGTCGGTGATGGCGTGTGTCGAGGGGTCCTAAGGCGCAGGACGGATCAGCGCAGGCGCTGCACCAGAGAAACAGCAAGGACCCACCTCGACAACATAAGCCCACACCACCTGTCCCTTCCTCCCCCTTCCACCTACATCCTCACCCTCCCCGCGGCCACTCAAAAACCAATGGTCAACCTCGTCATCCCGCGCGAAAACCTGCTGCATTTCAAAACGATCCATATACCTCCTCAGCAACTCGCCCACCTGCGGGACGTCGTCGTGGCGCATCTCTCGGAATCCGGAGAGGAGCGGTGTGGCGGGCAGGGCATATTTTCGAACGAGGCGGGAGATGGTTTCGCCGCGGCCGATCGGGGTGAAGCCAATGTCGACGAGTTTGGCCGGGTTGAGGTTGCGGTGGTAGTATCTGCGGGTGCGAACGAGCGGGCCAAGAAACGGAGGGTATGATCAGCGGCGCACGGTTGTTCGGTGGGGACTCTGGGCACGCACCGACACGTCGAAATCGGCGTAGGAATCACCACGCCGGCGGTATACACGGCCTGCCAAATCCCCTTGAGGTTGACCCTCCGTGTAACCTCTTTGATCAAGACGGGCGCCAAGCGCTTATTCCGGAGTCTCTTGTGCGCACAGAGAAAGTTGATTTCGGCGGCTTTGAATGATCTGACGGGAGGAAGCGTGAGCGATCCATCAAAGAAAACGGCACGGAAGCACCTCGGAATTCTTGAATCTCGCTGAATGGCAAGAGCCATCCCGCATACTCTCCAGGCTACTTGCTTGCCGGCACGAGTTTCGCCGGTCACGAGCGTCCTTGCTTCCTTCCTCGTCTCCTCTCGCGCACGATACCGCGCACTCGGAAAGATGCGGGTCGACACCGCTCGGGTCTCTGGCGTCACCCACAAGGCCTGCTACCACTCGCTCGCCAGTTGATCTAGCTCCGCGCGACCGCGTGTGGCGTCATATCCGACGCTATCGTCTGCTCGCGCCCCAACATCATGCCCTTCCGGCCCTTTCGTACAACGGGTCACCCGTTCGCCTCGTCATCGTCCATCTCATCGAGCGGCACTTTGGAGTGCGAGCACCGACGTGGATAGCGAAATCTCTGAGGGACTCTCGATGTCACGTCTCCTACGGCGGGTCCTCTTCGGTCTCCGGTCAAGCGTGCCCCGGATAGCCGCTCTTGATGACCCGCACGAAGTCGCGTGCCGCTTACACCTCCTGAAACACGGCTACTCCATTGTCAATGACGCCGCGGCCTCCGAGGGATTGCCCCTCAGCCGGGACACTCCCACGTCGTCGGATGCGGATCGTCGCTCAAACAGATCCGTCCGAGGTGACCGCATCAGCGCTCGTGCAAGACGAGGTCTCTCATCCGCCGCGCCGGGACGATGGAGTACCCACCCCTGGACCAGATGGCGGGCGTACGAGATCACACGCCCTCTCCCTCATACCCTCTCCGAAGGCTTGTCGCCACGCACGGCGTTTGGTGCACCCTTTCCGGCGTCTCGTTCCACGTCTCCTCTCTACCGGTCGTTCTATCCCTCTCGCTAGATAGTTCGGTAGGAGCCTTCCTCCCTTGAAGCCCGCCGCGCAAGACTCGCTGAAATAGAAGGGCGCCTTTCCCGCGTCGAGCCCACCGTTATTCGTCGGTCCCTCAGTTCCGTAACGTATCTCGCGGGACGCTCGGTCGCCTCATGGCGTCGTAACCTGGCAGCACTGTCGTCTTTTCGAGCATCATACGACGCGCCCAACAGTCGTGGTCTCCCGCCGGTCCCTCCCTCCGCCAGTCAGCATCTGGCTCGGCGTGCGGGGCAGGGTTCTCCTCGCCTTGATCAACAGTCCCCATCTCACTCGCGACCTCCGCCCGCTCGCTCGCTGGGGCTTGCTCGTCCGGCTCGCCTCGGTCCTCACTCGGCCCTCACTCGCTTCGCTCGTTCGCCGCTCGATCGTCGCTCGTTCGTCGCTCACTCGGCCACTCACCTCCCCCTCACCGCCACCTCCATCGGTATCCCACTAATAAACGCCACCAACTTGCCCGTCGCCTTGACCCTCACGCCGACATGCCACTCCCGCTCATACCCGGGCGGACAAAGCGCCCACCGCAAAAACTCGACCGTATAACCCAAGCGAAACGCCGCCTCTGGATCCTCTACGTAATTCTCCGACAAGAGTTGCTGTGTTTCCCCGAGTGTCGTGGGATCCCGTACGTCCACTGTCGACCACTCATACCCGTCCGGCAAGGGCAACGTGTCCCTCCGAACGTCCCCGACCTCTTTCGGCGGATCAATCGGCCCTTCCTCCGGGACCTCCAAAGCCGACGCAGAGACCGTTTGAATCACCGGCTGCGTCTTCCAAAACTTGTGTTCGCCCAAGTCCTTGGTATTCGACGGATTCCCCAACGCCTGCCGCCCCTCGAGGAGCTTGATCAGGTCGATCGCCTTGAGGGCTTTCCTGATCTCGTCGTCGTTGACTTGCAGCGGAGCGCTACCGGCGGGCGCATCATTGACGAGTTGGTGCTGGACGGCGTCGATCAGCTCGGAGGGAACAGCAGTGCCCGGTGACGTGATATCCTTTAGTTTCTGAAGCGCTTTCGTGGCCTTGTTCTTTGATTTCTTCTTCTTCTTCTTTGGTTTATCAGGCGTTGCGGGTGGTTGTTGTGGTTGTTGGTCGTCGTCGTCATCATCTCCCTCGTCTGGGTCCTGCTCCGCGTCTGCCTCTGCCTGGAGATCTGCAAACTTGTCGAGCAAGTCACGGAGGTTGTCGGGGTCGTCTATCTTGGGAGTGGGGGCCATGGTCGGGGAGGGATAGGGGGAGGGATAGGGGGAGGATAGGGGGAGGGATAGGGGAAGGGAAAGCAGGAAAACAAAAGAAAGAAGGACAGGAAAGAAGAAGAAGAACCCCCCGCCGAAGAAAGAAGAGAAGAACCCCCCGTCGATCGTCCCACGCGTCTCCCTGGCTCGATCACCGGAAGCTGATGGAGGAGGAATCCCCGGGGAGAGGAAGCTTGGTTTCATCTCGCCCCGACGTTTCCTAGCCAGGTGGCGACGGTGGTGACGATGAAGCGGTGGGTACTCAAGCGCAGAAAAGGACAGCGGCTGTTATATCGCAACGTGGACAGACCATGGAGCGTGCTTGGTGGCACGGCAGTCCTGTAAAAGTATAGTCCATCCAGCAACGTGGAAACTCATATCAGAGACAAGGAAGGCTGAAGACCATACATACTGGCATTGGGGTCGCGACGGTAAGGGCGAGGTCCGCCACAAAACCGTCTTCTGGAGGTCAGGTTGACGTTGGATCGGTAGTTGGCAGAACAAAGAGCTGATTGTTACAACCACCGACAATACCACGGCCATACGAGTAAAGGAAGAATCACATTGGCTTACTGCTTGGTCGCATCAATTTCATGGAGAACCGATTACCGAACTCCCCTGTTGAAACCCCGGCGCCTATTTGATAATAGGTCCGGACGCTCTTGTCCCGCGTCCTCTTCGGGAGTAATCATCTTGTATACATCATGGATGAGTTGTCCGATGGTATAGCCGGTCATGGCGTTGTCAGCGTAGTCCAGTATCTTCTTGGCGACGTCTCTCGCCGCTTTCCTGGCTTCCGGGGATAGCTTTGGCAAGCCGAGACGAGGGCGGGTACCGTCCGCCAAGAAGACGGGCTCGATGGGCGAGGCACATAGGGCAGCGTTGTATACGACTCCGACGAGGTCCTCTCGAGCGTCGCACTGTGTCGACCTCTCAGCAGGTTACGCGAAACTATGGCAAATACCTTTCTGCTTACCTCGGGTTGATCCGCCATCGTCTTTTCCAAGGACAATGTTTGAAAGAGTGATCGAGCGGTCGTGAGCGTATAGGACGCTGCCATTGACTGAACGACTTGGTCTTGGATACTGCGGATGGCGACGTCACGTTCCTAGGGATCGATGGATCAGCAAGAGTTCAATGACACTAGCACATGACGACTTACGGGCGGCATTCCAAAAAGTCGAAGAGCGACAGGCCGAGGAGGTTTGGGAGGCCAAGTGATTTTGGGAGGCTTAGGGACAACCGGCCACTTTGGCGGCTTTGGAAACGTGCCCTAGAGAACAAGGCAGCCACAGGTCAAGAGCCGCACCGTCGTGTCGTAGTTGGAGGACTCACCACGATCGGGTAAATCAAAGAGATCCACTTGAGTAGGTCCTCATCAATGATAGAATCGGTCACATCACGACTGATGTCGTCAACCACCTTACGGACGGAAAGGACGGCAAGCCGCTGCTGCTGTTCCGGGTCGAGGTGGCTCGAGAGGTTCTGGAACTGCGCGGAAAGGTTCTTGGTAAAGTCTTCTTTCAAGTCATCGATGAG
Source organism: Naganishia vishniacii ANT03-052 (assembly GCA_015708705.1). NCBI lineage: Eukaryota > Fungi > Basidiomycota > Tremellomycetes > Filobasidiales > Filobasidiaceae > Naganishia > Naganishia vishniacii. Next base: position 16,879 of record MU158402.1, read on the forward strand.
AGCGGTCAATGACGCCCTGATCTCTGCGTTTGCTCCGTTGGGCGCGATGTTGGATATGGTAGGGCGTTGTGAGGTGCTATGGAGGCGGTGCGGAAACTCAACTTCAGCCTTTCTGCAGTGTTTGGTGTCGCTTATAAACGTGGATTGCCCTCACCGAGAATGGTTACTTGGTTGTCCTCCTGTGCAGTACCCAAGTCGTACGATTGAGGCCTGTCCAAAATGCTCGGGGGCTGACGGGGTGAAAGAGAAGCCTTCCTAGACTCAGGCACCAATCCAAATTTCCTCGGTTCTCGGTCACCATTCAGTGACTTCGCTTCCCAGACTAAGAAGTAAGAGCTGCAACCAAGGGAGGCGGTGGTGCAACGCTGGCCACCACGTCCCATCACACCTCATCAGGAACAGAGGATGGCGCGAATGCCGAGGCAGTCACAGGTCCGCCCGGGGGCCACAAGCTGTAGGATACATCGCGTAGTGATGGCTGAAGGCCAGACTGACCTGGCACGAAACAGGGCTGTCCGCAGCGAGAAGTAAGAGCCAAATAAATGAGCATGACGAACCTCCAGGCTGGCGACTGCCTGCTATACCCCTTGTTGCATCCGCCATAGTTGCATTCTGCAACCGCCAGGATCCGGTAGCTGTATGTTCCTTCGTCGTTCCCGGCCTGTTGCGCTGCGCACCTGACAGGAGAATATTCCCTGAACCGAGGTTGCTGTGAGGCAAGATCCAAGCACACAAGAATGTCCAGCGTTATGCCATGGTCAAGTCCAGACGTGCGTGCACAAATAGCCAGCAGCCTGTGGCGAAGCGGGACATTGAAACGCCCGCAAAGCTACGCTGGCGGCATGAAAACACGCACGCGCAGAATGAGTGACTGCTTTCCTGTTGGACCTGGCGCGGAATCCAAAAAATGCATAGGGACACCATTACCCAGGTCCGAACAAGGCAAACTCCACCAGGCATCTGCGATAGCATGCCATCTCGTCATCTCAGCTCATCATGCTTGCGGTACGCCCAGGCTTCCCCGCAGACAGTGCTAGAGCGCGATCAAGGTAGGACGCCAGGGGACGTTTTACCAGATGCAAGATGTCGATATTGCGACGAGAGAAAAACACGGCCAGCTTCCTTTCCCATCCCTTCTTGCCAACATCGAGACATGGTCAGCCTTTGCCGGTCAGAGTATCTATAGGGGAATCCAGCCGTAGGACTCGGCTGAAGCGACTGTCAGTGGCCGGCGAGGTCGCGAGCGCATGGGATCGTTCTCACTGAGGTCTCGAAAGTGTCGACCGGAAACGACGGGGCGAAGTTGGAAAGCGGCCGTATGTACGTGCCGTATTCTGAAATTGACACTACCTTTTCGAAACGACCGTTTGCCGCGGTTCCAGTCGCGCAGGTGATGGGTCTGAGATGGCGAACTGAGATGGTCGGTCTTGAAGAACGGGAAAAGATTTTTCGTCGATACGTGATTGCACCGTGCCTACAAGCCGTATTTGATCGCGTTAAGTCGCTATGCAATGGCTCATCACGGCCGGAGTAGGTCACCGCATTTCACGTAGAGACCCCGGCGTCGTCTATACACGGGCAACGAAGACCCAAGGAGAAGGAGAACGTACTCGAGCGCTGGTTTACGACATCCGCTTTGTTCATCGCAAATTTCGGGCAGAAGCAAGCCGGAACAATGCCGGAACGTACCACAGTCGAGCCCAGGTCATATTCTCCACTACGTCTGCTCAATCGCTTTGACCCGTGGCCAGACCTCGACCTTTTCCCTCTCCATGTCGATAGCAACAAGCAAGCAGTCGGCGTTCAGGACTTGGACTCGCGGCGTGTCGGCATCGACGCAGCTTTTCTTCGATTGGTAGAGTCGTGACGGAGTCCTCGTTGCACGCGATGCTGGTTTCTGTCTGCGAGTCCGAATCTCCTGCAGCTCCTGTGGCTCCTGACATCCGGTAGTCTGAAGGTGGCGTTCCTAGCTACAAGTCTTCTCCCTGTAAATCGGCCACTTGACTTTCCCTGCTGCTCGATCGCTCGACGCGTCACCAACACCAATTCATCGAGCAAGTACTTTCAATCCACCCTGTCCTATACTCTTTACCCTTCTTCCTCCTCTTACCATCCAGCCATGTCCGCCTTGGAAACACTCGCACGCTATCGGACCATCAATGCCCGTGAATCGCCCACTGTCGTGCGGCTAGGGGAAGAGCTTCTCGCGCAGGGAACACGACTCGGCACGCAAGGTGGGTTCGCACTTTCTGCGGGTTTCTGGTATTCGTTGTAATGAGAGTTGATTCGATTCGGGTTTGGCGATGTAGAGTGGGCTGTGAGGGAACAGATTGTAGTTGCTGCACTGGATGTGGGGAATACCGCGCTCGCCGAGGTATGTCCTGCAGCTCCTTCCGTCTACCTAAACCTATATCAACTGAAACCCGCGACAACCCCGCAGAGCCAACTCGCCCTTCTCTCCTCTCGATTTCCATCCTCACCCCGTCTCCTGCTCTTACAAGCGCTCTACCTCGAATCACAGGGGAAATACACCTCGGCAAAGATCATTTACCATGGTCTTCTCGGACGAAGAGACGGTGTCGAGGTTCAGGGGGAAGGGGATGATGGTGCAGAGGGCAGGAAAGTTATGAGGCTTTGGAAGGGCGAGACGGATGAATGTCTCGTTGTGAGTCCGCGGCGTGGAGTAACCCCATGTCTTTTCGCGTTTGCTGAAAGGTATTCGTGCAGACCCCGCATCAACGCCTCATCACCCTCGAGCTGTATCCACCGCCCTCGGAGAAATCAATATCTACCTCGCCGTCAGCATTCCCCACGACGATCCGTCCTCCCACGGCAACAGCAATCGCAGCAGCCGTACCCCTCCTTACCGCCTACCTAGAAACATTCCACCAAGACCCAGACGCTTGGTCCCTTCTCACGGATCTCTACCTCCTCTCGACCCCCGGATTACGCACTTCCCATTCCCCGCAGTGGGGCATTGATGGATTATGGACAGAGGGAAGAGTCGTTGCCATGGCCTTGGGCGAGGGGATGAAGGCGGTGACAGAAGGGTATGTGGATCAAGCAAAGGTCTGTTTGGCGCAGAGGGTGTTGTTGGAGCCGTGGGATTGGAAGACGGTCGTCAGGTTTGCAGAAGTGGGCTTGTTGAGTGGGTAAGTGTCGTGTGAATGTGCTTCTCCCGGGAAGAGGGGGTTTCGCTGACCATTATGTTTGACTCGCAGTGATATTTCGTTTGCGTACAAGACCCTCCTCCGGGCCGTCGAGATCTCATCCCAGCCGTATCAGAACGGCAATGATCCCCGTACAACCGACTCACAAGTCGGCCAGGAGGCCAAGGAGGCTGAGGGCAAGGGCTGGAGAAATGTTATGCATGTTGGAGGGTGGAAAACTCGGATGTGGTGGGATTTGGCGGCCGTATGTTTCGCGTTTCCTCTTCCGTTTTCAGTATTTGAGCTGATTGAAATCTGACGGGCCAGTGTACGGCCGTTCTGACGCGTGCTGCTGGGCTGGGAGAGGCAGGAGCGACGGCTGATGCGCCTGTCGCGGTGGAAGGAGTTAGGAAGCTGGTCGTTACGCGTCTGGAGGCGTTGTTGGGCAAGCAGGGGATTGTTGACGCATGGGAGAGGGATGTATTGGCCGACTTGAGGGGGTAAGGTCCCAGGGGTTTGGAAGTCACATTGCTGGACTCCGATCTCGGTCGGTCACGAGTTGTATGTATAACCGATGAAAATTGCGCAAGGGGCGTGATATCCACCATAGGCGATGTGTCGCAGTCGTGGACAAGCTGCTTTTTGTTGGGATGGAACGAATCTTAGCCTGCATGATGATTCACCAAGGCCCCAATGGGACGACCTGAAATGCTGAAACGAGGACAGGGGATCTGCTGCCGCGTCACCCCTTGCTTCTTTTCCCCTTTTGCGTTTCAGGTTTCAGGGTGGTTTCCATGGCCCTTCCATCCGTGAGCAACCGTATAGTAGGCCATATACACAGAGGAGTCACTGAGCGATTCTACGACGAATTGTTGATTCCAGGGGAGTCGTGAACCGAGACAGTAGCTGTGCGCACAGGACCACTGCTTCAGCCAGTCCACAACGGCGTCGAAAGAATGTCGCAACTCTGGCGAAAAAGTGTTCATTTGATCGAGCAGCCTCCCGGCGCAGCCATTAGATGCGCATGACATGAGGAGGATCTGCGGACAACGGACTTACATCTTGGCTGCCTTCTTCCAGTCTTCTGACCCGTAGTCGATATACCATTGATCGCGGAGCGACACTACGCAATCTTCGCCAGTCCGCGACACCACACTACCCTCAGGCTCTGCGTAAGCGAATGCCCAACCAGACTCCACCAGCTTATTGAATGTTGCTTGATTATCCGCAGGTGGCGCTGGCAGTCTGCTGCAGAAGATGCCGGTACCTACATAAGTCATTTGATGGCCTTGTGGTAAGGATCTCGAGTACCGGTACAATGCCAAACGGAAATGGCGCAAGCACAATGTTGGCAAGGTCACGTCCTTTCAAATCGGCAAGTTTTCGTACATCGCCCTCCGAGTCGAAGATTCGCTGGAATGCCATGTTCCGCGCCGCTGCCTCGGTCATAACCCAAGCTTCCCTCTGCGCTGCCGGATAAATCGCATAGTCGGCGCTACCGATCACCGACAGGTTAATTCGGTCCGGGAGATGGTTGGTCTGCGAAATTGCCGAAACGAGGTAGACGTCCATCCCCTTCAACGCTGACCTGACGTCCTTCCCGACGATATCCGGCAGTTCTAGCACCTTGATCTTGAGCGCAAAGAGCTCCCGAACTCCGACTCCTTCCCCAAGGGAACGATCATGATCCATACAAGGCTGACCATCCTTGGGCGAAAATATGGTATATCGTTTATCAAACTTGATCCTACCCTGGGCTTTGAGCTGATTCATTTGCCACCGAACGAACGAATCATAGTATGGATTGATATCCGCTGTTACATTGCACCTCGCGGTATCAGCTACGCCTTGGCGTCCGGCAGGATGGAGCACATACTGGTGATAAAAAACCTCCGCCAGTCGACTCGCGCACCGATACTCAAGAGATCCCGCTGGGCGAGAGGCGGAAAGTACTTCATCCAATGCACAGGATCGACAAAGTTCTTGATCTCCACTCGAGGAATACCTAGCGCTTGCATGATTTCAAACTGGTACTTTAGACCTCCAGACTTTGTAAGGACTTTGCTCTTCTTGCTGTTTGCAGCGTTCGTCGAGTTGACCGCAGGCGTGGCATCATCCCCTTTCGCCACGGCGGGCGTCGGTGAATCCCGCTGAAACCCTCAACAATCCTCTCCGAAAAGCTCCCTCTCCCTCTCCAACTTTTCCGCACAAGCCTCATCACGAACCCATTAGCCCAACAACCCACAAATCGATAGACCGAGAGAAGACCCACCTTGATCGCCATCCCCGTACAATGAAACCCCAACGGAAACACCACAACCTTCCCCCTCATCCGTTCAAACCCACACGCAAACTCGACCTTGGAGACAGAAAATGCGTGCCCGAGGTGGAGGGTGCCGTTCATATATGGAAAGGGGAAGGTGTCGAACCATTTCTCCCGCGCTGGGTCGGTTTTGGTGGTGGATGCGAGGGGTGCGTCGGTTTCGAAGAGTCGTGCGGAGGTCCATTGTTGTTGAACTTTTTTCTCCCAGACGATGAGGGCGTCTTGTTTGGCAGTCTGCAGAACGATAGTATGTGGAGGGTCACATTGACTTCTCTGTTGATCCTTCAGTTCAGGCAAGACTCGCCTTTTTGTCGGTTGCAATTGTGGATATGGTTCCGGGAAACGTGCACTACCGAATTTTCGAGTTGTGGGTATTCCTCGAAACAGATATCGATTTTATGGTGGTCTTACTCAAATGCCCAGCACACAGTGTGTGCAGGGCATCATTCCATGTCAACAATTCGTGACCCATACCGGACGCTGGCGAGACGCTACAGCTCGAATCCCCTAGCAGGGGGAACCAACGAAAGGAAGGTATCTGTCAGAATACAGAAAACCGAACAAAGGCAAAGGTAAGGAGTGCTTCGTACTTGCTTTATGTCGTCTTTCCGTCAAAGTAGGAAAACACAGACGAGCAAAATGCCGGTCTCCGAGTGACTTGCACCCTGATTGATTGCAAGGAGGGAGGATGGTGCTCCATTATCGAGCAGTGATACCCAAGGTCGTTACGCATTCCGAAGTCATTACACCATCGAGCGTTCTCAAAACGGGTCAAGTTCCTGTATTCCCCTTCTTGGCCATACCCACGAAAAACTTGCGATATCTGGTACTCTATGTAGTGTTCGTATGTTCGGTTCATCGCTGCTGCTGCTTCCAAAGCGGGAGACGGCGCTGCTGAGCACCGTGGCCAGCGGCCGTCAACGTGAACCTCCTATCTTGCTAAAGCGGTAGAAGCTCTGTCAACCAGGAAGATGATGCTGACTAATCACCTTCCCCCGTCGATCACCTCATTCGTCACCCACCCCCGTCCCTCTCCTCTCCTTCAGTTGGGCCCCTTGATTCCCCCATGTGACTCCCTCATCACTCTACTCTTCCCTCGTCATCTGCCGGGGAACCACCTCACGCTTCATCACCTCGCATATGTGCGGAATGCGTTGATCGCTTACGCGAGACGGATCAGCTTAGCGATTATCGAACGAAGACGAGGAGTGGGTTTTAGCTAGTATCCTTGGTGAATCTGTTGACGGTATCAAACGGGCGAAAGAAATCGATCATGGTGAGTGGCTGTGGGTGCTTACGAGTACTATCTCTCTCAATGGGAACTGACGACTGCCCTCATCCTTGATCCGTTATAGGACCGTGCATTCTTCGTGTCCGAGCTACAGGCGTTATCAGCCGAAACAAAGCGAAAGTTTCCTGAAGTCAGAGAGGTCAGTCGTCGATTCCCGTGACCACTTTTATCCTCAGCTCACTCATCAGATGGACTCAATAGGCAGCGGAAAAGGCACTGGATGTCTTGAAATCCGGGAACACGGGTCAAAGGGATCCCACACGAGGTAAGTCATCCTCGTCTCCCGAATTTCCCTTTATCAGAGCTCTAAACCCATTTTCCCTGACGGGTAATAGATACAACGATCCTCATGCATCCCATCACCCTCGGATGCCGGACCAAGAATGCGAAAATCATTGGGATATGCGTGGGGGCGTTGCAGAGGCTCGTAGGGATAAAAGGCGTCGATTCGGTGGGTCTTTCCCTCAACTATCACGATTTCCCCTCCGCATCCACGTCACTTACGCTCCGTTGATCCTCCTCTCCTCGCGTCGTCGTAGGCCGCCGTTCCAGCCGTCCTGCAAACCATCGACTCGGTAATCAATCAAGGTCTCGACATCCAGCTCAAAGTCCTCCAAACGATCCTCAGCGTCCTCACCTACTGCGGAGACGTCCACGGCCCCATCCTCGGAGACGTAAGTCCACACGTCACGACTTCCTCACATCCTCCACAGCACAAGCATGCTGACATTTCTTATGTGACGTGCGCGTATAGGCACTGTTGATCTGTTTTAAACTCCATGATGCGAAACCTCCCGTCGTGAGCAGTACCGCGGCCGCGACCCTCCGTCAAGCTGTGATGCTCGTATTTGAGCGTGTCATTGCCGAGAACCGCGACCGGGAACAGATAAATCCAACGTCCAAGGTGGATGAAGAAGCGAATAACGGCCGTTTGTCGCCGGCTTTACGTGATGCGTATGACTTACTCGCCGATCTGTGTCTCCTCACACGCGCACCGGGAGCCACAGGGTCGACTAGTCTCGGCGGGTTGTTTGCTACCATCAGCGGAGGGGAGACCAAGATCGGGGAGGCGGGGAAGGAAGTACGGTTGTTGAGGAATCTGGGGAGTGTAGGGAGGACGTTTGGGTTGGAGTTGATTGAGAGTCTGGTGGGAGGGTTCGAGGGGTGTTTGAAATCGGTGAGTCCAAGGCGGTGGCTCGGAGAGAGAGGGGGTATGCTGAAATAAACAAAAACCTTTTAGCACACGGAACTCGTTGAACTTTTACGATATTCCCTTTGTCCGCTTCTGGTTCGCAACTTGACGGAGAAATCATCCTCCTTCCCGCTCACCCTACGGACATTTCGACTCGTTTACCTCCTCCTTCGCTCGTTTCTTCATCAACTCGAGGACGAATGCGAGGTGTTTCTTACGTTTTTGGTGAGAGTTGTCGCTGGCGATCCGGAGGTGCTGTCGGGTGTGCAGGGGGATAAAATGAGCGGGAACTGTGTTTGGTTTAGGGCGTTGGCGTTGGAGGTGTTCAAGGCGTGAGTGGTGGGGTCGTATAGCATTGTTCGAGTTCTGACATAAGGCTCGTTCCTAGGCTCTGCCACGACGCTTCGTTCCTCCTTGGCTTATGGCAGCGATACGACAGCGTCCCCGACAAGACCGACATCCTCACCAACCTCGTCTTCACTCTCAACCGTGTCATCACTGAGAAACCCCACCTCCTCGGCGTAAACTACACCATCGGCGGTATCGGCGTCCCCTCCAATTCATCTACGACCGACGTATTCGGCACACCGCACCCTTACACCGCGGGTCAGAGCTCTACGTCGACCGTGGTGGGACGCCAGAGTGCGTCGGGGTATTTGGATATGGGGCTCAGTGCGGTGGCGACGGCGGCGAGTGTGGGAGTGAATACGGTGAATGCGATGATGGGGAATGAGGATGAAGGCAGGCTTGATGCGTCGTGTGCAATCAAGACGCAGTGGTACGTCTGCCGATTTAGCCTTCTCAGGTACGTCAGCTGATTATTGTGAAGACAGTCTTGACCAACATGACAAGGCGGATCCTCCCGTGATACCAGAGCGATACATCTACCTCCTCGTTTTGCAGTTACTGGAGGAGATCGCGCACAGCCTTTCGCACGCCCCCTATTCCAGCATTCTGACCTCCCGCACACAGCCTAGTTCGAGCCAGGAGGAAGGAGTCGTCGACCTTTCGGAAACGGAAGAAGAGCAGACAACGCCCTCGGGAAAAGACAACCAAAAAGCGGTTATGGAAGCCGCTTGGCCGGCGCTACTGGCCGCTTTGACATTTCTTATGGGCGTCAACCTGTCAGAAGACCTCTTTCACCAGATGCTGGCAGCCTTCAAGTCCCTCATCATCGCTTCCGACAGAATCGGACATCATACTGCTCGAAATACGTTTCTCAACAGTTTGGCGCGGTATGCGGTTCCTGCTGCGGTCGTCAAGGCCATGCAGGCGTACTCAGAGGGCGGGTCATCGACCGGCCGAAACGGCAGTATGCTCAATGTCGATGCTCTCGGCCTGAGTTCAATTGGAATAACATCCGGATCAAATCAACCTCCAACTTTGTCGGAGCGAAACTTACTCTGCCTTCGCACGCTCTTGGACATCATCCGGACGTGCAGCCCCACGTTGAACGAAAGCTGGCACGATCTGCTAGAAGTACTGCAGAACGCAAACTACGTTTTGGGCAAGAAGACATCCAGCACACGACGACCGACTAATACCGGGAGTCCTGTTGTACCGCAATCACCAGGACGTGGACGGATGAGCTCCTTCCAGGTGGAGCAAACCGCGTCGACATCGGAGGGGGAGGTGGAAACGATCCAGCTCGACATTCGTGACTTGTTTGACTCGTCTGGAAGCTGTAGCGACGATGCGTTCCGGCACTTTACGGATGCACTCTGTCGTCTTAGCGAAGACATGGTGGGGATCAACACGACACACAACTCGAATAGTAATACACAAACAGGCGCGTCATCGCCTACCCGTGAAGCAGCTTCTCCTCCGTCATCGCCCAGAATCGGATCAAAAGAATTGCACTTGCAGATTCCGTCGACCTCACGCCGCCGCACAAGCGGACTGCACATGTCGCAGGTCACTAGGCAAGGGGAAAAGTCGTTTGCAATCGCCATGCTCGATAATGTGGCTTCGCATAACATGGCCAGGCTTCTTGGCAAAGATCCTGGCTTGGCATGGACCAATATTACCAATCACTTGCTCGATGTAGCGTACTGCACGTTAGCGCCATCCATTATCAGGACGCAAGCTGCCGAAGTCCTGAACAACATCCTGGTCGCCGCGGCAAATGCGATCTCAGATCCCGATGGATCCATATCAGAGCAACAGGCGGAGCAACAGCTTTTTGACGTGCTTAGTCGGGAGATACAGCCGGTTGCAAATGGCACGATCTCGTCAGTGGACGTGGATATTCGAGTTGCCGGACTGCAGACACTCCAAGTGGTATTGGAGTCTTGCGGCCACGCCTTGTCGGTGGTTTGGCCAACAGTATTCAACATTCTTGGGTCGGTGTTCACGGAGAACGCTTTGCCCGCCGGTCGGGAATCTCTTCAAAGACGGCGCAACTCCGAGTTGCCACCTCTCGAGCTCTCAAACATATCCGGCAAAAGCCAAACACAGATGCTAAGAATGGCATTTCCCAGTGTCAACCTCATATGCAGCGACTTTATCCTCGCCTTTGACGCGTTCGCCATGGAATGTGCCATTGATACCCTTCAGCATTACGGTCGACAGCGACTAGACGTCAACATTACGCTTGCGGCCATTGGATTGATCTGGAACGTTTCGGACACTGTCAGATCGGCGGCGGTGGAGCTCGAATCCACTGTGCGGGACTCGCTTTGGTTGAAGCTGCTCAATTGCCTCCTCATGCTGTCCCTGGACAATAGGAGCGAAGTCCGAACGAGCGCACTTCAGACCTTGTTCAAGTGCCTGGAACTGCATGGAAGCAAGTTGTCTGAAAAAACCTGGTCATCGGTGTTGCTGGACGTTCTCTTCCCTCTGTTCGACCAGATTCAGCAGGGTCCGAACGCTTTATCGGATGATGAGCGGAATGAAGAGGAGCAAATTCCCTTCACTACCCACGACTCACAGTCTCTCTGGGCGGATACTGCCGCCCTCGCCCTCAACTCCCTCGCAGCGGTACTCGACGATTTCACCCCGAATCTTGGGAGCATGAAAATGCTCCCTGAAATCGTAGAGCGACTGGCTGACATGTCGGTCATGTTCTTTGGTCATGCAGGCGACAGAGCTTGCACAGCTGGCTTGGCCGTCTTTCTCAAACTCATTGGACTGGTTAAGGAGCATCAAAACAATCAGTTATTACAAGAGGCTTTATGGCAAGCAGCTGCAAGTATGAAAAAGAGTCTGGGCGACAGCGCACAACTCGACAGATCCTCAACTGAATCAGCCTACAGTCAAGAAAGTTTGTCCGCCTTGATCCAGGTGGCGGAAGCCATGGATACGGCATTCACAGCAGGCGACTCGCCTCGCAAGGAGACTCTTTGCGCTTTGGTAAAGGAAGCGGTGACATACAGCAGGTCGCCAATATATCCTGCCGATATCGACGCAATGACGCCGGTGCAAGTGTCAGCTATCGCCTTTATTCGCACAAGCGCCGATTCCGGATCCGTTACGACGAAGCCGAATCTACTTTGCGATCTCGCGGAGTTCATCACTCTCGCCTTTATCGGCGCCTTTGAATACAGTGATCGTTCCCTACCGTACGCCAACAGTAAAAAGCCAGTCACGAAACACTTGACCTTTGTGGCTTTAAGTAAAGCAGCAATGCCCCTTGCCGCTTCCATCTTCACCTGGTACTCGAAGGAAGTACTGCTTTACGAGACAGGGGCTTTCGAGAGGGTTATGGGAGTAAGTGTCCCGCTTCATATTCTGGAGTATTGCTCATTCTCGTCTGTGCTGCAGGCCCTGGCGCTGCCCATCAAACTCAGATACGAATGCCCACCGTCAAACAGATTTGGCAGTGATCCACCACTCTGGCAAACGGTAGGTCATCACGAAATACTTTGGTAGGCATCATGACTGATACCTTTGGTAGGCCACGGATTCTGCAGTAGTGATCCTGCAAGCGGCTCCTAGGATTGTTTCGTCCTTTGCCAACGGTGGGTCGGACCTGACCAGTCCATAATGCTATAATCTGATGTTTGATTGCAGATCTCTCGGGCGAGAAGCACGATGCGCTGTGGCAGCAGATAGTGGAAGTCATCCGTGCTTCATTACTGGCGGATGGGTGAGTCTGTGACCGTTGTGCACGTTGTGTCGTTGATCCCTGAGCTTGGCACTTGCAGCTCGACTCTGGACGACATGGCTCCAGATGAACGCGAGAAGGAGGAAGCTCTGGAGTACCCGTTTTTGCGAATGCTGGAGACTAGCTTACTGCCGGTCCTCGGATACGCAGAAATGTCGGACCAAACGCTCCAGTCCTTGGCAGAGATCTTGCACGCGGCTACTCGGCTCTGGAGATGGAGAACGGATTCGGATCTGGTGGACGTCCTGCCGAGGGAGCGATTCCACTACTGGTGTTTCGATCTTCTTTTCATCATCACCTCACGGCATTCCATCGGTAAGTTGCTGGCAGATAAAAGATCGTATACTAACACATGAATTCACCAGTGGACGACCCTGTGTCTGCAAGGCGTACCGCTGGGGTCTTCCTTCCGTTCCTGGTGACCAGGTGCAAAACATCGTTGATAGAATTTTTGGAGGATTTACCAATGCGAGGTGCAATGCCATTTGAGCAGGTGCGGGAGGACGAAGTGGTATACGTCTTGCAGCGGTTACTCGATCTAGAGGTCTGGGAAGATGGACTAAAGGCGGTAACGCAAGGGGGCGGTAAGTACTTCGATCTCTGTGGGTTGGCCCCAACGCTAAATTGGCGAAAGAGATCAGGGGCTACAATCACTACACCACTTAAGGGGGCAGTCTTAACGTCTCCCCGGGCCCATCTCTTCCATTTATACCCCATCTTGCTGGATATTGCCACATACAATGGACTCGACGCCTTGCCCAAAGTATGGGTGTCGAAACGGGACGGCCCGACGGGTGTTGAGGAACAGCGAAGGGCGGCAAAGCGAGCCTCATTGGAGCAAGGCGATCAGGAGGGTGGTGAAGGTGACACTGGAGCCGAAGTAGACGAGAGGGCGGGCGACGACGCAGTCGAAGTGGATGCGAGAGAGCTGGCTAAAGCGTGCCTAAAAGCGCTCATTAAGGACATTGCAGTGTAGACGCTTCGGATACATATCGGTGGAGCAGTCACTCGGCATTCGATTGCACCTAGAAACGTATGGCGTAACGCCCGACAATTAAGCAGTATTTCTCATAATAGGTGCTATGCATTACGTACAGTTTGAAAACAGCATGGTCGGTCATTATGGCCATTCCAGTGTACAGCCTTGTGTCACAATTGCCAAGATGTGTAGGCAACGAGAAAGACTGCGCAGCGGTTACAGTATAAAGCCATGTTTCCGCCTCATCACGAAGGTTCGTGAACCATCGCAGCCTGCACAGCAATAAAGAGGCGCTGAAGATCCATTACTGTGTCAGGTCAACAGGTCAGCCTTGCCAGCTATGATGTCAAGTGATAAGCTACAAAGGTGAGCAAAGAAAGGAAGACTCGCTCCTCTCCTTAAGCGCATTTCCCTAACGAGCTAAAGAGTTCGCGAAGAGGACTATAAGTAACCATATCTAAGCCATTACCAGCCTTGTAGCGCAGGCGGAACTCCGAATTCGTCCAGAATAGTAGTTCCGAGTGGAAGAGCTAAGCCAGGATCTACAGGGACCTGCCACGACACATCTTCCTCTGTCTTGACATATAATTGGTTTCTAGACATCATGGACTGCGTTTTGACCGGCCTTTGCGATGTCTGTTATGAACACAGTTGTGATGTGCGTCCGTCGAGTAGGCGCGTCTCGCGGTCCGCCTCCAAATCCCACTCCATCTATGACTGATTAGTCAAACACCTCCCGTTCTTTTCACCCCTGCTGTTATGACGCCTTTGTGATGACTTCTGCCCTCCATGACATAGGTCGTGCTCATAAACTGGTCAGTTCTTTCTCGGCTGCAGCTATTTCTCAGTGAGGTTTGATGAGAATTTGATCGTTTGTACCAATATCTTACTTCCACCCAGATGCCGAAAGAAAGTATGACTTAATCTTGGAGGGAAGAGCTCGTAAGAAGGTCAACGACTGTAAAGAGAGGTGGAAGAAGTTTCCGGGAACTCCTGGCTCACGCTCGCCGGCAATATATCAGGAGTCTTACATAATCGCCTCGGCGATCGAGCGGTGAAGATATCGATGTTCTTCGCTCAGCCGCCTCCATCAATTTGGGTCTTGCAGTGTGCCCTTTTACATACTTAGTACTTTCACAACCCAGCTTTCCCGTTTATATAGTCACATCGGACATACAGCTTACATGTACTCTTAGTTGCATGTCGGGCGATGCAGCTTATGTTTAGTTGCACGTTATGATCCTATTCAACACGTTGTCTGTGTCCTATCACTCGACGAGTATGAAGGGGGCGGCAACGATAATCTATCGCCAGACCGAGGAAGCGAAGGTGAATAGTTTGAGTGGAGCCGCGGCACGCCGGCTAACACCTTTAACGCTGAATTCAGCGAGAGGCGAAGTCTTCGTCTGTCGCTAGTTTACACCATTTCAATTCTACGAACGATCTAGCCTGGGCTTCGAATGTGAGCCCGAATCGAGTCGTTCGCGTAAGGAACAATGCTGAGCATTGATTGAAGATTCAAGCGAATTTGATATGCTATGTGCAACAAGACGAGGAATGCTGTGCCCCTGCTGTGCGCGAAAATGTAAGATATGAATGGCGTCATTCTTGGAAAGGGTAGCTGAGTATCGACACAGGTCTTCCTCCTTTGTCCTCGGTGAAAAATATTATTTGCTGAAGCGTTCATCTGGCTATATAATACGGCGTCTCTCCATCTAAATCAGCAGCTGAGAGCTCAAAGGCGTTTTGCTGACTCAGTCGCGAACTTCAGGTCGTCGGTCATTCATAGTAGCGAATCGACATGTCCAACTCTACTGAGCAAGAAGTAAGACGATGTCTCACAAGCGGAGGGGATGAAATGTGTTGGGAATGCGAGGCCTGTGCAGTGGCGATGGGTGAGGCTCAGAATTTCACTCTTCGAGCTCAGCAGGACGTTTGACTGACACCTCATTGTAATACAGAAGCAGAATTGGAGATTATCCACCCCCGACAGAGAGAGGGGCACTCCATCACGAGTCACGGCCAGGTAAGTCTCGGAGAGGTCTCTCTGAGCTCAGCCAGAAGGCAACAAGAAGAGACATTGCATAGGATGGTGGGGCTTTCTCCAGTCCAATCTGTGCTACTTCAACCCCCAATTCCGATGAAGGGCCGGATCGGGCGTGCATATGCAGTCTGCTTCGCAGTTCAATGGTCACGTGACGGCACAAAGTGTCAGAGTGCCCACCACATCTACCCCCTAGGATAAACGCTTCGACTCTTCTCTTACAGAAACGTCCAAAGTTCATGCCTCTAGTTCGTCATACATTTTTCTGTCTCACGCTGTGCTTTGTAAGTTTCCCAGAATCGGGTCTTACCTGATGAGATAGTCGGTATCTCTAGTTTTGAAAAGAATCAACCGAATGAACAAGGTGACCATGCTACCAAGGAGTCAAAGACCGAGGTAAGAGTAGAGACATTGCGGCGCTTTCGAGAAGTCAAAGACAGATTCGCGTCTGAAACGTTGCCTCTCATTACGAGGACAGCTCGAGAGTGACGAGAGGAGGGCTGTTCGTGGATATCCCGCAACATATAGTAGTAGCACAGACCTGTTACGACAAGGGATCTAATATCCTTGCGCGACAGGTGAGTTGTATCTAGCCTGAGATTCACGAGAAGGGAGCCAATATCCTTGCGTGACAGCTTTTGTCTCAGGCAAAGCCAGGATAGATACCCGCTTTATATCGCGGAACTGCGCTTTATGATGCGTTGACACGATAATCAGTGGAAGCACACACCCGGAAGATTAGTAAAGCTATCGGACACTGAGTTGAGGAACTACGACGTGGGGTTTAGCGGTTCGCCCCTCAATTCACAATGGTAACACTACCGTTACCATAGTCTCGTTCTGGAGATGGCTGAAAGGCCTCTGAGGGTAAAACAGCACAAGCGACTTGTAGACGAACGCCACCATACTTCTCCAACTGCAGTGACTTCACATACTTCTCTCCGCACGACTTCACTTACTTCACACACTTCACTCCGCGCGGCCTCGTAAGCCTCAGTCGTGAGCCTGTCTGCGCTTGCAGAACTTCAGATGCTTCAAGACTTCAGATACTTCAGTACTTCAGATACTTCACTTATCCCTTGGGAGAGTCTTGCTCCCTTGAGCGTTTCGAGAGCCTCCATACATAAGGGATAGGTATATATAGCAGGCATTCTGCCCCCTTGTGTAATAGCCTCCATGCTTTGTGATTCACCCTTTGATTACCTTCAATTCCCGAGCTACCTTTGCGTGCAAGACTTTCCAAGGACTAGCTACCCTCGTCTTTCACTCCAAGGATTGAACAAGTGTCACATAGTGAGAAAGTACTGTTTATCAGTGTGTTTGAATCCCTTTATAACGGCGACATACTATAGCTTGCTATAGTGACTGTCTGCCCGCGACACAACTGATGGGAAACTTTTCAGGGATAGTGGTAATAGCATGGTCACCGTGAGGATGGATTAACACAAATACTCCAGGACTCTTATGGTAGTCAATAATGCTTTGTGGACTCCGGCGAGATAGACGACGGCATGTTCGCTGGCAATATAACTGCAACACCATCTTTTCCATGTGTATAGTTCAAAGAGGTCATTTCGTATGAGGCACGGAGATAGACACACAATCTTCCTTGAGCTTGTCTCAGACTTTGCCAGCCTTTGAATGGACTTTCCCGTACTTCCGTTCGGATTCTCATGCATAGCCAGAGGATCGTTACTGTTTGAGCGCAAGGTGTAGTCTTCCACTGATACGGACCTTTCTTCTCGCCAAGATGTCATTGTATACGGCGTCTTTCGCCGCGTCTTCAAGTTCAGTCAAGGTCGATCTCCACACTTCCGCAGCTCGAACCTGCGACAACCCTGCATATCACTGATCCAATGCTATTATCAGCATAGATCCCTCTTTCCCTTTCTCCTATCCGGTTTCACCAACCCGGTCGCGTTTCATGTAGTAGTCTAGTCGAAAAGGTCAAATCACCAAAAAGAAGTCTCGCTTCCGGCTCGCCTCCGTCTCGACTCGATATAATTGTGTTATGACTCAATCATAACTTCGATAGTATACACGTATATTCGAAATGGTGATTAGCTTGATACAAAACCCCAAGGCAGACGGGAACACACGAGCACTTGTGCTTTGTGCTGTTCCGTCACGCCTAGAAACATGTTGGGTAGATTAGCACAAACCGACAGGAAGTTGTGCCATTTTGTGTTTCCCATGAAATCGCCTAGGAGCACAGAACAGACACAATGTAGTGCTGTTCTGTGATGTGCTTTGATGGCAGTTAGTACTGTAGTTAGTGATCTATAGTCTATTGCTATACTATCTACGCTACATAGCTACCTAGTCTCTCACAGGACTAAAGAAATGATACCGGGGGAAGAGTGGATGTAAGGAAGGCATAAGGCAGAGCCATGCTGGACGCGGGTTGGCTAGGGGAAAAGATGAACCTTATGTAAGTACTTTTCGGAAATCGACGTCTCGCTTCGGATGGGATTTGTTGCGATGCGGTCGGGGAGCGCAGGGAGGGGGAGATACTTCGCGATTGCGTGAAAGTCTGGTCGGTGTCTAATCCGAGTATTAGCATTTGGCATAAGCGAGAATTGAACGATGGGTTGGGAAAACACTTGTTATCGCCTAGATTCTCGTCAGCTGATCCACTGACGCGGAGTGCGTGATTGTCGTGTGGTTGAGGCTGATCGAGGCTATAGCGTCGGTGTTGTGATCTGGACCAACTCGACTCCTAAAGTCTGAGTCGCTCGACTTGCTCAAGACAAAGGTCGATTTATCCGTTTTAACATTCGATCCCAGGGTTGCTGATGTTGTCTGAGCCAACACGCAACTTCACGCGTTAGGGTAAAAGATCCTACAAGCGCCGCTTGTCGTCAGCTCAATTGTAAAGTCAGCTCAATTACAATCCGCGTCTATAGAAATCATGCTCTCTATATACTTGCCATTGCCTCTCGCCATGGCGCAGCCATCGTCTCCCCAGTTGAACAGCACAGAGCCGAGAAGATTAAGGCAAAGCTAATTGAGGTCTCCCAGCTTGCGTGGGCGTCTGCCAAACCGAATCTATCTGAAATAGCACGATATCAATCAATTTGCAGAACTTTCGAAACCGGTATTTGTAACATGATTCGAGATACACACGTCCTGGTACCAACAATCGCCCGACAGACGCTCAGGAGAAGGCCCTCCCCTTGTACATCACAAATCTCAAAGCAGTGGGCGAACCTGTGAGTCCGGTGAAGCTTCAGGCGGCCGCCAACTTGATTCTCAGTAAGACCGCGTCTCCTTCCGATCCCGCGCCGCCGAAGCCTGTCTCGAAAAGCTGGGTCTCTCGCTTTCTCAAACGACACCCTGAGTTGACGACAGTAACGCAGCAGCCGCTCGAGGTTGCTAGCATAATTGCACAACGGCCGCACAAAGTGGAGGAATGCTTCGAGAGTTCACATGGGGAGAGGGCAAAGTATGGAATAGGGGAGTCGGACTTGTGGAAAATGGCTGAGGCGGCGTTCCGGGTCGGTCTCGGCGGCAAACGCAAGATCATCACGTTCACCAGCAGCAAGAAGGGAAAGCATCATCTTGCGGAGCGAGATGGACCGGGAGTCGTTGACTATCATTGAAGCTATTAGTGCGGCAGGACAGTACATTCCCGCCTTTATCATCTTCTCCGCTAAGAGCCATATGGTCCAGCACTTCCGAAACAATCTGGAGCCTTCGGCAATGTTCACCGCACTTCGACAAGAGGACGCGAGGCTCGCAAAGAGGGGAGTCTTGTATGCTTCTCATCGACGGTCATGGATCATATGGTTTCGAGGACTTTGTTAATATTGCACGGACCACAAGATTGTGTTGGTAATGATTCCTGCACATCTTAGGCGCTACAGAAGGTACAATCACGGCACCCGCAGGTTACTTTACTTGAGACGTAAGCGCCCAGAAATTAGGAGACGAAACATGATACCTATGGATATCGCTGGTGTTAGTCGCCTACGATTGAGGAACCGTGTCGCGGGCAGAAGAGCTATCTTAGAATACCAAGACAGCTCTACCGTTGTAAAGGGAACTAGCGCAGCGATTTACTTTTATTACGTAAGACGGGTCCAGATATCTGCCTGAGTGGAAGACGAAGGGTAGCTAATCCTGAGAAAGTCTCGCTCCAAAGGTAGCTTCGGAATTGATGGTGAATCATAAGTCATGGATTATCTTACAACTGGGAAGCATTCGCCCCCCTATATATATTGTTCTATCCTAGCTGTTTCCCTAGTATCCTAGCCGTCTGCAGGTATTCGGATATCTGCAACTATCCAGATATCTGCTAGTACAAGTATTCAGGTACAAGGGGAGTCGGGGACTCGGGGGCCAGGTCACTGGGGGTGCGCCCGCCACCATGACGAATCTCAACGATCAGTTCAAGTGCTTCAACCACAAACACAGTTATCATGATAGTATATCCCCTTTCCTCTCTTCTCATCTGCCACACACCATGTTCCTCATCCCCCTACACCTCCGCGCCGCCCTCCACTCCATCCTCACCGCTTCTCCTCTGGACGGGCCCCACACCGCGCTCCTCACCTCGGTTACGGGGCAGATCTACGTCAGCGGGAGCACCTATGACCCGGACTGGGATGAATCGCTTGAACGTGCGGATCCCGCAGAGGCGGCGAGGATAAGCAGTGCCGAGGAGGAGGAGGAAGGAGAGGAGGACGAGGAAGAGCCGGATTTGAGTATGCCAGAGTGGAGGAGGACGTTGCGTGGGATGGCGAACAAGGAGTGGAAAGATCACATGGAGCAAGGTGGGAAGGATACCGACCGGTTAAGGTTACAATGTGATGTGAGTTCCCCATCTTCCCTCTCATCTCGTGTATCCGTACGTGGCTGATTTCCTGTTTCCCTGTACCGCAGATCGGAAAGATCCTCTTTGTCCCCCTTCCAGTCCCGACACAGCGCACCGAATCCCCCGACTCGCCCCTCTCACGCCAACGCGCCGTTTCCGCACCAGGCAACGACGATGACGACGAGGGGAAGGAAACGACGAGCCAAATGCTGCTCGTCTTAAACGGGAAACAAGGTGTCAGATGGTCCGTGTTGGACGCAAAGGTACGCGCGATCAGATCCCGTCGGTTCTCTCCTCTTCTTGACGGGGCAGCTGATACGTAGGGTCTTTGGACAGGCGGATACGTTTATGAAGCGGTTTCGGACGAGGGCGGTGGATAGGACACGGAGATAGCAAGCCGCACGGCATTGAGATGGACGGAATGGGTTGGGGAACGACCTAGGTTTGGAATGGTGGAGCCGTCTCGGACAACTTTGACCCGTTCAGGGTTCAGCGGGAATTGGATCAGACACGTGTAGATTGATTTGACGACATTTGTAGCATTTACGCATTACACACACACACGCCAGTTATGGTAGACGTTGAACGACGACCCCGCCCCGAGGCATAGAGAGACGATACATCTGTTCGTGATGGTAAGAATACATCTAGTTGTACAACAACGACGCTCGCTATGCGTCTATAAGGACAAGACGACTCGAGTATCCACTGCGGGCTGATCCCAAATACCTGATCGAGGGCCCTTGACGAGCATTCGAAGGCACAGACGACCCCTCTCCGCTCCATCCTCTGCAACATCCCTCACAGCACGCAGCAACGCCTTCCAATCCAATCCGAGCGAATCCCTGTCATCCACCAAGCGAACGACCGAACTTTCTACTCCCATGCCTTCTTCGCGCGATCCCGACGTGCCTGAATCAAAGAGAGAGAGTCAGTTAATGTGCGCGTTGAGATTGGGGGAAGAATGGTAGCGGTAACAACGGAATTGGTAGACAAGAGGTATTCATTCGGGATACGCAGGAAGACCGTTGTATACGCGATTCGTGGGTATCCTCGATATCCGCCAGGGAACGGGTATTTCGCCTTGGAGACTGCTTCCCTTGGGCAAGCCTGTCACGGAAGAGAGGGCATGATAGCCCCCCTGATTCCTATCTCGACGAGGGAAATGTCGTTCAGGATACCTTCTCGCACGCACGGGGCTTGAAAGAAGAAGAGAAACCCTCGGTGCTGGTACTATTGCCAACACACTTTCCCCTCCGTCCCATAGTCCCACCCAAGAACGTAAGCCGGTGGTGAATCCCATACCTCTAGCGAGTGATTTTCCACTCGGTTCTGCGAGTCATTACGCGGTATACCCAATTTCCGGGATAGCTACGCGGCCATATGCCAAGTTGTCGACTTTGGTGGGTAGACAGAGGACCGTCTGAACTTGTGACAAGGATTGTATGGTTCCGGTACGAGCGCCTGATTTTGACCCCCCTCGCCCCATGGGAAGCCTCCATCGCTTGAATCGACAACCGCGATTCGCCGGATAGGTATCCCTAGACGCAATCAAAATCGCTCTTCAAAACCGCTCTCCGCACACAGCACGCCCTCACTCGCCCCTCTCCCCAGAAAACCCAGAAGAAGCCCAGAACTCACTTTCCTCCCCTCCTTTGCTGCCACCTTCTTCTCCAATTTCCCCCCCAAATCCACCGCCCGCTCCTTCATCTTCACTGCCCTCTGCCTCTGCCTCGCCGACATCTTCCCCTTTACCTTGGCCCCCTCCTTCCCCTCCTTCTCCGCTTCACGCTGCTTCGCCTCCGCTTCGCGCTGTTTACTCCCCTGTCCGACGGCGGGGACTCTGGCGTTTATCGAGGACACGGATTGGACGGCTTGCGGGTCGGTGGTTTTCCCGCCGGATTGACGGGCGGCGAGGGCGGCGAGTTGGGCTTTGATGTCTGTTTGTACGAAAGGGTTAGCTAGACACGGGGATGAGGAGGTGGGTGACGACGTACCTGACATTGTACAAGATGCGGGATACGAGCAAGAACGAGGGAAGAAGAGGATGAGACGGTGAGGGGAGATTAAATTTCACAAGGACGCGGGGTAACGGGGCTCGACGCGTTCATAAAGTGGCCACAAATCGGTAGCCAAAAAAGCAACTTCGTACCCCCACAAGCAAGCCATAACAACCTCCTCGACTCTCTTTCCTCCCGTAACCTATCCATCTCCTCATCCCCCAGCAACATGACAACCACCTACAAACGAACGGCCCTCGTCCTCGCCCTCCCCACACTCGCCCACATCCTCGATCCGACACCCTACTCCCCGCCCATCCGTATCGCCACCTGGCAAGTCGCAGCCTCCCTCCCACGGGAACACAACTAACCCTTTCCTTCTGACAGGGAAACGACTCACCACCTCACCATCATCTTCACCTCCTCCCGTCACCTCTTCTCCTCCAACACGCAAGGACCCCTCGCAGACCGCCCAAGGTGTTGGGAATCCGTCCAGCGCTTCCTCGGACTGGTGTATGGATTCGCGAGCCAAGAAGCGTTGCGCTGCGGGAGGGTGGCGATGGAGGTTGATGTCCTCGTCGAAGGTTGGTGGGATACAGATGGTGCCGAGGGGTGGGCGAAGGGCCAGTGGGAGCGGGTGGTCGGGGTTGGTGAGTTCTATTTGTTTTTCGTGTGGAGGAGAGGAAGCCGGGAGTGCGAAAGAAGGGTTTCGAGTGAGGCGATGAAGGGATGAGCGTGTTGAGTGATGACTACGGACCGAGACCGGGAGCGAGACGACTCGAAAGAGGGTCGTCCATATCCGTCAAGCCGGAAACGAGGAACGACACACGTCCCCGGGCGAGTGATCGCGTCGCAAAGGAACCTCGAAAGGAAAAATGAAAGGAAAAACGAGACCGGAAGGTCAACGAGAGCACCTACGGCGTTCTGTACCACTACAACAAGTCCTGACTCCACTGCAGGGACGTAACCCACCGGTATCCATGCAGGTCGGAGGGCGGTCCTCGGCTTCCCGAAAGAACGGAAGGAACGAGACGGGGCGTGGTCTTGTGTCCCACAGGAGATATGAAAACCGAGCCTTTTTCACAGAAGCAGACGGAATCGAGATGAGATTCTCATCGGACAGAACGGGACGCCGGATGAATGGCGGGAAAGCCTGGTGGTATGGCTTGGAAGAGACAGGGTGTTTCCCCGGGCACGATTTGCGCGCAGACGTTAACCCCCCCGCTCGCTCGGCGAAGTCTGGAGTGAACCCTGGTATTCTGGACACCTGGTCCGCGGGGAGGCCACATGGAAAACGGTTCGAGTCTAGAGGATGGGAAAGCGACACCCAGCGCACGGGAAAGGCGTGCAGGCGAATGATGTCACGCAGCGCAAGTAGCGAGGGAGTGTGCATGCCTGTAAGGTCTTGCGTAAGGTGTTGGGGGAGAGGAATGATAACATGAAAAACGTCTCTGGGATGTGGGCTGGGAGAACCGTGCCGACGAGGTCGGGGGGATCGTCAGCGGAGCGTCGTTGCAGCAGGGAGAGAATGATCGGCGATGGGTGGTTGTGATGACATGTCTTCGGGGCTCAAAGGAAGCGACCCGTCTGGACTGGATGTTGCTGCTGCTGCTAAAAACCAGTCGTCTCAAAAGTGATTGAACCGATTTCTCCGGAATTCAAAGCGTGGCGTGTCCGGATTTAGGAAGGTGTCGCATATAGACGCCAATACGGCGCTTGCAAAGAACCGCGTGTGGCCTGTTATTCGAGATCGCCTGTACCATCGTCGGAGAACCTCGTCTTCGATCCACCCTCTCATTTGGTCAAAAACTGACGCCCCGCCCCCCTCCAGACGTCGACCTCGGGATCTTTGCCAACCCGCCCTCCGTACCGGTAACAACAATACCGCCCCTCCGCGCCCCCGGAGAACCCATCATCCCCGCCCCTCGCACCCACATGACGGCGGCACCCTACTCCTCGTCACCGCTAAAGGACGGCAAGTACCCCGTCGTCGCCCTCGGCGGGACGTTTGATCATCTTCATGCCGGACACAAGATCTTGCTTTCTATGGCGGTGTGGATCACGGGGAGGAAACTGATCGTCGGGGTTTCCGGTGTGTCCCTTACACTCTTTTACGTAAACGGCGGCGGATTGACCCTCGTCGCCCTAAAGCTGACGACTTGCTCGTCTCCAAGACGCATGCGGAGCACCTTGAACCCCTAGCTCTGCGGATCGAGCGAACACGGGCGTTCCTGCATACCCTGGAACAACGTCTGCAATACGACTTGGTGGAACTGCGAGACGTTGCAGGTCCCACGGGGACAGAGACGGATGTTCAGGCCTTGGTTGTCAGCAGGGAAAGCGCGAGCGGCGGAGATGCCAGTGAGCTCATCACGCCTGTCGTCTTTGACCACCGTTGCTAACTCCGGCGACATCCTTAGTCGCCAAGATCCGACAGGAACGTCACTTGCCGCCGCTGGACGTGTTTGTGATCGACGTCATCTCGTCCTCGGCGGATTCGCTCATCCCTATTTCGGATGATAACGAGGCCGGCGATTCAGTAGAGGCGCGGTCGTCGTTGGTCGGCGTGACGGATCAGCAGAGGCTGAAGGAGGGCAAGATGAGTAGTTCGTACATACGCAAGTGGTTGGCTGAAGGTGGGCAGGCTAGGCGCGCTGGTGAGTAGATGACAATGAATGGACACTGTGTTTGAATGTCCTATCTACGACGCACCCATATCGTACATCAAGGACAATGTCTCTGCCTTGCCTTCTTCGCGACTCCCCTTGCTTTGAGCTCAACGTCGAGATAAGTGTCGGAGTCATGGCTTCTCGCGCTCGGCGAATCAGTCTCCGCTGGCACTCGACGTCTCGCTTCTCTTGATCCGTCGAAAGCTCTGTGAGGCTTCATGTGCACTCAGCTCAATACGGCACTGGCCCCGCAGAGTTGGAAAGAACAACGTCGCAAACGCCAAGTGGGTTCTGTGCATCTCGTATGAGCACGTATGAAAGATTATCATTCTTCCTTTGTGCCGTTTCAGGACTATATATGTTTGATAGAGAACGCGTCCGGATGTGGTTTCGAAACCGACAGTTGATTGCATTTCGCTTTGTCCTCAGTCCTACCTCTAACGATAAGAATGAGCATTTGAGATCTGTCTCCGAACGAACCTCTCGATCCGAATAAACCTCTTGTGATCTTCCCGCCCATCGGTACGGGTCGGCCGAAAAGAGCATGCCATGCGGTTTCTGCATCGGCGTCGGCCCCTTTGGATGACCAGCATCGACCCAGGGCACTTCAGAAGATGGAGGGGCCAGATGCGCACCATGTCGACGACAAACCCAGGACCACGTCAAGCCGTTCGCCGCGAACACCAACATGAACGTGATCGCAGATGTCGAGCGAAGGGGCAACGTATTATGCATAGAAGGGGTTTCCACGCCCATCAAGCCCATCAAGCCCATCAAGCCCAACAAGACCGCACATCGGCTCGCCCGCCGTTCTTAAGAGAAAACGCTGGAACCGTTCAAGCTTGGTCGCTGACCTCGAATCTGGCGGGGGGCGGTTCGAGTCTTTGGCCGAGCTTGAGCAACCCCCTCAGTTTTGCTCGTACCCCAGGTATCCATTCGGATTCTATCTATGATTGCACCAAGCTTTCAGGGCCAGCGTCATCTTGGACGATGAATTGGTGAAACAAGTTCGAAGAGAATCGCTATGCAGCCTCCAGCTCGGTCCACAACCCCTCGAGCGATGGTATAAGAGTAAAGTACAGACGCAAGTGATCCAGAAGAGAAGGGGGTTTCGATTGAGCCTGTCATGTCTAGGCGGATCTCGTTCTTGGAGATATACAGCAATGTTGCTTGCGGAGAGTGGAAGGGAGGTACTTCATCGTGGATGGCAGAACACGGGCATTACAAACGGGCTATATTCAAAAGAGGCGAAAAAGTACTATCAACCTGCTGATTGATGTAGTGGTCAGCATATTAGATTCTGATTCATTTCAGCCTTCTGAATACCCGGGTTCAAATCCCGGATCGGCATTCCTTTTTGCGACCTCGTCCCTATCTTGGAGTAGTCTGCGCGTCGAGTAGTTGTTGCTTGGCCCCTTTTCGCTCTTTTGTCATTCTCCCATCCAGTATCTTATGGTGCAGGAACAAAGTTGGGGCTACAACACAGGGTCAAACGCAATTTACAATAGCCTGAACGTACTGTAAGCTGACCTCAAGAGCCCAATGTGACAGCAAAATGAGCAGAAGGTGTTGCGGCGAATGACGTTGGCCTAGTAGTGGCGTCTCACGATATGAAATCGCGTTAGCACACTTGTGCGTGGGTGAAATGTACAAGAACGTTTCGACAACCCTGTTGCAGCTCCCGTGACTTGGTGTGACCCCAAGCCGCTGGGCAGCGTTACCAGGCGAGATTCCGTTGAAATGCTGACAAGGGTTAGTTGCTGACGACTTGGAAGAGCGGTGACTGGAACCTCAAATTCACAAGGCAGACGTACACCATGTACCAATCACCTTCAACCTTTACGCTCGACACCCCTTTACCCCGACCTTGCAAGCCCACAGTTCGAACGTGTAACAGCGAACAAATCGCCGCCGACTTCAAACGGGTGAAAACTGTGGCCCGGGATCGTAGTACGATATTTCAGGGGCACGTACGCGAAGCCTAGATGCCTCTTCGGAAAGCCAAGACTGGAAACCGGAACAGCGGATTGTTTCTTCCTTGTCGATTGAGGCACTCAGACGATACGCGGTGACGACTGGACCGGCTGGTATCGCATTGGGTAGAAACTCAGAGCTCATCTATAACCGTCGGTCTTGATATTCCACTTCGCTCGACCGGATCTCCACCCTTCATGTCAACTCTTGAAAGAAGGTGGCAATCCGAGACCAACACCACTCGCAGATCATACTGATCAAGCGCAGAGACTCACTATTGCATCATCATTCACGTCGATTTTCGAAAGAAAAGTGACAACATTTTCGCAAATCGACGACATCTATCTTTGCGGCACCTCCACGCCTCAAGCGACCGGGATCGTCTCCGTAGTGCCATCCGCCAACCGGGCCGTTACTGATCCATCTTCGTTCCCAAAGTAAGCTGCCTTTGCGAGCCCGCAGAAGAGCCCAACCTCGACAACGCCCGTGAGCAATTTGATCTTTGTCAGGAGCTAAGACACGCGAGGATTAGTATACCACCCTTGGCTGGGGCTCAGTGCGCACTTACCTCGACCGGTCGCTTCATCATTTCCCTGGGGAAAGGCGCATCAATGATAAAGTTGCCATTGTCACTGACCACGGGTCCAGCCTTGGCCTTGCCCATTCGCAGGGTCAGGACCTTGCCCTGAACACCTGCCGCAGTCGATGCTTCAGGTGTCGTAGGTGATCCGAGCTGCGCGAGACGGCGAAGGACGGCGACGTAGGCGAAAGGCGCGACTTCGATGGGAATCCCTTGAGTCCACTATGGGCAGGAGTCAGGTACTACTCGCTCATCGGGCGCGGCGAACGTACGGTATCGCCCAAAGTTTGGCTGTCCTTTCGGAAGTCGGCGACCATGATCCAGCTGCACCGAAACGGCTCAGTCGACGAACTGAAGCAGTGGTCGAAGGACTCACGTCTCGGCGGCCTCAGCGAGCACCTTTTCACGCAACTGACATGCTCCACCGCCCTTGATCGAGTTTAGCTCTGCGTCGACTCTGGGAACACATTGTAAGCGAGAAGAATACGAACGCACCGGGTGGGCGACTTACTCATCCGCGCCGTCGATGGTGACGTCGATCACAGGGTACTGGGACACGTCACCGAGGGTAAGACCGGCTTTGACAATGAGTTCTTGAGATTGAAAGCCTATCGAGGGAGGGGTCAGTATCTGCGGTGGCCGAAATTCTAGGGAACCGCGAGCGACAGCCGGCGAGACGGCGAGAGGCATTGGATTGACGTTGGCGGTTCCGAAGAGGCAGTCTCGTCTGACAGCATTGTTTCGGGCTCCCGAAGGCCATCGATGCAGACTCCCTTGCACGGCCTACAAGCAAGCATTCCCCAATTGGGAGACGAGAGACCCGCGAATTGGCATCGAGTCGCGTAAACCGCGCGTAAAACCCATCGAACTCTGAGCGGTTGCAACCACAAATTGACCACCCTTGAGCCTTGAACGTCAACAGCCGGGAGCGAGTCACGGATGCACCAGCCGCGCCGGACGTCATCTCGAAGCCATTGCCCATCACTGACGACCGCCAGCCACTTTCGCGATTCTACGCAGCGCATTGAGACAAGGCAAGGCCATTTGCACCTGATCTTGGATCGGGATCCTGGCCTGACTCGATGACTACGCTCTGGCCGATCGACACTGATTCTGTCGCGCGTCCTACGCCTTGCTCACAGGGGTTCTCACGATTACGCTCCCACTTTGCGTGAGGTGGTGGTCTCTCCTCGAATCCCGCATGGTCGCGTCACTCGTGGTCGTCTCGTCACACCGCTCAACTGGTGTTTTCACTTCCGTCAACATCGCCCGCCTTCGAATGCTACTCTCGCTCCGCTCGTTGCTTAGTCTTCTCACACGGCCTACGCCGTACTCCCCCGGCTTCCCGGAGCCCACCTCTGTTGTGCCATTTTGCTCGATGTGATCTTTGTTTCGCACGTCCTCTTCTCGCAGCACTCGAAGTGGACTTCTCATTCCTTGCGAAACATACATTCTCGCTCACTCAGACTCTTCTTTTCGCTGTGCACCGGGAGTATATTCACGAGCGCGAACAAGTCCACTCCTTTCTCTATTCGACTGATATCCTTGCCCCGTCTCGTCTCCTCGTCATGTTCTTCCCTTCCGCTTCTCACCTGGATATCCCACAGGACCTACGCCGAATTCTTCGCAATTGCATACTGTTCTCCTTCACCGTTGAGCTCTCGCCGTTAGAGTGAGATTCACGCTGCAACGCCGTCTTCTCGCTGCACATCGACGTAGCGACCGTATTGCCACTTCCCCAGGATTTGCATTCCCGTTGCAACCAGAGTCTTGTTCTCGCTTGACTTGGATGGGTTTCCTCGCGAAACGAAGGGTATTTATTGCGTCGGATCTTGTGTATTCTTTTCCGTCAAGTGGGAATGATAACACTCCCTGTGCTCAGAGTCGTGTCCCTTCTTCGCCTGTCGTCTTCTCGTTCCGCTGGAATTCGGGTCGTCCCTCATTCCCTTGTAGATATCTCACTGACGCTTGGACTGTTCTCCTGACTCGGTTTGTCTCTCCGTCATCTAGTATTTTCTCGCTCTTCTCGAATCCCTGATGACCCTCATTCGCCTGTAGATCTCTCGCTTCACTGAAGACGTTGTCTTCCCTCCCTACGGGTCCATCTCTCGCTCCATTCAAACGCCTGGTCGTCCCTCCGTCGCTTGTTCTTCTCTCCCTCCCTCCGCTCGAGAGTTGCTCTCTCGCTTCGCTTGAAATTCGGTCGTCCATTGCTCCTCGATCGATATCTCACTGAACGCTCGGACTGTTTTCCAGTATCGGTCGTACCTCTCTCGCGCGTGTTATCCCTCGCTCCACTCGAAAGTCAATCCGGACGATCGGTCATCCCCCTCTTCCAATCGAAATCTCGCTACGCTCGAGAGTCGTATTCTCGCTTTGCTCGGTAGTATTCTCGCTCCGCTCGCCAATTGATATCTCGCCTCGCTCGGTCGCCTTTGGCGTCATAGCCTGCGGCGCTGTGGTCATCTCGCGCGTCCTCCGACGCACTCGAAAGTCGTTCTCTCGCTTCGCTCGGTAGTCGATCCCTCGCTCCGCTCAAAAGACTCGCTTGTCCCTCCCTCGCCTGTTGATATTTCGCTTCGCTCGGTCGCCTTCGGCGTCATTGCCGGCGGCACAGCCGATATCTCACTCCGCCCGCTCGTCCCGCCCTCCTCCCTCTCTCCTCACTCGGTCCGCTCGCTCGTCGCTCGTCGCAC
This sequence comes from Naganishia vishniacii ANT03-052, assembly GCA_015708705.1. NCBI lineage: Eukaryota > Fungi > Basidiomycota > Tremellomycetes > Filobasidiales > Filobasidiaceae > Naganishia > Naganishia vishniacii. The sequence continues at coordinate 46,697 of MU158402.1, forward strand.
TCACCGGTCGGCACAAACACCCTCCCCTCATTCCCCTCGACCTGGCTCAACCTCTCGACCACATAAACCACCGTACTCCCACTCCCCACGCCGACGACCTTGTGTTCCCTCTTGACATGCCTATCCACGGCCGCGAACGCTGCGAGTCTCTTTGATGCTTCGATGAGCGACATGTTGGTGGTGTATGATCTTGCGGCGAGGAAGGGAAGACGTAGAGGCATACGAGATGGATATGATCACACCACCCTTGCTCTATTCGTCACCATCTCCGGCCCGATCTAGCTTAACGCCGTCATCCAAGCACACGTGATCTTATCGGACCTGCTTCATCCTTCATAACAAGCATTCCCCTCACACGATACAAAACAACACCAGCTGCAACACCGCAGCGATTGAGCTGGTGATAGCCTATTGCGCACTCCACATGCAATGTTACCACCCTCCAGCAAGCGCCCTTATGCCTAGCTTAGCAGATACTGCGTAATCAGGTAGCCGCATTGTCAGCTCAGAGATCGATCTTGGTGAACCTATCCATTACCTTCAGTAGCTGTCGTTACCATTCATAGTCATACATCGCTCTCAACGCGCATTGCACTTGACCGAGCCCAACACAAGAACTAGTATGGTAGTGGGGATGTATAGTCTGTTGCTACACCATCTCTGCCACATATAGTCTCTTACACTTCTTACTATATATGAGACTGGTGAGCCAGTCAGTACCTTATGCTGACTAATCAGACAGTCAGTCGCTGACAGCCCAACTCTGGCCTCGTGACAACCAGTCTCGAGTTCTCGAGTGAGTTGAAAGTCCATCTAATTCTACATACAGTAGTACAATCGCCTTCATTCCGCGACAAGACCCGTTCCCTATCCTCTCACAGCAAAAGCAAATCATATACATCATGGTACGCCACCCTTGGTTCGCGTTGCAGTGGGGGAGGCTTATCGTATCTTCCGCACTCCGTTTTCCCTACATTCTCAATTCACCAATCCCCATTCGGTCGTCCCGCCAATTGATCTTGAAACGACCACGATACCGTCGATCAACTACATTTTCTGCTCGTATGCGATCATTCTTGATTGATTGGATGGGACGATTGATTGGATGGGTGGATTGACCGGGGTGTGTAGGGCGGCGGCGGACAATACCCTTACCCGAAAGAAGTTTGGTCTCCATCCGGTACGTTTTCGTCTCTTCCGCTTTTCCTTTCCTCCTCCATTCTTCCGTGTTCGCACTGTAGGGACCCGCCTTGCGCGGTTTCCGTGTCTGTCGTCGCCTGATTTGAAGAGAGACACCGCGAAAGACCCGACGTGGGTAGGGAAGCGAGATATGAACTATTTCACGGAAGGAGGTAAGGGAGTCGTCGAGCTTGGTCGTCTTGCCGTCCCGGATAGCGTGGAACCTGGTCTGTCCCGAGGGGAGGGGGAAAGGGATGCCCTCGGACCAGATGAATAGGAGGTAGAGCGAGCGGGTGAAAGCAGGAAATGATGTCCCCGTGTGTCGGGACTATCAGTGGGCCATACGGATCGAAAACAAAACCAACCTGCAGCCACCGTCACACCTTTTCGAGTGACTCGCGACAATCGCAAAAACGAATGAAATTCCGCAACCACCAAAAGGAACGGGAACGCGGATCGATCCCTCGTCGGGTCGACGATCCCCTCAGCGGGGATATTCCGAGGAACACCAGGGGAGCAGGCCAACGATTATCCACGGCATCCCGACAGTCCTTCTTGAACGCGTCAAGGACGTCCTTGGTTCGAATATTCAAAGAGGTAGAGGAGGTGGGAAGATCCGAGGTTCCGTCAAAGACCGTACTGGATTCGCCGTCGGAATCGCGCGTGCGCCCGCGCAGAATGGCTCTCGAGGAGAGCAGGGAATCCTTTCGGACCGCCTCCGCTGGCCCCCGGCTTGTCTTACCCATCCCCTGCTGGTCGGAGAATTACATCCCTCCTCTCCCTCCCTCTGCACCTTTGGAAAACCCCCTTCACGCACACCAAAGCACAACCGCTAACCTTTGCTCGTTACCCCGGGCCCGTTTTCCTTAGGCGGATGGTGGACCCGTCCCTCAAACTGGCGCGCAAACACCTTGGTCTGCGTTGCGGGGATAGCGCTGGCTACAGCGGGTGTATGGAAGGTATCGGCGAGGAACGAGGTACATCCCCCGGTCTTTTCTCCCGATATGAGCTGATTGATAACCGATGTGTGCGCGTGTAGATCCGACATGCCAGGCCGACCAAGCAGATCCCCTCGGCGATGGTGAGTCCCCTCGATCCTACCTTTATTCTGTATGAGTTATGCTGATCTCACGTTGGTGTGCGTAGTGGTCACCACACGCCGCAGAGATTGGAGTTAGGAAGGAGTAGATGCGGGGGAAATGGTTGTAGAGTGGTATGAATTATACAAGACGGATTGATGGGCGTGAAGCGTGGTGTTGGTAGTGCACTTGGGACAGGTATCTTGGAAGCGGTGAGGGAGCTGAAGAGGGCTGGAGAAGAGAATGTCCTGCGCAGCAGGCGTTCTACGCCGCTTTCTCCGGAGGTCATGGTCCTACGGCATGTACAAGACGGACGAGGAGACGACATGAGTACGCCATGTTTCGGTGCGAGTATTTCCTCTAGGGGGATTCGTTTGATGGTCGTAGCGTTAAAGAAGGAAAGGACAGCATGATTCTACGACTAAATACATCTATACCGGGGGAGTTGAATCGACCGGTGACTACGGCATACGACAGGAGACGGAATGGTGCTGGGGAAGGTACAACTCTTCGTGCGCCAGTTGTTTGACAGAGCTAGCTAAGAACGCTGAAAGCCGAGTTTAGCGACAGTACTTTGAAATTTCCAGCGATGCAGATTCAACGGAGCTCGACCCGCTGCTAATCAACATGTTGTATTCTGTCAAGGCCTCGGCATTTTGCTTCGCGAGCGAAATGGCCTTCAGCGATATCGATGTCCAGGGACTCTTGGCGGAGCTGTACAGCCTCACGGTAAGATCGCGGCGAGCGCGACCCGATACCGTATAGCGCAGAGGCTCTCAGGGGTATATTTGTCTTCCTTGGATTGCTCCTGATCAACCGATCCACCTTCCTGCCCTTCTGGGCCAGTCTCGGACACTCTGACCATTGTTGGGCGAAGTCGAAGGGCGGCATATATGATAAAACACATCACCCATCATCCAGATCTGTGGATGCAGAATGGTGCGCCCCCTCCGATTCTAATCGCGATAAGATTACAGATTCGCGACGCCGAAGTTCCCTTGGCTGTGGTTCCCTTTCGCAAACCTTCACCCTGTCGAACATCATAACACTCACCTGAATGCCTGACACTCGACAAGCTAGCCCGAAGAGCGACCATCTCCTCCAATCGTCCACCGTGATCTCAAACTGCCGTCTACACACGATATATGTAACCACCAGGCCACATCGCCAAGCGCTTGGCGTTTCAACGCAGGTTTCCATCAAAACGCGGTCAGCCTGGTCTATTGTTCGTCGTGGTCCAATGGAAGAGATCTATTGTCGACTTCTCCTCTCGACGTGGCGATTCCTTCTCCTTTCCACGTGATCTGGGCCTGCACACTGGACGATGATGTCACAGCACATTCTCACTCGACAACGACGTCTCGCTTTGCTCGTATGTACGGCCATCACTCTGGCGATCACGACGTTTCTCTCCCCAGACATCGCCACCAAGCTCAGACGCCCTTCACGACCGCGAATCGACGAGATCGGCCTCGCAGACTTTCTCGTCGAACTCTCCGCTGAAGCTGAAGAGACCGGCAGCATCCGTCGAATCGGATACGACGTACCTCCCACCCTTGGACCGGGAACAAGCGCAAACCTCTCCTCTCGCGACTTTCCCTCCATCGTCCTGGGAGAAGCGTTCCACTCCATCAGCATCCCCAAGCACCGGATCACGCGTCGTCCTGGAGATCGGGAAGACAGCGAGATGGAGGGGGATGTGTTTAACCCTGCGATTCTGAGATTGCCGGAGGGGGCGAAAGAAGGGTGGGAGTATATCGTCGTGGCGAGGGGTCCAAAGGTGGTTAGGAAGGATATCTGGGTACCAGAGGCGAACCGGTTTGCAGAGGAACATGGGCTAGTTGCGTGAGTCTATTTCCTTAATCGCTTTCATCCCACCCGGAAACTAACCCAAAACGACGTATCTCCAGATTCCCGGCCACGCTCTCTCCCGACGGTCGATTCATCCATTCCCTCCACGCATCTCCAGCGAAATTCCTCCCCCTCTCGACCACGAGGAACAACACCTCGTGCGGACGCTGGACGTTTCCCTTTGGCCCGGAAGACCCTCGGCTCTACTGGACGGACGATGGGCGTCCGGCTATGAGCATCAGCATGAATGCGCGTGACGTCGAGGGGAGGTGTCTCAGCGTCGGGTGGATAGAGGATCTGCGTGATGTGTGGGTAGAGTTGGGGGATGCGATGGCGGGTGTTGATCAGCGGCTGGCGGCGCCTTGGGTGAAAGGAAAAGAGGTGGAGGAGTGGCAAGGCGTGAAAGAATTGCTTCATGCCGCCGATATGCCGAATATGTGAGTTCCGCGTAGATGATGTGCTGATGATGACTCGCTGAAAGGTGTCTGGACAGTGAGAAGAACTGGATGGGATTCTTCCCTGGCCCTGAGAAGACGGAATTATCGACTTCCTTACCGCTCTTCCATCATTCCCTCGCCCCCGCACGATTTCTCCGTCCACCATTAACCACGACCTCGAACGCGTCCGACACCCTCCTATACACCCTAGACACGCCCAAAACGCCCGCGGGATTCTGTATCTCCAATAGATTCGAAAAGAAGATTCCCAACCTCGCACGGATCCATCATGCGACGCCTTTGTACCGATTTACACTCTGCGCGAGGGCCGAGGGTGGGTGTGTTCCGGGAGGGGGGAATACGGTGATGCTTGGGATTGGGCAGGTAAAGTATGTGTATGACGGTGGGCAACGGTATGGACGGTCAGTCGCCGAGTCGAGTATGCCAGGAGAGGGAAGTGCTGATGTCTTGTGCGTGTTTCGTAGGTTCTTCGTGTTATGGAACGTGACGGAACCCTTTGAATACCTAGCCGTCGGTCCGATGATTCGATGGTGTAAGTACAGCCACACCAATCCGACAGAGCGGAATCCAACCACTCTCCCCTGCGCGCGCACGGACAGATGACACCCCGGACGCCGAGATAGTATACGCCATGTCACTCGTCTTTACCCCTCCCTCTGAAGACGCCTCGTCCCTATTCCGCATCTCACGGAAGAGACAGGAGGGAACGTCGTGGCGACGGTACGGGCCGACTCATGGGTTCTTGGATGACGAGGTGTTTGTGTCGCTTGGAGTGAGGGATGGGGAGATGGGTGCGGTGAAGATCCCGGGGAGGGATGTGGTGTATGGGATGGAGATGTGTTGAGCGACCGGATTAAAAAGCCGATCGGTATAGATGAGAGTTCTCTGGTTGTATAGACTTGCGTTCCTGCGGTTCAGTGCCGATAAGCGGCCTATTATAGATTGGTGGTTTCCCGTCTAGCGGACGTCGATGCACATGGATGAATTAAATTCCACGGGAGGGGAATAGTACACCACAATGCTTGGTGGCAACCGCGACATTGGGAAATACAAAGTCCCGATATGAAACGCGCCTCACGTGACGGCTCGGTGAAACGCGATGATGCAGCGGCGATGGAGTTATGATGATGGGAGGATGACAGATCTGGGTGGCGATTCCCGGTATATTCCCCGGCTTACAGAGTCTCCCCTGGTTGATCGCGGTGCTCAGGATGGATGCGCACTTCCAAGCAGTGTTCGCCGTACCCGCCGTGGAAGGAATCGGGCACTTGACGAGCAGCCATGAGAACGCATTCAAGGCTTGTCCCGAGGGATACTTTGTGAGTTCCTCGGCCTCTCTGATCCCAGAGACCACATGCTGATCACGTAAAAGGATGACCTCGGGTAGGACCTCACAAACCCATGCTCCATCAACTTCCTGCGCGCCATCATCCCCGCATCACTCGTCGCCATCCACCTCATCTCCCACCTCCCCTCTCCACGGATCGTGAAACGCCTGGTCGCCCCTCTGTCACCGATATGGACCGATCCGAATTCCCTGGAAGCGCTGACGCCTGAAGAGACGAGACAGAGCATAAAGGCTCGGGATAATGGCGTTCCGGAGCGGTATAGGGGGACAAGTGCGTGGCGCGTGGGGGTGTTTGTCGGTGTGGCTGGGGTGATGACTGCCATGTGGTGTGGGGTGTTGGGATGGTCGCTGTTTAGTCTCGGTGAGGAGGAAGGGGAGGGGAGGAAGTGGATCGTATGGAGGGTTTGGACGACGGCGATGGCGGCGTTTTCTTGGGTGAGTAGATATGCATTCAAAGGCCTTTCTCAGTAATCTTACCCTCGATCCTCGCTGCAGTTATATTTGACGCTCTATCCCATCTTCAAACCCCGTCGAACACCATCCATGATGGCATTCACGCTGTACTCAACCCACCTCGCCATCTCCATCATCTCGCTCGTCATGACCGGCTACATCCGCACCGTCACCTCGCACTCGGCACCATGGGCTTCACCACTCTACATCACCCTCGAATGCCTCTCCCTCGGATCATGTATCGTCCTCCTTACTGCCATCCTCGGCATGCCTCTCGTCGACCCGGAGATCACACAGAGGTTGGGAAAAGACCTCCAGCGGGAAGACCGAATGACGCTTTACGAGTGGATCACGTTTTCCTGGGTGAACCCGTTGATTCGGTTGGGTTATGAAAAGGATTTGAAGGACAACGATGTTCCGCCCTTGAGCGTCACCATGCGCTCAGAGCAGGTGTTCAACTCGCTTCTCGCCATTTCGGAACCCCGTGTAGACGCCAAAGGAGACACCATCCCGCCACCGACGCTTCTTCGCCGTCTCGCACGCCTCAACGCCATGGACTTTTCCCTCGACGCATCCCTCACCTGTATCTCGGTCCTCTGCAACTACTCGTCGCCGTACCTGCTCAAAAAGATCCTTGACTCGCTTAGCAACCCTACACCGGAGAGTAAAGCCAGGGCATATATATACGCCTCGCTTGCCCTCCTTGCATCGATCGGGAAAGCCGAGGCGGATCTGTTACACCTCTGGCACGGACGACGGGAATCCGTGCGCGTAAAGAATCAGTTGGTGGCGATCATCTATGAAAAGGCGTTGAAGAGGAAGGATTTCAGTGGGGTGGTGGGTCTTGGGGATAAGATCGATGAGCGGAAGGATAGCAAGGGGAAAAAGGGGAAAGGGAAGAAGGAGAAGAAGAAGGAGGTCAAGGTGGAGAAGAATGTGGCGGATACGGGGAGGGTGGTTTCGCTCATGGCATCGGATACCACGCGAGGTCAGTTGGCATTCTTTTCCGGTGTGCCTCTTTGCTGACCTGTGACCGCCGGGCAGTTCAAAACACCGTCAGCGGCGTCTACTTTATCCTCTCCGCCATTGTCGAGGTCCCCGTCGCCGCTTTTTTCCTCTACAGTCTCCTCGGATGGTCCGCGTTTGCCGGGTTCGTCGTCTTGATCATTGCGAGTCCCGCACAGAGTTACATCATGAAGCGTAACATCAAGGTGAGTCCCTTGCATTCAGCCTTGGACGTCAGGTTTACACCTTTTCCCCGTGCAGATCAACCAAGAAATGGCAAAGGCGCGGGACAAGCGAATTACCGTTATGAACGAGGTCGTCAACAATTTGAAATCCATCAAATTCTTTGCATGGATCGATCAGTGGCGTGAAAAGGCTCAACGGGCGCGAAAGGCCGAGTTGGACCTCTGGGTGAAGAATATCTATAATAGTTTGATGTTCAGTACCATTTATGGATTGGGGCCAATCTTTATCACGTTGATTAGTTTTGCTTGGTGAGTACGTCCATATGTTCCTAGAGGTCACTCTGATGATTCTTGTCTAGCTTCATCTTCGTCGCCAAGGGGCAGCTTACCGTGTCGATCGCCTTTACCGCGCTGTCTCTATTCTCCATGTTGCGTCAACCGTTGAACATGATTCGTGAGTGCCACTTCACCCCTTCGTCCGCCATAGCGCTAATCCCTTGCCGACAGCCGCATTCGCCGTCCTCCTGCTTCAGACAAAAGTCTCTATCGACCGAATCGACGAGTTTCTCAAGGAGGAAGAGGTCGAGGATTGGGTGTCGTCTCTCAAATCAAAGCCTGCTTTACCGACCGAGGCACTCGATACCCGGATTGGATTCCAAAAGGCCAGATTCAAGTGGCATGCCACTGCGAAAGCGGACGCGCAAAAGAGCAAGGCGACGAACGGAGAGGCGAACGGCGCTGCGCACACGGAGGAGACCGCGACGGAAGATTTTGAATTGGGACCGCTGGATTTCATCTTTCCCCACGGCAAGCTATCCGTCGTGGCGGGTTCCACCGGAGCAGGAAAGTCTTCCATGCTTCAGGCTCTGCTAGGCGAGATGGACTGCATCGAGGGCAAGGTGTTGCTTCCCAAACACATTGACCAAATCTGCCTCGACACTGGACTCCGCAACTCGCTCGCGTACTGCTCTCAGACCCCGTGGCTTCAGCAAATGTCGATTCGGGACAATATCCTCTTCGGGGAGCCGTTCGAGCAGGAGCGGTACGACCAGGTACTCGAGGCTTGTGCCCTGGTGCCGGATCTCGATGTGCTGGACGACGGCGATGAGACAGAAATTGGGGCCAAGGGGATCTCAATGTCGGGCGGACAAAAGGCGAGGTTGGCGCTGGCAAGGGCCGTGTATTCTCGTACACAGCACCTGCTCCTGGACGATATTTTCGCTGCCGTCGACTCCCATACTGGGCGTCATCTCTACGAAAAATGCGTCAAGGGCTCGCTTCTAGCAGGACGAACGGTCATTATCGTCTCTCATCACGTCGAGTTGCTGCTCCCAGTGACAGATTACCTCGTCCGCATACTGGACGGCCGTTTGGAAGCGCTGGGCGAGCCCAAGGAATTGCGAGCGCAGGGACTCCTTGGTGCCCTGGTCGCCACTGAGGAAGCCACTGCACGGACGGAAGGTGTCGTGGATGATGAAAAGGCCATCGAACTCGAGAATATGGATCAAAATCCCACAAAAGTCAAGAAAGAGAGACCTCACCGAAAGCTGGTCAAGGACGAGGAACGGGCAACCGGCAACGTCAACTGGTCCACCTACAAACTCTACCTTGAGGCATCATCTTACACTTCTTGGGTCATCACCATTATCCTGTTGATCCTCGTCCAAGTGTTCGCCCTCGGTGAACGATGGTGGCTAAAGATCTGGGGGGAGGCTTACCGGTATAGTGCCAACACCATGATCCTGTTTGCGACATCGGCAGTCGGTGCATATCCCCACGATGCTCATATGGAACCCCATCCGGTTCAGCCGAGCTTTCATAGTTTGACCTCTGCCAACATGTCTATGGCCGCGGTCGCACCAGCCTTCCCCGATGCCAATACTCACCCGGGATATTACCTGTCCATTCTCACTGCCATCGGTATCATCGGATTCATCTTTGGTCTGCTTCAATCAGCAAACGGGATGTTGTACGGAGGCCTCAAAGCGAGCGTTACTATACATAACCGAATGCTCGACTCGGTTCTTCGGAGTACCATTCGATTCGCCGATACCACACCCTCTGGTAGAATTATTAATCGCTTCTCAAAGGATTTGGAAACGATCGACGGTAGTCTAGTGGGATCGTTGCGCCAGGTTCTCGTACAGGTGGCCGCCCTGATAGGTGCCATCGCGCTGGTCACTGCAATCCTTCCTTGGTTTGTTATTCCGGCCGGTTTCATCTCCTATGCGTTCTACGCTCTGTCGGTTCGATACCTGAATTGTTCGCGAGACTTGAGGCGAATTGAGGCGACCGCCAGGTGAGAAACATTACGTTCGCTATTTCTTCATTGCCTGACTTTTGTCTCCAAAAGGTCGCCAATCTACTCTGGGTTCTCCGAGATCCTCGAAGGCATTTCTACTGTTCGTGCCTACAGCGCAGAAAAGGCATTCAAGGCCAAGCTGTTCAAGCAAGTGGATCACTCCCAAGCTGCTTTTTATCAGTGAGTCCTACGCGAAATGCCTACAAGCCATCCATCTGACCCGCTTCGTAGACTTTGGATGTGCAACCGATGGCTTCTACTGCGGTTCGATGTTCTGGGCGCCCTCTCCGTATTCTCCGTCACCTGCTTGTCGCTTAGCGGTGCCATCTCTGCCGGGTCGGCCGGTGTAGCCATCACCTCTTCCCAGTCCTTTGTCATGGGATGCTACTGGCTGTCACGGTTTTGGAGTCAACTCGAAATGGACTTTAACGCAGTCGAACGAGCGGAAGAGTACCTCGATCTGGAACAGGAACCGCCGGCCGTCATTGAATCGCGAAGGCCGCCTGCTCACTGGCCGAGTCATTCGTGCGCAGGTGCATTTCTGCACGTCGAGCATCTGACTGTCAAGTACAGCCCCGAACTCCCCGCCGTGCTCAGCGATCTCTCTTTCGAGATCAAGGCAAAGGAGAAAGTTGCAGTTTGCGGTAGAACAGGCGGAGGAAAGAGCACGCTGGGAATGTGTAGGTGGCTTGTAATCAGCGTTACTCGGCGACCTGCTGACTTGCTTCTGGTCTAGCCTTGCTCCGCTTCACCGATCCAAGCGTCGGAAAGATCGTGCTCGACGGTATAGACGTAGGTTTTCACGAATAAACAAGCTTGGAGGACGCGACTGAATGAGTCGCCATCAGATAACTTCTATTGGAGTAGACGACCTGAGACGGGTAATAACATATATTCCTCAAGTGAGTCGCCCTTGCTTCGCAGAGCTAGCTGAGACTGATGTGACTATAAATCAAGGACGCTGTGCTCTTCTCCGGGACGGTGCGTGAGAACCTCGATCCCTTCAATGAGCATTCCGATCAAGAACTTTTGGACGCATTGGATCGGGTCCAGTTGGGTGCAACCATCAAGACCCCTGTCGCAAGTCACATTGCCAGCAGGGAGGCATCGGACGTGCGACTGAGCGCGATGGCGGACGACGTAGATACGGTTTCAGATGACTTGACCATCTGCACTCCTGTTGCAAGCGGCAAGGCCAAGGTTGCTTTAGACACCGAAGTCTCCGCCGGCGGCTTGTCGTTATCTCAAGGTCAACGACAACTGCTGGCGATAGCGCGAGCTATGCTGCGGCGTTGCAACCTCGTCATCGCGGACGAAGCCACTGCTAGCATCGACATGGCTACAGACATCATCATTCAGCAAGCCATCAGAACCGAGTTTGCGGATGCTTGTGTTATTACCATCGCTCATCGGCTGTAAGTAGCCTTTGGGCGTTGCCGCGTGGCGGATCTGACTCTCGCTTCTTTCAGGGACACCGTCATTGACTATGATCGAGTGATGGTCTTGGCGGACGGGAAAATTGGAGAGTTTGATACCCCCTGGACGTTGATTCAGAAGGAGGGCGGCTTGTTTAGATCCTTCTGCGAGCAGAGCGGGAGGTATAGCGAATTGTATGCAGCTGCAGAGAGGGCCCACAAATCCAAAAGCACATAACGTGCATGTTCGTCAAAAGATATGTAGAATCCGCGGTTGTACAACTAGAGAACGGCAGATGCCAAAGTTGCGTTTCGGTTGCTCTGGCTCGAGTGCTTGGCCAAAGACTAGCACAATCCAGTCTACTAGGTGCCTTTCGGAACCTGCGGTGTTTCCGCTAGTTGCGGTCGACCTGGCGTCTGTTGGCTTTGAGGACACAGAGCTCGAGGTGACATGTCGAGCATCGCAGTAGCGGCTCGTCTTTCCGCCTTTGGCACGTCCTTGAAGTCCACATCAACCTGGTCCTCTTCGAGTGCGTCACCCAATCCGAGAATGTCGATGAGGTCCTCCAGCTCCCCAGTTCCTGCCGATCCAGGGACACCGAGGTGTCCCATGCTGCTCGTCGATCGAGGTATGCTTCTCCTCAAGGAAATGTTGTAACTCGGCGAAATGACCCCAAATTGCCGCATCACTTTCTCTCGAGCCCGGTAGTAGGAATTCCAGCCGAGTGAACTGGATCGACGTGAAGCAAGATTGCTCGGCCAGAAATTTCGCGAGCCGTGTTGATCGTGGCTTCCCACTGGGTTGGTACTGCTGTTCGATTGAAGACCGAGGGGAGATAGCATGTCGCCCGCCGCGTACAGCTCGAGGTCGACAGCCTCCTGCAGGTCCTCAGGTTCCTCCTTCCGTATGCGCGTCTCGTGTGGGGAAAGTAGGGTGATTGGCAAGGCTGCGTGTGCGCACCACTGCGAGACTGTGCCCATATGGGAACTGATTCTGTGCGTGAGTGATGAGCATATCTGGCGGAATGAAACCCCACATACTATGTGACCTTTGCGCCCACTTGCGACCACACGATAAATCTCGGTAACGGGCTAATATTTCGGATCATATGCTCAAAGATTGCCTGCGGTACCGTGGGAGAAAAGGCTCCGGTTGGACCTATTCGACTGTCAACATCAGCCATGGTCCTTGTCACCAGTATGCCGACCTACGCTGGTCGATCTTGAGAACCGGATCAAGCATCGTCGCAAATGGAGGCGGGATGCGCCTCTCGCCCGCGTGGTGCAACGAGGACTCAACGAAACGGTACTTGATATGAAGAGTGTAGACTCGACTTTTCTTGCTCTTCTTTTGCAGCTCCTTCAGAGATTGGAGGAGATGATCAGCTCCGCCAGCGTTGGGCCAACGGGCACACACTCACCCTCGCATATTCCAGCAATCTCGCCGCGTGTCGCAAATCTTGGTCGTTGACCCCCGTTGCGCCTTGGTTTGGCGACTTCATATAGGACGAAAAGTTCGAAAACACAAACAAGACGTCTTTGGTCGGCAGATCCGGATTGATGGGTAAATTCTGCTCGTGCTGTAGTACTAAGTTCGGCTGCTCTTGGGCGGTGGAGGCAGCGTCTTTCCTTTCCTTTGGTTGTACTGGTGGACTCAGAGAATGGTGGTACGGCGTTCGGCTGTAGTCGATGGCGAGCACCGGCCGCGGTATCGATGGCTTATGATCGTCCCCCATCGCTTGTCTCTTGAGCAGGGAGATGTTGGACGGAAAGCCCAGGAACCGGAGATCTCCTGATTGCGCTAGAAGTCAGTGTCATGCCATGCCCTTTCGAGGCCGTCTTATACGTCGCCTTCGTCAAAACCCGGTACCTCTTTCATCTCCTTTGTTTCATGAAAGGGACTTCGCACCCAAAGGCACACACACGGCAGTCATCCTACACCTGAAACTATACAACACCCTCCTTTCCAGCTCTAAACACCTATGCCACGGTAGCCAACTGAACCATCACCGCCCGATGATCACTCCACCTCCCCGTCCAGCCAACCGCATCACCTCTTCCCGCGATCAAGTTGTCTAACACCACAAGCTTCACGGGGACCAATGATCCCCTTGTCTCCCGGTCGTACGGCAATGGAGTCTTGCTTACGGGGAAGGAGACATCAGCAAGGGTCTAATTAGCCCCCGAAAAGACCACTCACCATCCTCCTCCTGACCACTGGCGATTCCCCTGAGACCCAGGAAAACCATATCAATCCGCTCATCCTCTTCCCTCCCCGGCGCCGAAAACCCGGTAAACGTTCCCCTCGGCCCCGCCGGTGCAGATTGCGGTATCCTCATTCCTCCCACAGGCCGTCGTTGGTCGCGTGCTTGGAGGTGTTGATAGGTATCTTGGAAGCATAGAGAGGGGATCTTGCTGGGTAGTGGGTGGAGGGAGATGAGTGTTTTGTAGGCTTGTTCGTTTTCTGGTGAGTCTGGTATGGGGCAGTGCGGAAACAGTGTCATAAAGGGTCAACAAGGGTGGATGGGTCTATCCGCGTAAGATAGGATCTACGTGACCTACTCAAATCTCCAAGCAAGATCATTCCTGCCTCCGGATCCTCCTCCCAAGAATCAACCCACTTCTTGGCTTCCACACGAATCAACGCACTGGATTCCGCGCGGGCACGTTTCCCCTGGTCGTCCAAGTGGGTATTGATAAAATGGATGCAGTGGCCCGAGGGACGATCTCGGAGGGTAAGGAAGGTTGCGATTCGTGTTTGGGCCTTTAGATGAAGCGTGAGTTTTGGGTCAGTGAAAGGGGTGGGGCTCACGTACGGCGTCCCAGCCTATGGATCCGGGGTTGTCGGGTTGTAAGGACAGCCATTTCGTCTGGCTCCGCAGAACCTCGAACCGATGTCTACCAATGAGGTAAAGGACCTTCAACACGACCATCCGAGGCATTACCAGACGCTCAAGCTCACGAGTTGTAGAAGATGGGACTGTATTCTCCCGCGTATTGTCCATCGTCTCGTCCGATACCGTACCATCCCCAATGTGAGCCCAGCAGCTCTTCCAAGTCCACAATCTGCGACGCCAGTGCCTCCTACACATCGTTAAGCATCTCATCAATCCCACAGTCCACGAAGATGATGCAAAAGGGATATCCCTTACCTGAAATCCAATCACATCGGGACTCAAGGGTGATATCGTATCGACTAGCCTAGACCGACGTTCTGCCCAAGGTCTTTCAGCCCACAGTGGTTCCATCCATCCTCTTGGAGCTTGGATCGTTCCGTGTTCCGGTATGGGGATAGAACGGGCGGCGTGGCCATCGAACCGGCTACCGAAAGCGTCGTGTCGTGGCGAGTTAAGCTCTCTTCTCAGCGCGATCGCAGAACAGGAGGATGGGACTGACACGTTACATGTGATAACTCTGAATGATTGGATAGGAGGGACGAGCATTCTTGTCTATTCGATGTCGATGAATGATTGATGAAGACCTGACAAAGTGATGGATAACATGAAGAGGCTACGATTCAGCCCAAACGCGGGGTCCCCGCAATACTGCAGTCACGTGACCCAGACCTGCGCCCTGAGCATTCCTCTTTCTGAAGCAATACAAAACCATTACCTTATCCCCATCGCCTGGCTCTCAGACAGACCATCAGTACCTCCCTAATGGCTGCCGATGAACACTCCTTTCCCATGGTGGAGACGGAAGAAGATCAGCTCGCCGAGGAGACGGTAGATCCCGAAGGAGAAGAAATGACGTACGAAGAACAGAGGTTGGCGACGATACGGTACGAAGAACCTCTCATCCTGTACATCCAATTTGCTTACGTCCTTCGCCTTTTTAGAGCAAACGAAGAACTCTTGAAATCCCTGGGACTGGTATCCACCGCTCCACCCATCACCAAACCACATTCCGCGACGATCCCCTTTGTACGAGCCGCAACCGACGACAAGAAACCTATCCATCGCGTTCCGAAACGTATACCGAGGAAAGATCAACCCCCTGCCGAAGGAGTCCGCAAGTCTTCGCGTCTCTCGGCTGTGAAAGCAAAGGATCAAAATACCGCGAGGAGAAAAAAGAAAAAGCGGCCGAAATTGAAACGAGGGGCGAGTGAGTTGACGCCCCTCAGCGGAGAGGAAGCGTCAGACTACGAGTCGGCAACCGAGAGCGGCGAGTCGTCGGAATCCTCGTCTGTGGGTCGGAGAAGGAAACAAAGTCATCACGCCACTCTTCCTCCCGGGCAGAAAATACGTATCCCCGCCGCCGCGGCGGCTGCTGTACATTCCGTCGAATACGCCGACGACGATCACACCGGCGAGGAAAACTACGACGAGGTGCAGCCGTTACCGACGCGAGAATACGGCGATACGGGTAGACTCGTCTTTGAAGGTCGTTGGAAGGCCGTGTTTATGCCGAATTTGACGCCCGAGGAGGTGTTGCGAAATGGTGCTTTTGGGGGCAGTTACTATGCGTGAGTCCACGGGTCGTCGTCATGACATCAACAGAGAGACGGAAAGTCTACTGATGCGGCGGGCGATGCGTATGTAGTGACACCTACTCGACGGTCCTGAAACGACCCCTCTCGGCTGCGGAAGATATCTCCGCGCTCCCCACCCACTGGCTCCGCCCCGCCTCACCTACGTCTTCCCCACAACAACGCCCCTTCTACCCCTCCACCCACCTCACCGCGCCCTCCCGGGACCCCTCGGTGAATCGGTACGCCGTGCTCGCGGGTCAGGGGTTAAAAGAGTGGGAAAAGAGTGGATGGATATGGAACGGTGATCCGAGGGGGTGGATGCAGTGGTATGTCAGGTTTTATCTGGGACGGCGGTGTGTTGATGATGAGAGGCAGGTGCAGAGATGTAAGTCTCATTGCCGCGTTTGTGCGCGCTTCCAACTGATATACTGACCTCTCTCGTGGGATAGGGCTCAACCTCGCCGGTCCAACAGGCAGGTTCTCCCGTGCCCTCATGAAAAAAATCGCCCAACAACCCGGTTCAGGCGGAGCAACGGTGGGGAACACAGCGGTGGAGGACGAAGATGTGGGGAGGGTGATGAGGCAGGTTTGTTGGCAATGGGGGCTGGTGTTGGATCGGGAGGAGTGGAAGACGCGGATAGAGGGTGGGAAGGGGTTGTAGGGTTTTTTTGGGACGGGTGAGGGTTGTTGTCAGGTACGGGAAGCATAGGGGAACTGGTGACCGTGGGCCCTGGCATTGAGGTCGTCGCGTCTATAAAGAGTGCGATCCGTTGCTATGATATGCAAGAGGGAATTCTTCTCCCAAAACCCAAAAGTCGTCGACAAAGAGTGGGCATTATCCGGTAGTCGATTTGCTGTAGTAGAAAGCCCAGCGGTCTCCTCATTTCGAAAAGCCTGGAGACCGCGCAAAATCTTGCAAGTTACCAGAATGTTCTATCTGGCCTTGCCACATCAACGCTTCACCGTAATCTACGCCTGCAGATCCGTGCACCGCAAGTCGGCGCTGTCTCAAGCGCGGTTCCAAAGTAGTGGCGACGAGCGTATGACGAAATTCCCGAGAGTCAGAGCGTCATACCCCCTTTGCAGATACACTTATCCCCTGTCGAGACAAGGGAAGGCTCCAGATCTGGCTGGAGCTCAAGCTCGGTTAATGACAAAGCTCACCAGCGTCCACAATTACCTTGACATGTAACGTACGTGGTATCTCCCATACACGCCCCACTTCACGTTTCACGCCGACGTAGGGTAGCTCACCAACGAAATCGTCCAGGTGCGGGTCATCTTCGAAGCTAACCGTTCCGGTCCTTCTTCGAGGAATGCGACTGCTACTATATGAGCGCTGTTTCCAGAATCCTCGCACTTGGAGCAATCTCTTTCGCTTCTTCAACAGGTCCAGAGATGCAAAGCGCGACTAATCGATAACGCCATCTCGCAGGTGCTTCCCGGTGACAAGGGCGGGAAGTAATTTCCAGATGGCGGTATAATGGGGCCGTGCTGGAACTGGAAGGGAAAACCTTCTTGTATCAGGGCATCTGTCAAAGCCGAACATTGGTTATTATTGGCAATGAAGGCTGCTGCATGCCGTTGGACTTCTGTCGAAAACGAACCGACAACATCGCGGTGAAGCGATTTCGATACCTTGAAGGAGATCAAGTCACATTCATTCCACTAACATATAGGCCATTGGCATGTATTTTTCCTTCACTTGTACTACAAGCCTTGTCGCAGAGACCGAGTCGAGAGCGGATTCCTAGAATTTCCTGCCATCCTGCATAGTGAAGTAGGATCATGTTGTTTTGGTCACACACCTGACTAGGGATCGATCTCGCGGCCGGCTCCTGTTTCGAAACCTGCCTTGCCTTGCGCTCATGAGATGCGCTCATGAGAGCACTCATTCATTTGAGAGACAGACGTTTTCAGATGCATTCAACCTTCTATCACGCAGGAATGGGTGCTTGGTATCGCAGTATTGTTTCGAGAAGCACCTGTGTGCTACACAGGTCATCCATCTTTCACGCGACAGCAGAGACTCCCACTGATCCTGCCTGTGCATCTTGCGTCAAAAGGTCTCTGCGTCGATATTTCATGTTCGGCCTTGCTTTGCGTCCTCGTCCTCGCCATGGATTTCCAACTGAATGGTCTCAGCAGGAGGCAAGGATCCCGGTGAGTCGCTTTGGGATGACCGGCACAAGTCAAGGATATGAATGTCATGTCCCTCGAGGAGGCGCGGGCGTACAAGGATGAAGTATGAACTGCGGATTGCATTGCGCTGAAAGGGGAAAGAGGTTAGCGATCTCATCGCCGATTTGTGTGATGACTTGAGGGGCAGAGAGAACTCTGATCTTCTATGTAAGTGAGGCGGGACGCTCGGATAACCTCTGTGATGTCAGGTAATCTAATGATAATTCCTTCGACACGGGATCACAGGTTGATCTGCTGTGCTGCACTATTGGGGGCTTTCGACTTGCGCAAATTGTGCCGGTTGCATTTTGTTATCTCAATTCACGTTGCCCAGTGCTTGAGCTCTGACTTTCACTACTCGTTCATTGCAAATTCCACTTGTACGGACTGCTAGACGGCTTGTTCATATCGACAAGGGTGAGGTCGAGAAGCTAATGTTCGCTCGCGACTAACTGCGAATTCGCGTGAACTGATCGGCCGCCGAGATCCATGATTTGGATCCGCGAGAGTCCCCGTACATCAGCACAACATTATGAATCACCTTGTTGGGAAATTGAGTATGAGTACGGGCAAGTCGTGTTGTGAGACTACCGTTACGCCTTATCTTCTATTCCTTACTCGCAGCCAATATGGCGAAGAAACAAGGCGATTCCTCAAACGACGAGGTCGAGACTTGCCCCTGGTGTCGTCCCGGCAGCGCAGCACTCAAACCCGATGCCGAACGACACCGCGACGAGTCTCTTCCCGTGGCACACTCGACAAA
Source organism: Naganishia vishniacii ANT03-052 (assembly GCA_015708705.1). Classification (NCBI taxonomy): domain Eukaryota; kingdom Fungi; phylum Basidiomycota; class Tremellomycetes; order Filobasidiales; family Filobasidiaceae; genus Naganishia; species Naganishia vishniacii. Next base: position 65,387 of record MU158402.1, read on the forward strand.
CAGCGCCGTCACTGCACACAAGGAACGCAGTAGCTATGAGCCCGAGATGACGTGGGTCAGCTGTACGCGTTGTAGAGCGTGGTACCATGCGGATTGTGTCGCGCTGCAGGAACTTGTCGCAAAGGTTGGAGTGGATATTGGTGCAGAGGATCCGTTTCTAACTCCTAGATCGAGTGGATCGTTGCCTCCTGAAGTTATAAATGAGCTAAGGGAGAAGGGTATGGCATGGGATTGGACGGGAACTGTGGATAAATGGTATGTCCGAACTTGAATAGCGTCCATTGTTTTCATCATAAAGCGAAGCGACATCCGTTAACCTGTTCCTCTCGCTTTTGTAGGTACTGTACGCCCTGTATCGCTAAAGCCTATGAAACCAATGCCCGAATCAAACCCCGTTCCTCGATTCAAAAAGGCTACCCCTTTTCTTCAGCACAAAGCGATGTACCACTCGATAATCCCCAAGAGCACGATCAGCCGAGTGCGACGTCTGGCACGGCCGGAAAGGAGAAACAAGATCCCGCAAGACTGAAGCGAAAGGCGACGTTGCAGAGACCGGATTATCATGCGCTTCACAATAACATCTCGACCCCGACGAACAAGTGGTTGGCTTTAATCAGGGATCCAGGAAAGACGGGAAGGCAGATCAGGGAAGGTGAGTGACACGGCCCAAAGTAGCGCCGAGTTTTTCGCATGAGACTGACGATGGCTTGGTACAGCCCATTACCTCCGTGTCGATGGATCCATCCTTCGTAAATCTTGGCTGGACGGTACCGACGATCCCGATAGACCCATCGAGATTTCTCCCGAAGTGTTCTTCGGCCCTGATAGAGAACCAATTATCATCCCGAGCTTGAGAGGAGGATTTGCGTCGCTTGGGGGAAAGGTGCCGTCGAAGGAAAACTTTGGGATTGATGAAGTGGTCAAGTTGGTTGGCAAGGATTACATGGTGGATGTGATTGGTATGTGGACAGGTTAGTTAAGCCAGCGTCGACCTATGATCACTTACCTGCTCTGATATAGACGTCGCCACACAAGCCTCATCAAAGTGGACACTTGCTCAATGGGCACATTACTACAAGACTGGAATCCCTCCTACCGTCGACACCAAACCAAAAGCCAGCGGGAGTAGTAAACGCGTCGCCGAGACCAACCCCACACTCGCCATGCAAAAAGTTTACAACGTCATCTCGCTCGAATGCACGGGGACAGAACTCGCAAAACTCGTTCGTCCGCCGAGACTCGTCAAGGAGGTTGATTGGGTAGACAACTGTTGGCCTGAATCCAGGAAGAAGAGAAAACATGCCCATGTCAACTTTGATCCTCGGACGACAAAAGGTGGCGATGCATCACCTTCTGGAGAAACTACTCAATCGGTCCGAACGAGTCTGGAGGCTTCTGCTTCAGCACCTGAAGCACGTTCACAAGATGTCGATGATCCGATGGAATGCCCTCCCGCTCCATCTGGGCAGCTTCCCCAGCAGGCAGAGGAGAAGCGTGAATCGCTCGACGAAGATTCCGTGGCGGGAAAGAGAAAACTCGACGCGGATGGCTGGCCAAAGGTCAAGTTGTATTGCTTGATGGGCAAGGCCGGCTCATGGACGGTAAGTTCGTGAAGAGTCGCCACGTTTGCTTGGGAGCTAATATCTGAGCATCGATGGCAGGACTGGCATGTGGATTTTGCAGCGTCGTGTGTCTATTATACCGTCATTTCTGGATGCAAGGTGTTCTACTTTATCAAGCCGACACCTGCAAACCTGGCGGCGTATGCACGTTGTGAGTCGCAGCCGTCGCGCATGACCGCGGTGCGTTTCCTCTTGCTGACCGCAGGGCTCTTCGGCGATTAGGGTCAAGTAGTGAGGAAATCCAGCAGAAAGAGTGGCTCGGAGATCTTGTGGAAGGCCCGGTAGAAAAGGTGACGCTGAAGCAGGGCGACACCATGTAAGTAGCTTGCCCCGCCTGCTTTTATAGCGCGCTGAACAGAACGGTTGGGCTACACAGGATCATTCCCAGCGGTTATATTCACGCGGTCGTGAGTTTCTCTACAAGCAGTATCGTATCTAAAGACTGATGACTCGGCAGTGCTGTAGTATACGCCTGAGGACACGATCGTTCTCGGGGGTAACTTTTTGCATTCATACAATATTGAAACTCGTAAGGCACCGACTTGCGGTTATGAAGGACGTCAGCTTACCTCCCTTGTCATATGTAGAACTACGTTTGCGGGAAATTGAAATCGAAACCAAGGTTCCGCAAAAGATGCGATTCCCATACTTTGATAAGCAAGTAATAGCCTCATGACAGTTCGCACTGCCGCTAACCTCGCTTCTACAGACTCTGCTGGTATGTCGCGGATCATTGGGTCAAAGAGCTCCGAGACCGCATGGTCTACCGACCACGTGCGTCAGGGCCGGAGCATCCCATCGAAGATCCGGTTCCGACTCGCGTGCTCAAGGGACTTGTCGCTCTCGCAAAGTTCCTGGTGAATGAAACAGTGATGCTGGAGAGTCCAGCGACGGATCCCAAGAAAAGAAAATCGATATATGACCGGATTCCGAGAGAAGTCGTGACGAATGCGAGCAGTCTCGCGAGGGACCTCCAATGGAGAGCGAAACAGATGCTGACGGGGAGCCAGGAGGGTGGTTCCGGGTATCCGGAAGGTGAAGATATGGCGCAACTGGATCCAGACGGAAAGAATGCGGCAGCAAAGAAGCGCAAGAAGGCAAATGGTGATGGTCGGCCATCGGGTCCCAGTAAACGCCCTCGAATCAAGAACCCTGCTACATCGTGAGTCCCCTCATAGATAACCCTTCTTTCTCGGCTCATCTTTTCTTTTCGTCTAGGCCGTGGGAGGACCTCGAAGAATCCATGGACGATACGGAGCAATTCATATTGCGACCACGACCGGCATTGACAGATGCAAATCGAGAAGCATCCGGCAGCCAAGACTTTATTGCCAAAGAGGAATCGCAAACGATAACTCAACGTAAAAAGCGCGTCAGGGAAAACGAAGATGGGGATCTGGTCGAGGATCTGGTTGAGGTAACGACGTCTACCAGAACGAGGACATGGACGAACAACAAAGATGTCAAGCAGGAGTGGGAGAACCAGTTGGTGACGAGTAACTCGAAGCAAGATGGTTGATCTAGGGATCGATATGTCATCAGTATCGGCTTATAACGGTTGTACGGGTCTTTTATCGCGACTCTCGGAGTGATATGTCATGCGGTCCCGGCCTGACATGATTATTTAGCCTCGGACGATCGCAACAAGCTCTTCAACATGGGCGATCAAGGCGATGCATGAAAGGGCAGTGTGGGATGCTATGCCATGTGCTCCCCTTGAACGTAGCATAGCCTCCAAAGTTCTGCGAACTCAGGAATTGGAACGCCTTAAGGTTTGGCTCAAATACCAAAAGCGCGAGATCTGCTCTGAAGCACAAGGAAACTGCCGGACACTGCAGTGCCAATGCCACCTGTCTATCGATTCTTCCAGATACAATCCCGCCGACCACCCGGTCATCAATGACTTCGCCTTTCCCCTTATTATTATCCGTTTGTTGGCATCCCCAACACATGACACTGCGCTTCTGTTTAACGAGGATGAGGAAGACAAGCTAAGTATATTATTCGCCACGGGCCTGACACTACTATTGGCGAGCATCCGTCGTCTCACCGCCATAAACGGATCTCGAGAAGCCTTCTCGCCAGGAGAAACAGTAAGCATCAGTTTGTAGGGTATCAGGAGAAAAGACTGATGATGTCTGACTTGATCTTCTGCCTGACGTTTGATTCTGTAGTACCTCATTAGCCTGTCAATCTCTCCACACGCACCGTTCCACATTGGCTGATGGCTTGGGAAAGTTGGCAAGACGCCTTTTCACTAGAGGGCAGCTCATTGGTCCGAGCTCCACTTCGATCACCGAGATTCGGAGAACTATATGATGCGTTCTGCTGGAGTTTCGGCGCACTCCTTCCTGGAGTATCTGAGAACCCTTATCGGCATGTGTGGTGATCATCTTCAGAAGCAAGCGCGACGGGAGTGGAACTTGGGTGGTAGGCAAATAGTTCTACCGGAACGCGAAGACTACCTCTTGTCAATTGGGGCCATGAGGCTGGCAACCGGCTTAGAAGACCCGACAGCGGGTGCGGCTCCTACGTCGACAACCTTGCAGGCGAAGATGTTTTTAGAACTGAGGGAGAGTTACCGAAGTCCAGGTAAGCGCTTCTCCTCTCCAGTGCGACTTCCACGTTCGCGATCTTTCGTGGGGTTGGATCGCGTAACCTCGTTTTAAAATGTCGCTGAGTCCCACTGGTTCCATTCCTCGTAGCTACAGAATGTGCGTCGGCGAATCTTTCGAATGGCTGCGAGAGTCCATCGATTCCTTCCTTAGCACTGAGCGAACGAACGGGGACAGTAGCGCATTGCCGCTGTCCATGACAGTGACAGATGAACCGCTCAGATATGAATGGGATTCCTCTTTGCGGGATCCCGACAAGGCTCTCGAGAGCCGATCCGGCACTGATCACAACTGAGGCTTGAAAGCGCAACTCCCTTACGGAAGACCGAAAGATTCATGGTTACCGAGACTTTCCAAATTTACGAAGCGGGCAGCACGACCAGGCTTCACCGATGTGCCGCATCGTAACAGCTTCTCACGTGCAACGCATCTTACGTATTTAAGCTGAATGCGCTCATTCGTGTGTTTCATGTAGATGTAGCATACAACCTTCCTAGCTCGTTTATGTGACCCCCACTGTCCATGAGGGCATTGGTATTCCCAGAGGCAGACCAGCTGTAAAGGACCCTAATGCTGCGTACCGATCGACTTGAGGTTCGTTATACATGTACGCTATGATCTTGCGATTGAACTCCAGTGTTTCGTCAAGCGTACAGATGTAAGCTGGATTCGAACCGAAATCTGCGAAATTAGAGAATAAGAAACTGTACTGTCTCGACGAGAAGCCATGTTTGACTGACCCAAGCAAGCGTACTGACAAGAAAGTTTGGGTAAGCGATATGAAGACATGGCCAATGGCTGGAAAGTGACCTTACCTCTGTTACCCATACGGGCTTGCCAAACTCGCTAATGAAATGTTTCTGTGGAAAGCAAGCATTCAACCAAAAAAGCTTTGCGTCAACCGGTTAATGATTTATAATATAGGAGATCATATCATCCGCATTCGTTCCGTAAAAGTGCAATGGCACGAAATCTTTGCAGCCCAGTCTCGTATAAGTGCCCATATCGGTAAGGAATCCTGGCGAGACTCACCAAGGCACACTTTCCAGCGCATTCTCGGAGCCAACCCTGTTCACGAGGCTCTGGAATCAGTACTTACGCGATATAACCTACACCGTTTCGACATACCTCCAGCCACCATTTGCTACCTCTTGCAACAGCAGGGGCACCGATCCGAGATCGAGATGCCAGAGTCGATTTGAAGATCAACTGGTGATACTTGGCACCGTCCGCTGCGTTCATACTGGATCCTCCGACATCGAATTGTTGCTGTGAGGTATTGAAGTAGGGTGTAAGCAGCGTATGGCAACCTGGCTGAGGCCCCGTCGTACTCACATCGGGCTCGTTAAAGCTAAGGAGGTGACTGACACCGAGCGCATCAAAATTTGCAGAATCGCTGGCAAACCCGTCAACACTGCCGGCTCCCCAGGCAATCGGGGCAAAATCCAGGCGGTCGAGCGGTGTGCCAGGCACGTGGTAGGAGTTCCAGTCATATGTCCCGTTGGGAAGAGCCTGAGCATTGGTGTCTCAATTCCTCTTGCAGTCATACGGCTTACCATCCAATCACGCTTCCACTGAGTCGCTTGGACAACCTGTTGCCCCTTGTACTCCTCCTCGCCATTGTGGTCGAAGAGTCTGGCAAGAACTCGTCCCAATACGTACCGGATTCAGAGGTCCATCCTAGACCTGCTTTATTGACGCTCGTATCTACGTTGCCTACAGTGGCGCTGGCACTTGCGGCTGAGCTCGTTGCAGTCGAAGTCGACGTGAATCCTAGACTCGCTTGCTAAAAGCCAATGCGCCGTGGTATTAGCCAACGTCGCTCGAATCGGAATGCGGACCCAGCTCACCCGTCTATCATGGACTTTCCGCTCCTTTGTGATTGCGCCATCCAGCTTAGGTGTGATAGTCCCCCATCTTCGACTGTGCTTCATCGGATGGGCATAATTGTTTGATACCGGCTGCTGATCGGCGACAAATTCACGTATCCGATCCGCAATGTTTTCGTCTTCGTGTGCTTGGACCGTATTCAGTGACTGAGCTCCGAGGAGAGCGAGGAGAGTGGCTGCCCCATACCACCGTGTCAACATCGTGCTTTGCAAGGTGTAGATGCTGAAAGTCAACGAAACGGGTTGGAAACGGGCAAAGCGGCGTCGAAGTTTTCAAGTCGGCAAAGCACAGGTCAAGGGACTTCTCGAAAGGCTCTCGATCTCGATCTCCAGGCACATATCTTCTTCGTCAAGGGTATCACGATGTACGATTTGTTATGATATGGAGAGCCAGACTTCCGCTAACAGGCTAAAACCCTTCGAAGCGATGTGAGGTGCAAGTGAAGTCGTGCGGAGCAGACTGTCAAGATCCAAATATCGATCTAAGCAGCGATTGTGGCTCAATGAAAATGGACGGACGGTCCGCCTTTGGTGAGTCGCGAAGCAAAGATCCCGCTTTTTGTTGCTCGACTTTCTACGCGAGCCATGTGATAAAAGCCCCGCGGCATCCTCAGTGACCGCTTGAGCGCCGAGGCCGGTGCTCCTCCTCGGACTGATAGCTGATCGGCTAAACATAGACATAAACCACACATGCCAACGATCATATCCAGCTCGATGCATTTATCCAGAAACCCCCTTACGCCTAGTTAGCATGAGATCTCCCGTTCTAACGGCCAAGCTGAAGATAGGCGCAATGAGGCACGAATCGTGTGCGAATGAAGCAGTTCAGAACAGCAGGAGATAGCCTTGAAAGGGCCGACGTAACTTGTCTTTCGGCCCAACGCATCGACTCTGCATAGTATGCACATCGTCGGTATCATCCACTTTGGGTTGCAGGGTAGAAGTACAATAAGGAGTATGCTATCGCCTCCTTTGATTGCTACATGGTATCCCTCGATGCAGGCTTGCGTAGCTGCCGGGGACACATCATCTCTGCTATGGTAGAGGTGGCGCATTCGATGCGTTGTTCTTCGGCAGCGCAGGTGGCGCCGGTGCTGGCGTCTTGAGAAAGTTGTGAACCAAGGCGGATGAGACGGTCATGCGTCGCGAAGGGTCAAAGTGAAGTAGCCGTGTCACCAGGTCTAGGAATTGCATCCTAAAATTGTTTGTGATTTCCGTCATTCGGTGGTCCACTTTGATGATTTCCTGTAAGGCGAAACTTCAGCTCGAATCTGTTGACCATAAGGAAATGCACCCACGCTCAGCGGTTTCATCGCCTTTACAAACTTCTTGCTGTGTTTGGTTGTCTGCGAATTTGGGTAATCCAGTTTATTCCCCTTGAAATATTCACCTTTGGTTTTGCTGTAATGGTCAAGGTGAGTCTACATCAGGTATCTCCCAATCAAGCGGCTTACCTTGCCCTGTTCGCGATCGTAAGAGGCATCTTGCCCATGACCACCTCCATCATGGCGAGATGTTCCAAATTGTCATGTGTCTGGAACAAAGCATCACCGGTGTAGAACTCCACCAGGATGCACCCGACAGAGAACAAGTCACAAGGGAAGGACCATCCGAGACCTGTTAGGCGACGTTAGCTATGAAAGAGCGCATCAGCGTGATCTTCAGGGACGCACCGAGAATAATTTCCGGTGCACGATAATGCCGTGTGCTGACGACGCTCGAATGGAACTCGTTATCAAATGTTGCACTTCCGAAATCAATCAGTCGAATCTCGGTGTCTCGCAGAATGTGCTTTGACTTTGCGTTGGCCCGCTGTATAACGGGAAATAGTTAAGCCTCTTTCCAATCCAATAAATCGTCACGAGCAACGTACCCTTTCACCGGTGAGGTAATATGCATTCGATACCAGAAGAATGTTCTCTGGTTTCAGATCCGTATGGATCAGATTCAACCGATGAAGAACTGAACAGGTAAAGATCAGCTTTGCAGCCCTGGACAAATGCCCATCAGACTCCACTCACATTTCAGACTATCCAACAAGCTGGCGGCAAACGACTGTATATGCTTCTCAGGAAATGGCTGAAACTTGTTTTCCTTTAGAAAGTCGAATACACTCTGGCCGTACAGTGGAGTAACCAGACAGATGTGATTTCTCCAATCGAACGTGTCCAGTAAGTGAATGCATTTACTGTGAACACGTAGGAGTCTGTCAGTTTGCGCTTCGCAATCTCCTAACGTGTAATGCCTACTGCTTGTTTTCCGGATCGTTATCCCGCAAAGTTCGCAACACCCTGATTTCAATACCCGCAGCCTCTCGGTACTTTGGAACCGCCCGAATAATCTTAACGGCAACCTTGTTCATAGGCTTATTCTTTTCAGTAGCTTCGACTACCTTTCCGAAAGTGCCTTGCCCAAGCAGTCGGATGATGCGGACTGCAATAACGCTAATCAGCCCAACAGCTGGTCAGAGAGAAACACCCATCGCTCACATTTTTGTTGCGGTCCAAAGTAACTGCCAGGCGTAACAATGTAATGCCCGTCCTTGTCATCACAAGAAGGCGGGCCGGCATCTGTCCCTTGACTTGACTGCGAGGGGGCCTGTTGAGCGATTTGCTGCGGCTGAGCCTGAGCCAACCGCGGTGCCGGAATCTCAACCGGAACCGCATACTGAGGCTGATGATAAGCCGGACGGCTAGGCGGCAGAATTTGTTGCCTTGTCGAATTGTATGATTTGCCAGCGGATGGGTAGTAATTATCCCGTGGGTTAGGAGCGTAGTGCGAACCGTAATGACCGGTTGACGATGGAGGGGCGGGCCTGTCGGTCCCATTATAACCGACGCCCGTATTTGCTGTCGACTGAGTCGCTGTAGAGCCGGCGGTCTAGACCGGGAAGCACGTTAGCGATAGCGCGATCAAACAAAACAGCACAACCTACTCCTGTCTTGCCATTCGTCCGCACTGATCCCACAGCGCTGGCCCTATCATCCCAATTCTGGTAATATCCATACCCATCCTCAGGTTTCCGTCTCTTGCTATTACCCTGAGGCTGTTGCTGATGATAACCATTTGTAGGTTGGCCGTTACTCGCCATTGCGCCATTATACGTGGCCGTGGACCTCAGCGATCCTGCGTTGGAGCTGGCTTTCCTCTTTTGTTGTCCTCCCGTCGTTCCCGGGAGAGGCGCGGGCGTATCGTCGTCTACCGCGTAAATGCTCTGCTCCTTGCCACCAATCACTTCCCTAAACACCCTACGCTGCGTCCTTGATCCTCCGGTGGGGAGGCTCGGCGCATTCATCATGTAGGAATTGGATGGCGGCAAGCCTGTGCTGTTGGGTACCATGCCGCTGTTTGAATACCTGTAAGTCGACATTGATGGTCGGCTGGACTGCATGCTCGGCGCGACGCTACTTGGTTGGCTGCCGGCCTGCGCGGCGGCAGCCGCAGCAGCTCGGGTCATCCGAGTGGAACTGGATAACTGAGCCTGAGATGAAGTTGTAGGTATCTGACCTGACGCCGGCCTCTTTGGAGGCATGGTGTCGTTGTATGCGTTGCTGCTGGCGTCGCCGATACTGATTCGGTCTAAGAAGGAGTGTCAATGACTTCCCTCGCCGCGCGCAAAAACACGTCGAACCTACTTTCGCCTTGTTCTTGATACAGTACCCCTGCCACGTCGCTTGCAACCTGCCTCAAACTCTGACGAAACGGTGCTTCCGAGGGCGGCCCCACCAACTGCCGTCGTCTTCTCGCGTCAAGTTCTCGTTTCTCCTCTTCCAACAATCTCGCAAAGCGCGAAGAATCGTCCTCTCTGCGCAACCCCGCCGAGTAGGGAGGATACGCCACGGTGTTGGTTTCGGGATACGCGTACGAAAAGGGCTGTACGGTACCGAGTGGTGAAGTTTGACGGGAGATGTTGTCAAGCGGTGATCGATGAACGGGCACCAATTGAGGATAAGACCAGTCGTCCACGTAACTTGATTCCGGATAGTTGACGTCGAGGCGAGGAGTCGCACTCGGTCTCCTTCTCTTGTTGGCAATCGCGTCTTGTCGAGGTGGTTCCGCGTTGACGCTGGCGTTTGGGTAATACACCAATTCAGGCGTCGGGTAACGTTCTCTCTGTTGTGAATCGTGCTCTGCCGAATCCTCTTCTGGCCGTGCAAGTCCCTCAGGCGGTCCGTAAGGGCGAGCCGCGTAACCTGAACCGATTGACGACCTTTCGTGTGAAGGCGCCGGGTAGGAGACACTGGGTGGCAGACCGGCTGAACGGAGCTGCTGGGTGTGATAATGAGGGATATCAACGTCGTAATCGTACGACGAGATGGAAGCGGAATGGGGTTGATGTGTAGACGAGGCTGATACGTCGATATAGGGTTGACTCTGTCGTGGACCGTAACTGAGGCGATGACCCGTGCTGCCCGTGCTTTGCCAACTCTGTCTTTGCTGCGGATTGGCGGTCTGGGTGTGAGTCTCCCAATGTGTTGAAGTGGAAGAGCCGAAGGACGGTCTTGGCAGATCGAGCAGCTCTCGAGCGGATGGAGGGCGACTCTGGAATCCAGAGGATGATGGTGGAACGTGAGGTGGTGGTAGGTAAACTGGACTGAATCCTGATTGAGAATGCGGAGGCGATGATAGGGGAAGAGGAAGATTCTGGCCAAACGTCGATCCAGCTGCTGTCGATGGTCTTCGTTCCTGAAAATGGCCAAGGTTGCTCGGAAAGGCCGGAGCGAAATTACTGCTGGCCACTGCGGTATGCGGGGGAGGAAGGTGGTACGGCTGTTGCGGAAGCTCGAGTTGTTGATGTATCGAGGAAGTGGATTGTGGTCGGAATCGGTCTTCGATGGAGGAATGCAAAGGGATTCCTGTGGCGGAATGCCTAAGGGGTAATATCGGTTGCTGAAAGGTCAAGGTCAGTTCGCGCCTCGACAAGGCCGCAGCAGCAAGAGGATACTCTGAGATAAAAACTCACAGTCAACGCGGAAACGTCTCCTTCCAGTCCTGCTCCTGATCCCGCTCTCGAACCTGAACCTCCTACTCCTGATCTAGGACGCACAGCCAACCTGTTCAAGTCACGGTACTGCTCTGGCGGAGAGTCTTCACCGGAGTGAATCGGTCTCGTAATGTAAGACGAGGACGAAGCCGGATAGGGATTCGAAATTGATGCGGGGAGGGTGGTGGTTGCGGAATCCAAATACCGATGATGGGACCGAAGACGAGTGGAATACAACGGCTGCGGTGGTTGAAGCTGGTACTCGTGTGGGTACGTATGAGTTACCACATTCGCCGACAACGGTGGTGGAGCAAGTTCCGAATGATGTTGGAGATGGTGTTGTGGATGAAGGCTGTATTCGAGGGGAATCGAGGGGAAGCGAGTCGATATTCGCTCGAGTCTCGGGGTAGCTGTTTCTGAATCTCCTTCCTCGTTCGGATTGACCGATGACATAAGGGGTTTGCGAGGAAGCCGAGGAATGCCACAAGCAGAGGAGACTACGACTATGCTCTTCTTCCTCCCTGTAGTCGATGACGGGAGCGAGATGTGTCCTCCCTGAATGCGAAAGAAGCGACGAGAGGTGTCGCTGATGGTTGTGCAAATGTCGTGATCAGCGGATCTGTTATTGGCCTGCGCTGCTCACTGGCCAGATCAAAGCAGACCGGGGTATAGCTTGATGGTCAACAGCGGATGAGGCGATGGCTATACACACGGTCATCTAAACTAACCTGAACCAAACTGTAGGGAATCCTGGCTGTTCACTGGCCCGCGCGCGAACGGTTCGGGCTCTCGCTCGCTCAGCCGGCTTATTCAGTCAGACGTCCTGGTCCGCCTAAAGTTGAAATCACGAGGAATGCGTCCTGTTTGTCTGTTCGTTGTATCGTCCTTGGATATCATGCGGCTATCCTTCTTACAACCATGGCTTACGCTACGTACGCACGAGGTGGGACGAACCGCTGTCCCCATCGCCTTTGAAGAGCAAAAACACCTTTCCTCCTTTCTTCCGCTTTCCTGTCGGGGCAGTCATGCGTTTCGTTAGGTTGCTATTTCGTTCTGTGGAAGGGGTCGTCAACAGGCTACGACCTCGAGGGCATTGCATCAGTTCCTCGAATCACGGCATCTGCTTGAGCATTCCCGCCGCGAGATGAACGTGTGTGTCCTCCGGGGGACCCCTGATCTCCGCTATTTTCACTGAGCTCGAGACGATAGACAGACACCTAGTGGACTCTTTCAGAAGCCCTCTCTTTGACGATATCCGCCAGAGAAGCTGCCAGAGACCATTCACTCTGTTGTGGCATCAATCCTGCATTTACCTACCCCAAAAATCGTCGTTTCCCCCTCTTCGTCAACACAACGCCACCGTCTTCGCTTCCACGACCACCTCCCCTCCCCTCCCTCAAGCGAAAGTCTTCAAGCAAAAAGGCATTCGACGCCTGCAGGATTTGAACCTGCGCGGGCAGAGCCCAACAGATGTCAATTGAATCAAACCGAGGGATTCAAGTCTGTCCCGTTAACCACTCCGGCAAAGCGCCCTAGGGAGTGACAAACATGTCGGGGGAAAATTGGTGGAAAAACGGCATTGCTAAGCCTGGAAGGTCATATGCTCGTGATGAGTCGCCACCCGCTGGATGGTCGTGTATTCGGGATCTATCGCCGACCATTTTAAAGCAGACGATCAACCCTGCGTCATGTAACCCTCACTCAACCATCTGCAAGGCGTCCAAGTATCCCCAGCAGCATCATACATCATCGCGCCCAACGTGATATAAACAACTCCGCCAAGACATGCGAACTCTAGCCTACAAGCGATGATGGACCGCACCACTTCGCTATCCCATACACGCAGTCTCTACGATCGTCCCGCTCCCAAGACACCAATCACCCCGGGCGGACCATAGTCCCACCACTTGACCCGGTGCCACACCCATTTCCGGCTTACCATCCTGGAACTCGATGACGAGTCCGGTTGAAGAAGAGCTGGTTTGCGACATCATAGTAAGATGTCATGCAGGCGGATTATTCTAGACCGGAGACGTACCCATGTGGATGATGGTCCCGCTTGACTCGCACGGGAACGGGTTTCATCCTATGCCTGACCTGACACATTGCCTCTATCCCTTCTTCCCTATCTAACAGATCCGACGGCGGGTGATCGGCCCAGATCCAGTGGAAATCTGTCGTCCGAAGTGAGACGCATTGTAGTGCCGGATGATGGCTGCGCGACACCGTCAGCATCTTTCGACCTACTAGAAGATGAAACCCTTCGAGACTCGCCTGCCTGGAACGACCACCACCTGATTTCTCTCGACGTCTTTCCGCGCCACAAAATATTTTTGCTCCATTCCGCCCAACTTTGCCTTCTGTCCGACCGTGAAATGCCACAAGCCATCATGTTGGCCTAGGACGACGCCGTCTAGCGTGACGATGGTACCCTTTACGGCAGGTGCAACGGTGTATTGTGCTGGTAGATGGGTGATGGTGTGATTCAGTCCCGATCGAAAAGATGAAAAGCTGAGAGAGTGGACTGACAGACAAAATCCCCAAACCTCCCTCGCTCGCCAATAAAGCATACGCCCATACTCTCCTGCCGACTGGCCGTAGGTAAGCCATACGTGGTTGCCAGTTCCCGAACCTGTGTCTTTCTCAAGTCGGCGAGAGGAAACAGTGCCTGTCAAGGAAGTAGCGGATAAGAGTACCGAATAATGGATACTGATGAGACGTACGTACGCGCGAAAGCTGAGCTTCAGGGACGCTACTCAGGTAGTACGTCTGATCTTTCGTCTCATCCGCCGACCGCAATAACTTCGTGCGACCGTTCTCTGTCCAGCCGACTTTTGCGTAATGCCCCGTCGCCAAGAACTGTCTGGCTCCCACATCCGACGAGGGTGTGCCTAGGACCTTATTCATGAGGGCGCCGAATTTGATTTCCCGGTTGCAGGAGACGTCGGGATTGGGAGTTTGGCCGGATTGCCAGGCGTTGATGGATGGTTCAAAAACTTGAAGCCAGTATTCGTTGGAGAGGTCGATCTAGAGGAAGCAGGAACAACGGTGAACAACGCAACAACATAGCCAGATTAATGATAGCTCACCAGCTCCGCGCTGACATCCCGCAACTTGCATACCCTCCTCACATCTTCCCAATCCTTCTCCCACTCACAGTCCGTCTCAAAGGAATGATGATCCACCTCATTCTGTAACGGCGACCAGTTGCGCATGAAGACGGCGGTAACGTCGAGTGCTAGGTGGGAAGTGATTTCGGGATCGGTGAGAAGGGCAAGGGTTACCGAGGAATCGACGCCGCCCGACATTGCTACGACGACTTTAGCACGAGATGTGTTAGTGGATGGAGCAAGAGACAAGCGGATAGGAACGTACCTTTATCGCCTCGGCGGAGACCGCCATGTTTGTTACCCAGCCAATCCTGTATCTCAGTCACAGGACGCCGCTCCGACTGGTGATGGAACCCCCTCGTAGCGTATGTACCATGTTGTTGAGAGCGCGGTGAGGGCGGTCTTACAGCTAGGCAGTTCCGAGCTGGATATCTCGGAGGAACCGGCGATTGGAATCGACGCTGAACGATGGTGGTGGAGCTTCGTTGTCGATCACGTCTGAACGTCCGCGCAAAGACGATCGCGGCTTCTCGATGGGCTATGGGATTTTGTCTGGGAATCATGATGGTGAGCCGACTAGAGTGCGCGATACCGTGCGGGAAGCATGGTCAGTGTGTTTATAGGTGTCCGTTCGAGGTCAAGGTGGGCCGCGAGTGAGACTTTCTTGTTTACTTTGTGATCGATCACGGATTACAACTACATCGTTTCGTTACTTGACGTTCTGGCGACGATATAGCGTACAGAGTACAGATCGTTCGTGTCATATCTTGGGCAACGCTTAGAGATTCTTCGCTCCAGAGAACAACCGGAACATGTCAGATATCCATCATTTTGTCTCTTCATGGCGCAAAGTCCCGAATCGCGGGTCATCCCCGTTTGCAACATAGAAGACCTCTCTCGCATCTGCGAATAGTCAAACTCAGTGGATCCTTTGTCCCGTCACGCCATTGAAGGTACACTGAAGGATGTTCTAGAAGCGAAAGGCCATACAAGATGCCAGCTGAGGGGCCTGAGTATTAAAAACACTTCGTACGTCTGCCCGTAGTGTCGACCAGTTGCACCGTCAACGCAAAGGCAAATATCTTTCCACGACCTACGACAACTTTGAACCTGCTACCTCGACTCAGCGGAAGTGTCCAAATCGTACAAGCTCATCAGCAATGGCTTCTTCAGCCCGTCTCCGATCTCTTCCCGCTCCCATGTCTTATAGCACTACCAGCATCCACGACACACCCGACATCCCCGTCGATCTCGAGGGCTTTGAGAGGAATGTCAAGAGATGCAAGACGATGATAGGCGCATTCACTCTTGCTGGGTTTACGTCAAGCGCAATGATGATCACCTGTGGCGGGGGGAGTCGGATGCCTTGCGAGATCGTGGCTCTTGTCTTGCAGGTTCGTTCTGGACATCCCGGGCACTTTTCGACGTGTCGACCTGTATGCTAATGTCGCTCCGGCTTATCTCTCTCGTTAGGCAACAATCCTTGTCTTTCTTGCAACTTCTTACCTGGTCCGACCCGTTGCGCTAAGCTTGGACCTCCAACAAAGCGGTATTCGGGATTTCAGTCTCTACAGGTTACTTCCTTCCCATCCGACGCACTGCATCCTCCTCACCGGTCTCGCGCTCTTCGCATCCTCCGCAACCACAGTACGCATATACAGGTTCCAATCAGCCACTGCTCTCCCGCCTTCAACCCTTCAAACGACGCTCCCATGGCTCGCA
Organism: Naganishia vishniacii ANT03-052; assembly: GCA_015708705.1. Classification (NCBI taxonomy): domain Eukaryota; kingdom Fungi; phylum Basidiomycota; class Tremellomycetes; order Filobasidiales; family Filobasidiaceae; genus Naganishia; species Naganishia vishniacii. The sequence goes on from MU158402.1 coordinate 81,329, forward strand.
CCCTCTGCCAACCTAGCAACCTTTATCGCTTCAGGCATGATGCGACGCGGTCCAAGACTGTATTACCAAGTCCCGCCTATGCAACTCGGCAGCGGTTTGCGCGCCACAGTCGGGGAAGAGGAAGAGAGTACTCGCGCTTGGTTGGAAGGCCGGGAAGGGGGCGTCGAGCCGGATGGGAATGTATTGGATTACGATGGATGCGGAGTTTTCACGCTTCTGACTGGTGCATACGTGGGTCGCTGCTTATCGAGAGAGCAGAGTTGCGAGTTGATCGAATTTTTGATATCGTCGGATGACATGCAGATTTCTGGGCTGTGGCGGACATCATGGACAAAGCTGCAACTTGATGAAGGTGATCTCCCCCAATTGCCTGAACGGAATCGAGCACAAGCTATAGCTCGCGAAGGGGATGCAGTTACGTCCGGGCAGACTGTCTTGTCCTCTAGAAAAGCTCCGGAATTCACGCCGTGGAGTCTGCTATGCTTTGCGTGGCGGGAAAGTTTTTGGACCGTTCTATACGGTAATTCAGCTCACATCTCCTTTTCTTCGGTGGTCATTGTTATTAATGTATCGAATCCGCTAGGAATGCTCTTGACTGCAGCTTGGACCTCCCTTCAGTTCATTCCCAAATTGCTCGATCGAGAAATCATCATTCTCTTCGAGAATGGACGGGTGAAGACAGTAGAAGGCCGACATTGGGGTTATTTGATGTGCTTCGGTGCAACTGGGTTGCGTATAATGCGGTTTGTCTTGTCCAATTACGCCGAGTAGGAATCCTTCGGTCGTGCCTACCTCTCCGCATTCTGACATCTATGCTGCACTAGGTTTCTGGAGAACTATCTCCTTCATGGGCGCGTGAGGATTAAGATGGAGCAAGCGCTTTACGGGAAACTCTTACGGACGTATGACAAGAGATTTGACATGCTTCATGAAGAGAATGGGCTGCCAGCCGACGGACGACGGCGGAAGAAGACCGAAGTGAGTTATCACTTGCCGTATTATACACCCTGTCTCATAGGCATCTACCTTCGGTATTACAGCTTGTGACTCTGTTTGGCAACGACATGCAGTACATTTCCTCATTTGCTGCACGTATATGTTTCGACTCTGTGCAAACGTTGGTCGACTGTAAGTGCACCTGTTCACGACGGATCACCCTCATTGCTTAGCCGTCCAATTCTCTTCGCCCTAGTCGGAACCCATTTTGCCTTTCTTTTCTACCTTCTGGGATGGTCGTCGCTAGTCGCTGTGGCTCTGGTCGTAGGCTTAACCCCGATATTAAGGTACTACAGCCGGGCGGTATACCGCATGAATCGCAGAATTCCGGTGGAAAGGGACAAGAGGATCTCGATTACAAGGGAGCTCTTGCAAAGTATCAAGGCTATAAAGCTCAATGCCTGGGAGGGCTTGTTTATGGAAAAGGCAACTCGCGCCAGGGAGCAGGAACTGAGGTGAGCATTCGTTCCCTTGCCCTCGCGGCCCGTTTGCTAACACATTGCCTTATGTCACCATAGAGCGATCAGGACGAGTAGCCTGGCGGAGGCCGTGTTATCGACTTTCGACCGGTGGATTCCCATGTTGGCTCTATCCCTCGCCTACATCTTTTTCACATTGGTTCAAAAGCAGCCATTTCCGCCCTCTACTGCCTTGGTATCGCAAAGAGCGTAAGCGGCCACCGCTTCCTCTGCGTAGTGATTGCTGACCTTGGGATCGCTTCAGCTTTGCCATGGCTATCCGTGCCTTGTTGAAAACTCCCCGAATCATCAACACTGGCCTTACTCTGCGAATCTCGTGCGAACGTATGGCCGCTTACTTTAACAAGCCTGAACTGGCAGTCCAGCGAACCCGCACAGACAAGGTTGCCTTGCACCAGGTAGTCGCGACGTGGCCTCATTCGTCGCCTTTATCTACCCAGCCGTCGTTTCATCTGGATCGAGTGTCGCTCGATTTCGATGCCGGGTCTTTCCAAATTGTGGCTGGTCCTATTGCAAGTGGTAAAACAATGCTTCTGCTGACCATACTGGGCGAAACCTGTGTAAGCAGCGGCCAAGTCTATGCACCACGCTCTGGGGCAGACGCTTTGCCCGGTCTAGGCTACCGAGAGGTGGAAGCCGATGCCGTCACGAAGGCAACCTGGCTTTCACCTTGCATCGGGTACACACCGCAAGTTGCTCACATCCAACATGGTACCGTGCGAGCGAACATTGTGTTTGGGCAAGTGTTCTGGGAGGAGCGGTACAGAGACGTTCTCCAGGCTTGCTGTCTGAGAGAGGATATGGCCTCTTGGCCGGATTCGGACATGACTGAGGTGGGGGAAGGCGGCCATATTCTTTCCGTAGGTCGTGCCCTTCACTTCAGGCCTGCTGCAACTTACATGATTGCCAACAGGGCGGACAACAAAGTAGAATCAATCTTGCAAGGGCATTGTATTCCCGGGCGCAAGTACTGTTATTAGACGACCCGCTATCCGCAGTCGACGCGAAGACTGCGAGACACCTCGTATCTCATGCCTTGTCTGGAGCGTTGGCCAAAGGACGGACGGTGATACTCGTAACCCAACACTTGGCATTATGTGCAACGCTTGCGGATAAAGTCATCACGCTGCGAGATGGGCGAGTAGCGCAAGTGATGACGTCCAGACAGCTTGACCCGTCGTTGTTGTCAGACCTGGGTGGACAATCGTCATTCGGTCCACTTGACCCCCTTGAAGACGAAAAGATGCAGTCACCGGGAGGACCGTCGACCGATGGACCACATCAGCTCGTAATAGCAGAGGAGCGCAAGGCTGGTCTGTCGGGGAGACGATACCTTCTCGGGACGCTCAAAACCGCTGGAGGATTCGGACTCTGGTCTTGCCTATTGTTCGTACTGGCCTTTAACGAATTCATCGCCATTTTTAATACGGCCTGGGTAGCTGAATGGTCGTCGGATGCTCGGATCCATGAAAATACATACTACGCCATTGGCTCGCTCGTTATATCGGTGGGAAGGGGTGTGATGATGTTCGTGGTTCCAGCCATCACCATTTATGCTTTCACTTGGCGAGCTTCTGGCATCATCCATTCGAAACTCCTCACAGCGATTCTGCGAGCTCCATTGCAAACTTTGCAGGCGATTCCGGTCGGGCGCTTTCTAAACCGACTAGGAGTGGATATGCAGTACTTTGACATGAATCTTGCAGACGTGACTAGGGTCTCGCTCAGGATGGGATTTGCCGTTGTTGGGAGATTCATCTCTACCGCCATCGAAGTTCCTGCTGTACTGTGGGTTATTCTGGCGTTACTACCCGTCATTTACGCTTTGCAACGGAGACTGGCCAAGTTCTTGTCTGACGCCAGAAAGATCAACTCTGTATGGAAATCGCCATTATTGACCTTGGTAAGTGACTCTGAGTCCGCTGTTGGTGTTATAAGGGCGTTTGGTGCCGGTGAGGCTTCCGTTACTCGGCTGCAGTTGCTGCAAACACAAAAGAGAATAGCCGGCCTGACAGAGTATGCGGCGTGGTTGCTTTGCCGGTGAGTTGGAGCTCGTGCAACGTGATCATCATCAGCGAGTCTGATATATCGCTCCGCACCGTAGGATATTTCTCCAGCCCGTCGCTATTCTAATCCCTACCGCTACCGGCGTACTGGTGTTGAACAATCCGGCCAGGTCTGCTGCATGGGCAGGTTACACGCTGAGCATGATTGATTTTGTCACCAAGGCGATCTATGAGCTGTTGATGCAAGTCGGCAAGATAGACGTTGCCCTTGCTACTGTGGAGCGCTTGCAAGACTGTATGTCAAGGCTCACATCTAGTGTCGCTCGATACTGATTCGTCTGCTACACCTACATAGATTCTCAAATTGAGCCAGAGAAGGACGCTGCCGTGCCTCAAGACGTTTCGATTTCTTGGCCTATGAGAGGTCATCTTCAAGTCAAGAATGTATCTGCCAGATACGAAGAGGACTTTCCCGATGTATTGCATCAAATAAGTTTCGAAGTTTGTCCCGGAGAACGGGTGGGAGTAGTAGGCCGGACGTAAGTAGTCGGCCAGACGGCGAGAGGCTATAACTTTCTGACATTAAAGTTACCATTGACAGAGGGCATGGGAAGAGTACGCTAGCCTTAACCCTCGCTCGTGCTATCAATGTCATCACGGGTCAGATCTTGATCGATGGGATCGACATAGCTAGGTGAGCACAAATTAATCCGCAGGATAATTCAGCTAATCGATTTTTGGGTCTTGCAGTATCGGTCTGCAAACCCTTCGAAGCAGGCTCTGCGTAATGTGAGTGTGGAGCAGAACGTATGTCGCGGGCCTCGGAAGACCTAGTATCTGATCATTCCTTGTAGACCACAAGAGGCGGTTCTGACTTCGGGAACTCTGCGTCAGGGTAAGCCATAGCTTCCGGCTAGCCAATGTGTAAACTTATCTTTGCTTCTACTCAGCTCTGGATTTCGACGAGCGGCACGATGACGCCAAGCTATACGAAGTCTTGCGAAGGTAAAGCACTTGCGGAAGCCCCAGGTCGAACATCATCCTTACCGGCTTCATTCTCTGAAGAGTTCACCTATTGCCGGCAGACCCGACATCGGCGACCAGTCCCAGATTCGCAGATCTCGACCAGGCAGTGGCACCCGGTGGCCAAAACTTTTCCCATGGCGAACGTCAGCTACTTTCCTTGGCTCGTGCTCTGCTCAAGGGAAGCAAGGTCGTGATCATGGATGAGGCTACCAGTAAGCGTATTCCGACTGAAGAGGATCATGACATTGACGTATACGTTGTTTCGCAGGCAGCGTCGACCAAGAGTAAGGGTATTGTGTTTTGCAATGTCACTCAATGCTGGGTCCTGACTTACGATATAACGCACAGAATGGACGAAAAGGTCGCGCAGATGATTAAAGGCGCCTTTGCTGGTGTCACAATCTTGGTCATAGCTCATCGCTTGCGGACCATTATCGACTTGTAAGCACGCAACGAGCCGGAATGCTGTTACCGGGGCTGCGAAGGCACACTGACGGCTGTGCAACTTCTGATCCCTAGCGACAAAGTTCTGCTTATCGCGGAAGGCAGAGTGGTACGTTAGGACTGTCGCCTGGCTCCATGTTTAATACTGACGGCTATTCTCAATCCCGGAATCTTCAGGCTGAATATGGTGGGTCAAAGCGCGCCACTACTGATACGACATATCCCTTCACTCACCTTGTACGCCCAGACACCCCTCGAGCGCTATTGCAGGACCCCAGCTCGGCCTTTTACCAACTTTGCAACATGCAAGGTCACGAGGAACTCAGCTGGCTAAAGGCGAGGGCAGGTTTGTGAGCTCGGTCGGTGTGATGATAAGGTGGAGGGTACATGGCATTGGCCTGTAGCCTGTTTGACCAGCGGACAGCGGATGGCCGACGCCCGGAGCAGGTGCCGTTCGTCCTCGGATCGGTAGTTATATCCCGGTTTGCCAGGCGGCGCAATGTAGCGCAACCCTTATATATCGAGATCGACCCAGCAACATCCTTGTATTTGCAACATTAACATTTACAAACGCCTCTACTTTCTTTTGACATCCTTCATGCTCAACATGACCAAGTCGCCATCGTCCAAGTTGGTAGCAGCCAACGTGGCACCATTCTTCAAATTTGCGTTCCCGTACGCCAGTTGCATCTTGCTCATGGGCAAAGGCGCATCGATAATCTTGACAATTCGATCCCGCAGCGTGGATACCAAAAAGTTGAGCGGCAGTTCCGGGATCTCGATGATGGCCCCGTTGAGCTTCCATTCGGGCTTTTCGGGGACCGAGGGAAGCTGCACCGAGAGAGTGATGGGCTCTGGATGCATGCGCATCCAGTCGGATTCCTGGAGGTAGGAGGGAATGTCAGCTGAGAGCTACGGGTACCACTTCAAGACTCACAGGATAGAACTGCCCACCAGGCAATTTCGCAATCCTCGGTCGCTTGGGCGCGCCTTGACCCGTCTGTCCATCCTCGAACGGTCGGACCTGGCCAGCGAGCTGCGGCGGCGGCATTCCCATCATCGGCGAACCCATGGGTATCATTCCCATCGGACTAGCCGCGCCTTGGCCGCCCATCGCAGCGAGTCGGGACGGATGAATACCTCCGGCTCCCGCACCATCCATCGGTCGAGGCGGGAGACCTGCAGGTGAGCCTTGGTAGGGCATGGACGGCATGTTGAACATGGATGGATCAAAGGCAGGCTGCTCGGCGTAGGGCATGTAATTTCCGCCGTATCCTTGGTTCTGGAGCATGGCCGCTGGGGCCGAGGGCGCCGAGGGACCGGCAGAGATGACGGAGCCGCTGAATGCGGTGGCACCGCCGGGTGTCGATGCGCCCGCAGCGGGCGGAGGAGCGGTACCGCCGAGTTGAGGACCAGCCGCTTGTGAGAGGTCCTTGCTGCAACGGGGAAACATTAGCAAGCATCGCCGATGCACGGGACTGATACGCACTTTACCAACTGCTTCCTCTGATGAATCCCCTCGATCTGTTCATCCAAGTTGAACTTGGTTTGGAACGCATCCATTGTCCTCGTCTTGCTTGCCAGATGCCCATCATACACGATCTGTTCCTTTGCCCTTCGTGCGGCGCGATCCTCAGCCTCTTGCTTCTTCCTGCGCTCCTCGTCCTCGGCCGTACCAAACAAGTCGGTACGTGCCGACGCGAGTTGCTTGAGCGAAGCCGAGACGTCGGCATTCTGGAGCAACATGGCCGCCTGGGTCTTTTTCTGATCGAGAAGTTGTTTCTGTTCCTTCCACTTGGGATCGAGTAATTCGATTCGAATGTGTTCCGAGATTTCGGTTTCCGGGATCGCTTGTTTACAGTAGGGGCAAATACTGGTGGCGACAGCGCCCGTCTTTCGGGATCGGGGCACATAATCCTTTCTAATCTTCATTCCGGCTTGGCCGAGCGCCTTGGCTTGAATCGCACGCGCACGCTCGAGCTCGGCTTCCTCGCGCAAGCGTTGTTCCCGAGTCTCCTCGTCCTCTTGGTCCTCGGCTTCCATCTCCACCTCGGGCTCCTCTGCCGCGGCGGCCGCAGACGGCGCATCCTGTCCAGTCTCCTCGACAATCATGGCGGCCATCCTTCGTTCGTTCAGGTTGAGCATCTGCATGGCCTGCACTGTTGTAGGCGGGGGTAAATCAATCGTCTGATCGGTCGAGGTGAATTCAATCGTTTGAACGACAGTGAAATCATCCCAGTCAATCTCGGCAAACGCCTGGGCTTCTTCTTCTTTCTCCCGACGCTTTCGTTCCTCCTTGTCCTGCGCGACTTTTTCCCACGCCGCTCGGTTTCGTGCACGGTCGAGGACTTGCCACTTGTCGGCGGCCAAGTGCTCGAGTTGCGCGGGGGAAGGATTGAGGACGCGCGAGTAGCATTCGACGGTACGGTTAAAGTAGCCAAACAGGGAATGCGTGGGTCGAAGGAAATCGAATTGCGGGTTGCGGCCTTCCTTGATGGAGAGCGAGTTGAGAAAGGCGCGGCCACGACGGGCGACAAAGAGGGCGGTGAGGCGGAGGATGTCGCTGCGGGCGGGAAGGGGCGTTAGTGTGAGGTGATAAGAGGGAAGGTGAAGATTGAGAGGCGAGGCGACTTGAGGCTTTCCGATGATCGCGAGATGGAGGTCCCGCTGGGCGCCACACTCGAAGGAGTATTCGAGGCAGGGGCGTCATCCTAGCTGTATCTATCCATGTCGGGTCCTGGACGTCTTGCGACTTCCGTTCAAGGGTCCTCGTGCCATTTCGTTTCTCATCCTGTTCGTCGCCTTTCATGCCGCGCTATCCTGAGGCCCCTTTACAACGCCGTGTCACCTCATTTGGCTTCAACTGACGTGGGACCTCGTCTCAGTCGTGACTCGACACTTCACGGCGACCGATCGACTGCAATTCTCGCTTGCCATCACTCCATGCCAGCGTTCTCTTGTACATCCTACGACGCACTCGACGTCTCTGTCGCTGGTTGATATCTCGCGTGTCCTACGATGCACTCGACGTCTCTTCTGCTGATGCGTGTCTCGCGCGTCCTGCGACGCACTCGACACCTCTGTCGCTGGCTGACATCTCGCGCGTCCTACGACGCACTCGAAAGGCCCGGTTGCCCCTCCCTCGCCTGTAGCTTTCTCGCTTCGCTCGGAGGTCGGTCGTCCCTCCCTCCCCTTTTAACTCGCTTCGCTCGGTCGCCTCTGGCGACATTGCCTACGGCGCAGCCGATATCTCGCTTCGCTCGAGGGCACTCGTCGCCTCGTCGCTTCGTCGCTTCGCTCCTCGCTCCAGGAGCACTCGCTCGCTGTGGCTCGCTCGACTACCTCCTCATCCTCACTCCTCGCTTCGCTCGCCGTTCGGATTTGTCGCGCGACTCACAGATCCCTCGCCGTCACATTCGGCAACTCCACCGCCCACTCCCACCCCTCTGGCTCCTTCAACCTCTCCAACGCCTTTTTCTGCTCCCTCAGCCTCACCTCCTCCCTCTCCCTCGCCACGTGATCCCCCCTCGCCGCCTCCTCCCCCTCCAGCACGGGATTCACGGTCGCCACCCCCGCCGCCGCCGCCGACGCCGACGCAGCGGCGGCCGCTGCCACCGCCTCTTCCCCATCCTCCTTGACCCGCTCAATCATGTACCGATAATACCGATGAAACGGATCCGAATCCCTCAAGAACGAAAACTTTGGATCATTCTTCTGGTGTTCCCGGATCTTGTCTTCCAGCTGTTGCGGCAACGGGGATTTGGCGATATGGAGCGCGGTCTTGTCGATGATGGAGCGAATTTCCCGGGATGGGTAGATGATGTTGGCGAGGAGGGCTTGGGAGGGTTTGTCCCCGTTTGTGGGTGGTGGTGGGGTGTCCATGGTGGGTTGATGGGGAGTAAGGGAGAGTAGGGGAAGATGACAGAAGAAGGAGACGAAATGATCCAGTAATGCAGTAGGAAAGAGAGGTGCGCCCGGAACTCCCAACAGAAGCGCGAATCTTGCCACCATGCTCGTCTGGGGTGGCAGATACAAGGGGTCAGTGGGATCCAGGGTGGCAATCCATCAGAGCGGCGGACGTTGGGATGGTTATACACCCAACGATTTTCCTGCTCATTCATGCAGCCACGGCATTCCAGACTTCCAGCTGACCAAACCGACCAGACAAGGTCCACCATGCATACTCATTGCACTACCTGCACCTTTGCTCTCTTTAACAACTCATCCGCACGCAGATGGTACAGCTCATCTATCAACGCAGACCTAAACGTATTCGGACCCTTGACGTCCGACCGTTCGGCAGCCACTTCGGCCGCGACGTTGATCACGAGAATACCGGCAATCGTGGCCGCGAATATATCCCCCTGGACGATCTGGGATTCATTCTCGTACGGCTGCTTGACGGATTGGCTGGCGGCGCCGGTGTAGACGGTGATGGCGGATCCTAGGCGAGGGGGGGATTAGCCGTGCGAGCCAATATGGGAACTCGTCTGCTTACCCGTCATACACCCGCTGCCCGTGATCACTCCGAGCTACAGAGACGCTCAGCCGTAAGTAGATCGCACATACGCGCATACACACATACACACACGGCGAGACTCACGTATTCATGACCGTTCGACAACTTGACCACCGTCTCCCCATCCGACACCCAATCCTCCTTGCCCGTCAGCGCGACGACGCATCCTAAACGAGGCGGAGACACTTGAGCCGGGGGGTGGGGGGGGGGTGCCTCCTGACCCTCGTGCTTACTCTTTTTCCGAGCGAGGGTCTTGACGACATCGGCAGGGTTCGCAAACCCAGATCCCACGGAATCCACGCCTCGGCTCGCGACCTACACGCCAATGATCAGCATTCCCGCACGTCGGCCCCCTCCCGGGATAGGAAACCAGCTCACCTCTGCCGACTCCGCCAAGGCGCCGATCTCGGCTGCGTTGCCTTTAATCACCGACGGCTGCCACGCCTGCAAGAGTTCTAGGATGGCCAATGGTCAGCTCGGTGGTGGGTTGTATGCAAAGGACCGCGGGAGGGTTACCTTTGGCCGTTTCCCTTCGGTACGCGGTAGCTCCCACGGCCACGGGGTCAAACACGATTGGTTTCTTGTTCACGTTTGCCGCTTTCCCGGCCACGAGCATCCCGGCCTTGTCCTTGATTGTTCTTTACCCGCCGACCGATGATAAGCCAAGGCACCCACCCGAGAGATCGCGCTCGCGCGTGCACATACCCAAAATTGACCAAGAGCGCGGAAATGACCTTGCTCAGATCGCCGACGTCTTGTTCAGCCGACGCCATGATCGGTGATCCACCCATTGCCAGCGTCGCATTCGCCGAATCATTCGCCACGACGATGTTGGTGATCTACCGCCCCCAACAAGGCCCAAGAACGCGAGTGAGAACGGTATCCGCGAGGGCAATGCCGCGCCAGGGACATACCTGATGAGCTAGAGGTGTACATTCTCTTACGACACCCATCAACCCCGCGGCGGAGCACACCAACTCCTCGGCGCTTCGCTGGATGTACCCCCCGCTCCCGGACACAAACGCCGCATGCACGCCCGCCTGGTCCCGCCTTACCCGGTGATACGAATCCATCACGTCCCGCAACGCACGCGCGGCGGTCCGCGGGGCGGGGGAAGCGACAATGTCCGAGATGAGGGCGATGCCGTCGAGTGATTTCAAGTGGTGCGGGGATGGGGAGGCGTGGAGGAGGTGGGGGAGGTTGGGGAGGTGGATTCCGCCTGGGGCGTACCCGGGGGTGGGCGGGATCAGTACCTGCGCGGGTTGGAACGTTCCGGCGGCGAGACGCACCGATAGCCACGGTCTTGATCACCTTTCCCTTTCCCTTCGCCTCGCCCTCGGCCAAAACATCCAACACCTGTCCGACTCCGTCCACACCTAGACAAAGCTTCCCGTTCAAATCCTTACTCCCCGTCCACCACACCGCGCCGATCCCGACGTAATCCACCCCGCCTTGTCGAACGGCTGCACGTGCTTCCCCCAGGTTGGAGACGGAGATACCGATGATGGTCGACGCGGGGAGGAGTGATCGCGCGAGGCTGACGGGCATGTCGGTTTGTCCGACGTGGAGACCTGCTGCGCCTGTTTGCGGAAGGAGGGAAGGAGGGAAGGGGCGTTAGTATGCGTGCGTCGGGCGAGGAATTCACTACCGGGACTTGCCGACGGCTAGACAGACATCGACGCGGTCGTTGATGATGAGTGGGACGTTGTACTGTTCGGGACGAGGCGAGGCGAGGCGAGGCGGGGGATCGGTGAGTCGTCGTCCAGCGGGAAAAATCCTCGTGGGCTCACCTTGTCGGTGATTTCCTTGGTCCTCCTCGCAATCTCGACAAACTACGCGCCAAGGGAGCCACAGGAAAAGTCAGACATGACCCCATGAACGAGCGATGGACCCCAAGGTACTCACTTGGCCCGTGTCAATGTTCTTCTCTCGGACTTGGACGACCGTCACGCCGCCTTGAAGAGACTACCAAGCGCGGTGGTCAGCGCACGTTGATTGCCGATGTGGGAAAGCACCCCACCTCGTCCAGACTCTCATAGTAATCCTATCCAAGCGAGCGAGCAAGCGAGGCGCATTAGTCTTCCGCACGTCCTTCCTGCGCGGACACGCACGCACCTTTCCCTCGGGGAGCAGGTCGCGCCCCGTAACGAGGTACAACGAGTAGTCGATGGTGTCCGGGGTGAAGGCGGGCATGGCTGACGCGGTGCAAGGTCACGGCGTCCGGGGGAGGGGGGGGGGGCGTGATGGAGGGGACAAGGGGACGTTTATCGGTGAATAACCGTTTCCTAACCAGGGAGACGGAACGCCGATGCCCTTTGCTTCCGCCCCGCGCCCCTCCGCCGCCATGCATTACGTCATCGATGTCCAGCCCATAGGTAGGACGAGGCCGTCGGATCCAATCAATACCGCAGTAGGCCTGCACGCCGTCGTGGCATATAATTTGGTGAGTAGGCTATGGCTCTCTGTGGTTCTGCCTTCCCTCCCCCCCTTTCTTTCGCACTTCACCTCTTTCCGTGGTCGTGGACTCCTGGCCTGCACATCGCATCTCCCCTCCAGACGCTGCCAAAAAGGTTTCCAGCGTATCTGTGTATGACAATCTCTTCGACCTTGGTCGTATCGTAACATGACCACCTTGCTGACTATCTGTCTTGCTTTCTTCGTCAAATCATTCGTTGTAACCTCCCGGATTCCGACCTGTTGTTTTTATGCAATCAATCCTTTCGTCGTCATGCACACGGGACAGCTCGCCGACGAAAAAGATCGTGCACCTCGCCGTGTCGACCGATGTTACCTATGACATCATTATCACTCATCGCCTTCATTGTCAAGATTCAACCAATGACATCATGGTATCGGCCGAGTCTCGCGTTATCGTTCCTTCCACTTACAACATCACCGTCTCCGAGCAGCTCCAGGCTGCTTCTGTCCAATGGCATCCGGCCAGGTGGAAATCATTGATTGAAGCTGAGCAACCATATTCCTCATCCTTTCCTGATCGTAACGTTCCACTAACGGGGTTGATATCGACATCCTGTACACTATTTCCGTCAACTCGTTCCAGGTCTCTTGTACCGCCTCTTCTTCTCGCTTGTTACGCCGTTCGCGCTCAACGATATATGATGAGGGAGGAGAAGATGACATGGGTTTAGACGAGGGAGGGCTGATGTTTGGTCGTTAGAGCGCATGTTGGCTCCTTCAACCGTTCGCAGGTCTTCGATCGTCTTTTCTGCCGTATCATCGAGCACGACGTCGTTCTTTGATGTGCCATCGGTAACCACCTTCGGTACCGCTTCCATGTAGCGCTCTACCAGGAACAGGTGCTTACACCTGTTATGGCTGCCTTGGTACGATGGACACGAACAGGTTAGGGGCTGTATGGCGTCGCCTTTGATGGCATAGGAGATTGTGTAATAGACCGACGGGTCCTGCAGCGATCTGACACGTATCTCCTACCAGGTCAAGAGCTGGATCAATCTCACTATCGTTATTCTTCCTTATTCCCAGGCCTACCTTAATTCCGCATCCAGTATGTCAACACAATGCATCATGTCGGTTTCGTCATACTCCATCGCTCGTCCTCGTTTCTTGCGCTCCGCAATCGCCAGTGCCACGTTGGCGAACCTTTTAGACACACGTAGGTGTGCGTAGCGATATAGAGGGACGATCTATGGACGATGGATGCGGGGATTTAAGCGTACAATCAGTCGCCGCAATCCCTCGCTGACTGACCTCTCGGATAAGCAACGCGATCACGTCTGGCATATTAAGATTCCGTTTTCTGATATAAGTCCTCTTCAGCTTCTGATGCCAGCTTTCCAAGTCGTTGTTGGTGTCTATGCAACCATGTTCATACTGGAATAGATATTCATGAGCCCCCTTGGTCTCAATGTTGTAATCAGCTGGTTCCATGAGCATACCTTCCGTGAATATCCGGCCCACTCGTCCACTCGATAATGCCATTGTCTGATGAAATAGTCCAGGAACGTTTGCCACTTCGGTCCTTGCGTTGACCAGGCGCTCTGTGCTTCGTTCCAGGCCACGTTGAACTCCGCCTCGGTCTTCGACTTCACCATCCGTTGAATCAAGTCTCTCACCACTCTTCTTTGATCTCCCGCAGCTGAGCCACCTGTGCCCTTGCCGACCTATGGCCGCAGCAAGGGTTTTCAGTCAGCCTTAGATGAACGGTTTGGCAAAGAGGTACTTGTAGCGTATTACCTTTTTGTCCAGATTAGCATTGACTGCTTTCCAACAGTGATAGTGGCAGTAAAGCACCTTAGTGCCCGGAAGCGTGCGGGATATTGCGGCTTGCTCGGTCCTTGAGCCATCAATCATCAATGTATGTGGTTTTCGGCTATGACTTGGTGCATCTTCATCGCTGAAAAGCTTCTGCAGGAATAGCTCGACGGGGTATTCGGGATAAAGTGCATATCAGTGGGCGATCTTGAGAGCTCTATGAGATGGGTTTACGCATACTGGGAGGCGGACTCTATGATCATGAAGCCAACCAGGTTTCCTCTGTTGACCTTCTTGTTCTTCACGACCAAGGTATACAAATAAGTCTTGCTACCGTACAGTCCCTTGGCAGCGTTGTGTGCGGCGTGCATCATGACAGTACCACCGTGCTTCTTCAACATCTAGGGCAGTTCTTGCTGAATAACCCTGCCATGCAGTTTGCATGTTACATACCTTGAGCTGCCATTTTGTAACAAACGCCACACATCATAAGGACCGTCGGGACTTTCACCGATATGGGTGAAGCTCCATCCACTGCAAGCGAACATACACTAGTGAGGGAGTACGATCAACCGTTGTGAGCGCAAGCTCGCTTACCCGTTCGTCTGGATTTCGGTCAACAGAGCGCCGCATGCTTCCAGTTCCGCCAGCACTTCACCGCTAAGTCCCGTCGGACGTCGGCGCGAGTTGTTGTAATGTCGTATACGGGCGCGAACGTAATCCATGTTGACAGGGAGGTCATACAGCATTGGCTGTGCTCGCGGATCCGATTGCTGGCCGTTGACAGAGGCCTCTTCGTCGGTGGTATCTTTGTCGCTGCTTGGCGATTCATACTGGTTAGAGAAGAGTAACAAGACGATGCGACGGACTCAGCAAAGCATTTCCTGGACAATAAACATATTACGTAGGTAACAGTACGATATACCTTACCTTTTCAATGGTCGCCTCGCTGATAGCAATATAATCGTAGATGGCTTGCGCATCCATGCGCTCGGCTACTCTTGCATCAATCCATTCTCGTACGGCAGATGGCATGCGGGAATTTGTCATACTCTGAGCGCTTCGGGGATCTGCGAGTACGGTGTCGTATCAGTCTACAAGCTAAGACGTCTTTGTAATCGTCCTGACTGACCATGATTGGTATGTTGACCATCAACTCGCACGCGAATCATCCTATCGGACAGCTCTTTCACAATCATCTTCGCCTTACATGAGTTACATCCCACCTTGATGCTGAGCTTAATCGCACGTCGTTTCCTCTTCTTACCAGTAGCGTCGGGCACTGGTTCTTTCGCTCGAGATGGCTCGGGAGCCTTCGCGTGATCACATAGGTACCTAATTCGTCGCTTCATGGAAGGCTTTGTTCTATTATATGCATGCGGCTTGTCGCCTTTTGGAATGAATGAAGTTAGCGCAACCATACATGCATATGCCACTTCACCTACGTCCTTCTGCCTTCCTAGCTGCAGCAGCTTTGTCCCTAGCCCTCTCCGCCTGCTTGGGCATGTCATCCGACTCCTCTTCCAGCCAGTTTTGCAAGGTAACCTGCACTTTCATCCACTTATCAAAGGCTTGCATATTATCAAGTAGAACTTCTTTGAAAACATCATCGTCGGCAGGGTGACTATGAGATCGGATGGAAAGACGTCGGCTGATATGGCGATGATGGAAAGGGATGAGATGGAGACGGTAAAGAGACGGCAAAGAAAAGATGAATACGCCTCTGGAAAAGGGAGATGACAAGTTCACAACCCCGATCATGGCTCGCGTCGCGTCCAAACGCGAAAGGCCGGAGTGGCCAGAGTTGGCCCAGAGATGGATCGGCGTTCATTGTGAATTCCTGACAGACGTTTGATTTTTTTGCAGGGAGGCGTCAATGATCCTACTTTCGATCGCTCGTTCCGGCCGCCGTCAGGCTCGCTCGTGACTAGTATTTCCACCAGTGGACTCTCCTCTTGGGGGCTCAGCACGCCCCATGACCTGTTCCCCACTACCACCATGCCACGACCCACGTTCCCACGCCGTCTTCCACTCCCGCCACTCCCACCACGCATAGCCTGGCCCCGCATATTCCCCACCAGCAACTTCCACATCGTCAACCGACTCTCTGCGCCCAATGCCACGGCTATCGGACGCGGGAAACGGACCCAGGTGGCGGATCCCGTGTTGGCGACGAGTATAGTGAGGCGGCTACCGATTGACCACCAGCAGGCCGGGGGGGAAGTCGTCGTCGAGGCTTACCCGGGGATGGGGTTCTTGACCCGTGCCTTGGTGCAGGATGAACGCGTGCGGAGAGTGTGCGCGATTGAGCCGTCGGTGGATTTCAATATCCATGGATTGGGCCTGGCGTCTCGCGACGTTCTCGAGGGGTATTCGTTGGATGAGGAGAATAAAAGTACCAAGGAGTCGCTTCGCTTGTCGAGGGCGAATGCTATGCAGCTCGTCTTGGATGACATCGTCAAGCAGGACGCGCACGAGCACGACGGCGGAAACGTCGAACAGCCCGCGTCGTTCGGGGATGCACACGTGTTTCGTTCGTTCCAGAGCAAGGATGACGACAAGCTGATGATCATCGATGGGACATTGTTTGATTGGAAGACCGTGCCTGCGTTGGAATCGCAGGGATTGTTGACGGACGTCAAGAGACGGGAATGGAACGATGGTACGCCGCTATTGCGTCTCACTCAGACATTCACTCATTCCCTTGACCTGCATCGCTCGGCGCGCACCAGACCCCCCCAACATCCATCTCATCGCCCAAATCCCCGACTCGGACATGGGCGAACAACTCGTAGCGCAGTGGATCGGATGTGTCGCCAGTCAATCATGGTTGTTCCGCTGGGGCAGGGTCAAGATGAGTTTCCTCGTGAAACCAACGCTTTACGATGTGAGCTCTTCTTGGACGTTCATCTGCCCGTGCGTACCGCTGATGCCTTCCCCTGCCAGCGTCTCACCGCTCAACCTGGTACGCGTGCATACAGTAAACTATCCGTCGTCACCTCGGCTCTCTGTGAGATTCAACCCGCATCACGGGAATACCTCGGCGGGCCGGATAGTAATGTTCCGCTCTCGTTGTTGAAAAAACGGGAGCGCGAGGAGCGTGAGAGGCAAGAGGTAGCCGGACGAAAGGGAAAGAAGAACAAGGCGGTCGAGGAAAAGGCGTTGCAGCCGCGTAAACCACAAATCGTAAAGGCGCCGAACCCGAGTTCAGACCCTGTGGCCCCCGTGAATCTCTTACCAGCCGACAAACTACTCTCCACCGATCCGGACCTCTGGTACCCAAAACCACGCCGGACCGCCACCGAACAAAAACAGAGTCCGCGGCCAGGGATGATGGCGCTTACCCTTACCCCGCGTAAAGACCCGCAGATCGAGGCCGAGGATAAGGATGTGTGGGACTACGTGCTGCGGCGGATGTTTGTTAGTCCCGGCAGTGGCTTGGCAGTGGCCATCAAGTCAGTCGAGGCTTTCTTCGCGTCCTCCTTTCCAATGATCCAGTAACTGATGGGATCCGGCCGAGCACAGTAACCTAGGAATGGGCGCGACCAACCTCGTCCCGAAATTGACGAATTCGTCGTTGCCCCCAAACAAGAGAATAGACCCGGAGAAATGGATACGAGAGTATACCGTGGACGATTGGGCGTTGGTGGTGGCGGCGTTCAAGGCGTGGCCTTTTGCACCTGATGTGAGTCTTGGTCCTCCCGCGCTGTACATGCTTGTGCTGATGGACACGATAGGTCCTCGTGATGGGTGGACTGTTGGAAGAGGATAATGATACGCGTCAGATGGGGGCGGGGATGTAGCGCGCCGCCTCGGCGAGCTATTGAGTATAGATATAGAGGGGCATTGTTTCGTTATGCTGTCGCATAGGGGTTTTGTATGGGCAAGGGTTGTAGCATTATTATGGCATAGATGGCGTCCGATCACCTCTGTCGGCACTCCTGGAATACAACCTAGCGGCGATCACGGTCTCGCCTGGACGATCCTTTCTCCTCGCGCCTATCCTCTCTTGTCGACGACCGGCGATATCCCTCGTCTCGATTCCTGTCCCGATCCCGATCCCGCTCATCGTACCGCAACGAAGGCTTGACATCCCGATCCCGGTCCCGAGGTTCTCCACGGCGACCATCTTCCCTATCCCTACGCTCCGGATTTGGTCGTTCATCGTACCGCTCACGACGATCGCTGTCGTACTCGTCCCGTCGACTGCGGTCATTCCTGGAGGGGAAGTAAAATATCAGCAAGGACCGATGAAAGGCGAGAGGGGTGGCACTGACCGATCTCTACGACGCATCGAGTCTTCGCTTCTCGGACTGGGCGAGCGTGATGTCGCCCTCGATCGGACCATAGCGCCACTCGTCGCCGGCGATCCATTCCTCGAATCCGACGGTGTATCCTACAGGACGCAAATCAGCACGCACCCTTCTCAAGCGAAAGGACCGAGGACCTACCCGCTCCCGCTTGACAACAGGCACGTAACCCCTCCCTCCACGACTCTTTGCGTCTTCCTTCCGCTTTGCCTTTTTCCCCTTTTCGTCAACCGGCGCCGCACGAGCCGTCGCGCCAAGGCCCAAGCCCTCGGGACGTCGTTGAGGCATGTGTACGCCCGGTCCAGTACCTGATGCGTCGGGTCTCCAACCCATTCCTCGGAGCATTGCTTCGCCAAAGGCTTCGATCGGGACCTCGGAGTAATCGTCAAGAGTGGACTATCGCGGGATATCAGCATGTGTGAGGGGAGAGTGCCACTGCGGGACTCACCACTTCCGGACGTGTCAGCACATCCCGACGGTACGCATCCGTCTCATCGACCGGCATATCACGTAGGTTCAACGTATCATCCTGCAACCCAATCACCATATCCTTGTGCGCATTCGGTTCTTCACCACCATTCTCCGCGGTGATCAGGAGCTCACGCATCGCGCGCTGCTCGAGCGTCTCTGGTACCGTTGGCGTTTCCTCCTGATCTGTCGGTATAGGCGTTTCCGCTTGACGGGAAGTATCTCCCACAACGCTGGAAGAGACCCGCTGCAGACCCGCACGAACGGGCTCATCCCCTTCTCGCTCCACAGTGGTATCGGCTTCTCCCCGCCGGCTGTCGGGTATGTAGGTCGGTTTGCGGGACATGGATGATTGACGCCAATCGCGGTTTGGTAGGGAAGGTATTACGAGTGGGCCTTTTGGTTTTGTTGCGGTTTTGCTGTACAGAGGTTATCAGAAAACGCTCGAACAGCCACGCATTCTGCTACTTTGTTGCACGTCCAGCTCGTCATTCAGAGTTTGAAGCACACTCACCTCTCAACTCCTCCCTCGCCGAATCCCACAATCTCTTCATCTCGTCCCTTCCCATTCCCTCTCCCACCAAACCTTCCATCCTCATCTTCATCACTATCCTCCGCTCCGCTCACAAACGTCGTCCGTCCATACCGATCCCTGCCACCAACTCCCACCCGAGCACCACTTCGACTTGATCCTGGCCCAAGAGGTGACGGACGTGTCGGTGCAGCGGAGATTCGGATCCCTTGTCGTGGTAGAGCTAACCTCGGTTCGTCGGGGGCAGAGGCGGATTGTTCGCGTGAAGCGGTGGTAGAACTCGACGTCGAGGGGGTCGCTGGACGACTTGGCGGACGGATGGTGAAGGAGACGGGTGCCGACATGGCTGCCTGTGTGAGCGGGACTGCCTGAAGGATGGCAAGTGGGAAAGAAAGGTAGAAGCCATGCCTTCAAGCTTCAAGTCACGCCCAGATTCATTAATGGCCCACCGATCGAGTATTTACGGACACTATCAAGCCTGCAGCGATATTACGCAGGTAGGGGGTACTGCGTGGCGTTAAATTGCACTCGGAACACTCCTGCTCATACGTAGAATTGTGGAATAGATTCAGATCAACCGTCTTCGTGGATAACTATAGTCACTGATTCTGCTGGGACCTGGTAGATGGAATGACTTGACAGCGCTTGCCTCAATACCCCCGCCCATCCATGCCCTTGCGACCATGGGATGGACTAACACGCTGACAAGCGAAGAACGGCACCTCGATCCTGTGTACTACGCGACTTGCAGATTGATATCGGGAAAGATCGCCAGCGATATCAAGATAGGTGAAATGAAATCTCTATCAAGTGCGAGTGGGACGCGATGATGGAACAATAAGGATGCCACTGTCGGATACGCGAGGTATCTCTTGACAATCCGTCCAGTGTTTGACGAAGGCCGCGGGAAGCGAATACAAAACATTGCCGTTGAAACGACGATAAAGAACGCATCTTGGCCTCTCTCCGATCCGATCCGCTATGCAGCGGGTACGGATATCTCACTCATATAGCTTTGACATCTAATGTTGACCTTCGAACGACAATTCATAAACATATTCTAATACACCCAACAGCCGCGTTGCAGTCCCTAATCCGCGCAGTCACACTTTACTCTTTTCCTGCGAATGGCGCCCAGGAAGGATACCATTGGCTTCACTTGTTCTGCACACCAAACACCTCTTCATCTCCGTCCGCAACTACGCAGCAAATAGACCATCAGCCTACGTCCCTTTCTCCGTCGAAAGATTACTCACCATTCAGCAACAAACTCTTGGCGTCCAAGACAACCTTGTTACCACTGTTGGCCAGCAACCCAGCGATTTCCCGGGCGGCTTCAAGCTTTCGAAGCTGCAGGAAACCCTTGTTGCTTCGGACGGCTTGACCGATCAGCTCGGCGGATCGGGCTTCACCTTGGGCTCGGACGATGATCGATTGCTGGTTGACGGGAGTTATCAATAATAGTTGACCAGACAAAGAAGATGGGAGAACATACCTTTTCCTGAATGGCTTGGTCAACCAGGAATGCAGCCCTTTGCGCGATCTGCTGTGCGACCTGCTTGGCTGCACGTCCCGGGAGTGTCTATTAGCACGATTACAATTGAACTCGGCAGACCTGACTCACCTTCAACGGCATGCGTGAATTCGGGACTGAAGGCGACGTGGGTAATGGAGACGTCATCGAGGATGAGGTTGAACCTTCGTGCACGCTTCATGAGGTTTTCCCTGACCAATCTCGAGACCTGGTGAGAACGGGGATCAGCTCAAGTTGTGAACGGGGAGGAGAATTCGTCTTACGTTCTCTCGTTGGGTGATCAACTGACTGGCGTTGAACTGTGCAACGACGCTCTTCAATACTTCGTTGACGATCGAAGGCAAGACTCGCTCGTCGTAGTCAGTTCCGAGTTCTCGGTAACTGCCGAATAAGGTATAGTTGGTACTCAATAACCACTTGGGCGATACCAATGCATGGTGCTCACATGGTGGGGAGATCGGAGACCGAAGGTCGGGAAAGGACTCGACAGGTGATATTGACCTAGAAGTAAGCGGTAAGTAAAGCGAAACCATCCCATCGATCCCGGTCAGACACACCATTTGCAAATCTAGAGGTTTGCAAAGAAAGTCAGCTTTGTTCGATTTCCGCCGCAGACGCGCACTCACCCTTGGTACCGGTCAAGGACGCAATGTTCCTAGGCTTGGCACGCACATCATAGATGATGGGTGACTCGAACCAGGGGATCTGAAGCAAAAGGGTAGGATGAGCGACCGATGTTAACGGCGAAGGCAAATACGAGACATACCACAAAATGCGTTCCTTCAGGGTAAATGGTAGGGCTGATACCATTGAGCCTCGTGTACTTGATAGCTCGATGACCACCGTCAACTGTGAGCCCATATAAGAATCAACACAAGACGCATCGCCGATCGCGAAAAAACAGGGCAAAACGCACCGTTGAACAAGCTCTGGTTGATCGCGAGTCCTCCGACTGCCAAGGCCACTAGCAATCCACTTCCTGCGAGGAATCCCTTGGCACTTCCGGGTCCACCACTGCCACCACCGGCACCACCACGACCAAAGTTGGCAGAGGTGGCTTGACGTTGGGCCTTTGCGAATTGCTGGGCGAGACGTTGGAATGCTTCACGGCCTGGAGGGAAGGTGGTTAGCGGGTGAGGGATAGCAAGATCGTGAAACGTACCTGGTTGGTTCATGTTGGAGGATAGGGATGAGAAGGCAAGTTGATTGACTCCACACCGACCACGATGGCAAACGTGAACAATCCCTCATACATCCATAGATTCGTCGAAACTCGGGCGATCGGGTGCGCACCCGGCAGTCGATCGCTTACGACACCATCTCAGTCGCACTTGCTTCCGCGCTTCGTCATGGCGGATACTGCTATACTACTAGGGCAACCCTCTCGGCTTGGGAGCTACAACTGGCTTGCTCTTCTTGGCCCCGACCGTCTGAGCTATAGCATCCACACTGGAAAGCCTCTGCTCTACAGGCGAATCGACCATCTGATCCCCATCATCTTCCTTGGCGGGTCCGTGGCTCAACATCGGCGGCATCCTTCGAAGTTTTGCGCTATCGGTCGAGGTTCTTCTCGCTTGAGCAGATGCTACCGGTGGAGCAGAGATATCACCTTTTATGACAGCATGAAGACTCCCTTTTCGTAGTGGAGCCGGACCGCTCGACTCTCGTCGAGGCGGTGGCTGCAACGAAGGATCTCCATGAGCGGAAAGATCTGGTACGCTGTTCGTCGCGGTGTCGGCCGGTATGTTGGATCTCGAAGGAAGAGCTAGAACTGATCGGGTCATCACAGACTGATGGTTCTCGGGTTCGACGTTTGCTGAAACAGCTGACGAAACCGTAGTTAATGAACCCGTGACCGTTTTGTTGTTGCCCTCAGCCATGGCTTGTGCGCGTCTATTGGCCTCTGCAATCAACCGCGCCACGCCACTCCCACCACGTAAGACCAGTTCCGCCTCTTGACCGTTCGCCACTGGCAATGCGGCCGCGCTCTCTTTTACGCCATTCGAAATTTTGGGCGCCGACCTGGCTTTTTCCTCGACCTTGTCTAGTGTCGGCACGGCGCTCTTCGACCCCGACCTCGTCGCACGCGGGGCAACGGGGCGAGAAGGCAAGCCCGGCAGTGCAGGGGGCACCCTTCTCAATGGCGAACCAGTCGCCGTACTTGGGCTGGTAGTGGACAAGTTGTGGACCGAGCTGTTGAGCGGACTCATGGTGTGTAGCGAAGTCGAGGAATTGTTCGTCGAGCCCGTCGCGTGATGTCGAACCTTGACGAAGCCGTCTTCGACGGACGAGGAGATCGGCGAGGGTGATCCTGGTAGAGCCACATAGTGATCAGGAGCAGCTGGGCAAGTACTACTGGAGACTGGTGTACCTTTGTTTGCAGTATTCGAAGATTTTGGAGGGCGGGGAGGAGGTATTGCTGTTGCGACCCAATTGAGCATCCCGACCCCCTTACAACGTACATAGACTTACGCTTAGCCCCTGCCTGGCTTCCCTTGCCTTTGGATACCCCAATGTCATGACCGGGACGTCGAGTTGCAGGATCGCCACTCAATCCAAATTGCAGCTCCTTGAATGACTTTTCTAGGTCCGTCTCAACCACCGTTTTTGCGGCTGGCAAAGGGGGTGGCCGACGACTGCTCTGTGAGTTTCCCACTTCACGCTCGAAGATCTCTTTGGTGAGTGCAGCGCGAATGGATTCTTCTTTGGCGTGGTCGATGATGTGCACTTCGGTTGTAAAGGTTGCATAGACTGGTCGATGATCCGACGCTCGAATTGATGCAATGCTGTATGATATTTGATGAAGCTGTGGAGATGGGGATGCGCGTGTTTAGCACAGGTCTTCCGAAATTGGCAAGCCACTCACGTCCTGCCCTTTGAACAGGACACGATCTGCGGAAAAGACTTATCAATTATTCGGTATCGCCGTCGCTTTGGCAGGAAAGTTTACCTGTCCACGCCGGTATTCTTTGTTTCTCGCTCGTGTCGTAAATATCACTTCCCAAGTCACTACAGGGTCATCAGTTTAGCAGAGTGTTTCCAAACCATTTCGGGTATGCTCACAACTTGTAAGTCGGGCTGCGAGATAAGGAACGATTTGGCGCTGTCAGCGCCAGTCATTCGCAGTATTGAATGCACTCACGCGAATGTTACTTTTCCTTCTTGGTAACCGTCGAATGCGTCTTTATACACCATCGCGTTACGCAACTAGCAGCAAGGGTTTGTGAAGTGTGGTAGAGGGCGACAACGTGGATGCTCACCTGATCAGCTTCCCAAAGCGGCTGGAGGTCGCCATCGGCTATTCTCTCGTTGACTTCTTCGTTCGTAAGGTCTATGCGGTAATTCTATCGGTGGTGTCTATCAGGTCTGAGCTCACTTGCCGTTGCGGATCATGCTCACAAAGTCGGCGCTCCAGAACACCAATCTAGTGGGAATAGATCAGCATGGACTTCTCGGAAACCGCCAATACTCACTCGTGATCGTCTATTCGTCTCCCCCTCTGAAATGTCAACTCGTGTGATATCGTGCGATAGTCGGCATTCCGCTCCGCCACATTCGAATGACCCGCGGCGAGATGACAGGTCATCAGGCACACCGAGGTGTCAAATAGATTGAAACGAACACCACATCCTCCCTTGTTGCCAGACATACCCCGCAGCCCGGTCTACATCACGTAGATTAGCTCGCCAATTGCAGACGAGGCTGATCGGCTTACCTTGCGAGATGCGCCCTCCACTCTAGAGATCTGGGGTAGGACATCTTTTCGCGCAAACACAAAGATCGCCGTTCCGACGAGCTGCTCACTACGCAAAGGTACGTATTCGTCTGTACCAAAGCGCTGCGCAAAAGCCTTGCCGAGCATGTCCTCGCATCTTCGTCTGTAAGGGAACGGTTTTATGAGGTGCGAACTATTCAGGTTACCTCGCTACCGACCTTGGCGCCGGATCGGTTTGTAAGATTTGTTGGGCGTTCAATGGCACGAGTTCCTGAAAGGCGATGCAGTACAGGTCGGACCTGTGGGCGGTCGATCAGTGGAAAGCAATCGGTGGGAATGAAGGAACTCACGCAGCAACGCCTTAACGGACGCAATGCGCAACTTTTGTCAGCAATCGCACGCCCTGTATTACGGCTACCTACCTTCTGGAAACAGCCACAAGGCCAGATTGCCCGAAAGCGGCTTCAGCTTGTCCATCAGCGTACATCTAGGTCGGTTCGGAAATTGGACCTACCTTGCCATTCAAATTCCAGGTTCCGCAAAAGATATGAATCTTCCTGCTGGACGAGTACTCGGGAAGTCTGAGACGGGAATTCAGCTCACGAACCGACCCGCGGTACGGCATGACTTACCTTGCTTTCAACTGCGCATGGATCGCATCCGATATCGGATCATACACTTGCACAGCCCGTTGTCCCGCCATGATACCCTGCCAGCCCAGGTCAGCCTTGCGCCCGTGCGACGGCATGTCGTCGACGCACCAAAAACAGATCAATCGACATTTGCTTCTCCTGATCCCCAAACGTGGCCTGGATGGCTCTTCCTACGCTCTTGGAGGCATCACTGAACAAGGCGCCCCATCCCCTCTTGCCCCCGGACCGTGTCACACTCGTATTCAGCGCGCCTGTGCCCGCATAGATCCGGGACAAGGCGTCCCCGTTATCGGCCCAGAGTTCTCGATGGGCCGCTGCGACCATGGCAGGCGG
Source organism: Naganishia vishniacii ANT03-052 (assembly GCA_015708705.1). Classification (NCBI taxonomy): domain Eukaryota; kingdom Fungi; phylum Basidiomycota; class Tremellomycetes; order Filobasidiales; family Filobasidiaceae; genus Naganishia; species Naganishia vishniacii. Next base: position 106,577 of record MU158402.1, read on the forward strand.
GACCAGGGCGTCCGGGGTGGATATTTGGGAGATAAACGTGGTCGTAGTGATGGCACTGATGACATCTTCTACGTAGTTTGTCCTGTCGAGGCTGAAAGGGAGTGTCAAGTCAAGACGAGCGATGTCGTTAAAAGACTTACCAGTCCAAGCACTATCACGCGCGAAATGGTCAGTCATGTGCAGCGCGCGCGCTTCCCCGTCACACTCACATTCGTCCGAAACACTCCCTGTTGCCGCTCAACGACCTCCCCAGCCCGCCGATCGACCAACGTCCACCCAAACCGCTCCCTCGCCTCCCTCACGGCCGGCAAGCGCCCCTGAAAATCCCCCTTGACGAGGTCATGTCCGCCCACGCGAACCTGGGCATGAAAATCATACGCCGTCAGCGAGACGGGATCCACGGCGGCGTCGAATGTTTCCTCGTCTGAGCGGAGCGTGGAGATGAGGCTTTCGAGGTGGCGTGTGTATGCCTCGGAGAGGATTTGTTCGCTTTCGCCGCCTCCGAGGAGGTTAATGGCGTGTACGGCGCCGTAATGGCTGATGAGACTGATAAAGTGCTTGTCGAATGCCGCTTGGGAGGCGGCTTGTGGCTGCGGGGAGAGTGGTGAACGGGTGTGGAGAAGTGCTAGGAAAGGTGCCAGACCTACTCGAGTAATTTGCAGTTTGTGACCAAACGTCTGGGAGCCTATTGGGGCGACGGTCAGCAACGATTAGCAACGGGAAGAATTCCGGCTGACCCTGCTGTTCCCAAAACACTGCCGCGAAACCAGTAAGCACGCAAATACCCCAAATCCCCTCTTTGTCGGGGCACTCACACGGCACACTCCCCCTGACCTGGACAAAACTCATACCATTCTCCTCGGTCGCGACCAGCGTCTCCGTCTCGACGAAATTCGCGACATTCCCGTCATCATCGACGCCGCGTGTCTTGAACCTTGCACCGGCCCGTTTCCACCCTAGTCGGCTGATCAGTGCCAAGTGGAGTTTCTGGTTGGTCGAGGAGGAGAGGGGGATGAGGTGGGTAGCGGTGAAGCCTTGGATGATGGGGAGGAAGGGGAGCAGGGCGTCTAGTTCATTGCGGGATGTCGGGGGGAGGTGGGAACGGAAGTGGAGGAGGGGTCGGAGGATGTTTGAGTTCCATACTAGCGGCGGAGGTGTAGCGGGGTCAGTTTCTGAGTGTAGGGAAGAGACGCGCGCAGTACGTACCAAAGGAATCATCATATCCGTCCAAGACACTCGTTACGTCCCCGCGCTTCACGCCTTGCCAATCCCATCTCGCCAGCGACTTTGAGATATCCCAGTTGCCGGTAGTGGCGAAATAAAACGTCCCCGTCTCGAGGTATCGTTTCATCCCGTCACACGGGTGTACGAGACCGGCTGGAGCGGGCGACGAGGAGTTGGCGATTCGCGCGCGAGGGGGAGGTTGTGGCTGTGGGTAGGCGCCGAATGGGTCGAATTCCAAGTCGTCGTCCTGTGTGGAGGAGTCGTTGCCGAGGGACAAGGGGACGAGGGTTGCGTCGTCCCATGTCGGGCTGGTAAGACAGTGGAATTCGACTTGGAGGAGTTTACTGGGCGTGAGGGTGGTTCCCGGGAGGAGCGGTGGGAGGACGATGGCGCCGGTGGCGAGGAGGAGGAAGATGTCGCTTCCTTTTGCGGTTGATGTAGGAATGCTGAGCAGGCCGAGGACGCCGATGACTGCGCGGGATTTGGAGATCTTGACGAGTCGGGAAAGGTCAATCTCGCTCAAGGGGAGGATCTCTATTTCTGCGTTGGTGTCATCTCGGCTTGGGCGGTCGGGGTGCTTGAAGAGGAGGGCTGTGGCGTGGGAGACGAGGTAGAGTGCACGTGGATGGGGCTGCAGGTAGAGCTGGAAGGACATGGTGTGGGTGCATTCCAGGAGGAAGGGGGGGAGGGGGAGGGGCAGGGGGAGGGGGCTATGGGTGGGTATATGGGATGCGTGGATGACCGTGACATTGTCAACAACCGGCCCCGTGCCCCTTCGAAGGGACGGTGACGTAAGCGACCGGGGTGGGGTTCACTCTGAAACGAGTCTCCCCTGGCGTGGAACCGTCGAGAGGACCTAGGGAGAAACAGCAGCGCGATCGATCATGACCCGCCCCCGCCACGTCCTGGTCCTGCTTCCTCCTGCCGCAGCTCTCGTCCTCGTCCTCGTCCTCGGCATTCCCGGCGTGGAATCATGTCTCAGGACGTGGTTCGTTCTCTGCGCGGTCCTGTCGACGCCCCTCATCGCCCTCGCCTTGACGTATGGCGGTAGAGTCGTGTTTGATCGGTGGTTCGGGGCGGAGGAGGAGGGTCGGCGCGCGAGGCGGCTCGAGCGGTGGGCGAGGATCCACAGGATTCAGAGTGATTCCACTCTGACACCCGATACTCCTGCTCCGCCGTCAACACCTCATCTCCCACCACCCGTTCATCACGCTCTGGTAGGTCTGATCGACCACGTGAAAGCCGACTTTATCAACCCATGGTACTCCCGCATCTCCCCTCTCTCCACCTTTTCCACCGCACTGGAACACACCATCCTCGAGATGACCGAAACCGCCGCCCATCGGTTCTCCTCCCGACTAGACATCCCCGACTTGACAGCACGACGGATCGTCCCCCTCGTCACGAAACACTTTGACCACTATCGGAAACTAGAACACTTGTTGAATCCACTACGGGCGACGCCCGGCGCGGGGAATGGAACGGCGATCCTTCAGACTCAAGCCGCCGCCGCGGGGAGACAGCTGCACCCTGCGCTTCCGGCGTCGACGTTGGCGGATCCTTGGCCGTCGGTGGAAACGTACCTCCGAACGCGCGTGGTTGAACCGTTACTGGGCGTGTTGATGAAAACGGAGGAAGCGCAGAGCGAGGTCGTGAGGTGCCTGGTGAGGGAGGTCGTGACGTGTTCCGTATTGGTGCCCTTGGTACAGATGTTGGCGGAACCGGATTTTTGGAATCAGGTGATCAGTGACAAGGTGAGTCGTGATCGGAGTGAGCATCGTCGTGATCATACTGACTTCCGTCTTTCTCAGCTGGATCCGTATCTGCAGGAAAGGTAAGCCCGGGGATACAAGCCCTCCGAGGAGTTCACTGAGCGGCTATTCGCCGCCTAGGAAACAAGTATCTCAGCTCCGAAGGGCAATCGAAACGGCCTCGATGGCCCGCCGCTCGGACGACCTGCACCATTTCTCGCCCAAAGCCGACACCACCTCAGGCAACCCGACGGACACTGTGAAAACACCCAGCAAGAAACCCCGTTCCAATACGATCTCGGCATCGACCTCTTCCCAATCGTTTGATGCGTTTCTCGCGAGCATCAACAAGGTTCAGAGCTTGACCGAGGCCAAGAGGTTACGGAATGATGTGGAGCGGGAGATGAGGGTGCTCGGGGCGCGAATGGCGGTGCCGGGGATGGGGACGGAAGAGGAGAGGACGAGGACGAGGGACGAGGCGCATTTGAAGAGGTTGGAAAGGGCGAGGAGGAGGGTGGAGAGGAGGATTGAGAGGATTCAGGGAAAGTCCCTAGGGGTGAGTGTACCGGACGTGAGATGCCGACTTCTGCTGATATCTTGTGCGCAGAACGGGACCAGGCATGTGGGACCGCACGACACCCCGTATGAACCGACGTTTCGACAGATCTTGGACGATCCCTCGTCCTTGATCCTCTTTACGGAATTCATGGACCGACGTGGTCAATCTAACATGATACAATTCTGGCTCGCCGTGAACAGTTTCCAAACACCACTCGCCGACGACCTCGACGACGAGGATACGTTTGGACCGTTGGAGAACTTAGGGCTGGTGGATAGCGAGGTGGCGTACGAGGATCTTTCCCTCCTTTGGGCACGTTTTCTCGGCCCAGATGGCGGTCTCCCTCAGCTCGGGGGACAAGCGCAGCAAGCCATATACGCGATTGGAACGGTGGCGGGTAAGCCGAGAGATCTGGTGACACAGCATGATGTCGTTCACGCGCAACGTTGTGCGTTTCGTGTGCAGAGGGAGGCGTATCAGGTCATGCTGGAGGATGCGTTTCCGGCTTTCAAAAAGACGGATTTGTATCGCAAAGCCGCGAGCGATATTCACGCACATGGGAATACCTTGGTGGAGCAGAGGAGTCGGCAGTCGGTGGATAGTCAGGGTAGCGGGGGCGCGGGGCAGGCGTCGCCATCGTCATCAAATTCAACGCCCAAATGGCTCTCGTTATCGTCCCACTTTCCATCATTTACCAAGGCAAAATCACCGGGGGAACGAGAGGAACCCGTCGTCGAGGAGGATTCGGAAAAGACGCCGAGGCGACCTACGGCAGTACGCGGACGGGCACGAAGGATCTCCAACGTTTTCAATAATATGCGGTCGCCCTCGGGAAATGGGGCGCGTGATGTTGCACCTGCCCTCGGGTTCTTGATCGGTAGTCCCCAGGAGGATGTCGGAAACGCACGCAAGGGCATTTTTGAAAACGAGAATGAAGTCAACCGCGTAACGGAAAATCACCCTGCGGAACCGACTGCAGATGAAAACGTCGATATCCAGCGGATGGAGGCGATTCAGGCAGCGTTGACGTCTATCATGCAGCGGGACGACCGGTCGCGGAGCAACAAGGGCGTAGATCGTCGACAGAGCACCGAGTCGTTTGATGCTCGCCGGTCCCGGTCCTCGCTCTCCGTGGAAGGCCGGGACGGCCGCGGACGCCCATTCTTTGATCCCCTCGGCGCTCGTCAGTCCTTTGGCAATGACGGCTTTCTGTCGCGGCCACAGCTCTCACGCGGCAACCAGACGTCAACAATGGGTATATCACCGGACTACACGAGGCGAAGAGAACGCGTGTTTGACGATGGAGATGACGATGACGAGGAGTCAATCGCTGGATCGATGGATCTTGCGTCTCCGACACCCTTGTCCCGAAAGGTGTCCAATGTCTTTGACCCGCAAGACATGTCGTGCCGCATCGATCCCGGCAATACCGAGATTGGCGCCGAGATCGACTGGATGCAGAGTCGTTTGATGCATCTGCGTGAGCAGGACACCATACTCGACAAGATGATTCGTGCTGCGGATCTCAAGGGGAGTACAGGGCAGCATCGACTACTCGTAACCTCGCAAAACGACCTGCGACTCGAAATTCAGGCTTTGAATTTACAGAAACAGCAGTATGAGCAGCTTCAGCAGAACAGCAACATCCACCCAGAGCGGACCACGATCAAAATTCCACATGCGACTGTCTTGGCAGAAGAAGCAGGGAAACAGATCGTACGATACCTTATCGATGTTGAGCAGCGAGGCGAGGACGGTTCCGTACTCATCCGCTGGACAGTTCCTCGTCGTTTCAACGACTTTTACGATTTGCATCAGGCCTTGAAGGCGGATCATCTATTGGCGGACGCGTTCCCAAGAAGAAACGTCGAGGTCCCGGCGAAAAAGCTGATGCCCAAGTTGTCAGAGTCATTCGTAGTCGGGCGCAGGATCGCCCTCGAGACATATCTCCTGGTGAGTCGATTCGCCAAAATGACTACTCTGCACTAATGCCCTCGCCAGTCATTACTCCAAATACCCTGCGCATGCGAACACCTTGCTCTTCGGCGGTTCCTCTCCCAAAGTACTATACCTCCCAAAAAAGGTCGCCATGAACACAAACAGTCAGAGACCTCTCCGGTAAAGTGGACGAACGATGCCAACGGCTCTCAATCCTTCTACCAGACCTTTACTTCATCGATAGACGACATTCTCTCGAAGCCTACAATGCTCGAAGTGGTATCCGAGAATCTGGGCAAGCAAGCCGGCAACATGGTCAGCAAGTGGGATGCGAGTGTCGCGCAAGCCGGACAGATGGGACTTGACTGGAGCACGGCGGTGTTGAATCCCGTGCTCAGTCCTCTTGCGGCTGGATTAGGCGAGACCTCATATCCATTTGGCGCTGCCGTCGGCAATGGTGGTGCAAGTGAAACTGCAAACAGCGACTCAGTAAAATCGACATTTGTTGGACCGATTTGTGATTTCCTGATGCAACTCCTCGACTATAAGGACAACGACTGGCTGAGAAAGCCGGCCTTGCTGCTGATAATGCAGCATTTTATGGGTAGCACTATCGATCGGTGAGCTGGCTGTCGCGTTGCCTCGACTCACTGACTGTTGAATACTCACCGCAGGAAAATCCGCGAGTCGTGCGAATCTGTCTTTTCGGCCGAGGCATGCGAAGGATATATCAACAAGATCCAGGATACCATATGGCCGAATGGTGTACGCCGACCACCATCTCTGTTACGCACCGATGATGAAAAGATGCACACGAGAAACGCCGCTGCAAGCAAGATTCACGCTTTGATTCCGGGTGAGCATGGCTGATGGTGGACTTGCGGCAGTTCCTAACGCAACCGTTCCGCTCAGATATTGCTGCCAATATAATCGGTCGGAGTAACGTGAGGAGAGCCGTGAGGCGCTCGTTCGGTATCATACAGGTCAAGATCCTGAACTTACATTTGATACTGTGCATCATCGATGAGGTGAGCATGCTCTACTTCGAATTGTGCTTGGCTAATTTGGGCAGCTTCAGTTTACCAATGCTATTCTAACGGAACCCAAGAACCCCATACCGGGGTGATACGCAGCTGGAAATCACGTAACAATTCAATGGAATAATGATCGTTCATACAATGTCCAAAAAGAATCGCAACAGCGTAAGGTCAACCGTTCGATAGCTGTCTTGTAAGCCACGGGACACGCCAAGCATTTCACAAACTATAAGGGTGCTTGACAAGTTCCCCATATAGCCCCTCGGGAACGTCTTTCACCAACGCGACGGTGATACTGATCACCGCAGAAGCTTGCAAAGGCGGGAAGATCCGCAGAATCTTCATCGGGCTAGATGAGGTGCGCAGAGTGAGCTCGTAGACGGCCGAGATGCGGGAGAGAGACTTACGAGCTCGATGCCATTAGGTCATCACGCATGATCAGTAACTGGGCAATGACGCAGAGGACGTTGAGGTGGACTCCAAAGGCTAGGAGGAAACTAGCAGCGAAAGTACAAGGCGTCTTGGAGTCAATTTGAGATACTGTGTTGAAGATAGGGTTTACGTACTCCCATAATTTCAGGACTTGGTCGAGTGGGGGTGTACATGCGCAGAGGGTTAGAACCGCTGCAGGCGAACGCTATGGTTAGCTGTGCCACCTAAAGTGCGGTGACTGATAGACTTGCAAGGGAATGCATAGAGCTCTGCTGAGAGATTCTTGCTTTGTAAGTGATCATATAACTCCACATCGACGGCTTGCAGGCATTTGTCTAGTAGCTAAGGGGATTCCGTACGATTATCAGCGGAGGGTAGTTCAAGGTTGGCGAACCTGCATACCTCCAATCCGCGGTGGACGCCCGTCAATGTCGGTTGGACGTATAATGGACAACAAGTTTCGATGAATTTTGAGAAACAAGCAAAGGCCTCGATCTCACTGGGGAGAGTGTATAGGAACGGAGCGGAAAGAACGTTCATTCCTGGTACGGCAGATCCGGAAGGGGTGGTACGATTCAGCCTCTATGACAGATCAAGGCTCGAAATCGAGCGTACCTTGAACATATGCAAATTCCAATCGTCCCTTCTCCTTCTTCTCATTATGCACGTTCTTCGGAAGCCCATCACAGTCCTGTATCGCTGATTCATGACTGTTCTTCCACGCAAAGGCCTCCAGTAAACGGATAAGCATATCTTCCCTAACTCTGCCCTTGAAACTGAGATCCGTCGCCAATGTCCGGAAGGTGTCGTTCTTGACTATACGAATGAAGTTTCAAGTCAGTGAAAGGGATCATCAAAGATGAGGTAAATACATACTCTTCGCGCTCACTTCACTTGGACCCATGTCTACCCATCGCAAGTATTCCTCTGCTGAAATCCGGTCGATCCGCAAGAGCAACTTCCACACTCGAGCCCTGATAGATGCTTCATCGGTACCTGTATCTTCTGGAATCCCCCGGGTAAGAACGAGCCGTCGGATCCGCTTGAGGTTGTCAGAGATGTCGGATGATGAGGCCAAGTTGGAGGGTTGATCGAGGATCTTGAGGAACGCGGAGCGAGGGATGGACTCTGCTAGTGGGTCCTGCATGGCATGTTGTTGACCATGGTTCATGGGTCGAGGGTAGGGATTGATTTGCACTTGATTGTTGATGGATGAACGCGTGAAGAGTATGAATCATCACCTGTCGAGCGATCGACACGGTCATTCGTGTCTCGTTGATCAGTTCAGCGCTTCTTCATCCATGCTTTGTTCACCTCTATTCGTCCAGGTATCCCATCATTTATTCCCCAATCTGGGAGGAAACCACCTGTTCTTACCTTGCGCTATGGCTCCTAGCGAACTCACCGAGAGCTCCGGGAACAGAACCTCATCCAGCAACACCGCAAAGCGAGCCATCACCACGACGCAACCCGCAACCAGCGGTGAAGACATGGACTCTTCTCAACCCGTTACGGACTACGCAACATCGTCTACTTCTGAACCTGCTACAGCAGCTATGGTCGACGTTAGTGCATGGGCTCAAAGAGGTCTCGTTCTGGAGAACAAGGACCTTAGACGGACGCTCGAAATGACCAAATCTGGACATACGGCTCAGCTCGGGCAGATCGCAAAGAGGCACAAGACGGAAAAAGAGGAACTAGAGGTCAAGATTGAGGCGGAACTATGTCGGCAGACGGCTAAGCAGAGGGCGATGGACGAACTGATAGCGGAGGTTGAGGGTTTGAAGGAGGAAAACGAGAAGCTGGTAGAGAATGGACAATCCCTGGACAAGCAGTTGGTTGCAATGACCGAGGAGAAAGGCTTACTGGCACGCGAACTCGAAGAATCGAAGAGTGCATTTTACTCCACTACCGAAGAACTTGACACCATCAAGGCAAAGCAGGAAGAGTTGATCGCGCGCGAAACCCGCGTAGGCGTCGTCCTGCATGACCAACACCACAAGATCATGAACCTCTCGCAAGCGTACCGCGAACTCGAACAGGACAAGCATCAGCTTCAGGCCACGCTGGAAGCGGCGGAAAAGGAGGTAGAGAGGCTGAAGAGCCGCTTGTCGAGCATGTTGGATACACTTGCCAAAGTCGTTCGTGATAATCGGGATCAGATGCAGTCTGGCAGCAAGGTTGATGAGGCTGGAGGGGTGAAGGATGTCTTTTCGGTGCCTCGCGGCCAGAAAGTCGAGGGGAGAAGACGTAGCAGGGCGAACGATCAGCAAGCGGCGAGTGAGCTGTTTCTCCTTGTTGTAACATTGGTGCCGTCTGACCTCGTTTCCCGGAATCAGGCATCGCGGAATCAGTCCAACCTTTAGTCCTCACCGCCATGCAATCCGACATCGCAGACATCAATCCCTCTGTTACCCCTATCTCCGTCACATCCAGAAACAGTTTGCCCTCGGGGCTCATCGAGATTGCCTCACCTGCTGAGGTTGCCTTCGATCACGAGACATCTGCGGAGACTCAAAGGACAGGTGGACGAGCAAAGCGACGAAGAATCGTCTCCGATCCAGAATCAAGCGAAACCCAGTTCAAGCAAGTTCGAGTCAAGCAGGAGCCTGTTCAATCAGACAAGAAAGTTGCCATCGCGAACATAGAGGTCGGAGCAGTGCTCGAAACTCAGCAGGGGGTGGTGACAGAAGTTGAAATATTGATCCCGACACCCGAAGGTGACACCGCGATGGAAAGGCCAGTGGAAGTCGGCGAGGATAGTCCTGAACGCGCTGCGGTAGAATCTGCAATCGGTGCTCAAGACGAAGACGTATTTTCGCATCCGCTAGAGGACCCTGTGACATCCCACATCGCCAAGAAATCTCAGACTAGGACATACGCGAAAAGGAGGAAGGTAGGGGAGAATCAGGAATCGCTTGATAGAATGGAAACACCGACCCCGGGGAAGCTAGCCATTGCCACGGCCAACGAAACTCCTAGAGCCTCCCTCGCGACCCCTTCATCCGCTCGTTTCAACTCGACTCCCTCTCAGGCCTCAGCTTACAGCACCCGCGCTAGAGTCGCCAAATCATCGAAGAAGGGGTCTACTCCGGAGCACGACAGTCATGGCTCGCCATTGCCCTTGAAACGACTGAGCAAGCACAATCACGAAGAGAGCGCGAGAATGACGAGTCCTGGGTTGGTCAAGGTCAAGGAGGAGATGCCTGATTCCATGTATGATGGGAGACCGAGCATCACAGGAGGAGATGATGAAGGTATGTGATAAGCTTTTGCCGAGTTACCCATGCTCATTCTATGAATCTGTTACAGACGATCCGCTTTGCATCTAGAGCTATCGAGCAATCTCGCTGCGTTGCCATCACAACTTTTCACCTTCGTTTTCGCTTTCCGCTTTTCGCCTTACGCCAAATGAGCTTTACCTCTGCAGTAAACACGTTGTGCATTAACGACCAGTGATCTCGTCAGGCTAGGCTTACCTCTTTCAACGCTGTTCAAAGATCAAGGAAGATACGCCTTGTACTGCTGTACCGTGGCAATATTTACTTCTACCTCGTACAATTTCCGTACGATTTTAGAGCCACATCACGCTTTGTCTGTGAAGCTTCCTATCCTCCAAACAGCCCCTTCAATTTTCCAGAGACTTCTACATTGAAGACGGCGGTAGTTTAGCTATTTCTACCTGCCACGAATCGGATCTGCACCGATGCTTCGCGGAGGGCTCATTCGCCAACCAAGCAGAGACGAGAAGACAGCCGTAGCGAGGCTGCGGGCATCGAGACCACGGGTCATCATCCCAATTTCTGGGCTTGTTCCCCCAGTTCCGCAGGAAAAAGTGCCCTCGAGGTACGATGACAGGCTCAAGTCGCTAGCCCCCTCTCGTCTTCCCTGATGTATATATTGGAGATGCCGATTGGGGCTTGGGTCCACTGAGTCCCCTTTCCCGGATACCTTAAACCCCTCTTGACTCCCTTACGCGCGAAACCGTCTCAACTGAACAGTATAGTCGCATATGTCTGTCGTTGAATGTTGCATGCCGCCTCATTACGACAAGTCGGGAGTTATGCCATTCTTCGGCCTTCCTCGCTCCTGTACATGCATCGCGCCGTAAAAAGCTCAGAGCTTCTGCATCGTTCCCATGGTGATCTTTACGACTGCGACCTATGCAAAGGGGAATCGCATAATGTAACCTGCAGGCGGTCGAATAAGTCCACAGCGAAGCGCAAATGGATCACCTCAGAGCACTCTATCGCGATGTGAAGCGACATGCAGTCATACATCGCATGCATGGTTGCCCATAAAACCAAAGATGATGACCGGAGTGCATTGCAAATCAAATTGTCGCGTTCATGCAGTCGCAAAGTGTCGGTGCACATAAAACGAAGGTGGAGAGGGTCTAACCCATACACGTCCAGGCAAAGCTATGGAGACCTTGGCCTCTACAAAAGAATGGCTATGCCGCCTACAACACCCGCAAAGAGCAAACCGATGACACCAAAGAGACTAGTGTCAACGGATCTTAATCCAGCAGAAGCTGGGGCACTTGACGAAGCAGCAGCTGTAGCGGCCGAGACTGATCCAGTTCGCGAGGTGCTACCGGAAGAAGCGGTGTTGCTACCCGAAGAAGCGGCGGAGGTAGCTCGGCTCGAGGCTCCAGTCGAGCTTGCGGCAGAAGTGGAGCCGGAGGAAGTTGGAGAAGCGGCCCCGGAAGCCCCGGAAGAGACGACTTGAAGTGCGCCTCGTTCAACGACTCGGTAGTCGGCAGTGTTAATGCCGTCTAAGGGGGAGTAAGGCATGTCAGCCTTTCGCCAAGATCCTAAATCCCTGACGCGGCTTACTGGAGACAGTGGCGTAGTAGACACAATTGGAGGTTACAGGAGTGTAAGCGGCAGCCGATGGCGTGACGGTCTGCCCGACGGTGAAGACGCCACCCGTGCTAGAGAGAAATGAAAGTCAGTCAATATCGTCGGGCGGTCTTGTGCAGCCGATACTCACCTCCCGGCGGACCAGGTACCGGTGTATCGCTGTCGGAAGGTGGAGCTGGCGGTAGCATCCTGACCGGCGTTCGAGGTGACGTCCGGGTAAGAACCAGGTGCGGCAGCGGGTTCACCTTCACACGAAGTGAAAGATCCAGTGGTGTAGTCACCGGGCATGACCCACTGGCAACCCATAGTATCAAGTTCGTGCTCGCACTGCAAGGCAGTGTTGACGTCTTCGCTGTTGGCGGTACAGATACGGAGACAGAACTGGTTATACGAGATGAAACTCATCCATTCCTGGTAAAAGACGTCGGAACCGGAAACGTTCGAGGTGACGTTGCCACCAATGGGGTTACCCAAGTTTTCGGCACCGTGGGGGTCCAATTCACCTCCTGTTGTCGAAAAAGCGTCAGTCCGGCGTCGTCAGAGTCACTGAAAGGCCTTCACTCGCCGTCATCACCAGCGGGTATGTTTATGAGCGTGCCATCAAAGTAGCCTGTTTGCGTCCGGGTTTGATGTCAGCTTAGAAGCGGAAACCATCTTGCTGGTGACTGATCGCTTACCTTGAATCTGAACATACAAAGGAGTCTTTACAAAGTGAGCCGACTGGATGGCGCCGTCGGGAATGATTCGAGCTCCATTTCTAGCCTGTGCACAATAAGCGACAACGATGGCCTCGGTCTGGGAAGGGTCATATGTTCCCGTCAGTGAAGCGCGTCCGAGAATCATATCGCTACTCACGTTACCGAGCAAAGAGTCGGGTCCAGGTTTAGGCGGGGCGTAGATGCAAAAGTCGTCCACGCTGTTCAAGGTCAGAAGCCGAGAGTAACTTGTCTGGTTGACAGTGCTTCCGACAGCGGCGAGCGTCGGTGCAGGAGGGTTGGTAACGCCATTAGGAAAAGTAGCGGTAACTCCGGCCTGGTTGGGAGAAAGCTTGATACTTTGAGCCACGGCAGCGGCAGGAATCAAAGCAGAGAAGAGAGCGGTAGCGAGGATACCGACGGACATGTCGATGTTGACTAATTGAGTTGTCACAGGAGTAAGTGGCCGTCTTCATCTTGAGAAGGGTATGTGCACTCACAAGGGTATTGAAGAAAAGAGAGGCAATGGATGAGCGATCCGTCTAGGGGTAGTCGATGAAAGGATTTATACGAGAAGGAGGTCTAGAAGGAAAGAGGACTTGAAATGGTGACGGAAGGAAGCCATCAAACGATACATCATATATTCATCGTCGTCTCCATCCGTTAGCGCGTCGACGCAATTGCCCAGCCCTCACTCACAGGTTACACAGCTGGCCACATCAATCCTCGCGTTCGAGCACAACACCAAATGTTTTTCGTCTATTTATAACGGAGCCCGTGCTCGATATAGAACTCGACTGCGGAACGCGCTACTAACGCGCTCAACGACATCCCACTTTCCGAGGTTGAGACCCGTGTTTCGTGCCATTTGTATAGCTTATCAACTGGTTATGGGCTTCGCGTTCTTGCTTGACCGCGGACAGGCGCATAACCCATTATGAAGAACCTTGAAGATTCATCAGGAAAAGCAGCTGGACAGCTGGCCAACATGGCCAAAAAGGTGCTGTGAAGGATATTTGGCTCCGGCCGGCTGTATGACGACCTGCCCTCAGCATTCACCCGTTGCCACGTCATTTCGTATTAGACTTGAACGTGCTCCTACCCAGAGGGTGTCGTACAGTAGTCGCCGTAGCTGTCGTCATGGCAGACCTCGGTCGGCACCTCGTTTTCTTCACTTACCCTCGAGAGTTGGAGTTGCGGTATTGTATGCTTTAATTCTCCAAGCGGACATTCCTGTGTACTCGACTCCGGCCGTCCTTCGAGACAGATCTGGTCTACCTCGACATCTGGTTACCGCGAGCCTGTGCGGCGAAACTGAACTTTCCGAAACTTCGTGAAAAGAGCGCTAAATCGGTTGCTATGGCACACTGGCACACTGGCATACTGGCATACTGGCCTACTGGCATACTGGCATACTGGCATACTGGCATACTGGCATACTGGAGCGCCATTTGCAGAAAGGGGCAGCGAAAAGGCCAGAGACTGACTCCCAATCCCGACAAAATCGCCAGCGGAAAAGGGGGCACGGTGAAGCCGATGAACAGAAGAGCCATTGGATCAATCCTCAAGCACCGAGTCGAGAGGAACCTGCGGGTCCCAATGCAATGATTCCGGTGCAAAATTCATAATCCACATGCGGTCTCAACATGAAACGACATCTGAAACGCGCTACGCAAAGCGTGGCAGTAGGGTCTTCCGCTGCGCCGTCCCTCTGCATTGAATTACAGGAGGCGCTTCCAACATCTGGTTTGCCTCCCTACGGCCTAAGATTTGACAGTCGGTATCACTGGACCAGTCTGCAGCCACACAACTTTGTCAAGCATACTCTCGCAATCACGGCCCAAATCCGCCTGGTTCACGAATGGTAAATTGTGGCAGTGCAAACGCGATACGACTTAAGAGCGCCTGAGAATTACCAACATCCCTTGCCCTCCGAGAAGGGCCGTGCAGCCATGCCGGGCGGTCAAGGAGCCAACTTTCGGCAACGGGCCATGCATTGCTTGCCCTGCGTGCACAAACGCGGCGACAGAGTCTCTTGAGCAACTTTGCGTAGGCGTGGACCAGCTAGGGTAGCCTTGCCAGCAGCGAAGTGACCGTGGAACATACCATCCAGAAAAGGCTCAGCCTTCGAACTGGACATACAAGCCCGCAAAAACACCCCGCCTAAGCAAACGTTACACCGCATCAATACGGATACATCGGCTGGGCAATATACTTTTCGCCATCCTCTTGATATCTGGAGACATCATCGTACCAATCGTCCTCTGTGATAGACTTGAATCGATCGCAAGTACCTCATATTATCAGTCAGAAAAGGAGTAGCCCACGGGCCGCGAAAGGGCAACTTACCCTCCAAGCGCTGAACAGCACCCCCATAGCCGCTGTCTCCAGCATGGTGTTTAGAAACCCAGCTGTTAGACGAGCATTGGACACCTGCAATAGGTCACGGGAAAGCAGTCGAGTTATTCAGCAGCCGAAACTGCGAAGAGGGAGGTACGTTGAAAGCTCACGGTACATAAAGCGTGTGAAGCCAGAAACTGAACAGCTTGTCCTCCCGCAAACAGGACGAATGACAGCCCGAACCATTCTGGAGACATACCCGTCAGCGCAATATCGAGACATCATACAGGTATAAGGCACTCGCTGAGCGGTCGCGTCTCGTGAAGATGAAAGTAAACGACATAGATCATCACCAGGAAATAGGTCAACACGGTGCTGCAGAACCGCCTGATCAGCCTCGCCTAAGCATCATTGACTCGCAAAACTTACAAGTAAGGCCACATCACAACAAGTAGCATCAACGCAATATTACCCAAATCCCGCGTTGCTGTCATTGAGCGGTCCAGGAGGAACAGATCGCTAATTCCAAACGCCTGGTCGAGGGCGAAATATGTTGAAATGGCGAAAAAGACGGCGCCACCGGAGTACAGGATGAGCAACGCCGATGGAGAGCCGTCCCTTTGGTATAGGTAAGCGGACAAGCTGCTCTTCGGAGTATGTGGAGGGCTTACTCGATCAGCTGAAGGGCTACAGAGGCGTTCACCAGGAGGATCCATCCAGTGAGCGCGAGCATTCCGAGATGGATAGCCGAGGTGACTGATATCGCTACGCTTCCTGAGCGCGCAAGGGAGTCAGCCCAAGATCACTTTGGAAACGCTGATCAAGCTCACCTTGCTTCAGGACGTTTCCTGTTGTCAAAATTCTCAAGACCAGGGTGACTGCGACGACCTGGAGGGCGGCCATTCCTCGGTTATTGACCTTCCAAGGATTCGTTCCCGCATAGCACTTACAGTGAATAGATGAACCATTTCCGTCCTACCGACTGCTGCGCGTCGTCGAATCGAGCGTAAGATGAGATACAAGACAAATAGACAACACACAGAGCACGCGATGATCTGTGCTGCGAGTCATTGGAAATCTTGCCGTTAGCAGACAGCCGAGGATCACAAGGCGGACATACCAATATCCCCAAGACTTCCCTCGACGCCTATCCTCCCTATATCACAACTCACCCCTACCCCGGATCCTCCTCGTTCGACGTAATGTCTGACCATCGGATCATCCGGGTGCGAGCTTTCCGTCACCATGCCATCAGCCGGATCAGTCGCGTTCCCGGTATTGATTTGTCGGTTATTTGGCCCATTGATGGGAATGGGAAAGAGGCGGGTGAGTGCAGGAGGCTGGGACACATGGAGCAAGGACGAAAAGAAAAGGTTGCAATGGGGCAAGGGCGAGGATGTGTCGATGATGGCAGTGAGAATGGTGTCGGCGGGTGACGAACAGAAGGTTGAGAATGAGCCGAAGCAGGGCATGATGGGGTTTCGTATGGCAAGACAAGTTGACGCCTAGGATTTCCTCAATGGGTATAATGTGGATGTCATTTGTTAGAATAGAGCCAGGAGGAAATGATGCCCAGAGCCGACGCGATGAAACGCAAAACAAACAAACAAACGCACGCGTCGGTTACCCCTGATTGATGGACGTGATGGATTGATGGAAGTCAGAACCTGAAACACCCTGTAACGCGTTTTTCCATCACTGCTCATAAGATTGGTATGCACGACTGGCGGCGATGCCTCACCATCTGTACTTGATTACAAATATCCTCGCCTTCTACTTGGCCATCTCGACAGCCTTGGCTGCGGCTTCGTCCAAACCATCTACGAGGCCTGAATCAGTGGGTACACTCATGTATGGGCTCGAGTCACACTCACCAAAGGGGTAAATCTTGAGCCCACTCTCCTTGATCATCTTCTTGGCCTCGGCCTCCTTGGTGCCTTGCAATCGAACAACCAAAGGAATCGTCAACTGGAGTTCCTTGGTGGCCTTGATGATACCCTCGGCGATGACCTGCAACCAGGGCCATCAGTACAGAGCGCACGCTCTTACATGCTCTATGCCACGACTCACATCACATCGCATGATACCACCGAAAATGTTGACAAAGATGCTCTTGACCTTCTTTTCACTCAACAAGAGTTCAAACGCCTTTTTGACGGCTTCCGCTGTGGCACCTCCACCGACGTCCAAAAAGTTGGCAGGGTCACCGCCGTTGAGCTTGAGCACATCCATGGTGGCCATGGCTAAACCAGCACCGTTGACGAGACATCCAATGTTGCCATCGAGCTTGATAAAGTTCAACCCGTACTCTGCTGCCTCGACTTCCTGGGGGTCCTCCTGCGTGGTATCACGCAACTTGAAGACATCCTTCTGTCGGAAGTCGGCATTGTCATCGAAACCAAACTTGGCATCCATGCACAAGACATCCCCGTTGGACATTTCCGAGAGCGGGTTGATCTCGATCTGAGTAGCGTCCTTTTCGGCAAAGATCTGGTAGAGTTTCTGGAACACCTGGGCAGCATTCTCCAGAGCTTCAGGCTTGAATCCGAGCTTTCCGGCCAACTCTACGCCGTCTGCTTGCGAGATACCGTTCTTGAAGTCCAAGGGGGTGGTGATGATGGCGTCCGGGGTGTCGTGGGCAACTTCCTCGATGTTCATACCGCCCTGGGACGAAGTGACAAGGACGGGGCAACCTCGAGCTCGGTCGTTAAGTACAGCGACGTAGTATTCCTTCTGAGGAGGCATTCGCTCTGCCAACATGACCTGTACCCGATTTCGCTTCAGTTGACGACACTCTGCGTCTGCGACATTAGCGACTCACCGCGTTGCACAATCGGCCACCAGCACCCGTCTGTTTGGTGATCAATTTCGCGCCAATCATCTTGTCTGCAAACTCCTTTGCCTGTTCCGGGCTGTCGACCATGTGGACACCGCCCTGGAAACCAGAGTCAAAGTGACCCTTACCTCGACCACCGGCCAGAACCTGGGCCTTGATCACGAGTTCGGAGGTGCCTGTGATGTTGCAGAGATCAGAACAGATGCGTAAATTAGGATCATTGGCGCAACTCACCAAAAGTCTTGGCGACCTGTTCAGCCTCGGCAGCGGAGAATGCAGGCTTGGCCTTGGGCGTGGGGATACCATACGAGTTGAGCAACTCGACGGATTGGTACTCGTGGATGGAGAGGTTTCGTCGTTGTTGCCTGTTGCCGGCGGTCTGTGCGGAGCGAAACGAAAGAGGACCGTTAGTAACCCGAGGTTGGTTTCCGCTGCATGTGATATAACAACTCACCCTCAGGGCGGACTTGGACGCTTTCAGGGTTCGAGAGAACATGGTGGATGAAGAGAGGGATGATGGAGTGATGGAGGGATTCGGGGCACGACGATAGGGACCCAGATGTCGTATAAAACCCAAAAGCACTGACCGGACCCACTCACTCAGCCCAGCGCGCATCTTTGCTTGCGCGGCTGCAAACTTAGCGGGTACTTGGCCGTACCGAATAAATCCGGGCGGTCCAACTCTGGGGAAACAGCTGATGATTAACCTGTTCGATCTCTCGTTTCACCGTTGCTGCAGATCGAAGTTGACTGCAATTGCATGAGTTCAGAGCCGCTGAGGAAGGTGTCCCTTGTACCTCTCTTTGCACCAAGCAAAATGCTCTTACGTACAGTCCGATCCAGTCGCCTGCTCGCGCTCCCTAGAACTGCTCTCGCCGTCCCCATCGTGCGCCATGTTCACCAAGCGAAACCCACCCCGCCAGATGAACGCCCCTCTATCAAAACCGACCCGTATCCTTTGCCGTTCACCCCGCCCTCGCTCGCTGATGACCCTTCGGCAGCGCCCACGCGCTCTGGACAGACCTCACTGGACATGCTAGATGAGGAACTTTCCCTTCCTCAGCCGTTGGACAGGACGGGCGAGGATGTGGAGACTCTGCGTGCAAGGCTGGTGTATCAGACGAGGAAGCGAGGCACGCTGGAGACCGACTTGATTCTCAGTACGTTTGCCAAGGAGTATCTGCCGACGATGAATGAGGAGGAAATGAAGCAGTTTGACAAGGTGAGTGTACGCCTCGTGGTCGGCGTCCAGCCGAGTGTTAACCGGGCCTTGTGAATAGCTTCTTGATGAGCCGGATTGGGACATCTTCTACTGGTCCGTTGAAAAACGAACACCTCCTGAGCGGTGGCAAGGAACGAGTCTGCTTGAAAAGTGCGTCTTGCTTTAGAGCTGGTAGTTTGTGGCAAGCCCTCTGACTGGTCTTCAACAGGTTGAAGAAGCATGCCAAGAATGAAGGACGCGTGGTTAGGGTTATGCCCGAGCTGAACCAGGAGGGCAAGATCTAGACTATAAGAGTTGTATAGTCGCGGCCTAGTATCCATCATTCTGTGGGGTATGACTTCGACGAACGATGAGCCAATGTGTCGAAATTATTGGTGAATGAGCAAGGTGAAACGTCGTGCGATCGGTTCCGCGGAAGCAAAGGCGAGTGCAAAGGGAGGTTGATGACTCGTTGAGAATGGTTGGACCTTGTCAAATCGATCAATTCGCTTCCTCTGTCCACTTACCACCATGTCCAGTTCACAGAGCAGGCAAGAGCGCCAGCTTGAACGCGTCCTGGACTTGCCCGGAAACAGTGAGCACCCTGAGTCGCAATCTCCTCGTTTGCTAATCCCGCTACATTACCCTAGACCTATGCGCCGATTGTAAAGCCCTCGCACCACGCTGGGCCTCCATTAATATCGGCATCTTTATCTGTGTACAATGCGCCTCGATACATCGCAATCTCGGGACCCACACCTCGCGCGTCAAATCCGTCTCGATGGATACTTGGACGCGTGACATGGTGGATCACATGCGGGCATGGGGAAACATCAAGGCCAATGCTGTATGGAATCCGGACGAGAAGCGCTGGCCCGTCCCCGTCAGTACGGCAGAATTTGCAGAGCGACAGGGCGAGATGGAAAAATATATCAGGGACAAATACGAGTTTGGCCTATTTCGAGCGGATCGAAAGCCGTCGACGTCAGTCGAGGTCAAGAAGGAGCGATTGCCCGCTCCAGCAGCTCGACCGAGGAGTACTACGACCGACACGACACGCTCAAGGCAATCAGTAGCGTACCCATCGAATCCACTTCTCATCCCCGAAGTACCTGTCACACGCAGTCGCGCATCGAGTACTAATGCGTATGACGCTGTTTCGGAAGACCTTGCGTCACATCGCGCTGATTCGAATTGGTATGGTGGCAACGGTGGTGGCGCTGGGCCGTCTTCGTCTGGCAAAAAGGCAGCTGCGCGGAATCACATCGATGCGAATTGGGCGGATTTCATGTCGCCAAATAGAGGGGTAGACGACGATAGACTGGCAAGTCGCGGAGGGACCGGAGGGAGAAAGGCCGGCAGGTTGCTCGGAATGGCGAATGACAGGGAGGACGATGGCGGCGCCATTCGATTGCCGCCCGTCACACGAGCGCCTCAAGGGCTCGTGTATAAGCGTGAATCCGATAATGGAAACTGTCCGCCGCCACCAGTACCACCAAAAAGGGCGAAAACTCCAGAGCCAGTCCCGCGCACGCTGCAAGTCGCTGCTCAAACCTCCGTTTCCGCGTTAGTCGATGCCAACAACTCTGCACGGATTCCCGCACCGTATCAACTCGCTCCATCTACGGTCGGTTATCCACAAAGCGACCTTTCATCACCGATGCAGAGGATGTATCTGCAACCACAACATCCACAGGTTCTACCCGCTTTGACACCTTCAAACGCTTACAATCCATTTCTGAATCTGGCGGCGTTTCAGCCACCACAAATGCAGCACATTCAAACCCCGACAATTCCCTTTACCCACGGTGCCTACCCGATGACAGGATACTCTTTGAACCAACAATCGCCCTTTGTCAATTCCCCATTTCACTTTCAGCAGCAAGGGACGAACCTGAGTCATCCGGCGTCGACTGGAGGCTACTTCGCAGGTATGGGTCAGCAGCAATTCCAAGGTAGCGGGAATCCCTTCTTCAATCAGCAACAGCAACAGCAGTACATGGAGTTCGGCGGCGCGAACGGGATGGGTCCTGGAGGTGGTTGGAGCCGATAGCAGGAGGACGGTTTGTTTTCTCGGGAAACATTTGTACACGCACGTACGAGCTATTCTTTCTCTATCCTGGCGGGAAACTTCATGGTCCTTGTCAAAGCCTACGTGAATGCTCTCCCTTGTCTGAGGGATCGGCTCGAGCCGAAGCGTTGTTTGCAAGCTACACCCAAGCTGCGGGCAGACCCAAGCTGCGGGCAGATGCCAAGCTTGGGTCCATTGCAGCCAGGTATACCGCTTGTGCAACAAAAGAGAGTAGAGACACTATGTTTCAAACTCGCCGATCCTTGCCCTCTAGCTAGCTTCATGGATGCCACTTGTCAGTCGTGTGCTCGATGATCCTGTTCATGCAGTGGTTCCGGAATTTTCCTTTCCTGAACGGATTACCGAAGGCGATGCCAAGTGAGCTCCCGACCGACGGCGCCTCCGGCTCTTGGTGCGCCCGACCGAATGTCGACGTCATACCGGCACAATTTGCCCCTCGCTTTGCTGTGGCTGACAACGGCGACAGGAGTTGATAAACAAACCGTCTGCCACTCCGGTATACTGCTTTCGACAACGTTACCTATACCGACTTTTACTCGTCCCCGTCTTTGCTTAATCCCATAAACTTTGCACTCACTTCACAATGCCTTTCAGTACGTTCCGAAAGACTTTCGTTCTCGCGTGATGAGATTCTGACCTACCGCTTCTTCCCTGGTCATTCTAGCCGGTGTCGACATTGTCAAGATCGTAAGTCCTCCTCGCGGTACTCCCAGGCCTATCAGAAGGGATCCACGAGACGAGGTGCAGCTGGGCAGTAAGGGAACGAGGTTGATTATGGACCCCTATCTGGACGATGTTGGAAATGTGAAGTGGTTCACCGAATAGGAGTTCTGGCCATGGTGGTGATTGGCCATCGGAAGCGGCTAGAACTAGCGAGCAACCAACCTCGTTCCCGGCGAATAAGTCGACGTCGTCGAGGATGGCCCACCAAGTGCAAGATCATTCAAAACAGAACAGACCTGATTCGTGGTGTGTTTTTCTAGATTCTTGCTGTGATCCTACCTCCTCTGTTAGTCATATCCACCATTTCACGGCAAAAGGACGGCCAAACACTGATCTCCTCCCCCTGCTCTGTTTAGCGGTGTCTTTTTGGAACGAGGATGCGGTGCTGATTTCTGTAGGCTCTTCCAGAATATTAGGATTGGAGTAACGTACTGATTGCATCACTGCGCGAATCAGG
The DNA here is from genome assembly GCA_015708705.1 of Naganishia vishniacii ANT03-052. Taxonomy (NCBI): domain Eukaryota; kingdom Fungi; phylum Basidiomycota; class Tremellomycetes; order Filobasidiales; family Filobasidiaceae; genus Naganishia; species Naganishia vishniacii. Next base: position 128,727 of record MU158402.1, read on the forward strand.
GATCAACGTCTTGTTGACTGTTCTGGGTTACATGTAAGCACTCTGTTTCCCATAAACACACAGACCAGCAATACTGATCTTGGCGGCCTTACAGTCCCGGTATCATCGTACGTAGAGCCTGGCACGATGCAAAAAGGGGAAGATACGTGTGGTAGACTTGTCGCTGATCTTATTGCTCGTTTGCCGACCCAATAGCACGCTTTGTACATCAGTAAGTGTCCGCGGCGCTTTCGCGGAGATAGGAGCATTGATTATCTTGCTGCGACGTTTTAGTTCTCAAGTATTAAGCCTCGCCATCTAGGCGGTCTCCAGAAGGATGGTGGCTCGGGATTTCTGAATGGCCAAGATGTGGCATCTGGGAGTGGGATGGGATCCATTTTCGCTTTTCGCTGTGGGGGAAGTACATGTCACGCGCTGGATGGAAACAGTTGAGGAGAGTGCAGCCGTGAATGTGGATATACTATAATCTATGCGTTTTGAATGACGAAATCGAGGTCTGGATGGCATACCAGCATCCTTATTGAACGCTTCAAGCAATAAGAGCAGGCCCGAGAGATATATACTTCCGCACTTGCCTGTTTTGGGCCGAGTGACGTCACGTGGCGCTTGGGGATAATGGCGGGTCGGTATATCAAGATACAAGGTTGGACGGCTCCTCCTTTGGGGCGACATCTTCTTCTATCCAACTCGCCTCCCACCATGCCAATGATCCTCAACATACACACCCCGTCCCAATCATTCGCCCTGCCCTACCGGCAGGGCGAGTCTGCCGATGCCCTGATGCAGCGCATCGTTCGCAAGGCAGGCTTGCCGAAGGGAGACGTACAGGCCTTGCAGGAGGGGACCGATGGAGCGGGTCTTAGGTACGAATTTGAGGGTGGACGCTGGACCTTGGCCGATGGTGAGTAGCTCGGGGTCGCTCAAGGGCATCTGACCGACCAACTGACTCTTTGTTGCAGACGACGATCTCGAAATTCTCTTGCAGCGGTACAACCCATCCACCACGTCTTACGTCACCCTCCATCTGGCTCCTCCGCTATCGCATCAGGTCGCTCAACAACCCTCCACGAATGGCCTCTACAAGGCTCTCGCACCACCTTCCCAAAAACAGGCGAACGGAGGTGGAATGATCGTTCCCTCGGCACCGGCAACCGCCGCAAGCGCTTCTCATGGACACGCTGCACACCATCTCTCCCCTCGAGACTTTGTCGCTCGATCTGCACGCTCGATCAAATCCACCGTCTCTCGACGGTCGGCATCCAAGCAGTCCATTTATCCGGGAACTGGTGCCATTGTCAATGTCCCGCAAACCACCGAGGGCCAAGAGTCGCTGGGTGATAAGCATAAACGGATGTGGAAGGAGTTTCATGCTGGGAATGGAGTTCGGACTGTGGTCGGCAAGGTCGGCAAGGTCGATAATGGTGAGCGTTCGCGGTATCCAATGTGTTCACTTGATCCTTGGCTGACTGACACCTAACTCCGCGCTTAGTGAGAATGCTTCTGAAGCAAGGATACAGACACGTTTACGTATCCCGGCCATTTGCTTTGAAACATGGGCTCATCCCAAAGACCGTGAGTAGCCGAGTCACATGACCGTAATTGGGGATCTTCGCTGATCGGGACACTCTCTCTGCTCCTTCTGGAACTATATATAATACCCTCTCGTCTGGTCATTCCTCAACAAGTCGGGAATGGGCACCTACGGCTACGCGGGCCTCGTCAACCTCGGTCAGATTCCCATCACCGTTGGCTCAAAGACGGCATCTCATCCCGTCATGTTGAGCGAGGAGACGAATTTCGACTGTGTCCTCGGAAGGAGTTGGATGGAGAAGATGGGGATTAAGTGAGTTCTTTGGGCCACGCGCGGAATGGCGTACTAACGAGCTGGATTGCGACTAGGACCGACCCCCTGGATCAAACTGCGGTCGTCTACATGGATACCGGAGAACGGATCCCGTGCGACGTCGTTGTCCTCAAGGACGCCAACGGTGAGGTGATCACCGTCACCTAGTGGCGCTGATCTGGAACATCAGCAAGCCATCATAGTGAAGCGCTTGAGGCAACGGGTATCTTGCGTGTACTGGCCAGCGGCGCAGTCGTCTATGTATACCATCTATAATGTTTCGCTTATCTAATAGCATGTTGGGTTCGGCGACCCTGATTGGAATGAACAAGACATGCGCGCACAGCTTATGCTTTGGTTTGCACAGGAGCTAGTAGTACCAGCATACACTTGAGGACAAACAGGTGCGGCTGACCGATATTTTCCCGGACACGCAACATAGCACGTGAATCGTGCCTCTAATAGCATTGTTTGACAGCAGCGATCTACAATCGCATCAGGAGCTGATCCTGCCTCTCGCCACTTTCATGGCCGAAGCCAATCAGTAACCAATCCCTTCGTGGTCCGTTTTGATGCGCAACTGGTGCGGCGGTGCATGCGTACGTAAGGTACATCCACCGTGCGATTGTTTGATCTTGATGCGGGATATCTGAGGCGAACTTTCGCACACGCCCCCTGACCTCAATTCATCCTTCTTGATTTCGATAGACCGTGCGATCCCGAGAGCGGATGGCTGTCTAGCCTTGCTCGTGATCCGGATACATAGCGGGTGGGGGTCATCCCTGGGTCTCTAGACTGAAGCAATCAGCTAATTGACTAAAGCTTCAGGTTGTCTTGCGTTGCATCTATCGCTACCAAAAGGCGATGTGATGTATATTTCCGCGATGACATTTTCAGCGAAAATCGTGGTTGCTATCGTGGTAAGGAGCCGCACCTTTGCTTTGCCGCCGATAATCGGCATATCCCGTTTGCGCCCATAGTTGGAATTCAATCCTGATAACTTCATCCTCGTATCGAATCTTTAGCGGTCGCAAAATAACGTGAAGATCATTCAAAGAAGCGGATGCGTCGAGCTCGACGCAAACTATAAGTAGCCACAAAGGACGTCTCAGGAAATCGGAAGAGTAGTGTTAGCTTATACCTTCGTAAACAGCTCTGGGCCGCTGAAACCCCACCGTCGGAATGCTGCTTGAAATTCAGTGACCTGATTTCTCACGTTACATGTGGAAGGACAAGGAGATACTCGTGATGACATGGTCGATGCGAGTTACCGTGGCGGTCCGGTCCGTTGCGTTCGATTACGCACTGCGATGAGATTGAGCTTATCGAATCTACGGTAGCAGGCAGTCACGTGGAGCGCCGACTCAAGCTGAAACGCTCTCTTCCGCCTTTCTTCGCTTTCAGTGAAGACCACAACACCACTTCCTTGATCACCACGCGAAAATGTCCTTGCAGCAAGACCTCATACTTCAGTGACGCTCGCAACAGAGAGACAAAGCCTTTATACTCCGTCGCCAGTTCCGCGCTTCCATTGCGAGCGTGTGTCATATACCGTCACAGACACGGCAGTACGACAATCCCTCTCCGTCTGACTCCACATTCGAGGACAGTTACACCTCATTCAGTGCAAGGCGTTAACGAACTACGAGTAAGCGGTCTATCTAACCTATTTATGGCAGCACATTACTTCGACTCATATAAACTGCTTACTAAAAAAGCTGCTAGCTACCAAGTATGGAAACAACTAGCAGCAGTAATTCAACGGAAAGAGGATCTTGATCCAGTACGACCTGCAGAACTAAAAGCACTCGCAGCAACAGTTAATAAACTGGGAAAATAAATCGGGAATAAAGGGATTGGCCTCAACATAATCAATTCCACTAATTGCTAACTTGGAATTCCAGGTTTCACATTACGGATGAGAAAAACGAGAGATTTGCCTAGGCAGGTGTATATAATTTATAAGACCTAGGCACGTGAATGTGATTGCTTAATAAAGCTTTTGCATGATATATCCCTAGTCCATGATTTTCTAGTTATTATATTACTACTCTAAGTCCCTTTGGAAATTAGTAATTAATATCGCTCATGCTTGTCCCGCCGGGGAGGATGCCAGACCCAAACAGAAGAGGACACATCGTGACAACAGTACTCCGGTACATCCTCGCACTAAGGCTGTGGTGCGCCAGACCTTGTACGCGAAATGTTGACCACATGTACTTGATAGTCGACTTTCTGTATATGTATATATCGCGGAGTTCAGTGGCCTAACACGTTCTGCGGGAATGATATTGCGTACGTCATCATCATTTATATACCAAGGACTTCGAGTCGTGCAAAGTCGGTAATTCTGATGACATTTGACTGCATTATACAATGAGATAGGACAAAGACTTGACCCATGAACCAAGTCGCCACCGCGGCTGTGCTCTATGGAGAACGAGTGTTTTGGTACATTGAAGATCATTATCTCGCGGTCTTTTCATAATTATTCCCTTTTAAATCACTGTGTGAATGATTCCAGTTCACGATAGACCGCAGAGATGATGATAAGAAAAAAAATCTTTGACAGGAGCCGGTATTTGCCATTCTTCATCTCCAGCCGCTGTTGGACAGATGCGTTGTCACCCGAACCTTTTATAATGAGGATAGATAACCACTTTTACACAATCAGCTTCCCCAAGCGATAGAGAGCTGAAGAGCTCATTATACGAATGCCAGCTCAAAGATATGCTGGTGATCCGGTATATAGGCAATATTGCAGCATGGTATAGTACGTGGCCATACTTAAGCCTAGTACGAGTGATAAAAAAGCCGATCAGTGAGAGAAGGCCTCAGAGTGAGGAAGTTAGCCCGATACATCCACGTTTCTTTTGCCAGTACCTTTCTTTGGATACTCCCTGTAGAGCTTTTTGCCCAGTTGTGGTCTTGTGGTCATCTGCTACACCGTTGCTTGGGCTTCCACGTCACCCTCAGAGTCGCCTCTCAAAGCTTCTGTTTATACAACTCAGCATTTAGCTTCAAAAATATAGCTATAATAATTTCCAGATAGCCTAGTGCTGAGTCCCAAATTGGGACTCTATTTTCAGCAAGCGTGCAAGCACTTACAATCCGCTTGAGGAAGATTTTGTTCATGGCGATGTTTGGGCACGCTACAACCGTGATGCATCCTCTTCCGGCGCATAGTCATCTTACAGCCGAGTACCGCTTCATCAGCCGGGACGAACGTGTTAGTAAATTCATTCAACGAGTTTACTTCACTGCGGCCGCGGTGAGGAAGATCTTTTCCAGGTGAGCAGTTGAAAAAAAAATGCGAGCCGGGTGTGAGTCCTCTCGAATCGTCCGCCCTATTGTCCTCGAAAGTGTCGTGTTTGCTAGACTTCATGACACGTTTCTCCAAAGGATTTTTGGATCTATGTCTGAAATCGGCCTCCACAAGCGGAGGCTTATCAGTCGTATGTAACCATTGTAAATGGCAAATATGCATGTGATCATGTGTTAAGCAGAGCTTTGTCTTCCAACTCTCAACGATGTGCTTACTGCTCTTTTAGCCCGCCTGATGTGAATGAATCTGGTGCTCATATGTACACAAGCTACGGCAAGACTAAGAAGCGCAGGGAGATTGTTGAGTGTATTGAATGCTCCAAGGGGAGTACTGTCGCTTGTTCTGTCCGTATCACGCACTGTGCTATACCAGGTCTGTACAAACTCTGATCTTTTCTTTTCTGACAGTTACAATGCCCTCTTGTGTCTAACAAAATAATATTATACAGCTACAATCTGTCCTGAGGCGCATGAATCAACTCCGTTGGAATGGTCGTGTACGTACGATATCAAACTGGGCAACTGCTGACTGGAAAACTCTGTTTTGGTACCATGCAAACACCAGTCGCTTGGCTTCTTGGCTTAACAAGGACTGGAATAGCTACCAGTCGTTTTGCTTAAGGAGGATTGGAAAAGCTCCTTGACTTTTGCATACTAGTGTTCCTAAGCGTTGCGACAAGATGATCGCTCGATTAACTACAGAAAAAGCAATTCGTAATCCAGACATACGATTGCCCAGTCTTTTCTGACCCTGACCTAAAGCCAGATTTTTCCAGAGGAAACGGCTGTGGTTTGAAGGTGACTACAGTGGGCAGCCTTTTACAATCGATCCGAGTAATCGCTATTGAGATAATTTGTTATAAGACGATCTCCGAATCTAGGCCAAGCCATGAGCGGGATTTCTTCGACATTTAATTGCGCTTTTCCTGATCAATTGTTATCATCTTGGTTCCTGGCCGCTTGCAAGAAACTTATCTCGTTTCATCAAGCGATTTCGCCAGTGCAGTATACGCGATGTATAAGTTGAAGTGCAGCTGAGCCCCAAAGCCCATGCATGGACGGTGAAATAAAGGGGCGATCCTAAGGCGACATAGGTTCGGAAAGCTGGCACATGCAGACCGCGTTGTATGAACATCTGAGATGTACGAGCGCTTTGTGACTCTCAGGATGCGTGGTGAACTTGAGCAGAAATCTGGACTGTCGAAGCAGATGAAACTGCAATACCGCGTTGTGGCGGGATGTCGTAGCTTGGTTTCGACAAATGGGCAGGAAAGATACGAGGTACTCTTGTGCAAACAAAACAAGATAAATATGGTGATAAGGAGGCTAAATGGAGAAGGCCGGACAAAAGACAAAGGGAGGTAACTTCAGAGCAGGCGATTGACAAGTCATTGATGGTACCACCGGATCGCTAAGTATGTGTCATACAAGGTAAGGTGGTTTTTCCAGGACAACTTTAGCTTCCGATGGGTAGCACTGGTAGCTTTCTCAGCAACTATACAAATCTCTAGGTAAGGAGCATGATTACTAGAGGGGGGTCGTCTCACACTTTTCTGTCAGGAACGTAACCAGCAGACGTACCAGGCTCCAACGGTCACTACGCATCAATGCGACTGACTTTCGGAGCGCAAGCGCGCGAAAGGGCCCTAATACACGTACTAGGTGTATTAGGGCCCTTTCGCGCGCTTGCGCTCCGAAAGTCAGTCGCATTGATGCGTAGTGACCGTTGGGGCCTGGTATTAGCTCATACATTCATGTTGGCTATCTTCCGCATCCACATACGAAAGCAAAGATGGGGGTATTTTTCAGAAGGGTTCCGATCCGATTTCGCTATTAATCATGTTTCACGTCCATTACATCTACTACGGGTTTTTCAACTCCCCAATTGTACATTTTGAAATCACTGGCTTTCCTCGCCCGAAAATGTAACGGGTACCGTAACAAGCACGATAGTAATAAGCCTTGTATATGTGTAGACGATGAAAGCTAATGTATGCTGATTAGATGGGATCATTTCAGTCCCAACAGAAAAGTACTGGACTGGAAAGTGGTGCACAATCGATACAACTTATTTGTCGGTTCAAGCTGATACTAGACCAAGACTTCGCGTCCGCAGCACTTCGTCAATGACTTTCTCTTGCTCAGATCCACTCTTTCCGCGTGACTGATGTATTCACGGCGATCATTCCTGCGTTGTCGCAGTTTTTACGATATTCACTCTTGTTTTCGGAAGAAGAAGATCTTTACAAGTCCACTCTCATCTTTGTTGATATGGCCAACATCAGCTGTGCTAAGCGAGTGGTATAGTGGATGCCGGGGTTGCAAATGTTGTCTAGAGCCTAGAGCAAACATCTGCAATCCTGGAATCGACTTATAGAGAATGGAAAAGATTAACGCGTAAATCAGTGAGAAGCGAGGATGAATCACAGATATTCTCAAAATGACAAGATCTGACAATAGTGATGTGCTTGCATACTATATTGTCAAAGACCAGATTGCTGGATTAGAGAAGCAGAGGTCTGACAGACACGCCTCAACACTTTGCAGAAATATAAGCGTACATACAACATTCAGCGAGGCAACCGTTACTGAGTTGTCCAATGTGCCAATGTGCCAACAGATTGAATCATGCGAGATGTATTGGATGATTACATACGTATCATAGCGGGAGAAGTGTCAACAACCAGGCGCCATTCCATCTAAAAACTGGCAGTGTTTTTCATTAAGAATGATCAGATTCCCGTCTGCCTTTTTATGTTTCCTTCCTCTCCGTGATGCGGGTACGAGAGCGTTTCAACGGATAGGAGGACAGGTCCGTGTGGAACCTCAATTAGTATACTCGAACAGTGCGCTTTTTGCTTCAAAAAATGCTTGAATGTTCACCTGGAGAGTTAATAGAGCTGTATAATACGAGCAAGTCATTGGTGTACAATACCAACATGTACCCATTCTCTCTTCAGCCAGCCAGCTAGCCAGACTCGCGTTCCGTCTTTCTTGCGTCATTAACCTAGTTGATCCTGCTTATTTTGGATGGATGGTAGTGCGGATAGAGACGAAGTGTAAAAGTATGCTCGACTTTCCTAGCGTCCTCACTTCAGGGCGATCACTGAGTTGAGTGATCGCTCGTGGCGTTCGTACAAAAGGGAACTCATACCTTTTACCTCTGGCTCATGTCACGCTGAGCAGGAATACCGAACCCAAGGCTGACAAGGCTGACCTGAAGGGAGCGACCAGCAAGCAGACCTGCGTGTAAACCCATGTGGTCTCTCCATGGACTAGAGCGGCCGCTGGTTTCCAAGCACGGAATAGAATCGAGCGCTCTGAGGGGAATGCAACGAATGCACGAAATACAGTTCGATGTGCCATTGTCCCCGGTCACGTGACTTCTCGATGAAACCGTAGGATAGTGAGGTATCAAAGACGTAACCGCCTGCGCTCCTGAGTCTCGGATTACGTCGGGTATTCCGTTCGCCGTCCGTCAATGTTTCCCCAGTTTCAAGTAAAGCTCGGCGCCCCCCGGGCCAATGCAGTCACCTGATGACCTGCCATGCATCTGCCAAGGTTCCAGCTTACGTCACTTGATGCTGACGTGAGGGGTGAGGGTATCAATGTTCGGATTGTCAGCATGTCTCTGCGCGAGTATATAGCGATGGGGGAGCATCCTGCAAATCATGTTACAAGAGTGCCGGGCCCCTGGATCACGCCAACTCCAGCAGCGATCCGCCATCATGCCCGATCGCCACAAGCACAAGATTCACGGCCTCAAGACCCGAAGTGCCAGACATCCTCGACAACACAACGACGTCTTTGTCGGTCTCCACTTTCGACTGCTTCACGGCTTTGACGCCATCAAGGCGTACATAGGCGAGTTTGGATTCGGTGCGGACAGGCCCGAAGAGGTTCGGCGTTTCGAAGAGGACAAACTCGCAGAGGGATACCACCTTCTCACCTGGGCAGCCATTCTATCCGATGGCGTGTCCAATCTGGAGAGTGGCTTCGATTCGATGATTCTCGATCTTCGCAACGGACAAGAGCGGGGAGCAGATGACTGGGAAGAGGTCAAGAAGATTGCGCAAAGAGTATGTCGAGACTCGTTGGAGGTCGCTGAAGGCAAAATCATGGTTTTCCAAATCGTGGCCGTGTCCGAGCCCTTGCCTGCCGTCCTCAGGGATTGTCCTATTTTCTTGCCTGCCTTCTACCAGCATCTGAATGTGAGAGCACTCTGGGCATCGTCCATATCTCCACCTGATAAGCTAATCGACAGAATCTCCACCACTTCTTCAGGCCATCCCGTTTCTGATCCCAAGCCCTACCTTGTTGTTTGAAGGACTTCCTGATCCGACTTCGGAATACTTTGCGCAAAACGCTGTCAAGGAGGCCGTCAAATACCTCAGTCCGGCTATCCACTCTGCTGTCGTTGTTAAAGCAGATGAACACGACTAAACGGTACAGGTCGACGCCGGAGGCCGGATCCATATCGCCTGTCTCGAGTATTATCAACAATCCACAGGTCCAAAGCTGTGGAAGCGATTCATGGCGCTTGTGCGTCACGTCAAGGGCAACAACGTCAAACTTTGCAGATTGTCGGCTACACCTCAAGGAGGTGGCGTAGCTCTGATTCAGAACGCCTTGGTCAGGCTGTGGAAGTGAGTCAGCGGCGTCGCCTCATCGTCATTTGGCTGATTGACGGGGGGTCAGGCTGGTCGGTATTGATGGCAAGTGGGCTGTACCCTACGGTAAGCGGCACGGTTTCTACCTCGTTTGGAAGTAGTTGGACTCAACTCTGTTTACCAGGGCATCCGCATGTATTTGCCATCACCAAAAACTTTCATAACATTCTGCAAGGGGTCGCCGAACCGGACAAGGATCTTGCCGAAGATCACAAGAAATACTTTGAAACCTGGATTCAAACCAACTACAACAAGTTCTGGTCGCCCAACGACGACTATCTCTTCAACGATCGCATCATCGTGATCGATGACCCGCAGCTGACCGCCTTGGTCCCTCTCATCAGGAAAAAACGTCCGGATGCGAAAATCATTTTTCGAAGCCATATCCAGATTCGCAGTGATCTTGTCGACAAAGGTGACACGCCACAGGCGCATGTATGGAACTACCTGTTCGACTTTGTCAAGCAGACAGATCTCTTCATCGCCCACCCTGTCGAGCATTTCGTGCCAAAGGTCGTCAAGGACAACATGTCGGTCCTATACATGCCGCCTTCTACAGATCCGCTGGACGGATTAAACAAACCTCTCGGCAAAGAAGCAATACATAATCTTCGGGACGCCTACAATCAAATTTCATTACAACAGTGTGGCGTGGCGGTGGAGTGGTTCCGGGGATATATCTTACAGGTTGCCCGTTTCGATCCCTCAAAGGGTATCCCCGACCTGCTTGCAGCCTATCTTCAATTCAGGAAACGCCTGGAAGAGGTGGGGCTGAGCAAGGATCGACACGGAAAGAAGCCGCCCATGCTGGTAATGGTGGGCCATGGATCTGTAAGAGGGGAATATCTGCGAAGAGTCTTCTCTACGTGAACTGACTGAATTGCCTCGTTGCAACAGGTTGACGATCCGGATGGGACCCGTATCTATGAGCAGGCGCACTCGGTGAGCAATATGTAGATCCTTGGCATGTTTAGTTCTTATTCGCCGTCTTGCCAGATCGTACAAAGCGAGGGATATCGGTTGATCACTTCCGATGTGTCGATAGTCAGAGCTCCCCCTTCTGACACGCTTCTGGGATGCTTGATGCAGGGAGCGTGGTGTGCTACTCAATTGTCCACCCGAGAAGGATTCGAAGTCAAAGTGTCGGAAGCCATTCTGAAGAGGATACCCATTATTGCGTCGACAGCAGGTGGTACGTTACGAGTCTCCTAAGCGATTCACATACGTAGCGTGCTAAACGCCGTCCTCCACCTACCATGCCAGGCATCCCCTTGCAGGTCAAGGAGGGAGTGAATGGTTGGTTGGTGCCTCCCAGTCGGCCTACGAAGACTGCCGACATCCTTTTCGACTTTTATACTGGAAAGATTAAACTCGACCGTCCCAAGGGTAGGCCGGACAACGGCCGTCGCCGCAGGGACAGTCTGCACGTTGCACCGGAAGAAAAGCGTACAAGGGCAATGTCGGTGCTTTCAAGAGTAAGAAGCGAAAGCCCTGTACAAGTGGAACACCCAGAACAGGGCCAACATGACTCTGGTTTCGGCCTCGACCCGAATACCACCGCCGATCTTTTCGTGAATGATATCGGGGCGTCATTTCCCGCCGTACGACCCGATGATAGCAGTCCCTCCGAGGACTTCTTCACCATAGGTAAGTCATTCCTGCAGATCCATGAGGTCAACCCTCTTGACGGTTTGTCCTTGACTTTCAGGCAACGCCGCTCGTTGGTTGCTTATCATCTCATTGATGAGTGGCAAAGCCCTTTCTCTGGAACATCACTCTCCTCGAGACGGCGGAGAGGGTGAAGAGGAAGTGAAGCTTCTTGAAACTATGGGGTTGAGCCGAAAGGGCGGGAAGGGTGGTCGAGAAGCCTTTGCTGAGCTCAACAACAAGTCTGTCTGGAAGATGTTGATGGGGGATGATGCGGAAGAAGGCGAAGGCGCTATCATCTGGAACCCAAGGCTAGAACAGACAGAGACAGCGAAGAAGAACGACCAGACACTGGACACGAAGCACGGCAAACCCAATGGTCACGCACACGGCAATCTAGGCGGCGATTCAGACGATAAGGTAGATGGCAAGATCACAGGCGTAGATGGGGAGAAAAGTTCGGGAAGAAAGTGACAAGAATATGGAGCCGACGAACATCAGTGTTCGAATCTGTTGTCAGCTTCTATACGTAGCACAAGGAAATTTGCTTGATTGTACCTGTTTGTCAGGAATGTGTGGCCAATCTGATAAACTGCCATGAGAATGTATAGAAGTAATCTTCCGATAAATCATACAAGTGCTCCCCAGCTGGGAGCAGCAATCATGATTGTGTCAGTTGCGCGTCCTGTCGGGCGGATTAAGAGGTACCCACGCTCCCAGACCAGCGAACAGCGCACCCAGAGAGATAATCAAGCTCTATGAGGGAGCAGTATTGCACGTTGAGTTTTCGGCTCTGTTTAGCTTCGGAGAACCAGTGCCTACCCCCCATGTCACAGCACCAATGCCAGCCCTTCGAACCCCCATCGCCCACACCGCACTGACAACCAGATGTACGGCCACGACGCCAAAAATGATCAGCGGCAGTAGTCGATGGTGCGGTGCGACCAGTTCTGGTGCATGCTCAGCCAAATGACGGTGGGCATGGCGGGAATATATCGGTTCTATGTTGTAGAAGTATGCCGATACGACAAGCGTTAGACCCAGGTTGAAAAGAAGTGCGTCCAGTCTCCACAATATGTGTAGAGGAATTGCAATGTTCTTTTTCGGTAATAGTGAATCGTCAGGCATGTTTGTTGTGGTTAACCTCGCGCCACCTACTGGAAAGGGGATGCCCAAGATTCGCTCGAGTTCTATTTGATGGGTCAGACACATATAATGCATAAAGAAGTGACCTTTAATCCTACTCGCTCACCTCTTCGTCCGCGCAACCTGTCCAGTATGGCAATTTTTGTGGCTAGATCCTCTTCGGCTGCACTGCCGTCACCGTTAGCTTCGTTGGTGATGCTGTCATGTAGACTTATACACCCGCAAACGTTGCCTAGGTCAGTGGGACGCGCTGGTAAAATACGGAAGACACACCTATTGCCAATTGCGGACTCCTCGTCCTCTAGGGAGTTATCTGGATCTCGGGGTGCGACAGCTGAAGGTTGTTCGAGTGCGGGGTTAAGAGGCTTCCGAGTGTCAACGCATGCCCGAGTCCAAGGCAGGACGTCGACGTATAAACGCATGCCTGCGAACCAGCCTTTTGCGATACCCCAAAAGGCTTCGGCGAGTCCCCAACCGATGCCAAGATGATATGATTGCTGAAATACTTGGGTCGTCGGGTAGCCTAGATGCCGATAATATGAGTTCGGGTCAATGAGGTACATGGTGAAGACACGGAGCCCCTCGTGAAAGCCGGTGTGCAGCGTTACCGCCCTGTGGCGAAGAAGGGAGATAAGGTCAACTGGCATGGTCACTCATCGCAAACGCGGCGTCCTACAGCAGACTGGTCAAGGATGCAAAAAGATTGCTCCGGCGTTTGCTTGCTGCGTTACTTGTTCCTCTTGTTGTACCGAGGGAAAGCGCGTTCAAGGCGATCTCGAGACCTTGGTAAACGGGTTTCCTCATTGCCTGAACGCAGATGCTCGCAAGTATGCCGATACTGAAGGGCTGCCAGAGGAACGGGTGAGGATACAGCGGTGGATGCGGCAACGATCGTTCTCTCGCAGTTGGTGGCCTGTACGAAGGGGCAGCAAGGGAGCAACGTAAGACATGGCGAGGGCACAGGTGAGGAGAGGACTTGCCAAGCGTATTTCCCCAACAAGACGAGGCAGTACGAGAAGAGACCAATGATGACTGGAACCAGAAGGTAGATGTACATCATATACCGATAGGTTACTAGAATGCCACGGCATTTCAGAATGCCTTCCGCAATCAAGAGACGATGGATTGGCAGAATGACTCACCGTCTGCAAGGCCCGAGTCTTGAGAGCTTGTACTAGATGAGGATGATATACTAGATGCATCATCCGAGCTAAGGACACTGGCGGAAGCGTTGGGATCAAAGGATACTTTAGGAGGTTGTTGTAAATGCTGATGGTCGGTAGATCCATAGTGACGAGCTGCAGCGTGGCCCGAGAGCAGCCGTTCGTCGTGCGCGTTTGCCATGTTGGTCGGGGAGCGGGCAGTGTTTCTTGCTCCATTCATCGAGGCCGCAAGACGGGCGCTGGAGGCCATGATTGCTGAGGAAAAGCGCCCTTTTTCTGCATGCAAGGGGATTCATCACGAGCGCCGAGATGATAGCTGTATGAATCATCCTCCCGTCGATTTTGCATCCGGCGTGAATCATGAGCGATCATCAAGAAGCAATATGCACTCAATTCTTTTTCCTTCGCTTGGCTCTGCTCTATTGGCGCATCTCTCTCCGTCGCCGACATGACACGCACTAGACACCAGTCTCAGGTCGAGCATGATCACGAGCAGGAAGACGACGAGTTGCAATCCGTTCCATCGCATTCCGCAACGGGGACACAACCCGTCAACGCTACAACCACCACTCCTGCCGCCACAGCGACCGCTCCGGGTATCGATGAGCCAGGTGAGTGACGGTATGGCGGCGAATATCACATGTCATGAGCTCAACTCACTTTGAACGCGGTGACGCTGCAGAGGACGCTCAGTAAGCCAATTTCACGGTCGATTCACTCGACAACCCCTAACAGCTCCCGTTCCGGTGTTCCCACTTACACAGCTGTTTCCGAATCATGCTCGCAACGGACAACCATCTAGGCTGCAATCAGTCAGATCCAATACGTGGCTTAGACTCGCTCAACACTTTCCGCGAGATTCTCGAGATTGCACGAGAGCGTCAAGTCGACTTTATCCTTTTGGCAGGAGACCTGTTTCACGAAAATCGACCTACCCGGGCTTGTCTCCATCAAACAATGGCCTTGTTGAGAGAGTATACGCTTGGTGATAGACCGGTACAGGTGCGTCTTGCTGCATTCACTAACTTTTCAATAAGCTCTAAGGCGAACTTTCAACTACCTTGCAGATGGAATTGATGAGTGACCCGTTCGATGGCAAAGCAGCTGGTTTCCAGTATGTACCGCCGTCAATGTAGGGTCTTCCACTTGGGCTTACTCAGGTTATCACTGCCAAGCTTTCCCGCTGTCAACTATGAGGATCCCAACTTGAACATCGCCATCCCTGTCTTCTCGATTCATGGTAACCACGATGACCCCCAGGGTACTGGTCCTGTGAGTACCCCCGCTCTCGGAGTGATACATCCACTCACTCGCGGACTCGAATCCCCGGTAGGAAGGAGCGCTGTGCGCACTTGATGTCCTCTCTGTCGCCGGACTAGTCAACTACTTTGGCAAGGTTCATCTCGCATCAGACGAAGCAGCAAGCGATCCGACTTCAGACGGCATGCAGATCAAGCCTGTGCTCTTGCAAAAAGGGCATACTCGGCTAGCTATGTACGGCGTGGGAAACATCAAGGACGCAAGGATGCACTACGAGTTGAGAAGCAACAGGGTCAGGATGTATATGCCAGAGGAAGATGATCAGGACAAATGGTTCAATATGTTGCTCATTCATCAGAACAGGTATTCAAACATTCCTTTCTTTCCCCGCATCCCGTACTGAGTACAAGCCTTCTATAGGGTCAAGCATGGTCCACAAAACTCGGTGCCGGAGGGGATGTTTGATGATTCGATAGATTTGGTCGTTTGGGGACACGAGCACGATTGCAGAATCGAGCCCGAAGCGGTGCCTCGAAAGAACTATTACATCACTCAGCCGGGTAGTTCCGTCGCAACCAGTCTATCTCAGGGAGAATCTATCCAAAAGTAAGTGCTTCTGTCAAGCACCACAGCTGTGTCGCGCCTTCATTTGCATTTCCCCTCGCGGTGCTCCTCTCACAGGAAAGTCGGCATTCTGTCCATTCAGGGAGATCAGTTTGATATTGAACCCGTCATCTTGAAAACTGTCCGGCCGTTCAAGATCGGTGAACTAGTCATGGAGGAAGAAGCGGATGATCCGGCGAATGATCTAGACTTGCAGCTCAGAGATTCTGTAACAGCTTTCCTCGAAAAGAAGGTGAGCACCAAGCTTATCGTTCGTTCGAGAATTAGCCTAACAACCAATGATACTCAGGTGGGCGAACTCATCGCCGAGGCCAAAGCGGAATGGGCATCCCAAGAGCATGATCCCAAAGATAAAATAATGCTACCGTTGATTAGGCTCAAGGTAAATTCGCGAAACGGCAGCAATAGGCTTTACTGATCTGCGCCCTTCGTCCGCGTTGGTAAAAGGTTGAAACGACGGGCGTCAAGGAGTTGATGAATGCAGGAAGGTTTGGACAGAGGTTTGTGGATCAAATCGCGAATCCAAAGGATGTACTTCAGTATTACCGAAAGAAGGCGCCAGCGAAAAAGAGTGAGTGAGCAATTGTGGGGCGGTCCCGAACAAGTATTCATGTAGGATCATTCATTATTTCCAGGAGACAAGGTCACGGCCGATCAGCCCGATTTAGAAGACCTTGAAGGTATAGAAGGAGAAGTGGAATCGGTTGGAACTTCGGGCGTCTCCCGAGTTAGAATGGGCGAGCTGGTATCCCGTTTCCTCGAGGCACAAACACTCGAGGTTTTGGCGGAAAACGCCTTGGAAGACGCTGTGACGCGGTTCGTGGACAAGGATGATACCGAGGCAATCAGAGAGTAAGAGACGTTAGTGGTCGTATCTTGTCCGGGACCAAATGCACTTACCAGCTTTGGAGTCTCGTAGCGTCGTGAACAGCATTCTGGAGAGCGCAGCAAGAGGCATCAAAACAAAAAGCACAGAAGACAACATCGATGACCAGGACACTTTCAGGGAGCTTGTAAGTCGGGTTTGGGTCTGGGATTACCCCTCTCTGACATTACCGTGTCGCCAGGCAAGCAAGGAAAAACAAGCATTCGCCTCGCAGCCGTATAACCGTAGCAAAACGGTCAAAAAGGTAGGTGTCCTCGCCAGAGAAGCAGCCAGCCTCTAATCCTATGAGTACCTTGTAGACGGGTCGCACTCAACGGTCACAAAGTGACGACAGCATGCGTAAGTTCAACTCTTCTTGCCCGTGCGGGGTCTCAGCCAGCTCAACGCACGAATTTCCGTAGTTGAGGAGGACGACTTTCCGCAACAAGTCGAGGAGTCTGACGTCTCGATGAGCAGCACTGCCAGAGGCGGTCGTAAAACTGCAGCGGCAAAGAAAGCCGCACCTCCGAAAAAGGCTACAGCGGGTAGAGGCAAGCAAGCGGCGCCATTGGTGAGTAGATCGCGGATGCGAGCTTTCTCCCCATCCGACGATTGTCTAATCGACCCGTAGTTTGCGGACGATGACGATGACGAAGAAGACGAGGAAGAGGAAGAAGAGTTCGTCCCTCGTGCTCAACGAGGAGCCAATGGCAGAGCCGCTGCTCCCAAGAAGACTGCCCGACCGAGCAAAGAGACTCCCGCCTCTGCCAAGAAGACCCCAGCTAGGGCTCCTGCACGCCAGAGTCAACTCAGGTAAGTATGGCCAAATGCAGGTTGACCGTTCGCTGAAATGGATTTTTGCTGGTGTAGCTTTGTCGCGCCGACCAGTCAAGCTAGTCAGAGCGTGAGCAGATCATCGCGCACAGCTGCAAGCAAGAAAACTATCGCAATCGATATCAGCGACGACGATGATGACTAGAGCGATGCTTTGCCGACGTTGTTTCATCCCACTTGAATAGCACGTAGCTAGATGAGAGGAGGTGGTATTTGCATTTCATTTCGTTATTAGTGGCATAGCCATAGGTTATCAAAAGATCTAGAATCGAGAGATGACATGATTCGTCATTGTCCCACCGTGATCTGAATAGATCTTAGCTCAACCTTCTCATCGACAGCATCCCAATCAGGCAAATAAATCCGTAAAAGGTCAACGAGGTTCAGGACCGAATTCCAGTCAACAAGGACTTGGCTACCACTTGGCTAGTGCTTGCTGGCGTTGTGACCAAAACCCGGCCCGCTATGCTCCGGTTCGCGGGATGATGTGAGTTTGATCGCACGTCGCGGACAAGTACCGAGAAGAGCGAATCGACCGTTGTGCGCGGGCCTGTTATTTACCTGCCACAGATCTCCCTCACGGAAGCTCTCACGGAGCTTAGCTACTCACGGAGACTCACGGTCGGCTGGGCGACGGTGTTCACAAGGGGCACCATACAAGGCGAAAGAGGAGGGCAGACGACGAGGATTCATACTTTCGGATCAACCGGCCGTCGCTGGCGAGCTCGTGCGGGCGGGGCCCAGATGGCCTTGGCAGCCTCGTTGACGGCGCTGGCCGAGATATCTTTCCGGCGAAAGGCGCAAACGTGGAATTTCCGACCGCCAATACTGCACGGATTGCAGGTCTTTGTATGCTCTTGTGGGGAATTCCCTGGATCTCCTGCTGGAATGACGTCTGGCAGCGGCCAAAAAGACGAGGGAATCCTGTAAAACGGCCCAGCCTGCGTGAAATTGATGCCCACCCTATATTCTCCACAGCTTGCGTGGATCATTGGGGCAGTGGTGGGGACGCCCTAGCGCGGATGCAACTCCGGTGATTCCATTGGGCTTGAGACAGACCAGCTGCCCTGGCGTGTTCCATTCCGTCCCCTCATATATACTTACCCACTCAACACAGGAATTCAACCCCCCTCTCTACATCGTCGTACTCGCTCCTATCCCTTCATTCTCGCACCTTTTCACCATGTCCAACAACAAGCCAGAACAAGAGTCCTACCCTGCTCACACCGAGTACGGACAGGATGAAGCCACTATCCCTAAGTTCCCTCCTCCCGAGCGTCTCCAAGGTGGAAAGTACCCCGAGCCGTACTTTACCAGCTTTGAGCAGTACCAAAAGGAGTGGAAGAAGAGTGTGGGTCCCGAATCCGATGCGTGGTGGGCCGAGAAGGCTCGAGAGAACTTGTACTGGCACAGGGATTTCAAGACTGTCACTGCTGGCTCCTTTGCAAACGGTGATACACAGTGGTTGTGAGTACACTGACTGCTTCTGCCGTTTTCCTTCAGGTAGGAACTGACAAACCCCTGCTCCCTCCTCTGCAGCCCTGAAGGTGGTCTAAACGCTTCCTATAACTGTGTTGATCGACATGCCTATGCCAACCCTGACAAGGTCGCCATCCTCTTTGAAGCCGACGAAGCTGGAGAATCCAAAGAAATCACCTATGCGGAATTGCTTCGAGAAGTGTGCAAGGTCGCCAATGTCTTGAAGTCCTGGGGCGTCAAGAAAGGTGATGCCGTCAGCATCTACTTGCCCATGACATGGTAAGTCTTGCGAGCGAGCTCCGATGGATGCAAACTCACTTGCCGCGCGCATCCAGGCAATCTGCTGCTGCTTTCCTCGCCTGTGCTCGAATCGGTGCCGTTCACTCTACGATCTTCGCCGGTTTCTCCGCCGAATCCTTGCGAGACAGAGCGAACGACTGTGGCTGTCGAGTCGTCATTACCTCGGACGAGGGAAAGCGAGGTGGAAAGACGATTGCTACCAAGGCCATTGTCGACGCTGCGCTCAAAGAATGCCCCGCCGTCGAGCACGTCCTGGTCCTGCAACGAACCGGAAATGAAGTACCCATGACTGAAGGCAGGGATAAGTGGTGGCACGAGGAGATCGCAAAGGTCCCCGCGTACTGCCCTCCCGAGATCATGAACTCGGAAGACCCCCTCTTCATCCTTTACGTGAGTACACGATTTGTGCAACGATCCCAAATGATTGTACTAATAGGGGCTTCTTCCAGACATCCGGATCGACTGGAAAGCCCAAGGGTGTCGTTCACTCAACTGGTGGATATCTTCTCGGAGCATTGCTTTCCGTCAAGTATATCTTTGACGTTCACCCCGAAGACAAGTTTGCTTGCATGGCCGACATCGGATGGATCACGGGCCATACGTAAGTCAATTCAAGGCCACGGCAGCTGAGACGTACGGCTGAGTCGTATTTCGTCTAGCTACATCATCTACGGTCCCCTGGCTTTGGGTTCAACAACGAGCTTTTTCGAATCGACTCCTGTCTATCCCGATGCATCTCGATACTGGGACTTTGTAGACAAGCACAAGATCACTCAGTTCTACACCGCTCCTACTGTAAGTATTCGGCGTCAGGTTCCCCCGAACTGGTCCACTGACCGTCTATGTGTGATGTATCGCCTTAGGCTATCCGATTGCTTCGACGTCTGGGCGAATCGTACGTCAAGAACCACGACCTTTCCAGCTTGCGAGTCATCGGCAGTGTAGGCGAACCCATCAACCCCGAAGCTTGGCATTGGTACAACGACAATGTCGGACGAGGAAAATGTGCCATCGTTGACACTTACTGGATGACCGAGACCGGTTCGATCTGCATCACCCCTATTCCTGGTGCGACAACGACCAAGCCTGGATCGGCTACCTTCCCCTTCTTGGGTCATGACGTCTGTCTGCTCGATCCTACGACCGGCAAGCTTCTCGAAGGAAACGACGTCGAAGGTGTCGTTGTCGGCAAGAAGCCCTGGCCTTCCTTGGCACGAACCGTTTTCGGAGACCACGCTCGTTACATCGAGACCTACTTCAAGCCTTACCCCGGATACTTCTACTACGGCGACGGAGTTGCACGGGACAACGAAGGCTACTATTGGGTCAAGGGTCGAGTCGACGACGTCATCAACGTTTCCGGTCACCGAATCAGTACCGCTGAAGTCGAAAGCGCCTTGGTCGTTCACAGCGGTGTTTCGGAAGCTGCCGTTGTCGGGGCTGCAGACGAATTGACCGGGCAAGCTGTGTACGCCTTTGTCACGACCAAACCGAACTTTGAAGCTGGAGCTCCCGGTACCCTGGAGAAGGAATTGGCAATTCAAGTCCGAAAGGCGATCGGTCCCTTTGCAGCTCCCAAGAAGATTGTGAGTTGAGGTTGAACGGAAGCCCGCGTGGCGCAACTAACCCTTAATCTTACAGTACATTATCGACGACATTCTGCCAAAGACTCGATCCGGCAAGATTATGCGACGTATTTTGCGAAAAATCGTTGCCGGAGAAGGTGACCAATTGGGTGATCTGTCAACCTTGGCGGACCCTCATGTCGTTGAAGAACGTGAGTAACCTTTGAGCTCGCTTTTCCCATGAGCTGACCTATTGTCGATTCTCGTCTCGGCAGTCAAGAAGATCGCCGCGCCCAAGTAAGGGAAAAAGACGTGCTGTCATCAAACGGCAACTGGCGCTCTTGGTCTATTCGCATCAACGGCATATCGCACACATCAACCCATATTCGTATTTCGACTTTCTTTTTCGGGATCCCAACAATTCCTAGGCATGACTGGGTCAGCTGGTGAAGATACGTATACTGTAGCGGGGTCGGCAATTCCATCGAATGAATCTGCGGAGCACCATCAGTGAAGTGTTTCCGGTCAGACTAAACAAGCAGAGTAAAAGCAAATTGTATATTGGTCAAGCAAACAGCAAGCTGAAAGAGCAAGTTTATAAGATTTTTACGCTCCCTTCACAGCAGGGACTGCAGAAGACAGGGAGTAGGGAGGCAGCTCGCCCAATCTGCTACGAAGTTTCGGACCCCCATTGCCGCGTTGAGCGTGGGTTCGTGGCACAAGCATCGCTGTAATGATGATCTTTATGCGTGTCAGTCAGTGCGGGGAGCTCGGGAAGCTGCTTGGAAGGGTGAGCTCGCCGTTGTTCGCTCACCTTGTCTGGAATAGTGGCGGGTGAATCGAAAGTTTACAACTATTCGGTGGTTACCCTCGATGCCGCTGAACTAGCACCCGGACATTATAGAGCTGGACAGAGAGAAGGGAAAGAAAGAGGCTATACTGCATCCTCCGCTTTCTGCCTCCGTCACAGCTCCTAGCTCCGCCCTAGACTTTCTCCTTTCCGCGCCGAAAGGACGTCTATGACAACAGAGGGATCGTTTCCCAGCTCCGCCACGAGAGTATATGACATCGTCTGCCAACCCTCCTCGACAACTCTCGCAATCCGTCTCATTATGAATAAAAGGCCCTTGCTCCCATCATTCGAAAATGACACCAGACGAAAAGCACGAGGTCTACCTGGAGCCATGGTCTTGGTCGGACCCTCTTGATTACCCCCGCCTCCGTCTTCACCTAGTCGCATTCGCAAATCTCATCTCAGTGCATCTCTGGCATTCATCTCATAATCGAGCGGTGGAGCCCTTCACCGTTCTTGGAGAAAATGTTGCATCAGAGCTATAGCTCGAGGGCGGATCCGGTCGAGATGAGACCGACGGAAGCCTCCCTGAATTACAAGTGGACACCATGTCTAAACAAACGGCCGTCCATTCCTGACTTTGGATCGACGTGCCAGAATCTCCCCGGACCTATACCTCTGGCAACGGCGGGCTGTATGCCTTCCAACGCGTGACGCAGGAGCCAATGATACAGGTGTGCGACTTGCAGGAGTGGGAAGAGGATCTGAGGAGGATTCTCGAACTGGGTGATATCGAGAGCATTGAACCCGCATAGTGAGTTCGACAGCGGTGTTGCAACATTGACCGTAGACTCACGGAAGATCACAGGGCATCAGGTGCGTGGGAGAGCATAGCTCGTATTCTGGCCTTGGAAAATGAACATTCCGCTGTGCAGGAGGGCGTTCTGTAAGTTCGCACATGAAATTGTGCGTACCAGAATGCTGATAGTGACCACTGCCATAGAACATCGATGGCGAGGTCAGAGATCCTGGCATTGCTCGAAGGCTACCCTACAGACGAAGGATCCTGCGTCACCGGACGATCTGTTTGGCAACCTAGCTCCCAAAGCCTTGCGTGGGATTCAAGTCAGTCCGAGGGGAACACCATGATTAGCGTCCCGCTCGCACATGGGTTATACAACAGGAGTAAGTTCATTATCGCTAGCTCCTGCAAGCATTAACCTGACAGGTCTACTTCAAACAACTTCAGGTTTTAAAAGCATCGCTTTATTGTAAACTAGGTTAGGCTCTCCGCGATTGCGAATATGATGTCGCGTTATTGTACTAATCCACCCGCCTCGATTGTAAGCGTTTCCGTAGGGAGAGAAGTCGCCTTGAGGATTGTTCGGGAATCACAACCACCGGTGTAAAGACACTTCGAAGGGCTCCTTGCCCGTCTTAGCGCGGGGGACTGCCCCTTCTCTAACGGACATGACCACCTAACGAGCTTCACAGAAGAGGTGAAGCATCGAACAGAGCGTATTAATCTCAGGATTTCTGCAGATATGATGCGCAGGCGAAACATAAGCAAGCGCGTGCAACATGGGGTCAGGGTATCAACATAAAACAAGATCAAGAGCACAACTTCATTTGCTGGTAGGAACGATACAATCCAGTCGTCGCCCTTCATCAACGCAAGCAAGGACGGCATATTAAGAAAGAAACATTGAAATCTGAACTGAACGAATCAACGTGGCCACACTCGTTTCCGCCTTGCCTTTGTACCGGACAAGACATCAAGCGAGCTTATTTACATTTGCCTTGACCGCAAATGATACCGACCACAATGGCGACGGCTATGATAATGATAAGGACTGTATGCGCAGCGGTGTAAGTATGGTCCTTGCAGAAGCGACGTCGCGCAACTAACTGGTGATCCAGAAACAGATCCACTTCTTTCTCCTCGCCTTTCGTGCCTTTATTACGGCCTGCTCGGTGTATTTCAAACTGCAAGATGTCACGACATAATCAGCGAAACTGTCGGTCGTCAACTAGCCACTGCCGCGTACCCCTGTTCCATATCCTGGTTGACCTGACCAGCCTGTGTCTCGATTGTAGCAATCGTTTCATCCTGCTGCTCGACGAGCATGCTCATCTGATAAAGAACAATTGTTAGTGGTACATCGCGGACGAAGAAACTCGAAGACGCACTTCGTTGAACATTTGGGCCAATTCCGTCAACGTCTTTTCAATCTTCTTGATGTCCTGATTACGTTCTTGGATTTCACGCAAGGCACCACGCGCATCGCCATATCGGTTTGAATTGAGAAGCTGTCGCAAGGCGTTCAGCGCGTGCTTACTCATTGGAAAAGAAGGAAACGTACTGCTTGAGAGAAGATCTGAGGGTTTTCAGACTCAAGGACCTGCTTGACCTCCTCTGGTGTCGCGTCGGGTTTGACTGAGCGTCCGCGCGTCGTCAGCAGCGTTCCACTACGTCACGGACAATCACCCACCAATCTTGTACTGCCTCTCGCCCCTCTCCTTGACCTTTTTCCTAAACTCCTTTTCCACCGTCTGATATTCCTGTAAAAGACCCATGAATCGACTCTTGGCAGCCTGGACTTGCTGCTTCTGCGCCTTGTCCTTGGCGAGCTTGTTGAGCTTTTGAATGGCATTCTTGTTGCTGGCGGTGAGTGCTCGAGTGGATGCGATGAGCTCATCGGTTTCCCGAGCAGCGGCCGAGTTGGGCGTGGTATCGAGTCGGGACTAGGTCAGGGGATATGATAAACGTCCTGAAGGTTATGAAGGGGAGGAGACTTACCAGACTGGCAATGTGTGCCTGTCGGACCTGTTGAATTGAATCTTGCATTTCGTTCAACGACCCGTTCAGGTTTGACAGCTACAGAGGTGGGATCAGTTAGGCGCTTCCTTCGGCAGCAAGGTGTTTCCGCTCACCTCGGCCCAAAAGTCGCCCGTAGCGGCACCATTTCCGTTCGCAACAGCCCCAGCGTCGTACCTATCCTGCTGACCATACTGATGCGCCGCAGGCTGTCCATACGCTTCTTGCGGTGCTGAGTGTTGAGGATAAGCCTGACCAGCCGCCGGTCCCCCTGGACCCATCCCCGGAACAGGAGTATACGACTGCTGAGCATATTGGTTCTGCGTCGCGACCGGAGGTTGAGGTGCTTGGTACGCAGACTGGGCGGGAACGGTGGGTGTATTCAACGCGGGTTCTTGGTATCCTCCTGCGGATGTGCCTGCCCCAGCTGCCTTGCGTGCTGCAAGTCGATCTCTGGCCATGGTTGATGTTCGTCGAGTCGCTGTGTACTAGGGAGCGATGAAAGCGGGGGATTCACGACTTGTCAATACCAATCGCTTAATCAATCTCGACTCAAGCTGAAACTCCCCTGGTACACAAAAGAGTCGTCACGGGGCAGATTCCCTTAGCGCGTCTGGCCGAGCGCACACCGAAAGGCGGCGCGTGTGAGCAGAAGGACATTTGTTTGGATGCCCTCCTGAATCGTTTCATCTGATCGTTCGTTTCCAAGCTCTACAACTCCACAGTGGACAGGGTACGAACGAGGTGGAGCAAGGGATCAGGCAGCGGTATTGATCGTCTCCCGCGAGTTACCCAGAACGGAAGGTAGTACTAGCGGATAGTAGAACGGGCGCGGAACCAAAGCAGGACAGACATCATGACTCATGAGTCACCAAGTAACATGCATCGCCTCAAGCTACAAGTGGTGGAATGCTATACCAATCCTTTGACGATGGTCTTCCCGGTAGTGAGATAGAAGCGGTAGGTCAGCCATGCTGCAGGGCAGTAGACCTTAGAGCAAACCGTCTGTCAATCACACGCGCATACGCTCGATTGCCCAATGACATCAGTCTCGCGCAATTTTGGACCAGGTCTTCGCCACCGCTTTCTGGGTTGGTGCGCTGAACGCTGTGTACTTTTCGGCTGTCTCTCCGGTAATGTGTAGGCCTTACGCAAAGCATGAGATCAGAAGTCTGCCTTTTGGGGCCGAAGGAACCTGAGCAGGGTATCACAGATATATCAACGCATGCGATTGTGTGCGTTTCGTCGCTGTCGTCTTATCCTGATTCGACACAGTTGTGCGGCCCGAGTACCCTAGAGAGTTGCGAACAACCGAGGACCGCTACTCGTCGATAAGCTATTTGTCCACATGGACAAAGGTGAAAGGAACAAGGCGTATGGCCGGGTCCTTTGCCCCTCGATCTGGGCTGTGGGAGCAAGTCGAGAATAGAAGCTTGCGGACGCTCGAGGGTGTTGTAGAGCACGAATGGCATATTAAGCTTTACCTGAACGATAGACTACTCGACGGTTGGCACTTATTCATCCGCATCCTCTCGTCTTCCTCACTCCGCGACACTTTACCTACAAGCACCGCCAGGACAGCCTACGAACTGCTATGCACGAGTCGCGCGTTCAAAGCGCGTGTCCGCCGAGCAACGAAGGAAGGTGAAGGAGCTGGGGAAAGAGAGAGCTGATCTCGAGCGTCGACGGTACGAGATCAACCAGGATGAAGTGATCTGGGAGACCAAAGTTTCGATAGCGGATAGTTTAGCTGCTTCTGCCATGGCGACGTTTGTCTCGAGGTGTTTCGAGGAGTCAGCAACTGACAGCGGCAGGCAAACCGACTCATCTGTACTGACGACCGCTGACACAGAGGATCCTTACACCGAGTTGAAAAGCTGGCGGCAGAGCGGGAGTCTGTCTCCAAAGCGCTCCCTGACTTGAACGAAAAGAGTGATATGATGGGATCGTCTACATCTGACCTATCTCTAGTCTCCGATGAGGTAGCCAACCCTTCGTTAGTCTCTCGTCATAGGAATTGAGTATCTGGTGTACCTGTAGGCGGTAAGCTAGAGCCACTCGGGAGCCTCTGCCGCATGATTCATTCTCCCCGGGAGATGGCTGGGCCCGGGCAACCTGTTGCGATCCAGTTAAATATGTAGTAGTTAGATCACCTCTTACGGCCGACTGCAAAAGACAGTCGCATCCTGGCGAGTCGCGACGCAGGACTTTGTGAGAAAGGAAACAGTGAAATTGGCTGAGTGATTTCACCATGCCCCTGGCTAATAGCTTCCACGGAAGACTCGAGCGGAGGAACACCAGACTACCAGGCGTTTCCTTGCCCTGCAGTACTTCGCGGACCGTGAAACCTAGGGAGAGTAGCGGACATGCGCAAACTGAATTCCGCTAGCGTTACATGAATCACTTGCATCATCTGCATTCCGATCATTTCGGGAGCTATCACGTCCATGTCGAGCTGTCTGGGTTGTTATAACTTCTAACCAACAGCGAAGACGCCCATCAGAGACTCCCCTCACCGCACACCTGTCTGCTGGCGACAAAGGCACTTTGAGCCTCGGAAGGGAGCTGTGCAGAGATAGCACCTCCACTACCCCTGCATACGAAATCCACGCGTCCATGTCTACCACTTCAACCGTTCGGTATCTATGACTGCCCTTCTACCGACCCCGAGCTTTGGCTCGCCGCAACACAATCTTGAAGGACGACAGTCAAGCCGTCATACCAGTCCACTGAAACGCACGCATTCCGAGCAGCGAAACCAAGAGGAGCATCGGTCGGGAGAAACGCAACCCAGCAGTAGACCCCGTAAGAAGATCAAGCAGGGCGAGGCAGCGGAAGGACAGGAAAACGAAAGCCTTGTCGCGAGGCTGTTTAAGTATGCATGGCAGTTAGTCGCAGCTCCCTCTAAAGGTGAGTAAGCAGCAACATGCGGACAGTTCACTATTGATTATGGTCCGCAGGCAATACTAAAAACCGGGACACCGCAGTCGCCGACCAAGCCGCAATAGAACAAGACAAACTACAGATATTGCGCAAGATGATGAACAAGGATGAGATTCGCGTTCCGGACCACAACCCTACAATCGATCTAACAGCGGACTCCGACGCGGAGGACAATGGCACACGGCAGAATGGCCGGACTCCTTTCAAGACTGGGAAATACGCTGGCAAGGGAAAAGAAAAGGCCGACGGTACTCCACGAACCCCGGGCGTGACTTCTTTCAAACCGCATGGATCTCTCTTCCACAATGAAATCAACCTTCCGGATGACGATGCGTCTCTGCGACATTCAGCGCGGAGGTGGCATTGCCCTGCATCCCATACGAACGGGATACCGCTGAGCCGTGAGAACCTTAACTCGGCGAAATCGCTTGATCGCTCAGCCCCCAAAACATCGACATGGAGCAACCACAGACTAGCAACACCCACGCGACCAACCACGGGACAAACAGTATCAACCCTTGGCAAGTCGATTACAAAGTTAGAGTGTGTGCGGAAAGGCAGTGTGACGCCAGGATCAGCCAGGGCGGAGGATCAACAGCGAGACCGGTGGGGGTTGAATGTAAAGCAGCGCGAGAATCTCGATAAGACTGTTCCAAGATTCCGTAAGTCACACTCACTTTGCTTATAGGTGACGCGCTGAACCTGTATCTACATACAGGAGGCAATAAAAGCGATGAGGCACCCGCTCCCATGTCACTTACCAGTGGAAGCGAGGCGTATCGTCAGCTCCTAAACACGTTCCGGGCGGCCGAAGGTGGTAAGTGTATGCTCATGCGGTTGCTTTGAACCATTCTGACCGAAGTTGCACCCTGTATCATAGTCGGAGAAAGGCCGTCCCTCACTCTGTCCACTCTTGAGTTGACAAAGGCTTGGAGTGGAGCTGGTTTTGGTCATCCGAATGATGCCCTGAAGAAATCCACGACATCAAGCTCTACTGTGAGTCGCGTCTTGTTCTCTTAAGAGCTGGCGCTGACTATTTCTCTGTGTCTAGACGAGGACCAAAGCGTCAAAGCAGGAAAAGTGGCTTCACCGTCAGCGGGATATCTCACAGAAAGCATACGAAGAGTAGGTCCTGAGTCTAGCCTCTCATCGCTTCGACTCATCACCACTCCATCAGGATCACAGCGAATGAAATGGCAAAAGAAATTGCGAAAGAGCTCGAAAGATTGGCCTTGGAGGATAACAGGATTCGCGATGAAGCCTTGGCAGAAGCCCGTGCCCGTGCTCTCAAGAAGATTGAACTTCCAGTCCTCACGGACGAGCAGCTATCCGAGGTAGGCTTGTTACTAGCCATAACATTGATCTGGACTCACACCCTGCCCTAGGTATCGCGTGAACTCAAAAACCCCAGCTTCCTGTCGAAGTGCGACAGGGAAGAAGTCCGCCTGAAAGAGTTGCAGTTGTTGGGGCCGAAACAATGGCTCAACGACGAGGTCGTCAATTTCTATGGCGCCTTGTTGATGGACAGAGCAGCCAAAGAAGGAAAGCGCAAGATTCACTTCTTCAACAGTTACTTCTACAGCAAGATTGCAAAGGACGGCTACGAAAAGAGCAAAATCGGCAGATGGACCAAAAAGGTAGGCGGAGGCGGCGCTGGATATGCTCATGGACTGATGCATGCTGTCTAGATCGACATATTCTCTAAGGACATTGTCATCTTCCCCATCAATCGGAACAACTTGCACTGGCTGTGCGGGGCAATCAACATTAAGGACAAACGCTTTGAATACTATGATTCGCTAAGCTCATCCCCAGATCCTCGCGCGTTTGCTGTAAGTGAACCGGCATGCCTTGATGATCACCCGAATGACCGTTCTACCCATAGGTTATGCGAGATTATCTGCAAAAGGAGCATATGGACAAGAAGAAGAAGCCGATTGATCTTAGCGAGTGGGAGGACTATTATGACCCCGTGAGTTTCCACCATTCTCACGGTGCGGGCAGAATTAAGGATGCCTCCCTCCTGTAGAAAGGACCGCAGCAGAAGAACGGGTATGACTGTGGCGTCTTTACATGTCAAACGTTGGAACATCGAGCGCGAGGCGTCGGGGACAAGGGAGACAACGTGTCCGAGACAGCAGCATGGGAGTTTGAACAGGATCACATGGGCCAGATCCGAGACTTGATGCGGTGGGAGTTGATCAAGGCAAAGCTGGCGGAGCGAGATGACAGTGAAGAGTAGGCGCCCAGCAGAGTGGCAGTTAGGGTATGATGTAACATCATCGTGTATCACGGCCCAGCGCGGCCTAGAAGCATAGCTCGACCGTATTGCATCATGCTCGTCAAGCAACGTCCATCAAACCGACGTCGTAGGCGACGAGGATGCGCAAAAAAGACATGGGCAGAGCGCGACGAAATGTACCCAAACCCACGCTAATCTCATCTGCACACGGTATGTCGCACTACAATACTGTACAATGCTACGTCACGGTGCAACCAGATGTGAACACGGGCCCGACCCATTACAAGTATATCCTGTCCTGGCGACGTCTCTCCATCGAGGTGATGGCGCGACATTTTTTGGTGCGACCCGCTTAGTAGACGTAAGCCAAGATCTTGCCACCGGTCTGGGGGATGTGGATACGTCAGACGAGCACCCAAACTAATCCGTGCCTATGCAACTACTCACGTGCTTTCGTCGAGCCTCTTCGTGGTCCATGATACCGGCGGAAGTGGTCAAGATGATCTTACCGAACGAACGGGCGGGCAACAACAAGGTGACCCAGTTCTCGATGGCATCCAAGGTGATGTTGAATCGGGGAGAGATAACACCGGTCTTGTTCAATCGACCGTTGAGCTGGATGACGATCTTGCCGCCTCGGTGGTCGTCGACGATTTCGAATTCACCGATGTAGCCTTTAGGTGTAGACAGGAGTCAGCGATGCGAGATCGAAACGAAAAGGAAGAAAGGGAATGTGGTCGGACGCCGTCAAGACTCGACAACAAAATCCATCCACCATCGACGAGACCCACTGGCAGCTAAACTTCCCGGCCATGCGGCCTTGAAAGCCAACTCCCCAGGCCCCGTGCCAACAGCTTCGCATGAATCCGCCGAGCCTTGGTTGATATTTGACGATGCGAGCCCATAACATGTTGATTTCCCGGAAACTTAAAGAATGGGATCGGTGGAAGCGGTGGCCTTGCCCAAACAGTTATAATCCGGGGTCGCGAAGACGGAAGGGTATCGAGAGCGAGAGAAGAGGAATGCCTGAATACTAACCGTGCTTCTGCATAACGGACAAGACCTTGACGACGACCTTGGAGGAAGGTCGGATCAAGACCTGTCGCTTTCCTCGTCGTTCGGCGTTGACGATGTTGTTCAAACAGTCGTTAAGGACAGAGATTCGAACCATTTTGACGGATGTTAGGTTGGATCTACGGAGGGAAAGGATTAGCTTTCGTGTTAGACTTGGGTGCAGGACGTCTCATTCTGCTTCTGCCTATCTCCTTCACACCGTCTTCATCCTGCGCAGAAACGTCCCGCCGAGAAGATACTACTCACCTAGAAATGCAAATGTAGCAAAGACGAATGGGGAAACACAAGTGCTAAATGACTTGGCTAAACTCGATGCGGGTGTGCTTTTTGTCTTACCTGACGAAAAAGCAGCCGTAAAGAGTGGTCGGAGTGGACGAGGGACGTGTGGGTGGGGAAAGGAGGCAAGCTCGAGGCGACACTATCGAGAACGACGAAGTTGATGTTGGTGATGGTGAGGCAGGATACAGAGACAGTGAGAGGCTCAGGGGAACTTGAGGCGACGCGCGGAGTGTGTACCAAATCAATGCGCTTGAGCGGATTCTGTGCGCTTTTACGCTGGTCTTCGTACTTAGCGCACATCACCAGCAGAGCCAGGGTGACGCTGCTGGTGCGCTGGGCTATGCTGCCGCGGAATCCGACGAACCAACGCCGCCGCCCGCTTGCCGACCGTTCATCACCCGTCCAACGACGTCGCGAGTGTCAAGACAAGGTCGTCTTTGAAGCCTTAGGACCGCCTCAAGAAGACACCCTCAACCCCCTCGTAAGGAATCCGACAAAGTGAGTAGGACGCTTCGTTGTGCCGGAAACAGTGGACTCGCAGGGACGGCTTGGTACAGGGATGGCTTTCATGAATCAAGAATCACCCGCGGCAGACTCGGTACGGCGACTTCAGCCACAACAACACGGAAACTGGATCAATCTATAATGATGGAGACTAAGACGGATGGAATAGGGAGGATCGGGGTGTAGGAGAATATGCTTGATTTTCGGAGGCAAGGAGTGCAGAACTGGAGGGAATTGGCAGAACGGACCAATGCACAGCATCGAATACGACATGCAGACACAATCAGCCTCCCATATCGCCGAGGGAGCCGTCCCGCCATCAGTCGTCCGCGGAGTGCGAATAAATGAATCGCTGCTGATCCTATATGACGCTCGTTAGATGGCCTCTCGAATCCCCATCGTCAAGAAGCGAACGAAGCACTTCAAGAGGCATCAGTCTGACCGATACCATGGTGTCAAGGAGTCATGGCGAAAGCCCAAGGGTGAGATTTCAGCCTCACCTTTCGCATTCTCGCGAGTGCTCATATCGTTCGCGTCTTGCAGGTATTGACAACCGAGTCCGACGACGATTCAAGGGTCAGACCCCCATGCCTTCGATCGGTTACGGATCCAACAAGAAGACTCGACACATGATGCCCAACGGATTGAAGGCCGTCGTTGTCTCCAACGTGAAGGATTTGGAACTCTTGATGATGCACACCAGCAAGTACGCTGCCGAGATTGCTCACAACGTCTCCAGCCGAAAGAGGGTCGAGATTTTGGCTCGAGCCAAGGTGTTGAACGTCAAGTGAGTGGAAATGGGCGACTTGTCAGCAAATGCGATTCTCATTTCTCGACTTCTCTCAGAGTTACGAACGCCGCCGCTCGACTCCGAACCGAAGAGGCATAAACGACATAGGACAAGTCGTTTATTGCACGCTTCAACCTCCATCGGCCGTTTCATCATGTTTCTCGTTGTACCGCTTAACACAAACGTTCGACGGCAGCGTTATGAGATGATGGGATGTCATGGGATTCTTTGCACCTCCGGTTCGAATCCAACGAAAGTGGAATGTTATTGGAGGTCTGCTGGCGGGAATGAGGGAGTGTGAGGAGGTACCTAAACAAGAGTCACTGCGACTGCCTTCCCGATGCGATACACAAAGCGGTCCTACACAGCAGGCTGGAAGCATGACTGATTCTGTCGCGGTACCTTAGTCACCAGTGCGTGACTTTGATTGTCTGCCAAACTTTGCCTGCGGGCAGATATCAGATCAAGCAGATCACCCCATTTATCCAAAGCCAGCGTTGTGGAGCTGCCATGCCACAGCGAAATTGGCAAAAAGATATTGGATTCCCGAAGTCCTATATTGTTTGCTAACTGTTCTGCTGCAGTTGCTACCGGTATTGAGCCCACAACCCTCGAAGATCTTATTTGAGCCCTCAGCCAACTTGCGCGCCCTCAATTAGCCCATCAGCCGCTCCCTGCCAAAGGAGTACCACCTCCCCGTAGGAGTTTCGCCAATTACGCAAGCGCCATTAAGTCTACTGTACGGACCCCGCTTCCCTAGGAACGGAGCTCCCGACAACCATTATTGGGCATGTAACGGGTTGCCAGTTTTGACGACACTTTTTAGCACTTCTTGCCACATTTACTCTCCGAATTCGACGCCTTCAGGGGGTGTTCCCTGAGGTGAAGGCCAGGGTCCGATTGTCACGAATGATTACAGGGCCGACATGCAGATTCGAACCCACGACTATCCGTCGATAAGCCTGGTTGATATCGCCCACATCGGGTGCCAGTGTAACAACTACGCTACGGTGACGGTCGGTGACGGGGATGAAGTTTGATGGTACATTTAGCTGCTGATGGGTGTCTGCGCTCTCAGCTGTGGCTCTTTGTTCGATTTCAAGTGTCAATCTAGGCGAAGCGATTATACCCCCCAAAAGGTCATTTCTGTGGATACCCACCTGTATACGATGGGTCGAGTATGCATGCGCAGCACAACATGAATTTCATTTAACGGAACAGTGCCGACCAATAGCGCTCTCCCGATGTTAACGTCCGGCATGATTAATGGGCTACTGGCGTAAACCCACCCGAGCTCCTGGGCGATCTGCTCTGTATTCAGAGTTCTTGCAAGCAAGGAGCGCAGAGGACTGTGTGGAAACTACTTGATCCCCATGTTGCAGCACAACGCGCTAGCCGGGCATTGCGCCTCGACTCATGGCGGTGCTGCAACATGGGAATCAAGTAGCCAACTATCCGAGGTTATGAAGCTGAGGCGTGCCAGCTGTGATGCCTTCTTCGAAAAGACCCGCCTGTGCACAGGCTCCGTGAACATAGGCCCTCCCAGAGTGTCAGTGGTGTGCTCTTCCGTTTCGCCCTTTGCGTTCCGACGAGAAGCTTCCACGTTGCTGGTGGTGGCGTATACGTATGAAAGCTAATGCCATACGAATAGAAAGCGTTGACCATGCCCTGCGATGTATATCAGAAAGCGGAGACCAATCGTCTCGTCACCTGCAGCCCACCCCGGCTCTTCCCTCGTATCTCAGGCTACAACTACGTTACCGCCAAGAACGCTCGTACATGGCCTGATATCGAGCATCGTTGAAATGCATACGGGTGTATTCCCCGCTTCCGATAGGGTTGGTATCGGGCATCTCGGAGACGCATTCGAACGTCGGAATCTCTTGCGACAAGATGGTTTGCTGGTCTTTCGAAATCACTGAGCATCCCGTCAAGGCCAACCGCTCCAGAGGGGCGCATCCTTCAAGCGTATTGCGTCGGCTCACCCATTCGACCAACCTGTCGCCCGGTGTGTGACAGTACTCGACCGTCACGTCCGTCAGGCGTGGTGTCCATTCCGGGTGATCCAGGAGCATCTGCACGATGCGGATCTGAGCTCGCTTATCCGGATTCTCTTCCGTTGCCAGCCTTTTCGGATAAGGCATGCCAGATGCGCCAACATGAAGCGACTTCAAGTTGCTTGCTTGAGAAATCCACTCTTCCAATCGCGCGATATCGTCCATGTAGCTGCATTCGAACGCCAGGTGTTCCAGTGTCGATATCGAATCCGGCGATGCTGGCGAGTCCGCAATAGTGGGGACCAGCGGACGGGCTTCCGCACTTGGCGCCTGCGTAAAGTCGTACTTGTCGAAATAGCCATTGGTGGTCAGGACAAACTCAAGCGTTCGCAGGTTTGGCGCAATCACGTCGATTGACCAAACGCTTGGCGGCGGGACGATACATGTACGAAGGAGAGGCAAGTGCTTCCTTTCCCCAATTCGAGCTCCACACGCTCTGGGTACCGTTTTTTCTTCCGCTACCACTCGCAGATACTCGAGATTGCCGGCATCCGACAAGGTTCGATGAAGAGGATCGGATTGATGCATCGTGGCGTCTTCCTTCACCCAGTCAGGACGGGTCGGTGCCGCGGTGGGATAAGTGTTGGTGAAAGTGCAGTCGTCCACGCACAATACCTTGAGATCATCCGGACGGGGAATGTAATCCCTCTTGTTTTCGAAATGCCAAGGGTTGGGCGGACTATACATTCGAGATTGCCCAAAATATACTCTCGAGAGCCGTATGCTCTGTAGGGCGTATGATTTACAGTACCCGGGAAAGTTGCAATGCAGTTTGTCTTGCGGGCTGCCCAACCGTATTCGTCGGTCATGAGCGTCGTAAGCTCCGTTTACCGTCAAATGCTTCAGAACGGGACAACTTTCCCTGAATTTTTCGGAAAGTCGACTCATGTTCATCGGCTCCTTTACGCTGACATCCAAATGTTCCGCTTTCGCCAACACCTTGAGACCTTCGGCTTTCGTAAGCTTGATGATACTGGTGGCATTGAGGTTTTCAAAGCAGATCGTCTTCAGTTGGTTTCCACCACGTGAGATCCACGCCTCTCGCTTGTCACAGCTCTTGTCTTTGAGTTCGCCATTGGTATATCGCATAACGTTCCAGAGTTCCGGGATGCTGATGAGCCTATCTCGCCAACGCTGATTCACCCAGCTTGATCGCAACACAAAGTACTTGTCCTCCAATCCGAACTGCATAATCAAGATGACCACTTCGAGGGGCAACAGGTCGAATGGATCTGCCCGGAAGATGTTTGCTTTCATGTCGTCGGATTGTTCTTTTAGTCGTCGCAGCTTTGCGGCATGAGGTTGGTTCTCGAATAGCGGAAGAAGCGCAACGGCGTGTTCCAAATAGGTGTGGGCCTTGACGTACTCCTTTTCTTGCTCGTAGCAATTCGAGAGCTGGAAAAGGCCGGAAGGGCAGGTGGGATTGAGTTCGACGGCACGGAGTGCGGCTTCTCGGGCTTCAGGCCACCGCTCGAGCTTGGCTTGTACGGAGGATAGCCAAGTATACGGGAGGAGCTCTTTCCCTTCGCTCTGTTCGGTTGCCTGGGTGGCTTCTCGTTAACCCGCCGACAAGGATGCAGTCGTCGCACACTTACCAACAGCAAATCAGCGACGGAAGCATCCATCAAAATCCTCTCACCTTCTTCATCAAGGATCGGGATGAGCTCCTCTTTTCGCATACGGCGTCCCATATTCTCCACGATTTGAGTCGTCCTCCGTTTCTGCTTCCCCTCCTCATCTCGCCCATCCAATGGCTCCATCCGGTCCACGGCTTGCAGAAATGGCTCGACCCATTGGGGGAGTTTGCCGTCCGGAAACCTGAGTGACAGTGCTGACTTGACGAGAGCCGACATCTGGGTCGAGCGGATTTGCGGTTGTCGACAAACTGTAATCGGGGCTTGTCAGCTCTCCTGCGTTGTGGATGGGAGCTGGAAGAACCAGGATACCTATCCCCTCGGCGCACATAACCAGCAGGATCAAAGGCCGAGTCGACGCGATATGTCCCATCCATTGAACGTCGAATCCAAGATGACGAATCGGCGGCCGGTATTTGAATCGATCTTCACTGCGTCCCAGTTGTCCCCCTTGTCGCCCTTCTTCAATTCCTCTCTCTGCCGCACCTCGGATGCGACATTGATCAATTTTGCTAGGAAGCGAAAGCATACAGACCTCCGAGGGGGTCTCAAACGACTCAACTTGACATACTGCTCAAATATTTCGGAAAACCCGGCTCGGCAGCTATTCGTGGAGTTGGAATCTTTCAGGACTTGGAAGGGTGAATAGGCTGTTTGCCTGTCAGGTGGTAGCAGGCCTTGGACGTGCACAATTTGAGTCGTTGTATATATCCCGTGTTGACAACTCATGATGCGTTATGCCCGAGACGTCTTTGGCAACTGGATTCCGCTCGTGAACTTCTGTCCACCGTCTTGTACATAACAGGGATCATCGCCTTGACGAGCCACAAATATGTGGCATCATCTGCTCAGCTTGAGCTACAATCTGCTTCAGGCATTCAAAAGACGCCGTCCAATAGGTCAGTGGGAGAGTGTGATCCCTCTAAGGGTCCGACTGGTACTAGTGAGATCTCTAAGGACTCGGCTAGGATCGCGTTGCCAGACCGCAAACCAATCTGAGGCATATTCTATGGCGAAGACACGGCTCCGCGTCTTGCCACGGGAGGTTTTGCGTTCAGAAGATATCAGTGACGGCGACAAATGAGGTGAAAGGCTGTGCTTTATAAACGTCGGACACGTCGTTCGCCTCGTCGCCGGCAAGCAACTCGACATGGAGATTTGATTCTAGTCCATTCTGCTGGAGGGGGGCACCACTGTAAGCGTCTGAACTTGAACTGGGGGCTATGAGCTACGACAGCGTTCGTTCCGACAAACGGCAATCGGTAGACATCTGAGTTCTCGAACTGAAACGCCGACATGAAACGCGGATACAGGTGCGACCCTGAGCATTCGGGGGCCGGAGAAGAGGCGATTTCGAGGCGACCGCGCGAGTGTATCACAACTCGCCTCGCTTGGCCTGTGCCAAAACAAGGCGCGTTAGGACCCCAGCGTCCCAGCCAAACCGCCTGGGCGTGGGTTCTCACTGTCGGCCGGCTGAGGCAGAGCCAGAGTCCGCCGATGCCGTTCCGATTGTCGACTTCACCATCGCCATCCAGCCGGTAACCGTTCGTGTCGGGACGTCTTTTTGATCGGCTCACCCAACACCCCCTCGGACAACCACTTCTTTCCCGCAAGACAAGGTAAAGAAGTTTGATCAAGATGGTGAGTCGAGATGGACATGGCAAGAGGGAGCAGGAATACGGTGGACGTGGTGCAGAGGTCGACATCAAGAACGGATTTGGGTGGATTGGAAGAGGTTGCTGAAGGAAAGGGAAGGAAGACACGGACCTACCACGACCGGACGACCTCTGCACCAAGCCCTGGAAAGTACCGAGAACGAACGCTGATTGCCTAACTCTGCAGGCTCGAGGACCTAAGAAGCACCTGAAGCGACTGGCAGCTCCCTCATCATGGATGTTGGACAAGTTGTCGGGTACCTACGTGAGTGTTTTCGGCCTCTACTCAGGGAATTCCCGATACCAATCTTCGCTCCTTCAGGCCCCTCGACCTTCCCCCGGTCCCCACAAGCTCCGAGAATGCTTGCCCTTGACCATCTTCTTGCGAAACCGACTGAAGTACGCCTTGACCGGCCGAGAAGTCACCGCCATCATGGCTCAAAGGATCATCAAGGTTGATGGAAAGGTCAGGACCGATGAAACCTACCCTGCTGGTTTCATGGGTAAGTCTCTGGCTCTATCGCTTCTTCCATTCACATGGGGACGGGAAAGTCGAGACTTTTCGTCTGGCTGGACGCGTCCCTGTGTTATGGAGGCTGTAACGCCCCGCTTCGCTCCGTTCAAAACGAGCTGACTTGCATGTCTATTGTGTGCGTAGACGTCGTCTCCATCGAGCGATCCGGTGAACACTTCCGATTGTTGTACGACATCAAGGGTCGATTTACCATCCACCGAATCACCCCGGAAGAGGCCACCTACAAGCTCTTGAAGGTCAGGTCCCACCAGCTCGGCCAGAAGGGTGTCCCTTACCTCATCACCCACGACGGTCGAACTATCCGATACCCCGATCCTGTCATCAAGGCCAACGACACCGTCAAGTTCGACTTGGTCAACAACAAGATTGTCGACCACGTCAAGTTTGAGCCCGGAAACGTTGTCATGGTTACCGGTGGTCGAAACA
This sequence comes from Naganishia vishniacii ANT03-052, assembly GCA_015708705.1. Lineage (NCBI taxonomy): Eukaryota > Fungi > Basidiomycota > Tremellomycetes > Filobasidiales > Filobasidiaceae > Naganishia > Naganishia vishniacii. The sequence continues at coordinate 167,197 of MU158402.1, forward strand.
TGGGTCGATCGGGTGTGATCGTTTCGCGGGAGAGGCACCACGGTGGTTTCGACATTGTTCACGTCCGAGACGTCTTGGACCGAACTTTCGCCACTCGGTGAGCAGGACCCTTGAGGGTTTATCCCGATCTACGCTGACTCTGTTCCCTTCAGTCTTTCCAACATTTTCGTCATCGGTGAAGGTTCCAAGCCTTGGGTCTCCTTGCCCAAGGGTAAGGGTGTCAAGCTCTCCATCGCCGAGGAACGAGACCAGCGAAGGCGATTGCGAGCTGAACAGGCCTAAGCGTGTCGACCTTCATTCTCGCCCTCTTTGCTCGTTCCCGGCAACCAACAATCAAGGATCGTTTTGTGTTTTTAAAAAGGTGGACCGGAGGTGTGCGGACGAGGGTGTCGTGTGGTTATGCGTTTGGGATCTTGGGACGCTTGCAGAGCGAAGTAGTGCCTGGTTGGCTTGGAACGATGTGTGTTCCCGTGTACATCTATATAAGCTGATCGGGGACTATTTCATCAATTCCAAAATTCAAAAGGTCGGACGATGTGTGTACAGATATGCCAAAGCTTGTCATATCGTGTTGTCTCGAGAGGGCACTCAGACGAGAAGCTCTTGAATTGTGCTGTGAGGTCCACTGGCTGACAGTGCAACCTTCACTGGGACAAAGCAAGGCGAGATTAATAGTATAAGTATCTATTCAAACTTAGCTCGTACAAACGAATCCAGAGCCTCGAGAGGTTAAGTCTTTAAGTGGACCAGGTGAGATCCCTTCCCAATTGCTATTCTCCACGCAAGGCACCATGCTGTGGAACTGCAGTCGTGAGGGACACTGCCTCATCACAGCTCGGCCATTGCCATTATTTCTTGGAGAGAAACATCAGGGCGTGTGGTCAGTCGTTCTGCGCGCTCGTTGCGCGTCCTTTCTGCTACTTTTCGGTAAAGAGTAATTCTGGCATCAGCTGAAGTACAAGGTATTGAATCTGAAGTCAGATCAGAGCTGTCCTTACCGTGCATCCCGGGTTGGGGCAATCGTAAATAACGTGGCCAGGTTGCTTGCAATATTGACAACACCCTTTCATCGAGAGTGCTGCCGCTTCTTTCTTCCAGAGAGGCGCTGTTCGACGCCGGGTTGTGGGTGACAACTCTTGGACCAACGCCCGGTCTGTACACACCGCCAGCGGCGGAATCACCTTCGTGGGGCAGGAACGATGCGATCGTGGAATTCAGCTTTACCACCTCGCAGTTGTCAGCACAGACAGTCTGCACGCACCTTGTTTCACGCACAGCTCAGGAGGGGGACGCTTTATGAAGACAGCGGCGTTTGACAGCCTCGATGGCGGCAATGACTCTGCTGTCATGTTCTTCCAATGGCTTGAAAGGGTGAAGACTTTTCCAAGTTCCGTCAGAGTGGAATTACAGAAGCGCGAGCCGCCCGGTCTGGCACTGGCTACTTCTTTGGAATCGCTGTCGGTTACTTTGTCGCCGCTGCCCTCATCGCTTTCGGCCAATGTTCCTCTTGAATGCCCAGACACCACGCACCGTTCAGCGGTATCTCGTTGCAACTGAGAATACTCAAGAATGCCATCCGGAATAGTCTGCGGCTCGACTCCGCCTTCATGGCCACGGCGACAACGGTCCAGTTCAAAGGCCCAGTGTTGATACCAAGGGAAGAATGTCGGTGTAGGATACCCGTATCAATTGTAAATCAGAATATGAAACGTGTTACACTTACTGCCTTTACCAATCTCCCTAGGCTGTGTCTTTTCATACACATGGTGAAAGCGCTGCAACTCTTTGTCAACGCCTCCGTGGGTCCTCGGCTCCCGCGTTGTCAAAGGTTCATATGAGAGAGTAGCTACCATCAATTCGTTGGGGGTTACCTCTTCGCTTGTATCCCCGCCGAACAAGTCCGCCACTTCACCTTCAAGAGGCGAAGGGCTGGCGGCGTCAACTGTCGTCTCGGTCGCACCATCCCCTTGATGGGAGGAACATGACAAAGGTCAGCCGAGAGACCGCAAACGGGAAAGCACTATCAAACTCACCCATTTGCAACCTTTCACGGGTTCTGCGCGCCATTTTCATCGCCTGAGACGATCGGCTCGTCCCGCAGAGTTGCCATATCGTCGCCATTGTCACCGGCACCCTTCGCGACAGTCGCATTCTTTGGCCTGTAAGTATCGGAGGGAAATGAAAGCAGCCCGCGCTCTCCCTCTGTGCTCAGGCTAGGATCTGGGATGGGCGAAACAGTGAGCGCAGCAGATTTCGAATCCTCTGTATTAGATGAAGACAGTGAATGGATGGCGGAATGAAGGGTTTCTGGAGAATAAGATCTTTGAAAGGAGGTCTAAATGGAGGAGAGGTGAGGGAACTTGTTCAGATGAGACTTTCCTGGCTTATCATTTGGCGCGGGTTCACGCCAAGGGTAGTACGTGAACCGAGAAAAGATCTTGCGACCTAAAGGTGCGATCTTGATGCAGGTTGAGGGATTTGTCACAGAAAGAGGAGGGAGAGTTCGCGTGGAGGCGGGCATCATGAAGGGAGAAACACTGGGATCCCAGGAGTGCGTGGATCTCATCTTTCCGGATTGCTGAGGAGCTGAGTTCGCAATATGGCCAAAACGAAACCAGCACTGTGGTGCAAGCCATAGCAGAGGAAACGGATCTCACTTACATACTATACGTTACTCAAATCGAAGGGCTTCACACAAGCCCAAACACACACAGGCGCTACCACGAGATATCACAGAAGTCAGGCGAAGTCAAGAGAAAGAACTCCAAAGCTATATGGATGGTCGTCAGGAATTCTGGGATCTTAACACAGTGGTCCTGGGCTGTGCCCTACCTCGCTGGACGAAGCGTTCTCCGATCTTCCTCATATGACTTATGGACGAACTGGGAGGCGAAGAATCAAAAGCCGAGATGCAATCGAGCTTTAGTATATGAGATCTCAAAAGAGAAGGCTCATCCAAAGGAAGATGAGTGTAGAGGAAGACCAAAGGAAGATGAGTGTAGAGGAAGAAAGTCTGGCGGATGATGCGCGACTCCACCCTCGATGATGCGACGTTCTGGCACGCCATTGAGTGAAGAAAGGCGCTGGTCTTCTGGCACGAATGGAGACTAGGGAGGGCTAGGTGAAGAACCTCAATCATGTCAACTGCAATAGCGCAGTCCCGGGTGCAAGAGACACTTTATTGTCGTTCTTCATCAGACACTTAGCTGATTTATGACCGCGATCTACGCGTTTCAGATATAGCTTCCGCGGTCCCAGTTACCGGCCGCCGTAAAACCGCAGTAACCGCGGGCGTATCCAAAAGGAGGTTGAATGTTCGATCAGAGACTACTCACAGCGCTGTAATGGTGTGCATTCCACCTGTCTATGCCTCAGCTGCAAAAGTTCACTGTCGCTGGACCGGTCATCCCACGGGCCGTGTTCCGATTCACCGACAAAGGAGCGTCCCCCTACGTAGACGAGCAAGCGCATCCGTACAATGCAGCATTCCCAACAGGTCTTGATGACTATCGTGAATAGACTACGAATAGGATTGGTGACTCCGGCTGATCACTCGTCGTGCAACCGTTATCTGATCATTCTCCATTTCTAGGCGCTTGCGGTGCTGGAGTGCAAAGCCGACACCGAGTCTGTTGCCGGTAGGTTGTGCTTCAGTGCCGCAGCCCACAGGTGATTACCCCACTGACTTTGTAAACGATTCAGATTTCATTTCGCGGTTGCAGAGTCTCTACGCAGAACGGTCCTGGGTTACAGTCGCCGTGAACGCAAGAGCGGAAGACGCTTGCGAACCGCCTTGCGAAAGCCAACACCTCCTTTCTCCAGGCTTAGAAGCGGCAGACTTGTCGGGCGCCAGTTTGCAGCGTGAGGTCGGAGGTACGAAAAGAAAACGGGATACGGCGGTAATAGGTATGCCCTTCGGTTCACATCCGTATACCGGTGATAATCCTTCCCGCAAAATTAGATCTCGCTCTTGAGCAAAACCAGTCATTTTCGGGTCCACCTGCAAAGCGAAGCAAGAAAAGCCCTTCCTGCTCCACCATACATTTGGAAGTCAATGCAGATGTATCCCTGTTGGTATCGCCAACCCCTTCAGCGCAACCACCGGGCCATATCGTTTCTGCCGACGTCCTACTCGTGGACATGCAGAAGGTACCTCCTGATCCAGATCACGACAAGTCATTCTCACCTGCACAAAGCGAATCACGGGAATTAAAGGCGTTCGAAGTGACGAAAGGAACTCCTGTCGAAAACGATCGGGTTGACGTTGATTTGGGTGATGTATTGGCGGAAAGAACGGGGAATGAGAATTTGACGTCGGGAAATACTGCGGGTGTGCGAGGTGAGTACATGGTCCCGTTCATTTGCGTCCTGATCTCATACCTCCTTGACAGCCTCATTCCAGACCCTTCCTGGGAAGGTCAAACGCCTATACGACTTGCTACTTCCCTCTCTCACCTCATCCAACGCCTTGCAATCTCACGCGCTCCTGGATCGCGCGACGAAAGTCATCTCCCAAATCTCACAGGTCTTACAACTCGCATTCACTTCGTACAGCCGGACAGCTACCAGGCAACAGAGCGACCATGACGCTCCGGCAGGACATAATCGACTCTCCTTGGCAAATCCAATGGAGATGATCGCTCTCGTGGAGAAAATCGTGTCGCGAATCGTACCGCTCATTATGAGACGGCTTGACGCCGAGGCGTCGGGACAGATCATGGTCGCTGTTGCGGAGGGGGTGGTCAAGCCCTCGATCGAGGCGATCGGATCGTTCGGTGCTTGTGCTTTCGGCGAGGGTTTGGGAGCAGGCAAAGAGGAGGTGAAGCGGATGGTGGGGTGTGTCAAGAGCTTGTTGAGCGAGCTGCTGCAAATCACACCGGAGAAGGGCATCACGTCTGAAGTGGCGAGTTTGGACGTGACACAAGGATTTCACCCGTTTGTTGAAGTGGTGGCGATATGGAGTACCGAGGCACTTTGTGGCTGCGTCAGGGATGCTATTCCGCAGAAACAGAAGGATTGCAACACTTCTCCTCGTACACGACCACTCGCCGAACCTGCTTTCAACACTGTGATCATGACCTTTTTACACCTGATGGACAGATCTATCGTACGTCTACCCTGTGCAGAACCTCTTCCAAAAACAGCGCAGACGGACAGGACGACCGATCTCGGAACCGTTCTTGGAGACGTCAGGATTCGGATGTGCGATCTTCTGACGAGGCTGATCGCCGATATAGAGTCAGAGGATGAACCCTTGAACGTTCGTACTGCGAGTACAACCGAATTGGAATCACACCACGCCGAGCGATATTCCAGCCTTTCACGGATATCGACGAAACCGCTCTGGACGAAGCTGGGGATGGAGAGGGAGACCATGCTCGCCATGTGTTGGATGGCGGAGGAGCTGATGGTCGACGAGTATGGCCGGTGTTGAGCCGATACAGAGAAGAGGGGATAGGAGAGGTATAGCGGCGGATCGAGTGTATAGAGTGGCGTCATGATTGTAGCTTGTTTGGATCCGCGCGATGAATCATCGGTGGGCACATGATCAACATCTATCCTTCCTTCTTTTCCTTTCCTTTTCCTTGTATTCAGTCCGGTCTACTGCAGGGGATACTAAACATGGCACAGCAATCTTCCCCTACCGCTTCAGCGGGCAGATCTAGCACCCGGTCCGCCCAAACCACACCTACACTCCCGTCGAAATTCAGAGTGCCGCCACTTCCACCACGAATCCATCGGCGGCTCATCCTTCAGCCGACAGAGCAGGGATTACTGGTCAAGCCATCGGGCCAAGATGGTTCACCAGACAGTATATTGATCTCATGGGGTCCGAAGGGCACGGTACAGCGGTATAATTCCAACGACGCAGCCGACACCTCCCACGGCGATGTCGAAACCCTCAAAATCGGAGGGATACTCGGCATCACCCGTCTCTGGGCAACCGCCTACCTCCTCGTCTTTATCGACTCCCCTTCGACACCGACCAAGGCCATCAGGATCTTCCCACCCGAGGAGAAACGTTCGTTCCCGTCTCTACCCTTGAAGACGACGAGCGTAGTGGAGGAAGGGGATCCGTTGCTTGAGCGATTACGTGCGATTGCGGAGCGTGAGGGGATCTTGCCCCCTTCGCCTGGATCCGAGTCACAAGCGACATGGGACTGGAGGGAACCGTTCAGACAGGGTCTGTCTCGTGCGGATAGCTCGAATATGGCGCCTCAGCTGCCTTTGCAGGCGGATGAGGAGGATGACAAGGTGACGAGTCAGGGTACTGTTTTCGAGTTGAGGAATGTTTATGCGGTGCCGTTGACCAAGGAGGGAGCGGAAGGGCTGATCAAGCAGGTTCGAGCGGTGATGGCAAAGGTAAGTGGATCAAGTAAAGTACAATGCATTTGATGCCAATCACGTCGACCAGGCACGCCCGAAAGCCGCCACGGAGCAGTCTGCCCCGGGCAACATGGCCAACTCTGCTTCGCCACCTGACCTGTCCGAATCCTCGACTCCAGGCAATACCAATGCGGAAACCCCTTTGGAGGCCTTTACGCGCGTGATGAACCCGAAGCAATGGCAGCAATTTCAACTCCCTAAATTCGCCACTCCGAAGACTGACAGTGAGCGGACTGCCGTTCCTCAGCCCAAGAGCGCCATTCCGACGGATGCCGCTGTACAAAGCGACGATGATCACACGGGTCCTTCCGAGTCTGGGGATCTAGGCGAGACTCCTTTGGCGTATTTAGAAGAGCCTACGACCGCTGCAGCCGTCCACCAGGAACAAGGCAAGAATGACCCCCGGAGCCCAGGGACCGCTCAGAAAGACGGACTGGCGCAGTCCGAGGACGTGATGGCCAATGTTCCGGGGACACAGACGGAGCGTGAAAAGGAAAAGGGCAAGAAGAGGGAAAGTTTCATGGGCGTCGAGTGGGGCAAGATGAACATTTTTGCGGGGAAACAGGGAGGCAAGGATCGGGATGGGCGAAAGGGACCGTCGGAGCACGAGTCGCAGCAGACGGGAAGAACAGCGAATGCCGAGGTGATAGAGGCCCAGGTTCCTGGTGTGTTGGATGATTTAACCGACGACGAACGACGTGGGCTCAAGGTGGACGATGGCGTCGCGATCGAGTCGTCGACTGCTTCATGGGACAGCGGGAATGGCGACAAGGCAGATAAGACGGCTGCGCCTGTCAACGATACCAGTCAGAGGAAAGATCTCGAGGCAAAGATCGTTAGGGAGATGGTAAGAGAATTGAGTAACGGTATGTCACTGATGGTTTTCGAGGACAATATGCTCATCCCTGAATCCAGGTGGCTTTTTCTACTCGTTTGAAACCGACCTCTCCCACACACTGCAACACAAACGTCGACAGCTTTCCGCGCGAACCCAATCAACTGGATTGTTGCAGACTTTACTCAAGAAGGAACATCCGGATATAGGTCTCGACCTTGGATCGACGGAAAGCTCTCCGGCAGAGGAAAAGTCTTTCAAGGATGCGATGCCCTTGACCGACGGTGGACTCGAGGCGCCTGCCGAGATATCCGCAGCGGGTCCTGCCAAACGAGCGGACAACTCGGACCGCGTGAGGCAGTCTCGCGGGGAAACATGGATCGAACCCGACGTTTCCCTGCCCCTCTGGCGCCGAATGGACCCTACCTTTTTTTGGAACGCGTGGATGCTCAGGGACTTTATCGATCTCGGCCTTCACTCGTTTATCCTGCCCGTTATCCAGGGTTGGGTCCAGTCTTCCCGATTTTACATTCCACCACCGGCTATTCCGCCTATGAACCCGGCGCAGGCGACAATGACGAGCCCGCAGACCCAGGGGAAAAAGTTTAACTCGATTGACAGCGATCTGGGTCCGCCTAGCACGCCGGTCGATATCGCCTTGATCTCGCGGCGAAGCAAGGATCGGGCGGGTTTGCGGTTCCAGCGAAGGGGGATTGACGAGGATGGGAATGTCGCCAACTTTGTGGAGACGGAGATGCTCGTCAGGGTCAAGGTGAGCTTCCGTCCGTTGAATGGTGACGCAAGCTGATATGGTCTCGCACAGGTGGAAGATAAATGGTCCATCTTTTCGTTCACCCAGATACGGGGTTCCAGTACGTGTCGAGAAGCCCTCCGTGCGCCATCTGCTTACTTGCCGTACAGTCCCCCTTTTCTGGTCGCAGTCGTCCACCTTGACAGACATGAAACCCGCTCCTGTACTCATCCGGCCGGTCGAGCAGTCGGTCGGGACAGCTAAACTGCACTTTGACGAGTTGAAACGTCGCTATGGCCCTCAGGTACGTGCTGCGGAATTGCCTGACGCCAGTGGTGCCTGACGCTCAATCCGCAGACCATCGTCAACCTCGCCGAGATCACAGGAAAGGAGAGCGTCGTCACGCTGGGATACCGAGATGTCGTGAAGGATCTGGACGACAAGGACGTTCGGTATACGTCGTTCGATTTCCACAACGAATGTGAGTGGCGCTGCAGAGTCGATTTGACAACGTGTCTTATGGATCCACAGGTAAAGGAATGAAGTACGAAAACATCAGCAAACTGATCGAACAGCTGGCCGGGCCATTTTCGGAACAAGGGTGAGCCTCTCCAGCTCGGCTAGCGTGTCGAAACTGACAAATGCCTGCATAGCTACTTTTGGACATGTCAAGGTGAAGTCATGCGAGAGCAATCGGGTACCTTCCGCGTGAACTGTATCGACTGCCTGGACCGAACCAATGTCGTTGAGTCTGCGCTTGCAAGGCACACTTTGACGAACCAGCTCACTCAGGTTGGAAGAACGCCTGATCGTCTGACCCCTGCAATCGAATGGGTGTTTAATGACATGTGGGCCAACAACGGTGATCAGATATCCAGGTTATATGCGGGAACCAGTGCTCTCAAAGGCGACTTTACGCGTACCGGAAAGCGAGACCTGACGGGAATGGTGAGTGCTACGTTTGTCTGCGTTACTCGCGCTGAACAAGATCGCAGCTGCACGATGGAGTCAATTCCGTCACGCGGATGGGCAGAGGCGCCGTTGGAGATTTCTTCTCTCAGGCTGTAATATCCTTCATGGTAAGTGACGTGCGCACTGATGGTGAATCACCGCCTTACCCTGTCCAAGGTCGGAGAACGAAACTTGACGGTCTTTAGCGAAGTTTTGGCAAACCTCGGTTCGATTGACAAGACGAGCTTGGTTAGATTATCACGAATCAGAGCCGCTGCGCGTAAGTAGGCTGCGCTGTTACATGGAACTGCAAATTGACAATCCCCAGTCGAGACCTGCTCTGCCCGTGTGCTGGAAGAGGGTGAACGCAGGCTATACGGCTGGACGCTGTTCTCGCCCGAGGAACCCAATGTGCGATTCACCCAAAAGCTGGAGGAGAAGATTATCCTCATCGTGAGTGGACCGACTTTCGAGAGGGTTGAACTGATGCCGTGTTCCAGTCACAATTGGCACTCTACGTAGTGTCGTTTGACTACAACTTGGAAAAAGTAGTCACCTCGACCCGCATTCCACTGCGCAGCATCACGTCGATTCAAAAGGGAGCCTATATCTTGTCCCCATTGCAAGAAGCAGGCCGTGATCCGGAAGAGGTATGTTCACGCCTGGCAAAAACGTCGTCGACTGATTCCTTTGCGTCTAGAATGCTGGGTTCCTTGTCCGCTTCCGGCCTGCCAAGAACGACACTCGATTCAGCAGCTATTCGATGCTGAACTCGCCGCCACCCTTGCCGGCGAAATCCAAAACTCGGCCACCAGAGGCCGAAGAATCCGTTGAAGGCACCGAGTATTTCGCCTTTAAAGCATTACCACGCGAGTTTGTGGCACCGGGCTTGGACGAAGATGACGATGACGACCGAGGCAAGGATGAAACGTGTAGAGAAGTGGTTGACAAGATTACCGAGCGAATCAAGGGCGAGTGCCTTCGCGCAGCTGGATCTGTGGGAGGGTATGTGGGTGGCCATGCCAGAAAGGAAGGCTTCATCACGGAGGGTGATATTGTTGGGTAAGTCGCTGGGGGTGGGCCCGTATTCGGCGCTGACGTCCGATCGCGCAGCTTGGCCGAGGCTCAAAAGGGCACGTCACTCGTCGCAAGGGCAGATTATGCCCTCAAGCGGTTCCTATGGATCCCGTAGACGATGCGTTACGTTGTATGCGATATACCCAGATAGCATGCTCTATCTTGCCGGACATGCACAGACTGTTCAAATGCCCGAACGGTTTGCAAAGTCACTTGTCCAAGCAGTGTGCGAGCTGCATGTTGCTCGGGGTCGGCTAGATCACCGGTTCGCAAAGGAAAGAGGACGGTTTGGTGAGGGGCATTGATTAATTTGTGCTTTCATCCAACAGTTTCATCATGATACTGGCCTACAGTCGCACCTATTGCAAGGCGAAAATCACGGAATGACAGCGGATCCGCTGCGAGGTACAGGTACAGGCACAGGAGTAGGTCCAGTCGATAGCCTTGGAAGACTTCATCGGACGTAACATCGATTGGCGCGGTGATTCTGGCCCTCGACGTGGCGCCGGCTGTTGAAGTTCTTGACAAGGAATAAAAAATGCGGATCCACTGAGATGCACAGGTCGCATAGAGACGGAAATCAGCTCCATTGACAGCTCTTGAGATACTCCGTCAATCATACTATCCATCGTGGCTGCAGTCCTATCTCACAACGCTCGCACCGGCCGTTAGATTTCCCGATGCGGTGAAAATTTTGGGAAACGAGGATCGACTGGGTTAACAAATCGCACAGACACGGGTGTAGGGTCAGTTGAAAGCCTTCGAGAAGCGCTACTGGATGTACTATCAGTTAAGATGATATCCTTTGTCCCTGACGCTCGCACAGGCTGTTGAGGTTTCGGACGACGTGAAACAACACAAAACCTCCGGTTGTACCCATTTCCTCTAAGTCTTCTCCCTTGCGTAGTGCACACGACAAGCTGACTCTCGTATGACATTCGATCGTATATCATACCCAGACAATGGTAATATGACATCTAATACACCCTATTCCGGGCCGGTTTCCCCTCCAAGTAATCAAACGCGATATCAACGGCATTCATACACCCCACCTTGGTCACCTCGTCCGTCGACCCGCCAAGATGCGGCAACGCGACGACATTCCGCATCGCCATCAACTCGCCATACTTGTCGGTCGTCGGCGGTTCCGTCTCCCACACGTCGATACCGGCGCCGGCAATCTGCCCCTCTCTCAGCGCTCGAGCAAGGGCGAGTTCGTCAATGATACCTCCTCGAGCCGTGTTGATGACGATGGCGGTCGAGTTGAGCAAGTCCAGTTCGGCTGTCGAGATCAGGTGCTTGGTCTCTGTCAGCAATGGGCAATGCAGCGACAGGACATCGATCTGGGGTAGGAGTTCCTCGAGTGTTGCGGCTCTGACATGCGGGATGGCAGCGCCCGGAGCACTAGGGCAGTCGGATGTCCATTTCGTCTTTGCGGACGTGGGAGAGTAGACGATGATCTTGCAATTGAAGCCGTACTACCAGAAGAGAATAAGAAACCGTATCCCTATTATTCCTCACCCGTCACTCACCACGAGTAGCTTTGCCGTTTCAAGTGCGATATCCCCCATCCCGATCAGTCCTATCACTTTCCCATACAGCCCCGGGGCGAGTGCAGATATTGATGGCACCCGTTCACCAGCGCGGAGACGTTGGTTGACTTCCACTACCCTGCGTAGTAGCGTGAGCATCAGCGTCAATGCCAGCTAGAGGGTCAGGTGAGTGAAGATGAGCTGACAGATACGCATATCCGACTCACCTCTGCGACGGCTTGTGCATTTCCGCCAGGCTGATTTGTCACAACGATGCCCCTCTGGATACACGTATCCTTGTGGATCATATCGACGCCGGTTCCGTTCCTAGCAATAATACGGAGTCGCGGGGCAGCGGTTTCGCTGAGCTGTGACTCGGGGAGCTTGCCAACGCGCATCACTGTCAGGATGCCAGAATCTTCGTGAGGGGGAGGTAGCTGACGATCAAGGTCGAACATACGCAGGGCATCCGCTTGTACAAGGCATTCTTCCTCTGACATCGCGCCGCCGGGTTGAACCAGGTTGAATTTCGAGCTTGCATAGTTGATGGCCTGAAGTCGTTGGCAGAACACCGTCAGATGTGATTCCTGCGCAGGGAGGACCTTGTGCTCACCTCGGGATGAAACAAGGCGGGCATGTAGGCCGTCCATCGTTTGGCTGAGGAAGCGCTCTGGCCGTCGACCGCAGTGGAAGGAATGGACACGGTCATACTGCTGAATGTGGTCTAGCCAGCGTGACCGTCGATAGGGGCTGTTTTCACTTGTATATCCTTTTTCAAGGTGAGTCACCCGACGTGCGGGGCTCGATCAACCCGGAAGGACCGACAACTGAGACCTTCTGGCCAGCCCGAAATAAATGCGTCCGTTCCGAGGGCAGTCCCGGACATCTGGCAATCACCTGACTTTGGCTGAACGATATATCTCGTCGAAATACTGCGTGGAGTAAGTCGTATCTGCTTACCTCAACCATGTACGCGACCGCGACTTATACCCTCCCCGCCAAACCGGCTCCCGTTTCCTCCCATGACTTTCCGCTGAAGGACCTATCGCGGAGCAGAAGCAGGAGTCAAGCGTCTCACGGCGCACTTGATTCCCTCTCCGAGCAGCCGGTGCTCACCAGCCAGGAAACCGCCGACTACAACCCCGACGATGACTTTCCCGAGGGCGGATATGGATGGGTGATCGTGGCTGCGTGTTTCGTGAATGCGTGAGTGGATTCGAGCTGGAGGGTGAGGTTCATCCTGACTCCTGCGATTACAGCGCCATGTGGGGTGGGATCAACTACTCTTGGGGCGTACTCCAGCTTTCCCTCGTGAAAGACAAGCTCTCCTCCGCCGCAACCCTCTCCTTCATTGGCGGCCTCTCTTCGGCATGCATATCCGCATTCGCGACGCTCAACTCCAACTTGGTCCGGCGGTTCGGTGTCCGATATTGTGCGCTTGCCGGATCCATTCTAGTAGCGTTTGCGCAGATATTCAGTGGATGGACGACAAAGAACCTGGGCGGTATGTTTGTGTGCTCGGGATTCATGATGGGCACGGGAATGTCGATCCTCTTCATGGCAAGTCGTGTTTTTCACCCGCGGTTGCAGCTCTGTCTGACGAGTACCCGTGCAGGCCGGCTCGACGTTGCCGTCGCAATATTTCAAACGCCGGCGAGGCTTAGCCAACGGCATCGTCTTTTCCGGCTCCGGAATCGGCGGCGCTGTCATGAGCATCACCATCGAAGCCCTAACGCAACGATTCGGCATCGAATGGGCTTTCCGGATCACTGGATTCATCGCCCTGGCATTGATGTGCCCCGCTTCGTGGATGCTCAAGGAGCGCACACGGCCAAAGAAAGGATCTTTCCTCGAGTGGTGAGTCTTACACGCAGGCGATGGGCTGCGCTGATACCCAACCCCCGACAGGCGCCTATTCCGCGATCCCAAGTTCACCGTCTTCTTCTTCTCTGCCGCTATCGGACTCTTCCCGCTCTTCGTGGCGCCCTTCTTCCTCCCCCTCTACGGAACCAGCATGGGCCTCAGCGCAACCTCGGCCGCCGGCCTTGTCGCCGGGTTCAACCTCTCCTCTGCCGTCGGACGGATCAGTTTCGGCCAAGTGGGCGATTACCTCGGACCCATCAACTCGTTGATCCTCGCTTTACTGTGGAACGCCATCAGTATGCTCGTCATCTGGCCCGTGTCTACCAGCCTGGCGCCGCTGATCGTCTTTGTGATATCCAACGGAATGGCCAATGGCGGATTTTTTGCCTTGATGCCCACGGTTGTGGGCTCTATCACCGATTCCAACAGGCTCGCAAGTGCCATGGGTATGCTCGTGACGGGCTGGGCGGGGGGTTACCTTATGGTATGTTCTCACATGTGCATGCAGACCAGCGTACTCACTTCCGCTCCGTAGGGCGCGCCGATTGCCGGATACCTGCTCGAGGCGTTTGGAGGCGAAAACTCGGGTTTAAAGCCGTACCGACCTGCCATGTACTATGCGGGCTCACTTACTTGCGCAAGCCTCGGCCTGCTACTCTTTGTGCGGTTTAACACGACGAAGAAGATCATGTACAAGGTGTAGGCATCGTCAAATAGCATTATCACGGTGATTCTCTTGCAAATGACGATATTTTCATCGAGTGAGACGCCCATCTTCAGTCACGGCGAAAGGCTCTCGGGACCATGGTAGCAATTAACGGAATACCCCTACTACAAACGTATCCATGGTCAAGGTTGAATCGACCGACGCAAATTCACGAGGGCAATGACCGATACTCTACATCTGGCAGCCCGAGGTAACATCAAACCATGAATGTGATACACTGCTAGAAGCACAGAACATTTTGCCCTGCCGTGAAAGGAGAAGCAGCACCTGAAGGAATGGCGTAGACGTTCTCACGAATGGCGGCCCTTTCTATCGGCGCGCAAAGTGCGCAGAGCCCTATGACCAAGCCGAAGCTCTGTCAGTGGACACAATCCCTGGCTAGGTCGGCATAGGTACGTATGACCACCGACTTCTCGTCAATCACTTTCAGTTGGTCGTTTGTTATAGTTCCCAGCACATATGTGGTGCATCACAGTCACTTTCGTCGTAAGCACACGGGGAAGGTCCGACCCACCACCTCACGACAGGCACGAATGCCATCCACCGTACATGATAGCGTATATACAACTTGTGGCGCAACTCTTCTAGTCAATATACAGTCTCGTTCTAATCAAGCCGTCCTTAAAAGTATGGCATGAATTGCTCTGGCTGTTGCGCTAGGAGCTGCGTGTTGGTAGCCTGTGCGATCAGTGTTGTTACGACCGCAGTGATGGGGGTCAAGTCATTCTGTTCACCCGTCCCGTCAGCTTCCGCTGATTCTGGTTGGAGGACGAAACCCACCTTTTCCAGATTCTCACCTGTAAAGCCTAATTCGGCTGTTCGACGAACCCAACCATCAACATTGTCGTAGACGGACAGTGGATGGTCACTCGGTCGATTATGCATGGAGAACCAAAGCGATACCTGGAGGTGTATGATTAGCAAAGGCAAATCCGCCGGGGGGCACGCCACTCACTTCGTCTCTCATGAAGAGAGTTAGACAGCTTTCCAAATCAAACTCGGGCATCGATAGACTTCTAGCCATTGCGATTACGCTTGACGTCAGGATTCCCTCGATGCCAGTCGGCGTGATGAAATGTTGCATGTTGGGGGACAATCTGAAAGGCACTTTTTCGTTGCAACTATGGATTGGAGCGGTAGCGTCGAACGCTGGAAGAGGTGGCAGGTAAGCTTTGCCTTGAGGTTGCTTAGAGTCTACTAACATGGAAGCACCTCGCTCATATACATCAATCCCGTCTTCAAGCTGAGATGGAAACGTCCTGGAGTCCGGTTGCTCAAGCAAGCGATATGAGATAGGAACATGCTGGCGGCCGTCTGCAAGGCGAAGTGCTTGCGCATGATCCATAGCGATGAGGCATCGCTCAAAGTCCGAATCATGTACTGCCATACAGAGTCAGCTCTTGTTCCGAGAAAAGGACCGCGTACTCACGTTGGTCAACACGTTTTCGGGAACAAACTTCTCTGCAATCTCCTCTACCAGTTCCATCCGCGCGACTTTGTACTCGGTCGTCTCCTGATCTGCTTTTGGATCCTGGAGGCAAACAAGGCGTTAGCTTGAGTCACGAACGCTAATCATCATCGCTTACCTGAGTCGGGTAATAGATTTTGCGGAATTGATCAATGAAGTGCAACATGGGAATGTCCCGCAGCATGTTGTGCCTCTTGCAGTGATCATCGAATATATCCTGGAGGGTAAGGTAACTGGAATCGTTGACGACGAGTCGCAAGCTCGGGGTGAGTGGAACTGCAGCTGGTAAGTGTACGGGGAGGTTTCGCTTCCGGCTTTCCTTGCGTCGACTCAGGACACTAAGGCACGCGTGTTAATACGGTCCAAGGTTCAAAGCTTGTGATCTCACCTGTTCATGATTCTGAACAACTGCGCCAATCGTTCCTCCCTTCTACAATGCCTGCCAGATGGCGATTGAATGGCAAAGGTATGGTTGGAGCCGTTATGGCCGATAATGGTGATTCTTCGGAAGCAGAACCCGAAGCCACGAGCGAGCTCGAGGACCGAAGAGAAGCGACCAATCTTGACAAAGTCGTCATTACGGTCGACGTGCTAACATGCAGAGGTTAGACGTTTACTGGAGGCAAAGGCCTGTGAACTCACCTCGATGTACTGTCCAGGAATTTCCACCTCGTCAAACTTTGTGTGATGGAAATCCGATAACAAGCATTCTCCGATATCGAGCGCTTCCTTTCGGGGTCGATTGTCCAGACCCTGCTCGTAGCGGTCGTGTAATCGCTGCATACGCTTGATGTATTCACGGAACGTTATCTGATGGGCTAGGAAGTTCTCGTGCATGATTTGCTGCAACTGTTGCAAGGCACGGTCAGCGAGTGGTTTTGATTCGACCCTTGGCGAAGCATACCTTGACATCATGGCGCATGTTGGCGAGAGAGAGATGAATCTTTTCTCGTATCTGCCGCGGCAACGGTTCGTCGTCGTTTGGAACTCGAGTCTTCTGGGCCCATTGCTGTGCATGGATGCCGGTTTAGCTTACACTCAAACGGCACCCCATCCTGGACTTACACTCAAGGCGTCTGTCAAAAGCGCAGACAAGAATCGATACATATCCTCCTCCGTAGGCGCTCTTGATCTCACGTTGATGTGATCAACCATTTTCTCCATCGACAAGGCTAATAGGGGGAATGCCGTTTTGAGAATGTTAAGGGTATCGTCCACATACTCCTGCGGTTGCCGTGGTAACTGGAAGTTTGGCGGTGCACTGGGCTGAGACTGCGGTGCTTGGGTTTCGGTCGGTTTCGTGTCGGCGGCACTCATGGCAGGAGTGACCTGTTCCGGTAAAGGTTGAGCATTTTCCGTTGCCGCCTCAGTTTGCTCCTGGCTTGTAGAGACATCAACAGCTTCATTGATTTTCTGGTCGGCTGGATTCTCGGTACCCGGGCCGCGTGACGTCTCCACTGGTTGCGGGTTTCCGTCAGGCACGATTTCGGCTTTCACCTCTACCTGTTCGGACTTCACGCCAATGGCGGTATCGTGTTCGAGATCGCCTTGTACGTCGGTCGTGTTCTCGTCCTCTGGGGCTTTGCCTGGCACCTCGGGAGCTGGATTGGCGGCTTGTTCTTGCGCCGCCTTTTGTCGCTTCATGCGTTCTAGGTCTTGGAGACGCTTGGCCTGTGCATGCGCCATTTGCCGCTGATTGAGGATAAAGTCTTCCTTTTGCGTTCGAAGCTGGTAGAACAATGCCTGCGGAAAGGGCGGCATCAGTATCCACACTCGGAAACAATAAGCGAAAGGCATACCTGAGGGAACGACTTTGCAATCTTCACCAAAACGTTTCTCGCTTGGCGCGCTTCCCGATGGCTCAGGGATAACAAGAGCTGGGGAATGAGGGTGATCCAGTACCAGACGGCGTAGTCACCCCTATACATCTCGAAAGTCCTGGAGACGGCATGACTAGCGTCATCGAGGCCGAGCAACCAGAGCACCCGAATCAGAAGTTTCCTTGCCTTGGCAGACTTGTACAGTCCTGCGGCCTGCATATAGCACGAGACCGCATTGGCCGCAAAAGTCATTCGCGTGTGTTGATACGACTGGACCCACTCGTGATCAGGCAGTCGCATCTTGCCCGGCTCGGGCTCGGGCTGATCTGGCGCATGAATTGGTTTCTCGCGGAACAATCGGTCATTATACTTGCCCCATTCGGCCCACGCTTTCGGAAGATTCAGATCCATCTGAACTGCTTGAGCAAAGGCGAGGTTCGAGTCTTCGTTGTTACCGAGCTTGGCCAGGAACATCCCTTTTAGTGTCAGGAATTCTGCTTTCTGGGGCGGAGCGAAATACATGAGGTTCGTGGTGCTGATGCTGTCCAATCCTTCGGCAAACTTGTCAGGCCTCTGGTAGAAGCACATGGCTTGTTCCCGCAATTTTAAAAAGGCCTCGGAGATTTCAATGTTGGGTAGCGCATAGATTTTGCTGAGAGCGGTAGTACAAACTTCCGACAGCTGATGTTTCCGTGCGACGTGTCCGAATCTGTTGATCATCCAGGCCGTCTCGTGATAGCCTCGGAAACCGTACGTGGCAGTTTCGCCCGAGGGTATCAACGGTACATAAACTTTGGTAACAGCAGAGAACACATGTTGCCGCCAGGCGAGCAAGTCGCTCCAAACGCTAATGTCGTCCCAAAAGTTGGGGAGGCGTTCTCTCCACGTTTGGAATATCGGTTTCAGGTCTTGTGTCACGCGCGTTTCCAGATTCTGCTGATTGGTGAGCGTCAGACTTTCAAAGACACCGGCGGCTTCTTGGAGTTCGACGAATTGCTGGAATAACTGCAACAAGGGCGCATGCGCAGCTGACAATTGAGAGGGCATGGATACCCACTTGCGAATGGTAAGCTGAACGGCCTCGTCGAGTACGCGAAGGAAATCGGCTGGTTTCTCCTGACCGGTATGAGCCTTGATTAAAGCCGTGTATGCTTCGAATACCTTGCGGCGGGGAGTTGCAATGTCGGATACGGCATCCAGAGTCCGCTCGATCATTTCACGATCGGTAGAACCCCAATCGGAAAGTCGCCAGGCACATTCCAAAAGCAAATCGTGATTGCCCTCGTGTCGAGCGAGATCTGTGAGGATATCCCACTGCTGTAACTTTGTGGCGGCCAGAATCCAGTGATCCTGCCACAGAGCGCATTCATTCTCGGTGTAAGGGATCACGCCAGCTTTGACTCGCCCTTGAGCCAGTTCGTACATTTCCTGCGCTCTCGGCCAAATACCGTTCTGTTCTAGGGCAATGGCAGCGTTGGTTTCTTCGTGAAGGCAGCGTCGACGCCATAAACCGTAAAAGAGGTCTTCTTCGCCCAGCTCGGCATATAACTCGGTGAGAGCATCTGCACACGCATCCCGCAGTTCGTCGGTTTCCACAAGCTCCATATCCCGTCCAACTATCTCCATGGCTGTGTGCCATGCATTGTACGTCTTTCCAAGGTATTTCACGACGAACGGTGGCAACAAAAAGTTGTGACCACACGCGAGAACGCCCCGGAGTAGAGTCTGGACAATATTGGGCTTTTGTTCTAGCTGATCCATGTGGTACTCCTTGGTCAGCAGACCGAGAGTCCATCGTTGCACGTTGATCTGTTGCGGTCGGGGCAAAGTCATCCAACACTCGCGGAAAAACTTGGGCCAGATGGCGTCTGCTGCGGCGTGATCCAGATGCAAGAGGCGCCGGAGAGACGTTAGCAAGACATTGATATCCAGCTGCAAACTGGGTTCAGCCTCGGCGGTCTGCTTCTTGCCATCGATCTCCATGATTGATGAAGAAGGTTGATTGGCTTGAAGGCAGCCGACAAGCAGATCGGTCGCCAGTGCCATCCAGTAGGTGCCCTTGACATGTTCCCAGTTCTGTCCTACCAGGATGTACCGAAGACGTCCGATGATGTCATAGGGGAGCGATTGCTCGAGCATGTCGATGAACCGATGGCGCAGCTTGGGATCCGCGCACCGTGTACCGAGAAGGAAGGGTCCCTCAAGGCGGTTTGTTAAATCTGAACGGTCCAGGCTGTCGTCTTCAAAGATGTCGAGCAGCAGAGCCAAGTAGTCGTTGTAAAGTTTCGATACTTCGTCTCCGCGGGTTTCCCATGTCGTCAATTTCTGCAGCAACCCAGCCTTTTCCCTCGAGCTTGGGACGTTATCCTTGTGCTCTAGTATCCACTCTCGTAACATGTCCAGTATGTACCGACATAACTGGGCACTTCCAGAGTTTTCGATCAGGTGACTGATAGCCGAAAGGTAGTTTCTTCGCTGGTCCTTGAGCTCGGCAAGGCGTGGCTTACAAAGGCCTAGAATAGAGAGTACCGATCGAAGGGCGTTCTCGTAGGCTGGCGTGTTGATAGAGTTACTGGTGCACTCCCGTGCTAACCGGGTGATGAGCTTGGTAATAGAGACATTCATGAGCTCGAGCTTGTCGGGTCGTGCCTTGACGTAACACTGAAGCACGAATAGCGGACCTTGCAGACGGTCTCGAGCTCCGAGTGGTTTATCCGCCTTGTTGAGAGTCCCAACGATATTCTCAGCCCATTGCTGGAAAGTGCTGATTTCTGGTGGAGGCGTTCCGTCGTCATCTGCTTTCGGTAAACACTCAAACATCTTTTCGAGAATCGGACGCAGAATGTCGTGCAGCGGTACGTAATCGCTGAGAACTGCCGATTCGAGAAGCTTGCTTAGGACGGCCAAATGTCCAGTGATCCATGCTTGATCCTTTCCGGAACAGACGATTGAAATCACCTCTGCGGAGTTGGACACGATGACGTAGTTGGCCTCGGTAACCTCCTGTATGCAATATCATCAGTAGGTGTCCCAAAGAGTGGAGCATCACTCACGGAAAGCATGGTCCGTTGAAAGAATGTCAACTTGGCAGTGACACCTGGAAGTCCATCCGGTCCAAGAATCTCCCGGAGCAAGGTCAGCGCTCGAGCTGTGAGACCTCCCCTGCTGATTGGCTCTTGGGATGTCGATACGAGTCGGACGAGATAGCTCGTGATCAATTCGCGTACATGAATGGGCAAAGACCATCCTCCTGCATTTGAAGGCGTGGTCGTTGGTGACGTATATGCATTGCCGGCCGCATCTACTCGCTGCTTCTTGGTCGCCGCTGTTTGGCTTTCCGGGGCAGTGCGTTTCCTGCCATCTTCCGCGTTATTCTTGACTTGGGCACTTGCAGGTACGCCCGTCAGCCGCCTTCGTTCCCACCGAAAGATCAACTCAACAATGTCGATCGTCAACTTTTTCATATCCGCGGTAGCAGCGGGAACAAAGCCGAGCTTGGTCAGAGAATTTGCCATCATCGCTACAAAGAGATCTCGGCTGTTGTAGAATAGATCGGGGTTGCTGACCAAGAGTTCGCAGACCGTGATGAGTTGCGGTGTTGTGCCGCCTTCCTCCACGAGGAACCGTTTCGTCGCCATTGCCCAATGAGCATGTCCAGTCGGCGGAGCGGGATCGCGTTTGGGTAGACTTCGTGCCAGAACATCGGTCGCCTGTCGGTAGATCGATCTAGCCTCGCTCTCCTTGACTCGCAAGAGACCGTTCCACGTTTTGCGCACAAGGTTCTCGGGTGATTCGTAAACAGTAAAGAACCGTCCAGCGAGAAGGTACGCCATGGACTTGACGGTGGGATCAGTCGAACCCATGCATCCCCATGCCACTTTGATGATGTCCTTGCGAACTGTGCCCACAATATTGGATGCGAATTCGACGAGGATCGAAGTCATATGAACGATCTCGATGGTCAGGCTGTCGTTGGTTGGTTCCTTGCGTTGTTGGCGTTGCAAGAAAGGAACCCAGATGTTCGAAGACATGATGGATGCCGTTTGAGCACGAATGATGGCCACGTCCTCTGGTTTATCTCCAGCCTTGGGAGTAGGAGATGCCTTGTTCCCCTCCTCTGTGCCTTTCTCGGAGCTAGGCGGTGCAAGCCGAGCGTAGTGAATCCAGAGCATGGGATTGACGACGTAACGGAAAGTGTTGATCTTGCACGAAAGACTCTGCGTCGGACTGCCGTAAATGCCGAGCGCGTGAGCGAAAATATCACGCTTGAGATCGATGTCGTTGCAAGTAGTCACTTTGCTGTAGATGAAGTTTGAGATCTCGGCCTTGTCCAGAACGGCGTACATGTCGAAAGCCTCTACAAGCTGGAAGAGGAAATCCACGGTCAGGCGTTTATCGACGTACATGCTGCTGTCGAGATAACGCATGAACATGCCGATCAACAGTCCAGGCAAGCGGTCGTAAATCTGATACGGGTTACTCTGCTGGGTGGAATGTGCTTTTCTCACCAACGTTCTCCAGATCTTGATGATCGCCAGCAACGTCGGCCTCTGCTCCTCAAGCCACTTTTCGGATGTTTGAGAGAGCTCATTGATGAGCTGTACGCCATGGAATGCGTCCTCGCTGATCTCCTCGCCACCCAAGCACGCCGTCGTCAGCCGATCGATCTGCTTGGACAAGTCTTCCGCAAAGCGCGGAGCTTTACCGCTTCGGATGACGCAAAGATAGGTTCGCACGATATCCGGGTTGCTGATACTGTCCATCAAAAAGGTGACGGCATCCGGCGGATACTTGTTGAAATACAAGGCCAAATTGGTAGTGAAAGGCCCCGGCTGGGACTGGTGGAGCTTGCTCTCTGCATCCGCAACCAGCATGGTCAGATCCTTCAGGAATGTGTTGGCTGCCGATGGCAGCAGCCGGAATACATTCACCAAGCGAACCATGCGGGCAATGTCCTGATTGTCTTCATAAGGCTTGACAGCTGCGTTGGCAAGCATGTTTGGATCCGCCAAACTTCGGAAATGGTCCAGGAGCTTGACGCCGATTTCGACCTTGAAGTAGTTTGTTAACAGTTCCAGGAACAGAGCGAGGCCTTCGAGGCCTGAAACGCTGAGCCGTCGGGCATCCGCAAGGTTGACCAAGATGGGTCGCAGACCAGTTTGCAGAATATCTTTGGGCAGTTTCGTTTGGATCGCCAGGACACTCTTCAAGCCTTGATGGGCCACTTCCACAATTTCAGGCGATGGGGAATACATATGCTTGAAGTAGACCGAGATGATCCTGACGAGATGGTGTTAGTCTGATAAAAAGATCGACCATTAGATACTCACTTTGATCGCAACTGTCCATTCTGGCCCGTGAACAACTGCGTCGACTCCATACCCGCGCACAGTAGACGAAGACATGCGACTCGCAGGTTGCGAAGCGATATCTCCAACCCATGATGGGTGACCCGGCCGATCAAGCTGGCGTCATCCGCATCGGCAAGGGCTATCGTCTCGTGGAAGAGTCGTAGCAACTCGTCATTCTCTGCGGGAACGATGGGCTTGATTGAGAGCAGGTAGGTGATGGCATCGACGTTTCCGATCTGCATCCCAAAGGGTAACGCTCGAAGTGGTTTGTTGAAGATGGGACCCGAAGTCTCGTTCAAAAGTCGCTCTTTCGCAGGTGCTTCGATCAGGTCGTGAATCGAGATCTGCTTGAGATCCGCGAGAATCTGGATACATTCCTTTGTGGTTTCGCGGACGATTCGTTGCTGACTTGGCAGTTCGTGTACCAGCAAGTCTACAAGCTTCCGGAATCTTGCTTCGAGTCTCGGATCCGACTTTTCGGGATTCTCGACACGCCCATTGCCCATTCGAATGACCGTTTTGAGCAGATCGACGACTTCTGGTAATGTTCGAGGGGTGTCCTTTGGTACATCGCGGAGGACGAAGAATAGAGCGCGAACGTATTCGAGCTGTCGGTCGGGTATCCACTTGGCCTGAAGAGCTTCCTGATCAGCCAAGACTTGCAGACCCAAGCATCCCGCCAATTTTCTCGACCAGCCTTCTTCATAACACAAAGTCGCAAACCGCGAAAACAAGGCCATCAATATGGGAAGGCCGGCCTCCTTTGCCGGCATGCCTGGTTCGTCCTGTATTTTGTCTTTGAGCCCGATAAAGTCTTCGATGATGTGCGTGAATAGCTCTTTCGTCTTGGGTCGATCGTATACAACGCCATCCGCCACACCTTGGACTAGGCCGGTGACCACGGATGACGAGAGGAGTGAGATTCGCTTCGAATGCGGACTCTTTTTTCGGCGGTGCTTGATGTCCATCGTAAAGACTTCATTCGCGAGTTTCCGAATGTGACGGACGACATCGTCGCGGTGTTCTGGAATCTGGCACGCTTCGAGTAATCCCTTGATAGCATTGACGAAAACGGGTTCCTGATCAACGGCATAATAGGCCTGAAAGATACGAGTGAGCGAGAATCACCGGCGCAAGTCAATTACCTACCTCGGTCATGAATAACAGACTGCATTGCTTCAACATATCCACTGCAGGCGCTCGATTGGCCTCCGACGGGTTACGTAGCTGACCTAGAGCAAGGTTGATCCATCTGCTAATCTCAAACTCCCTTTGGGTGCCATCGACCTGAAGCTTGGCGTAAATTTCCTCACCGCCCGGTTGATATTCCAAAAGATACGGCATTTGCTGGAAACGACGGTTCCTGCCTCCCAATTTACCGAGAATTTTAACTGCCGCATGAGAGTGCAAGTGGTCGAAAGGTACCGGTTTGAGCAGGTTGTAAAGGGCGTTCATCAGGTCACGTAACACCGGCGCCATGGTTGGATCCAGGAATTCAGCCGTCAAGTTGTCGATGCACAACTCCAACGTCCGCAAACCTTGGTTGACGAGGTCGGTACCGGCATTCAATGCATAGACTAGTGGCTTCATAAGGTAGCCCAGGTGCGGTAGCAGATTCGTAAGTCTCACAGGCACCGTCAAGCAGAGTTCCACGAACAGATCTCGCTTGGATGGCTCGGAATGGGTGAGAAGGTGATTCAGCGTTTCGAGCATTTCTTCGAGAATCGGCAGAACCTCCTTGTACAGGGCCTCGAATCGTCCTCCGCCGATGGATCTGTGGTGAGACCGTGTTAATTTCGCACGACGATGAACAGATGGCGGAGCTCACCTGAACAGGGCTCTCAGTATCTGATAGTACGGCGCTGGGTCCTCTGCCTTGGCAGCGAATGTGAAACAGTTGATGATAAGCTTTGCCAAATGCGGCACGAGGACTTGCTCGTTGACGTCGATGTACGAGTTGACGGCCATGAACGCGCATTTGAACAACCGGAGGGAAAGCGACGCTTCTGCCTTGGTCTGGGATCCCACATTCTCAAGGTTCTCCATCAGGTGCTTGAGTAGGATAGCCACCGTTTGATGCGATACTTCGACATTCGAAAGCATACTTTGCAGTAGGGTAACGATATGTGGGTAATCGAGTACTTGTTGGCAGTAGAACTCCAGCGAATACGTCCACACTTCAGTAAACGTGTGCGAATCGTACGCCAACAGGATCCCGCTGAGCAACTCCAGAGCGTCCTTTTCTTCCCGAGCGTCCCGGCTGCCTTCATATATTCGCAGAGAAAGCACCCCATAACGGAACAAGTCGTGCAACACTTCCCCGTTGGCAACTTGTGCTTTAAAGTTGCGCAGATTGTTGAAGAGGGAGCGAATGGTGGTGAAGATCGAACGAAGGAGGACTTTGGCGTCGCGCAAAAAGACTTCCAGACTGTCGTTGGCGTACGCGACGGTAACGATCGGTGTAATTCTCTCGATACTCCTCCAGTCCAGCTCATCGTAACCCGTTCGGCCTGCCTGATCATCTACCCCTTGACCGCCGGTACTCTTCTCCTGTGCCGCGGCTTCCTTCATCCTGTGAAAGGCCCGATAAATGCCTTTGAGCTTTTCCACCGAAGTCAACATGAGACCATTAAGCAACTTGACTGCTTCGGATGCTTCGGATTTGCTGCATACGCTATCGAGACATGTGTGAATGAGCTTTCCACACATGGTCTGTATGCTGAGAGGGAATGTCGGATCGTGGCTGATGGAGGCGTAAACGGAGATCACTCGGGCGAGCTGTTGTTGCGAGAGCTCGTTTCGCACTTGGTGAATGAGGTCCGCCAACGTGCTGTATGCTAGAGGTCGGAGAGACTCCTTGCTCGTCACTCCTGCTCCTACCAGGACCTTTTCATTGAGCAGCAGATCAATAAAGGGAACAAATGCTGTCCTAAACTCTGATGAGAGCATATGTCGAGTGGCGATCAGAAGCTCTTTTCTTGTCGCTACGTCTTCTGGCGGACAGTCTCGGAGCAATCGGACACACGCCTCGGGGAAGATGTCGAGGTACTGTCGTATAATGTTGCCTGATCCCCGAGACACATAGGCCAAAAAGGCCATTGTCTTGACCTGCGCTTTGATGACTTCGGTATACATTTCGCGGTTCTTGATTCCCTCGGCGACACCGGTAAAGATGATTCCCTTTTCCTTGGCGGCCGCGTACGCCAGTCGCTGCGGCTCTGGCTGGATCGCAATACTCTCCATGACGAGGGGGTAGAAATCCTTCATCGCGTTCTCCATGACTGTCTTGAAGCTTTGGAAAATGAGAACGACGGCGATGGGACATTCGGTCAACACCTTGGGTGAATGCAGCGCGTGGGGCAAAAGCTGCTGTGCCGCCGGACCTTGATTCGGTTGAGCTGCTGCCGGTTTCGTGCCGGGAGCCGGGGTTCCTGTGGAGGCCGGGGTGGACGCAGTCGACGTTTGACCCTGCGCCTGAGCGGGTTGTGGTTGATTCTGAATGGGTTGCTGAGGCGGTGTCGGTACAACGCCCTGCATCGCCTCTCCTGGCCTTCCGCTGTCTTCTGCTACCACGCCAACCGGCGAACCCGCTGGACTCTTTCCAAACTCCTTTTCTACCACGCTCTTGGTATTGGCATACATCTGTTTGACCAAATCCAGGAACGGCTGGACGTATTGTTCCGTCTGTTCCTTGTGACTTCGAAATCCGTCAATGATGATTTTGATGCATAGCAGAGCATTTTCCTCGTTCTCGACCTTGAGAAGGTGCAAAGCGGTCGACATTAGTGTTGCCTCGTGGGATTTAAGAGCGTCGTTTCGGGGCAAACGCTGCAGGATCGCCAAGCAGGTCGAACGGAATTTCTAAAGCCGGGGGATGATCAGCGTTACTCTCGCGGGAGATGCGAACATGACGCACCTGTTCTTCGCTATCCTTGACAAACGTCACGGCGGGTAATCCATCCTTCAACAGACTTGTGATGGCAGGAACCATGACTCCGAAATAAGTCACATAGGCGTTGGCATCGCGGTTGTGATCGGCACTATCCCTGAGCTCGGCGGCTGGGATTAGAGTTCAGCCAAAGATTCACGCAGTCACGTTTTTTTGTGGAATCAACTCACCGAAATGAATCCTCCTCGAAAGGTCTAGACGTGGTGATCAATCAGCATCCATACACCTTCCAACCCAACGCAACTCACCGATACTCGTATCCCTCAGCCTCGCAGCCCACGCCTCGCACTCGCCCTGCGTCGTTGGCGTCGCCAATCCCCCACCAACCGCAAACCCTCCGGCCGGGATAGGCGTCATCTGCCCCGACTGCGGCCTGACCTGCATCGTGCTAGCCAATGATGTCGGCGGCGGTCGACGGATCGGAGCTTGTGCACCGGACCCTCCTTGTCCGTGCTGTTGCTGCTGCTGCTGATTTCCACCACTTGCGTTACTTCCGACGGAACTTCGCGGGGTGCCTGGAGCACTGTTGGGCGCGCTTCCTGGTGCCGACGAAGGTGCACTTCCGGGAACGGATGCATGTCCCGGGCGAATTCCGGCGGGTCGGATACCTGGCTGCTGTTGAGTTGCAGTGTTAATGTTGGGTGGACGTCCGGCACCGTTGGGTCCCTGCAAAGGTCCAGGACGAGCTTGAGGCAGCATCTGAGGTCGCTGAGCGCCATTCGGAGGACGCCCTTGCGCGTGTGGTTGTACAGGTCTCGCCATCCCTGGACGAAGCTGCATTGATTGACCAGGACGCGGTGTGCTTCCAGGAGCCAAGGAGGGTCGAACACCTGGTTGACCGAGAGGTCGCGGATGAGGTGGTCGCCCTACGTTCGGGTTTGGCGGTCGACCTTGGTTGCCAGGCTGTGGTCGGATTCCGGGCGGTCGCACTCCAGGAGCCGGAGCAACGGGAGTCGACACGGAAGCTTGATTAGCAGATGATGCGTTGCCGACTGCTTGGGTAGACGTTTTGTTGGGCTGAGAGGTGCCCGACGACGCACTGGAAGGTTGTGATTGTGGCGTAGACTCAGCAGCACTCGCTGTCGGAGCAAGCTTGTCATCCTGACCCGCCATGATGTCGTTTCCGATCTCTCGGTGCGCGGCCCCTCGAAACTGGGTTTACCGCTGCTCGTCGTGTTTCCGCTCCTGATGAGTGGGTGACAGGCTAGCGCATGGAGTGGACTTTGCGGGGCGTTTGATTCGCTGCTCTCCCCACCTTACTAACTCTTGTTGGCAATGCTATCCCTTCACACTGTGTCGACTCAACACAAGTCGAGATGAACGAGATGAGGAGGTAAGTTGGGAGATCTTGTTCGGGCGCACCAATTCTGGCATAAAGCAGGCGCGTGCGCTTTGCTTGCCACCTTGTTCCTCCTCCTGCTTGATATCCATGCCATGTCCGGAACCTGTACTACCGCAACCAATCGACGATATTTGTCCTAGGGTGAGGGCAGCCTGAAGAAAGCGGTACTCTCGTTGCTGCGTGAATGTCGTATCTCCGAATGATGAGCCACAGCCAGGGGAACATGCAGCGTCTTTCTATAAAAATCTGCGCAGCAAACGGGCTTGTGCGGAGATCACGAAAAGTACTGTTTGAATCACCATGATATCACGCTAGTATACATTGTCCAAGATACAACTAGAGACCATTAGACCGGCAGACCGACACTCACGACTAGTGCTGAGCGTAACCGAGCAAGAGCTCGTCAAAGTCGCCAACGACGGGCAGTCGGGATTGCGATTGCCACTTTTGCACCCAAGCGTCAATCTTAGTGGCCAGATTATCGGGCTTGAAGCCAAACTTTTCAAACATCTGGTCTCCGGGGGCAGAGTGGCCAAAGGTGTGCATTGACAAGGATGCATGAGCGTACCTTGCCCAGCCATAAGATCCCCAAGCTTCGATGGCTACAACCAGCGACTTGGAGGTCGGAAGGATGGATTGTCGGTATTCCAGTGGTTGAGCGTCAAAGTGCTTTTGCGACGGCATGGAGACCACTCGGACTTTACTGGCTGTCTTGATGAGTTTGGCGGTGTCGACTGCGCGCGCGACTTCGGCACCCGTGGCGACAATGGTCAATTCCGGTTCGACGTCTTCGCCGTACACGATGTAGGCTCCCTTAACCATCTTTCGACGATCTGTCCCTTCCAGGAGAGGCACTGCTTGCCGCGAAAGGGTGAACAGACTCGGCGTGTTGGCGCTCGCGTCATCGAGCGCAATTTCGTAGGCACCCATCACTTCTTCGGCGTCGGCGGGTCGAATAAAGTTGATGTTGGGCAAAGCTCGATAGAAGGAAGCGAGTGCGATCGGTTGGTGAGTGGGACCGTCCTCTCCCGTTCCGATAGAGTCGTGCGTG
The DNA here is from genome assembly GCA_015708705.1 of Naganishia vishniacii ANT03-052. Lineage (NCBI taxonomy): Eukaryota > Fungi > Basidiomycota > Tremellomycetes > Filobasidiales > Filobasidiaceae > Naganishia > Naganishia vishniacii. Next base: position 196,301 of record MU158402.1, read on the forward strand.
GCGATACCGATGATTCGAAGACCTTGCAAGGCCGACATTCGCGCGGCAGGCGCAGCGTACAGCCAAAACATGAAGAAGGTCGACGCAATCGGGATAAACATGCCCTTTTGATAGGCAGCAAAGCCGTTGGCGGTTCCGACCATGGCGAATTCTCGAATACCCCATCGGATTTGCCGACCAGAGTAGTCACCGAGGCCGGATTCGGGCTGGAACGTCGGAGATGGTCAGTCTTCGGCCAATGCGCGCTCAAAGAAGGAATACTCACGTTCTGGAAATCGATCTGACCCTTAAAGTTGACAAAGGTAGACTCCATCAAATCGGCGGAGCCAGCGACGAACGAATTGTACTTGGGGACCAGAGCTTGGACGGCGATACCACTCGACTTTCGGGTGGCTTGGGGACCGGTCGGAAGCTGACCCTTGGCGGGCAAGAGTTCTCTCCAGTTGTCCTCGGCAAACTTGCCTGCCAATCGCATCTGCAGCTGCTTGTACTCCTCTGGGTACCTTTCGGCGTACTGCTCCATCGTCTTGTTCCATTCGGCTTCAGCAGCGGCGCCCTTGGGCTTGCATTCCTGGAAGTAGTCGTAGACCTTGGGCGGAATGACGAACTTTTCGTCTGGGCTAAAGCCGAGAGCCTCCTTGACGTGTCGGACGTCTTCGTCGCCCAAGGCAGCACCGTGGACGGCACCGGTGTTTTGCTTCTTGGAAGAGTGGCCGATGACGGTCTTGATGTTGACCAGGACGGGCTTGCCCTTCAAGGTCTTGGCCTTGTCGAAACCCTCAAGAATGCCGGCGAGCTAAAGGACCGTGTCAGGCAAGTTCGCAGCCGACCAGATGAAAAACTCACATTGTTGGATCCGTCTTCCACTTCAATCACATGCCATCCCTGGGCTTTAAGCTTTGCCGACGTGTCTTCGGAGAAGCAAGCGTCAATGTTGCCATCAACGGTGACAGAGTTGTTGTCGTAGATCAAGATCAAGTTGTCAAGACCCAGGTGGCCGGCGAGCGAGATGGCTGCAAACAAAAGTTAGTATCCGCAACAAGGTCTCGCAGTTGCGACACTTACACTCCTGGCCGACACCTTCCTGGAGACAACCATCACCGGTGAAACACCAAATCTTGTTGTCGACGACCTTGAGGTCATCCTTATTATAGGTTGCAGCCAACTGTTTGGAGGCCATGGCCATACCGACCGCATTGGAGATACCCTGGCCAAGGGGACCGGTCGTCACTTCACATCCGGGGTATTCGATTTCCGGGTGACCAGCAGCCATGGAGCCGCCCATGACCGGAGCGTGGTACTGCTTGATCTGGTCCATAGTCCAGGCTTCGTAACCGGAAAAGTGGAGGTACAGGTACTGCAAGAGACAGGCATGGCCAGCGGACAAGACGAACCCTGAAAGCGCAAGACGTCAGCGGGAACTGCGCAAATGACTAGACCACAACTTACGATCTCGGTTGAACCAGTCCGGGTTGGCAGGGTTGAAGCGCATCTCGTATCGCCAGAGAGCAAGGCCGATCGCGGCAGCGCCCATGACGGTACCGGGATGGCCACCCTTGTACTGTTGGCACAGGTCGGCAGCGAGACATCGTACGGTGTTCAAGACGAGCTGTTCCTCTTTGGGCTGTGGCGCAGGCATTGTTAGGGACCAGCTATCGGAAAGTAATGTCAGCCTACTTACAGAGGCAACCTTGTCGGTAACATTAGCATTCTTTTTCAAAGTTTCGGAATGGTGGCCGTTGGCATGAACGTTGGCGGCAATGGAAGGTGACATGTTGAAAGTGATTTGTAAGGAAGGTGCCTAGTTCTTGAGTGGGAGCAGGCGAACTCTGTTGAGTGCTTCGATGGTCGAGGTCGTCAAAGTTAGAAAACCCCGTCGAGATATATCTATGGTTACGACTTGCCAGGGCCACCCCGCGTCGTCAAGGTCAACATTTTGCTCTAGGGCAAACGTCCTCGACCGCGGCGGGTTCCCTGTATGACGGCTGGCTAGATGACCTTGTCGCGAGAATATGAGCGGGACGATTGGGCGGGTTGTATACTGGTTCACGGTGTGCATTCCTGTCAGTCCGTAAGCTTCTCGTGTTTCACCCAGGCCGAGCGTTAGGAGACGAAGCTGGAGACAAACGCGGGATTCAGCTGGGCGCTAGCAGAAGAACCGCCGAGCTCGCGGAGGAAGTGATAGTTAATACGCCGACCTCATTTCAAATGGGGACCCGGTTTGAGCAAGTACAGTTCCGGTATAACGGCTGAATGCTCAAATAACAGAGCTCACGACAGACACGATATTCAAGTGCGATGGTTCCAAGTCCACGGCGCCTGTCGTCTAGTCCTTGGTGAAGAGCCACCGACCCGGAGCCCCGAGCAGTCTCGCGACCGACGATGTTCGTATCTGCCGGCCAAACGGTCCTGCTGTCGTCTAAGCCAGCACGCACTCGACTGGTTTGGATATAACCAGCACTGTGCGTCAAGCCCGTCGTCTGCTCTATCTCGCAACCCATCAAGCTCGATCTCCATAATTACCACACGAACACGTCTATCGTCATGCCTGTCGCAACCAACGGAAACGGAAACCACGCCCGAGAGGTCATACTCATCACCGGCGCTGCTGGATGGCTTGGTGGCGTTCTCGCTCAGATCATCCGCAAAGATCCTGCTTACACTGATGCCCAGCTCATTCTGGCTGACATCGGTAAGTCGATTCTCCAAGCGTTATGGCACAACACTAACGTGTTGCGGTACCCAGTCGAACCCAAGGGGCCCAAAGGCGTCTCGGAAGACGACTTTGTCACCATCAAGGCTGACTTGGCTGAGCAAGCCGGCGTCGAATCTTTGTTTACCACACAACTCGGCCCTCCCTCGATCATCTACTGCCTGCACGGCATCATGTCGCGGGGCGCTGAAGACAACTTTGATTTGGGCATGAAGATCAACGTCGATTCCATTCGACTCGTGCTTGAGGCGGCCCGAAAGCACAAGGGTCCGAACGGGCAGCCGCCAAAGTTCATATTTACCAGCAGTATCGCCGTCTTTGGTGGACCTTTGGTAAGCACGAGGGCTTAGGCTCCTCCAAACTCCCGCTAAGGCCTACCTTGCAGCCGCATGAAGTTCTGCCCGAAACGCAAGCTTCCCCCGAGGGATCATATGGTTGTGGGAAGCTCATCGCCGAGCTGTTGGTCAATGAGTACAGCAGGCGTGGATTTGTTGACGGCCGGGTGGTTCGGGTGCCTACCATTGTCGTCCGACCAGGTAAGCCCAAGCTCTATCAACGCCTCAGCGGAGTAGCTGATCCTCCTGTGCAGGACTACCATCTCCCGCCACCTCTGCGTTCTTGTCCGGCATCATCCGAGAACCTTTGCATGGCGTCGAAGCCATCTGCCCAATCGGTGACTCTTTCGACGACCCCGCATTGGACGAGCTCGAGGCTTGGGTCGCGTCGCCCGAAAACGTCATCGAAAACTTTGTCATCGCCAGCAAAGTGGACACCAGCCAGTTCAAGAAGCACTCGAGGACTGTCAACTTGCCCGGATTCACCGTCAATATCAAGCAGCAGCTTGAGGCGTTGAAGGAAGTCTGTGGACAAGAGTGAGCTGCATCTCGAAGACGCCGTACGGCTGGAGCTGACGCCCTGTTCTTCAGAACCCTCGACCTGGTCAAGTACAAGAAGGACCCTGTGAACGCTCGAATCGTCGGCTCTTGGCCTCGAGCTTTCAACAACGAGTACTCGCTGTCTCTCGGCTTTGTCCTGCACCCGGGAGGATTCAAGCAGATCGTTGAAAACTTCAAGGCGGATGTCGAGGCTGGCCGAGCGTAATCCATGAATGTATCGTTTCGCGTTGTATCAAGGTAGTCAATCGTAACAAGGCCTTGTAGGCACTTGACTGTATACATATTGGGATTCTCCTTTGCGCGCTTGCTGGTATTCATTGCAGCCACACACAACCTGCGATAGTAGAAGCCGCTACAAGTAGCGGACAGTCGAATGTTGAAGAGTAGTCGCGCTCTAGGAGTATTTCCAGCAGCGAAACTGTCGTGCCCCATACAGCCTGGACATGTTAGTGGAATGTCCACGGACGCCTCTTATAGTCCTATATATCATATGCCTTGGCGATCACCCTGACCTCAATCGCTTTTGTCAAAGGTCTTCTTCAATCGCCATCCATAACTTGCCTCCTATCCGCCCTACATAAGTATGACAACAGAGGCAGGAATCACTCCCCTTCGTACTTCATATCATACACGCACAAATCCGTCGAACCTCATGCTAGCGGGCCTATAGAGGGGAGATTTGTCCTTGAACTCGTGATAACCTCTATCAGGTCTTGCTCAGCAAGTGTGGAACGAGAACATAATTCCATTTGACCTGGCAGCCATGTATGTACAACTGCTTCCAACCGCTCACACCATGTTTGCTCCCTAAGCCTTGCCCTTCGATCCCAGAAGATCGAAAAACTTGTCGCACACTTTACCATAGACTTCAGTAGCGGACTCGTAGATCTCGGGCAATGGTTCGTCCTTTTCCAATCCTTCCTTGATCCTGTTCATTGTGGGGTCTCGCGCCCACGAGTTGATATTGAACTGTCGACAGGAAAGGCCGTCAGTCGAGATCTCGGACTCGGAGAAGGAGCAGTACCTTTCGTGCTCCCGCCTTGACACAGTCGATCCACAACTGGTCTGGCAATTCATCGGTCCCGTGGAGAGCGATCTATATAGTTTGTCAGATCGACTGTTGCGTGGTTAGGCAGGAAGACTCACATAGTGATCGTTCCTCTTGACAATGGCGTGGAGTCGCGAGAGACTAAGGTCTCCAGGTGAGCACGTCATGCGATACAGGCGATACGACGCTACTCACAGCTTGAGGTCAAAGTTGGGAGGGTTGATATACTTTCCGTGCAGATTACCGATGCTGGGGGCTAGCAACGTCGCGCCGGATTCGCTCATGAACATCTCCGCCTTGGCATCGTTGGTCAACTGAGCATCCGAAACGACACGCAATCCGGCCTCTCCTCCTTCGAGCCGACCGAGTTCGACCTCGACAGCGACGCCTACTTTGGTTGCACGAGTGGTGTGTCGTCGACACTGCAGGAAGGGCGTAAGTCGATGGAGTGAGAGCACAAACGGAGTACTCACCTCTTCCAAGTTTTCCTCGTCGGTGTCAGCATGACTGGCATCCACCATGATCGAATCGAAAGCAGTCCCTCGCTCCGCAAATGTCAACGCCGTGTCGATGTCCTCTTCCGTAGTTGCATGATCCAGATGCACGGCAATGGGGACGGATGCCGAGTGGGCGAGGTTCAGACAGAATGCGAGGAACGGCTCTCCTCCCCAATCTAGAGATCATTGTCGAGGTGAGCATGCAGATGCGAAACGAGACCGGATCACTCACGCATCGTAACGGGAAACAGTTGCAGGATCGCTGGGGACTTGGCCTTTTCTGCAGCGCGAACAAGAGCAATGGCCGCAAGGGCGTCGTAGCTATCGTTCCACAATCAGTCATTCGACCAGCCAAATACATTCAAGACGGCGTACCAGGTCATTGCTGCAACACCATAGCCTTCCTGCTCCGCTTTCGCAAGGATTTGAAGGGTGCGGTTGTTGGTGAGGGTAGCGGGAAGCGCGTTTCTGGTCATACTGGTATGTTAGAAATATTGGGTTGAAACCTTGACTTTTCTCAGATTCGTGATCGATGTTGGCTTCCTAGACTTATAAGATGTCGCCCAGTTCACAGACCTCACCAACCGCGATGCTGGACATCGGAGCTCGCCGAAGCTGCTGCGCTGACCTTAACGAGGCGGCGGAGAACTGTGGCATTGTTCCTGGGGCCGTTGCCGGTGCTATCCTGCAGTCCGTTCAGGTGTCTCCTTTGCAGCCAAAGCGTGCGTGAGCTAGTGTTGCCACGAAACTCCAACCGCCGGAGAATATGTGACGAAGTACAGTCGAGCGATTCGGGACCATCGCGCCGAACAAGCTCGGAAATACAGCAACGGGATCTTGCCGGCCGAACTCAATCGGAAGGACATGTAGTGAAGTTTGGATCAGCTGTGAAGATTTATGGCCACGATTGCGTCTGCGCTTCTCCAGTCTATCAATCTCATTGAGATTCCTACTTACCATGTCCATATCGCCCTGACACCCCGCTGTGAAATGAGACGAACGCGCCACGCGGAAGGGCCCAGACGAGGCAGCTGACGAGCTGCTAGCTATAGTGAACCGCCGAGAGACTGCGGCAGCTTATACAAAATTTCGCGGATATCACGCCGTGGAATCTCATGCTTCATCTGACACACTGTATCGTCTGGGTTCTGGCAAATCGGCTGGCCATTGTTGATAGCTCCGTTCATTCAGGACGTTGCTGGTCGATGAACCTGCTCTACTGGGCTTTACCTCCGAACCAATGAGCCGGCGCGTGAAACCCAGAGTCGTTTGTCCCGGCGTCCCTACCTCTTGCGACCCAGGTTATCTGATTACGGCCAAATACCACAGCCGGTATGCATCTTTTGTGCATCCCGACGATTCCACCGTATTAATTTCGCAGATGTGTCTTTGTTCCAGTGAAACCCGGGAAGATAGCTCCTAAACTCGCCTGTCAACCATCAGCCCGGGCAGTCCTTTGTACTACGAGTCCCAAGGCGCTGGGTCTGCGTGGACTACCAGATCTATACCATTCCGTCTTCCAGTGTGGGGCCCTTGAAGATCTCCAACTCGCACTCAGGATATATGGACTTGCCATTGCAAGGATTCCTTATTGCCAGGGACATTAGGTTCAAGCTCCAAGTTCTCAAGCCAACTATAAAGCTTGAAGTCCACAATCCAACCTTTGCAAGATGGTCCTTTCCTACGACACCAAACCCACTGCAATGCACGAAGAATTCGCCATGGGATCCTTCAACGATGCCCGAGCTGAAGAGGTTGCGCCGTATGAGCCGGGAGGAGCTGAAGAAAAGGTGGGTGGCTTTGAATCGTCGTCGCGCCAGGGTGGCTACTAACAGTTGCTCTGCAGGCGTTTATTCGCAAGCTCGATTTCCGAATGATCCCCATCATTTGGTTCATGTATGTCATGGTAAGTATTCATGTCATTATGCGCGGTCTAGGATTAAATTTGCCACCCTTTCGTGCAGTCATACTTGGATCGAGCCAACATTGGGTATGTCGTTTTTTGCCACCCGGGCTGGATTCTCGACTTACCTCTGCATTTCCAGTAACGCCAAGACGGGTGGTATGGAGAGGGACCTGAAACTCACCAGTACCCAGTAGTAAGTGCGTTGTGCGTCTTCCAAGCCTGTCGTCTAATTATGCTCCCCTAGCTCCATCGCCCTCCTGGTCTTCTTTGTAAGTGTGACGTGCAGCCTAGTAACGGCCCGCTCTTATCCAAGGTCTCTAGGTCGGTTACGTGATTGGTGAAGTGCCGTCCAACATGATTCTCGTCCGAGTCAAGCCCGCCATCTACTTGCCAGCTTTGATGTTTACGTGGGGAGTGATCTCCATGTGCCTGGCCGCCTGCCATTCGTATAAAACGCTGGCCATCGTGCGATTCTTCCTCGGTCTGGTTGAAGCCGGTTTCGCACCCGGTATCTTGTTCTTGCTGTCGTCATGGTACCGAAAGAACGAACTTGCAACTCGATTCGCCCTTTACTACACCGCGTCCGCCTTTTCTGGTGCTCTGGGCGGTCTTCTCGCAGGCGCTATTACGGGTAACCTCAACGGGAAGGGTGGCCTCGCCGGATGGCGTTACTTGTTTTTGGTAAGTAGCTGCCGAGCCCTATTGGCGGACTAGAGACTAATTCTACCTTTCGCCCACAGATTGAAGGTGCTGCTACGGTTATGTCAGCAGGAGCTGCATGCTTCGTCCTTCCCAACTTCCCCGCCACCACCAAATGGTTAACCGAGCGGGAAAAGTTCCTTTGCGCTGAACGACTTCGCGCGGACGGTGTCGGAGCCACCCAAGGCGCAGATGAGACTCTCGGCCACGGCAAGGCCTTCAAGTCGGTTCTCAGTGACTGGAGGACTTACGTACGTCGGCGTGGAGTTTGGTTTCCTTTCTGGGCGATTTGCTGACCTTCCCGGACGCGCCTTAGATCATGACCTTCCTTTTCATGATGGTTACGGGATCGCAGTAAGATCTTTCAACCCTCAACAACCTCGTGGCTTCCCGCTGACCCTATCGCTCCCTAATAGAACGATCCAATATTTTATCCCAACCTTGGCGGCGAATATGGGCTACAAAGGGACAACTGCGCAGTATATGACGATCCCCGTGAGTATAAAGGACTGAGACTGCGACTAGCCCCTGACACGTCTTCTTCAGATCTACATGGTCGCTATCGTTGGTATCCTGACGATTCCCATCTCATCGGATCGATTCAAAGAGCGACCCTTCCATATCGCCATTTCCATGGCTGCCGGCGCCGGCTGCTTCGCCGTACTTATGGCAACGCAAAACCACAAAGTACAATACGTGTTCCTCTGCTTCGGCGTTGCCTTCATCTACGCCAACGCCCCGCTCGTCCTTGTCTGGACCAGTAACATTATCTCCTACCCAGCCGAGAAGCGAGCGATCACGCAGGCATTTGTCAACGCTATGGGTAATAGGTCAGTTTTTTTGTCCGATGTTTTCCCAATGTTCCGCTGCTGATCTGTACTCGTCCCGGTGTCTCCCAGCGCCTCCATCTACGGAAGCTTTTTATGGCCCAAGAAAACTGGTCCCAAGTACACCATGGGTTTCGCCGTCACCCTCGGTATGCTGGCGGCATGTTCCATGGGCGCTCTTGCTATGCGATTCCTCAACAACAAGTATCCCTACCACTTTGAGATGCAGGCACGACGACAGGACGTCGAGATGCCCGAAGAGATGGGCACCGGCGCCAACACACCGATTGAGAAGTCGGAAATCATTCACCGAGACTAGGTTCCTCGACACACTGCACTCTTGTATCAAAGGACATGCGCTCGTGAAGACTCGGTCGCATGGGCGAAAAGTGAAATAGTTTTGGCCCAACGGCTACATTGTAACATGCATAAGATTTCCAATTGTACCATGTGGATGAGTGATACGATAATGCTTAGGTTATGTGATAAAAGCTTTTCTATTTGCCTTGATATGAGGACTCTCCCAAATGCTTGGTCATCTCAAAATCCTAAGTGAATGTAGCCTCAAAAGTTAAGGTTTCATCGAAGTGGCTATCTGTCCGGTCCAACATGTCGACGAACATCGTCCAAGTGGTCGCATGGTCAGATTGCAAAGGCCCAAAACCAACCCGGGATGCAGTAGGGTCGCTGTCTGAGGGGCCGGTAGATGCCCGATAGACGAACGTCGTTCGTTTCGCCCGGAATATCTTCACATTGATCGCGATAAGATATGCGTTTCATCTGAACAATAGATTTGATGCATCTGCCCGATCACCACAAGGGTCCTCTGAAGTTGACAAGTATGCATCTCTCAAGGGACCTCCGTCTACTCCTCGTTCGTCCGACACACCAGCTATATTGAACGCGAACGTCTATTACTGATGGAGCGGAGAGGTGATTTAGTGAAATTTAACCAAACAACGCATGAACGATCTCACCGAAACATGACGACCTCCAACATCCAAGGACCCTTACGTTTCAGGCAAGTCATTCGGCATTCGTACCACCTCCTATCGCTCGAAAGATTTAAGCTCACCTCGTCCTGGAGTCTCCGGTAACCCCCGGCATCGGATTCCCTCTCGGCATGGCACTCTTGCATCGGTACCCTCAAGCCATCATCTTTCCCAGAGCACGAGACCCTTCTTCTGCCGACGCCTTGAACCGTCTTTCCAGTCAAAAGCCAGACGTACGAGTCATTCAGTCGATCGCGGATGACGAGGATAGTCCCAAGCAGGTCATTCGAGAAGTCAAGAAGGTCGTTGATCATTGGACATTGTCGTCGAGGATGCCAGTGAGTCGTGCCGCTGATACTCCTCTGCCGCTCGGAGCTCACGGACATCGTCACTACGCATCAACTCCCCCGTCGACCTCATCCACGCTAAAGACACCAAGTTCTGCAAGACCGCCTTCAAATAACACCCTCGGTTCCCTCCACCTCTACCAAGCCGCCTATCCCCTATTGTTGGAATCTCGAACGGCGGACCCGACCCTTTCTTCACCGAAAGTCTTTATCACCTCGTCCCAGGTCGGATCTACGAGCGCAGTACCTTCACAGTATGACAATGCTCTTACAACGCAAGCAGAGCCGCGGTCACCTACCAACTAGCGGTCTTCATCACCAGACCGAAGCGTTCACCGCGGTAGTCATTCCGTTTCATCCGGGTAAGACAAGTCACAAGGTGCTTGTCGCCAACAACTGATCGTCATTCGCTTTCGCCGCGTCCTTTCCCCTTGATACGGCACCTCAAACGGCCTGGCCATCACCGACATGTCGAACAAGAGTGTGGCTCACGCGGTTCTCGGACATCGATCAATACCGCAATGCCATCACCCATGTGGCATGTGTTGCCGAGAATGAAGACTTGATCGCCAAGTCAGCTCGCGCGGAGCACGGTGGAAAGTTTCGGGGACGCGGCTTCCTCGATCTGATCCCGTGGCAGACGAAGTGTGGTCGGTTGACGGCCTGGAATGCCGAAGCGCTCTTCGCTTCCTCCTCGATGTCATGCAACTAAAAGCTCTGCCCTGCAACAAGCCAAACACAAGAATCGGCAAGCGCACGCCATCGAGCGAAATCACAAACACCGCACTGTCCCTCACATCCAAAATGTTCGTATCACGCTCCTTGCCGGAAAATACAACCATACATGCAAATACCATAACCCTTATCCAGCAAAGACATCCACCAAAATGGTCAGAATGCCAAGGATGATCTCTACGCCGATAAGAACAATGACAATGGTTTCCAAATGTTCACCGTGACTACTGTTGACGCTTTCCTTTAGCAAAGTCAGCATATCTTGGAGAACCTGGTAGTGTTAAAAGGGTCAGTATTGCGATCGCGAACTAGAAGATCGGTACTTGCCTCGACACGAGCGTTCAGCAAGTCGATCCGTTGGTTGATTTCCAGGTAACTTCGTGCCGCTTGATACAGCGGCTCCAAATCAGGGTATGTCCAGAAGAGTTCCTATATCGAACGTCTCAACAAGTTTCTAGCATTAATTCGACATCGACTAACCGGTGAATCCAGGATGGAACCACCCCAGTTGATTCTCAGAATAAACAGACTTCCGATTTGCTTCATAATCTCTTTCCGGGGCATCTGTCCGAATTGCGTTGGTCCCACGGCTCTTTGTCTGGAACAGCGAAGAACGTACCCCGATCTTTCCCGTTTCTGAAAGCGACCTTGGCAAGTCCTTTGTCTGATCTATTGTGCCAGCGATGAGTTCCTCAAACAGGGAAATCTTTACGGATTGCGATAACGCGTGAGACAAGGACAGTTTCGTCCTATACCAGGCGACTGGATTAGCAAGTGCCCAACGATCAACGCCGACTAGCACGAACATAAACGAGGACCCTTTGCGCAACGTGATGACGTCGTTGTATATTCTGTATTGACGATCAGCATTGAATCTGCCAGGATAAGCGGACGACACGCACCGAGAATAATTTGCGTAATAGAAATTAAGATCCTCCATCTCGATATCCTCGACGTTCAACTTTTCAATTTCGAATCTCCGCCTGGAGAAAGGGTCAGTCGGGCTGTATCCGTTCCATCCTGGGTTCACTCACAAGCTAGCCAGAACACGCTTCTCCTCCTTTTCCGTCATTCCCCATATGACGACCGTGCCATACTCAAACACAAACAGATCCGGCACCCATTCCTCGTCCGCATCGTCCTCTTCCCCCTCCCAATCACTTCCGTTGGTATCATGAATCGAGCCCTTTGAATGTCTCCTCTTGGGCGGCTTGTCCCCCGCCAGTGCCGAGGGGCGAGTCTTGAATCCAGTCACGCGGCGTTGCCTAATCGCTTCAGCCTCACGCGCAGCCGATTCAGAATCGTCGAAGCGCTCTCGGTCGTGCAGCTGGTGTTCCCTCTTGTGCGCAAGAAGGGCTTCACTCTCGTCGATGCCCTCGGCGTGCGATCCGCAATGCATGGTGTTCTCATCTAAACCGCACACGGATGGTAAGATCAGTATCACAAACAGTCCGAATGGCTTGCTTACCATCACGTCCGAGACCAAGAAGATCCGCTTCGGGAACATCAGTCGCCTTTGAGTTCATATTCACGTTTCCTGTGCTTTTCCGTCTTTGTCGCGTGGACGTTGACGTGAGAGTCTGCATCGACTGCGTCAGGAATGATGCGGGAGGGAGGTATGGTGTATGCAGGCAGTCTGTGTCGAATAAGCGGGGATTGCATCGATACGCAGAAGGCCTCGCAGACAACCAGGCCTGTAGAGCTGGCAGATTGAACCCTCTGTGACTAGGTGATGAGCGCGAACTCGGGTTGAATCCCGGGACTTGGACTTACGCTGCGGTACAATACGCTGTCACTCGCGGGAGCTTGGACTTTTCCGTTTTTGTCAGACGCATGGCGTCCCTCCTTGCCGATCCGGCAGGAATCTGCGAAAGAGCGGTGTAGAACTGTCGAACGGGATTATCAATACTCTGGCCGTGTTCGAATACATTTTGGAACTTACCTCGACGCCTTCTGGTTCATTTTGCCCGTTAATCGCTGCAGCCTTCGCTCCTCTCTTCGGTCGTTCTGACGCTTCGGCGTCTATATCACTATCATCCTCCTCATCTATTGGTTCGATCGGCGTCGTAGTCGAAGGGAGAACTTTGAGCTTGTTGGCTGTTTTGGACGTTCTACAACATCGCCCGAGCAGGAAACCCGAGATGGATCAGCGTCCAAATAGGTGAATCCTGTTGCGGGATTACTAACCTCTGAGGACCTCTCGACTCCTTCTTCGGTGCAGGAACGGCGCCCGCTTGTGAAAACGGAAGCGGTAACGTGCCCGCCGCCGCGGACCCGGTGGCCTGCAGATTTGACGTCCTATTCGTTGAGGCCATGATGGATATACTGCTGGTATGGCGGGATATACCGGCTGTGATGAACCTACGACAAGGTTATCATGATGACGATCCACAGTTCGTGAACTCGGAAATCGCGCCAAGACACGTGAAAGACGAGTTGCCCAGAGTCGGCTGAATCACTGGAGCATAGAGAATGAACCCTGGTGATACCTCTGATACCGCTGGCATTGTCGATGAACATAAGCTGCTATGCATACCGCCCAGCTCTCATCCGAAAGTCCTCCTGCCAATTCAGCGGCTGCATTCATCTAGATGCAAGGGGGGATTTAAGACTGTCGACGGCAGCCGTAGGGGATACGATACGCAAACGGCGGACTGGTACTATACGCGCTCTCACGAAGACTCTGTCCAACTGTTAAGCCCACGGCTCACAGTGTTATACCCTCATGGCAAATCGGAAACTAGTGTATACTCGCTATCATTCTCGCTCCTCAGGTAAAGTCTGATTACACAATGACCGTTCAAGGAGTTGAAGCAGTCAATTACCGCTGCTATACCCAAGTGAGACACTCGCATTTCACTTGCGCTATGACCTGCCTGCGGCGTAAGATGCGCGGCTTCCCCGCCGGGACACCCGCGTTGTATACAGGTGACTGTGTTAACTCCGGTGGTCTTCGAGTCTCCGGACTATATATGACTAGTAACCATGGGCTTTGCACTCGGTGGGCAGCACAACAGTCAGCCAGACCTTCTCGAATCCAGCAGGATAACGCTGTCTATATCATCCATCATCCGAGGACTATCGAACAGCACAATCTCCTACAGACTCCATTGTGCTTACCATCAACCACCCTACAGCCGAGTCAGTCCTGCTCACCTCAGAAACACCCTCACTATCGCCTGGCGGATACTGAAACGTGAGCCATGACAACAGCATCCGATCTCCAAGAGGGAAAGACCGTGCCCGATCCCGGTGTGGCCGGTCAAAGCCTATCCCCTGGTAAGTACTACCGCCCGCAACGACCCTCAACGAGACTCATCTCGCCAGCCCCTTATCCAGCCCTCGCAGATGTTCCTGTGCTCGACCTCTTCTCCCTTGCAGGAAAAGCAGTCATCGTCACAGGAGGTGCTCGCGGACTCGGTCTCTGCGTTGCTACGGCCTTGCTCGAAGCGAAATGCGCCCACGTCTACTGCTGCGATGTTCTCGCCCAGCCGAACCCAGAGGAATGGGCAAAGGCCAAGCAGGTCACCCGGCAGTACAAGGGCGGGATCTCGTATACGCAGCTGGACATCACGAATGCCGAGATGGTCAACACGACATTTGAGAGGATCTACGACGAGTCCGAGCACGAGGTTTATGGGTTGTTTGCTGCCGCTGGGATCCAACAGATGACGCCGGCATTGGATTATACACCTCAGGATTTTAGGAGAATAATGGACGTCAATGTGACGGGTAGGCATTGGAATTGGGTATTATGCTGGCTGGTCTGACTCGCCGTCTCTAGGCACGTTCTTCACCATTCAAGCTGCTGCTAGACAAATGCAGAAGCATAGAATAACCGGGAGTATAGCGATTGTTGCAAGCATGTCTGGAACCATCGCCAACAAAGGTAAGCCGCAGGAGGACCTTGAGAAGGGCGGGCACTGACCCATGCAGTCTAGGCTTGACTTGCCTCGCTTACAATACCAGTAAAGCGGCCTTGCTGCAAATGTGCCGCAGTGCAGCCGCCGAATGGGGCAAATTTGGTATCCGGGTCAACGTGAGTGTCCGGACCCTGTCAACGTCGCCGGTCGACTGATTACGATGCCTTGCGCTACAGACGCTATCCCCTGGATACATAAGGACCGCAATGACAGATATGCTCCTTGCAGAACGTCCAGACCTAGAAGAGGAATGGCTGCGTGGATCCATGCTGGACCGGCTGTCGACGCCGGATGAGTTCAGGGGACCCGTTCTCTACTTGCTCAGCAGGGCGAGTAGTTTCATGACGGGTGCCGACTTGATTGTGGATGGTGGACATACCGCTTACTAGGGCGTGCTGAAGAGGGGGTGTTATGAAGAGCCTCAAGGTTGTACGAGAGCCATTTGGTGTGACATAGTATGTTTCAACAAGGTGATTTCTGATGATACAACCTTGGCATGGTAGATGGCGAAATGATGATACGCTCCTACTTCTTGTCCCTTTTATCTTTCTTGTCAACGGCGACTCCGGTCGCTTGTGCTGTGCGTTTGGCCAGGATTTTATGGAACGCCTTCTCCAACGCGTTTGCGGCCTTGGTGTAAGAATTGTCGTTGGAATGGCCATTATACTGTTTGCAATTGGCGACGATCAACTTGACGTCTCGCGTGAACTCTTCGAGATCTTTGTAGTGGTTTGATTCGAGCTTCAGCTCCATAGTCTGGAAGTCTGTCACGATGCAAGTTAGCGGAATCACGGCAGCGTTATGACGGTTGCAGCTTACCCATGGGTACTGCGATCACGTCGTAATAGTCTTTCACAACAGACCTGTCAACGGGTTTCACAAATGGCCAGGCATTGGGATCGTCAACTAGATCGTTCAGAATCTGTTGGAATAGAACATATTGAGGCGGTCGTATCGATGTCCGTAGGCTGTCAGAGATCCAACTTTAGCGTGTAACTGGAGGTCGATCTTCCGGGTGCTTACAGTTCGTCCATCTGCGCGTCCCAACCACTCTCGACTGAAGGCAGATGGCGTAAGTCTCGGTTCAGTCAGCTACAAGTATGCAGACCTACCGAGACCGGGAATATTTTCTTTCGCCAAAGTGATAGTTTCTCCCGGCTTTCGATTCTTGAATATCGCAAGGCCAGGCCGAACGACATGCGATCGAGATATTGTCTGGATTTTGGCTAGGACAGCCTGCTTGAGGCTTTAGCTCCTGAACCTTGCGGCGAGAAATTTCTGACGCACAGCTTTCTGATCGGCCAGCATTTGATGCACCTCTGTATACTTGACTCTCGGGATCATTTTGCACTGAAGAATGGCATTTAGTGGTGCACGAACGTTGGATCCGACACCAACTGACCATCATCAAATTTGCAGAGTCATAGTCTTTGATGTAGCCCACCCATCTCTCCCTTGGGAACGTGATCTCCTTGCTGAAACCCTATATATCTCGTATCAGCCTCCTCTCGTAACAGACCGAAGGCTTATGAAGCAGGATGGACATACCTGTTTTTTGAAATACCCAATAGCGTAATTATCTGCATATGTAAGGAAATGGGTGATTGTCGGGTGCGCTTTCCTGACATAATCCTTGACGTAATTCATGAGAAATGATCCGTATCCCTGGAATGCACGGACTCAGCAACTTTCGTGGTTAGTGGCACATCGAGACATACTCTGATCTGCTCAGTGCTCTCCACGGCACAAAACACAATCTCTGCAAAGTTCCTGCTTTCAAACGGACGATAGCATATTCCTCCGACGACACGCCATCCTCGCTTGACAATGGCCATAGAGTAATGCTTGTCGTCCAACACCAAACGAGTAATGTACTCTCTCGGCATCTTGGGTAATTGTCTTTGAAAGAGATTTTTCAGACCGACCAGGACAATGGAGCTGACGGCGGACGGTTCGGATGATGAGACAACGGGAAGCTTGATGTACCCCTTTTCGTACTCGACCATGGCAGACTTTGGCGGTAGTTTTTCCTGAGATCGCCGGTTGATCAGATTACAGTATCTGCTGCACGGCCACAGTAACTTACAAACTCGATATCGGCCCAGTCATCCACGTCATCCAGATCATCAATACCCAAACTGTCTGTAAGCTTTTCCGCGTCGTCCATATCGATGGACACTCCATTGGTCAAACTGTCGACCAACTTGTCCTCTTCCGATGCCGTTAGCTCGTGGGCGTTGGACTTCGGCTCAGTGTCGAGCGTTGCGGAAGGGGGAGGCTCCGTCTGGCCATCGACGTCCAACGTGACATCGGCGGTCTCGTCAACATCCCCGTCTTCGGCGTCATTCTCCCGCTTCTGTAGCACGTTTCCGTCGTCATCCACAATAGCGTCCCCGTCTATTTTCCGCACAATTGATACTGGCTCTCGAGATTTGGAGGCTGCTTGTTTCCCTGCGCCCTGCCCTCCCGACTTGCTTCCGGATTCACCTCCCGTATCGGCCTTTGTCTTGAGTGGTACCCGCCCCGCAGGCCCCCGCTTACCAGTTTTGCTGAGGCGTAGGCGTTTGCTGGCTGCCTCATCCTCGTCATCATCATCCTCATCGTCCTCGTCGTCTGCCTCGCCGGTCGGTGCAATTGGCGTATTATCCCCCGCTGAGGGAAACGCTACGAGCTCGGCAGAATCTGGTATGCCTTCCGAGTTCTCCCTGTCATCCAGAGTGCGCTTAAGGGCCTTACCCGTTTTTGGAAGTCCTTTGAGGCCAGTAGTTGCTATTGTGGGTACAGTCTTGGAAGCGTGCTGTGCTCGGAAAGGCTCGAGTTGTCTGAACGAACCAGGTTTGTCAATCAGACGGCACGGTGATATACCTATCGGATCCTCACTTCAGCGTTCCTTTGATTTCTTCGTTCATGTACCTGAAATCCAACAATCTACCCATGTCCTATAAGCCGCAAGCAACGTGTTATTATCGGGTCTCAATCCCGCCTTTGCGTGCATACCTCGAGCATCTCCTCAGCGCGATGCGCAACTCTCCTTCTCCGTTGCAGTTCATCCTTGTCCACTTCCTTTGTCGGGTTTGCTGTCTCGGTCATATCGACAGCCTCTGGTATCAAGGCTAGCGTGTGGCCACCTTGCGCGGTACCATCCCCTACGTTGACGCCACCTTTCCGCCATCCACATCCGCATGCGCCGCAGGTCTCCCAAAGCCTTTCCTGTTGTATCCCCTTTGCCGAAGAGTCAAGCTTTTCGAGGCCCTGTATATCTATGCCCTCTCCGGTAGCGTCACTGATATTTCCTATAGTGGGATCCACCCAAAGCACGATACGACAGGCTTTATCTACACCTTCTGGTACGTTCTCCGGGCCACCGGTGTTGGCGTATCCTGGAGGCTTCAACCCCTCACAATGGCACCCTTCCGTTCGGCATGCCAAGTACCGAGCGAGCTTGATCTGTCGCGTCGCTTCCGAGAGGTACTTCAAGGGTAGACAAGATGGCGGATACGTGTATACGTTGGGGGATGACCCTTCCCCGGATGTTTCTGGTGGGTCGAGGTATAGTGGTTGCTTCGGATTGACGGAGATCTTGACATGGGCCTTTCCATGTGATTTAGCAGTTGCTGACATAGCATCGTCGAATAACGGTGTCTCTCCTGTCTCCTCGTCACTGCTGCTAGAGCTGTCCTCTTCTGAGGAGTGGTCCATGGTCACCGTCGGCACGCGATCGACGGTACCTTTTGATCTTCTTGTCACTTGCGCTTTGCCGCCGGAAGCTCTCGGTGCAGGGATAGCACCTGGCGGGCCTGGATGCTGCACGCGAACAGGAGAAAGAGCGGTGTCGATGCCTTGAATCTCCCTACGAGGATACGACGTGTCCCTAACTTCATCTTCCTGCATCGATATCTGTCGTCCCGACTCCCTGTCTTCGGCGCTGACACCGACCTGTCCAGTTTGAACTCCTGCCAATGCAGCCTGAAGTCGCCTTCCCGCTGCTCCCTGCCCCCCAGTCGTCAGTCCAGCATCAATCCTCGCTTGCGCCGCCTTTTTCACTATGGCCGGTGTCGTGGGTGTATCTGGCGGCGGACTGAGTTCTACAGAGGACATGGA
Source organism: Naganishia vishniacii ANT03-052 (assembly GCA_015708705.1). NCBI lineage: Eukaryota > Fungi > Basidiomycota > Tremellomycetes > Filobasidiales > Filobasidiaceae > Naganishia > Naganishia vishniacii. Next base: position 214,985 of record MU158402.1, read on the forward strand.
CGACGTGTCCGACAGTGCTTGTGATGGAGACCTCGCACGGTTGCGCCGTGTGGTCATGCTGATCGCGCTTGACCGTCTCCTCTTCTCGCCATGGCCTGTTGGTGTTTGAGCCATCTGAGCGGAGAGACGAGGGAGGTCGCCGTCGCTGAGAAAGGAACTTCAAGTGCCGTGGTGAATGTACTCGATGTGAAGGATACTCTAGGTAGCTGGATCGTTATAGAACAAGTGGAAATGTGCCAGAGGTACGATCGGAATGAAACAACTAGATAAAAGGACATCTTCTTGGTAAATATAGGATTTCTGTCAAAGACATTCATCTCGACAAGGCGCTTTGCCGGAGTGGTTAACGGGACAGACTTGAATCCAGCATTCAATGCCATCTGTTGGGCTCTGCCCGCGCAGGTTCAAATCCTGCAGGCGTCGATATTTTTGGTTTAGGATTTTGCGTCAGGTGACGGCTGTGACGAGCATCGCTGGACTGAAGCGTTGCGCCCCTTTTGCTCTCGACTACCCATAACCCATTGCCTATTGGCAGTGCAGCTCATCATACTCTGCTCAATTCCCATCGCACTCACGTCTTCATGTCAAACACCGCAACCAGTCCAGGCCCTCAGTTGCGTCTCCTCTGCTCGCCGGTTGTGGCCAAATTGAACCTATCTTTCTACTGAGAGCGCTATGCCAACCAATTCCTACACGATCACTCGCTACACACTGTCATAGACCGACCTTGATCAGGCGATGACCATTTGCTGCAGGTGAAAGACGACGAGGAGTCGGCAGTTTGTTAATTGATTCTTGATTTTCGCATATTGGATACAACGCTTGCGCCTCTACTGCCTCTATCTTACTATTAGTCCTATCACATTTGGTACATAAAACGGTGCAAATGCGGAAGAACAGACATTGCTGTGGAACAGCAGACACCAACCAAGGTCAGCAACGGTTCTGCCAGGTCTCGAAGCTAGAAAGTGTCACTCACTCAGTGGACCTGGTGCAATCCCTCCCTACCATGTAAGAGGCTCCTTTGAACCCTGACCGAGGAACTTTCCGCCAAGCTCAGTCCGAGTGGACTTGAGGATCAAGTCGGCAAATTCAGCACCGCTCTGTTCTGGACTTATAGCTTCCGGGAGGGATTCCAAGTGAGGGTTGTTGGCGTTCATATCGGTCATGACGAGGCCTTTAGATGCAAGAAAGCCGTTCAGGTTTACAGAACAGGTTGAAAAATGCACTAGGCGAGCTTACCGGGATGATAAGGCACGATGATAGCACCAACCTCCTCTGTCTGATGATGGATCGAGAGGGCCAAGTAGTTGACTGCGGCCTTGCTCATTCCATAAGGGGCGACGATGAATGACGAGTAGAAACTGCCCAACGTGCCGAGGGCAGAGGAAGTGATGAAGAACTTGGGCGCAGAAAGGTTGGTGTTCTTCTTGCGGGACTCGATCAACAGCGGGTACGTGGCTTGGTAGAGGTACAAGGGTCCGAGGGTGTTGACTTCAAACATGCTTTTGTATTCAGCAATGTCGCCAGTATGAACCGGTGTGACGCCACCCGCAATACCTGTGAAATGCTCTTTCGTCAGTACATGTGCGCCTCGAATGGGAAAGAGGCCCACTTACCGGCATTGGCAACAACAATGTCTAGATGGTCCGTCACCTTCTTCACCTCTTCGACTGCCTGCTTGTTACTCTCTTCATCATCTGCAATCAACTTGATAACGTGGATGTTGGCGTTCTTGCTAGCAAACTCGTTCAAGGCGGTTGCCGAGGTGGGGTCTCGAGCTCCGGCGAAGATGATGGCGTTGGGTTGCCTCCCCAGGATGGAATAGACGAGGTGCAAGCCGATCCCACGGCTTGCTCCGGAGACTGCATAGAGGGAGGTTTCAGCTCTAGACCCAAAAGATATGGTTTCAGCTTATCTACTCACTGAGAACGTAAGGTCCCCGAGAGTCAGTGGTGTCGATGGTCATGTTGGGATTTCAGGGGAGGTATTCGTCAAGGGTATAATTGGTGTTGGTTGTTGTGGGATCGCCTGCCGTCGATGATGGTGATAAGATCCAAAGTTGTTGCTCCCTGACATTTCATTTATAGCTATTGAAGACGCAGGCCTCGGAAATACCTCGCTTCGCCGTTGCCGGTGACAGCGTGTTGGTCATCGGTGGTTCCGCAAATACCTCCACATCATCAGGGGATCGCGGATTGCAATTGAATTGTAATACGAGTAGAAGTTTGATCTGGAAGGATGTCAAGCTTGACATAGCGGGCTAGTCAGCTGGCTCGTCATATTCGTCGAGGACATCAGCAATGCGTCTAAAGGGTTGAGTAGTTCTGGTTGATTCATCATCTATCTTCGCAATGACAAATCGCTCGTGATATCTAGCTTGCACGAATCACGATCGATGCGGAGAGAAATCGGACCGAGGGGATGAGCCATCCCTTCAGGTGATTTGCTGATGATCAATAGTGTGGGACCATGTGCGATCAATAGCCAATCCCCCACGCAATGCACCAGGTTCGCCCCTGCATGCTCCGCCCCGGCTGCTTTGCGGGGCGGTCGTTGTTACACAGAGAAGTCGACATGGACAACCGACAGAGAGCCACAGCGGACAATTGACAATGTAGTGCAAAAGACACGAGGCGACCTTCCTCTCACGAAGGCGACGTTGAGTTTACAGGACTATGTTTATACGCTATAAGTACCTGGGATATTTCGGCGCTGATGTATGCGACCGCTCTCCGACACTTTGCCGCGAGCGTCTCGGAGGGCTAGCTGAATTGCATTCCTCCAGATAAGAGGGCAAAGTCGGCCGAGTTCAGAAAGTCGATGTTGTAATCGTCAACCGAGTATCGAGATAACAGGTCGCCCAACGACCCTGGTTCTGTTGAGCCATAAAGATCAGCCACGAGTCATATTTCTCCTTGCAGAATCCAACTTGCCTCCTTCTGCTGGAACATTCACGTTTGAGCCGGCCGAGGGACTGTGAGCCGAGAGGCCAGCCATGAGCGCCTTGAAGTCGGATCCTGTAAAGTAGTGTGTTGAGTCTCGGCATTGCTAATTCAGCGGCCAACGAGCTAACCTGATAGAGCTCCTGGCTCGGTGAAACGGCGCAGGACACCCGTGTCCGGAACACTGACAAACGTCGGGATATCCTCCGAGCTCTTGTCGAAATCGATTCCGGAACGAGTGAAACCTGGTCGGGACTATTGATTTAGCAAACTCTCCCGCTGATCCCCATGGTCACTTACCGGCCGCCCTCTTCTGCAGCACATACAGCATCACACCAGCGCCCGCCCATGCACTTTCAAGCTTTTTCAACGCATTCACGATCACCTCGAGATTCTGCTTGTCAATGAGATGTAGGAAAGCCTCGGAAGATCCAGACGCTCGACTGGGTTCGGAATCCAGCTGGAATTCGGATGTACGCATCTCATGTACGAACGCGAGACCAGCGACATATAGTGCTTGCGTGATTTGAGGGGTCGAGATCTAGAGCAATGGGCTTGAGGAATACTCACTCTGAGAAGGCTAGACGACATACGAATGATATCGGACTACCGAGATCTGCAAATACGATGCATTCGCAGATCGTCCTCGCACAAGTTAATGATAGCTTGATCGACCGCTGCATGCCTTGGGACATTGGTGTATCCGCTCCATTCGGTGAGGTCAAAAGTGCCGGATGATACAGCAAAGCGAGGACGGCATTCGCTGTCAAACGGTATGTATCAGAATAATGCAAATCAAACTCGGAAGATCACTCACCCATGCAGTGTAAAGCCAAGAACACCTGTGCCATGGGTCCATAAGGTTAGGTGAATACCTCATTCCAAGACCTCCCCTGACTTACCCCTCCTTTATGTTCGCTAACCCAGAACTTGAAATTCGTCGTGGACCACACAAGGTTCTCTGGCAGCTCATTGTAGAACTGGACAAGGTCCGTCTGCAGAGTTTGCATTCGTGATGCCAAATCACGTTCCAGTGGCGCACCGAGTGTCTTCGCGGCGCCCCGATTACCGTTGAGCAAATCCCTGTGGCAATGAGGTCAGGCTTGACTTAGGGTGGTTACTAAGGCTAACCAGACGCACGATATTCTCCCTGCAATGACCATCAGCTTGACCAGCGCCACGAATGGTTCCGGTTTCGCTTGCCGGATCATACCCGGCGGTAGCGGGGCTGGTATCAAATCGTCGTCAGTCGGCAGAGGAAGTTCCACCATGTCCTCCCGAATCTATAACCGTCCAGTGTCGGAATATGTCTTGTAACTGCGAGCACGAGTTCGCACTCACCGTACAGAGCCTGCCTGTGCTAAGTGATAGTAGGCGATCTTGCACGAACAAGGACCAAAACAACAGCTTATTCCTGGTATAATGATCCTTGTCTTCGAAAATCTCTGGTGCGTCCTTGTACGATCCCATATGCTCGGCCATCCGACTGGCGAGACCTAGGACGTGCTATACTCGGGAGGACGATTACTTCTCGTCGCAGGATGAACTGAGACCACTTACCCAGTAACCGCTTTCAGAGTTCTGACCAAACTCGCACTGCGACAAGACGACCAAGGCGGTTACGGCGTCCGTCGTCGGTAATCGTAGTGCTGGGACGAGCAGCTGCATCGCTTTCTCCGCAAACACGTCGCCAGCCTGATGAGAAGAAGGGGTTCAGCTCGTCGTCCAGCGGGACTCGACTGTTTGCTCACATTCGCATGGTATAGCTTGTCAGTGCTCGCAAACCTTGCCGATATTGCGCAAAGCGCTGCAAGAAATAGGTTAGCATGGGATCCAGTGACACCGTTTCTTTATTACCCACCATTCAGCAAGAAAGCCGACATAGTCCCATCTGCCAACCTAGTCTGCAGTCTCAAGCGTTGGATACTGGGGAAATGTTGGGCCAAAGAATCGAAAAAGACTTCGAGCAACGGCTCATATACTTCCTTCGGAGGCATGTCGGATTCGTCAAACGCTACCAACGCATAAGGGCTTGGTGGGTGGAGGAGCGCTTTATCGTCAGACGGTTGGGCTGGTGGGCCTTGTACGACTTGCGGAGACGCAAGATCAGAAAGGGTGTCGGGTTTCAGCCGAAGTTTCAAGCATATTCGATTGATTCCGGGATGAACGGCTGTGATTCGCAGATCAGGCAACGGTCCGGTAATCAATCAAGTATGGCTTACATGTGCTTCCAGCCTGGACATGTCGAGTGAGATTAGGACGATACGTTCCCAAAGCTTGAATGCTAAACGACTCACAACCCGGAAATAATGCAAGCGCAGATATGGCTTTGACTCGTCTCCCTCTAGATACCCGATCTGATTTGTAATGGCCTTCATTAGACCCGACATACTGGGAGTTCCCGTTTGTCCTCCCGCGGGATCTGTAGGCGTCTTTCCCTGTTCCTCCCTCGCCCCTCCATGTCCCTTGTTTTCCGGTAAACTGTTCCCAGTAGATGGAGAATTGAACGTCATAAAATCGTTTGGCAGTCGTTGCAGCTGCTGCGAGTGCTGGGGATATAGGTTTTGCTGCGCGATCGATGGGTATTGCTGCTCGTTTGGTAGCGGAAACTGAGGATACGAATGTGCCGACGCGCCGCCTTGCGGATCCATACCAGATAGCTGGGCCTGCAACATGTTATCTCCATCGTTCGCATAAGGAGGAAGAAGGGAGCCGTGCGCAGGAAGACCCGCAAGAAACTGCCATATCGTTTGCGGTGTTCCATTTCCAGCGGACCCGCTGCCTCTGTTCATTCTATCCGGCCCGTGGGGATTCGGCATGTTCTCCGCAGGATCGGACAGCGGAGGTTGGTGAAGCTGGAATCCGGTACTGTCGGTCCCAGAATAGGGGAAGGATGGGTTGTTTAGCGCATGAGGAGGGAATGGCTGTCCAGACGCGAACAGATTCATCGTCTGGGAGAGTAATGGGTTGTGATGACGACTCGGTCCAAGCTGAGGCTGCTGTTGTACGTCTGGTGGAGCATATGTGTGGTTCGTTGAGGTCGAAGGCCCAGCATTTGGAGCGATGAACGATGCAGTCGAGGTAGACCCTGAGCGCTCCACGTTCGAGTTGGCAACCACGGGAACGTCCCGACTTGTCCCTTCAGGTCCACCCATCTCTGCCAAAGCCAATGCTGGACGTTTTCCAAAATCCGCCTCCATCTCCTTCCGAGTCCTCTTTCTTTTTCTCCCTTCGGGCCAAGTGCATTCCAACTTGAACTTTACGCAGTTTGTGCATGCCGGTTTTTCGCCGGAGCATTTTGCCTTTTTCGCTCGACATGGCATGCATGCTAGTCGAACCCTACGGTGAAGAGGGTTAGCCGAGCAACGCGGTAAGGGAGACCAGCGTACTTGGGAGGTCCTGACGTTCCTTGACCTTCCTCCGAGGAGTCTGGGTTTGTCATTGAAAGCTGAAACCGGCGCTTTGTCCTCGGTCAATGGTCGCTCCGATCGGGTATCGGTAAGGAAGAAAGATGGAACAACGTCGTAGGTCAGATATGAAAGCCACACAAGCACGAGGCGATACGGTGTTGATGAATGGTGAAAAGAACCGTCTGCCCGAACGAAACGCTGTACCGCCATCAGCTGTTAGCCTTACCCCGGCCCTCGGTGACATGCCGCGCGGGGAACTCTCCGGCGGTCGGTGAATTGTTTGGGGCGCGCTTTCTCCAAGACATGAGCATCTAGCAGTGAACCTATTCCTAGCCAGCGGCGGGTGGGTTCTGAACTCCCGGCTTGGGCTGTCGCTCAAAGTTGCGTTCACCTACTCCCGAGGAGGATGGATGGATGAGATGGAGCCAGAGGTGCAGTCAGATCAGTTCCAGTAGGAACACGGCGTAGAGAGGCTCGCGGAGGTAGTCGCTGACCCCGATATGCTGCCAACTCGTTCCGTCCCGTCTTTGATAGGACCGCAGGAATCAGTGCCGCTGTCCCACTTCCAAGGCAGTCTCTCGTTCGGAATGACTCGCAAACGAGGTCGAAAACAAGTTCGCCGGTATTGGCTGGATAATGGCGTCAGAGGAGTACGTTCCCGCTTGGAGTTCTACGCAGTCGCACGTTGCCACCGAAGATGACGGTACTGTCCTTCAGGAAGGCCAATTGAATAGTTCCCGTCGCAAATCCGGAACGTCCTGAATCGCACAATGCTCTTCTATGAGTCCGTGACCTACCAACCTACGACCTACGTCAAGGCCCAGATCGGTAAATGGAAATGGATAAAGCACACGTCGCAAGCCTTTGCCATTGGTACCCATATCCGGGCGATTGCAAACACAGACCGAATGGATATTTCGGACCTTCCACAAGAGAGATTAATCGCCTGTGATAGCAAGGCGAGCACTGTAAGCCTGCTGAAGTGACTAGCTAGCTTCATGTTCTCGGTGTGAACGTACACGTCTCTTGACCATGTGTCGTTGCTCTTTGTGCCCGAAAGGGTCGCAAGGGAGTGAGGTGAGCAAAGATTCGACCATGACTCAGGTGCAAGCGAAACGCAACAGCCAGGATTCTACGCGTACGTCAATGTGAGCATGATCAAGACAAAGGGTGCGTTCAAGCTTCCCATCGTCCGCAGAGCCGCGCAGATTGGATGACCTCAGCTGGCTCAGTCAAGCATGGCAGGGTTGGAGCAGATCCTCCTCGACGTAGAAGACAAGTCCTGTCCTTCCTTGTATCGGTAGCAGGTTCCGAAAGAGGAACGCGCCGTTCACAAGCGGGCGGGGGTAACAGGCCTGATGCATAACAACAGAAAAGAAGGCTGACAACACGTTCCCGGTCTCTACTTCAGGAATTCACAAACGAGACAACACAACAAAGCACCTAGCGCACAACATTCGAAGCATGACTTCCGCAAACCATCCACCATCTACCAAGGGATCGGCTCCAGCATGCTGTGTCCCCAGAATTTCCCACCGTTTTCAGCTCGCGTCGCCTTTACGATCAAGTCGCTGTAACCGGCAGCGCATTGCTCTGGGGTAATGGCACCTGGGATCTGGCCAGCCTCCAATCCCATTTCACCAGCAGTCTTGACGGCCATGTCGGTGACGACCAAGCCTTATTATGGGAGATACCGCGACAGAAGGAATGGGAGGATGGATAGACGTCAGCTACAGGTCGATGGGGACGGCGTCGTATATACTTACCCGGATGGAAAGGAATGACGACTGCATTGAACGCTTCGGTTTGATGGTGGATACCACTAGCGATATGGTTGACTGCTGCCTTGCTGGCACCGTAAGAACCGTTGAGGTACACCGGAGGCACTCCACCCGTAGATCCAACCGGCGACGAGGTGATGAAGAATTTTGGAGGTGAGAGACTCGTGTCCGCCTTTCGGGATTCCATCAGGAGCGGATAAGTGGCTTGGTAAAGGTACAGTGGTCCCAAGGTGTTGACTTCAAAGTTGGTCTTGTAGAAGTTGATGTCCTCGGTATGGATGGGTACGAAGGGAGAGTTGATGCCTAGCAACTAGCAATTAGCGTTAAGCATCAGAGCAGAGTAAACACACAACTCACCGGCATTCGCGACGACAATGTCCAAATGATCGGTAACCTTCCTGACTTCTTCGATGACCTGCTTATTGCTCCCTTCATCGTCCGCGATCAACTTGACGACTCGCACATTGGAATATTGCCTCGACAGATCGTTCAAAGCGTCGGCGGAAGAGGGGTCTCGTGCTCCGGCAAAGATAACGGCTTGAGGGTATCGTTGCAAGAGCGCCTTGACGAGATCGAATCCGATGCCGCGGTTCGCACCGGAGACTGAGAAGGAAGCTGCATCAGTATTGTTGTAAAAGGGAGATCAAGGGGACTTGCCTAGAATAAAAGTTTGGGTGGTGTTGAAGGTCATGATATCTTGTTGTTAGGTTGGATTGGATGTCGAGCTTGACCATTACGCGCTCATGCAGCTACCTTTGTCCTGAAGGCCCGTATTTTATAGGTGTGGGTCTCGTAGTGACCCTCGGGCGAGAATCCGAAAGGGAGACCTGTGGATGATCTATGCCCAGCAAACGGTTGGTCAGCTCAAACGAGAATGCTATTTGTTTTGGATTGAAGCTGATCTTATCATCATTATTCAGTCAAATTAGTCATAATCTGACAACGACCTTACGAATCACCAGGAACGGCGTTCGCACTCGTCAATCAAGTTACCGCACGAACGAGTTTAGATCTAGGCAGGACCGCATCTCTCTCCGATCACCAGGGTATGGGATCCTCAACCCTTGTCCCAAGAACTTCCCACCATGTTCAGCTCTGTTAGCCTTGAAAATCAAGTCTGCGTATAGCGCTCCGCCTTCCTCTATGTCGATAACAACTGGGACGTCTTCGCGCTTCACCCAATCTGTTTAGCGGTGATGTTGAACATGTCGGTCGCGACCATGCCTGAACGGCAATTATCGGCAAGTATTGATAGTTTACGGAGGTTTCAGAGTCAGAATCCGCAAAGTACAGAGGCCCGAAGTCATTTTACCAGGATGGTTAGCAATCACGACAGCACCAAAACTTTCCGTTTGTCGATGTATACCGCTGATAAGATAGTTGGCGGCATCTTTGCTTGATCCATAGGCCCCGTTGTGTGGCGAGGCGCGACTCCATAAGGAGTGGGTATGTCGCTTGGTAGAGGTAGAGGGGACCGAGAGTGTTTGCTTCAAAGTTGGTCTTGAAGTCTACAGAGTCTTCAGTGTAAAGCGGAATGAAGGGGAAGCCGATACCTGGCAGAGAGCAAAGTCATACAAAGAGCTTGAGAGGCTAGGCGCATGAGGATGCGACTCACCCGCGTCCGCAACCACGATGTCCAAGTGATCTGTTACCGTCCTGACCTCTGTCAGGAGCTGTTTGTTGCTGTCTTCCTCGTGCGCAATCAACTCGACCACACGAACATTATTATGCTTGCCCGCAAGCTCGTTCAGAGCGTCGGCGGACGAAGGGTCCCTGGCAGTCGCAAAGATGATCGCTTGTTAGTAGCGTTGCAACAGTCCTTTGACAAGATGAAATTCGATGCCTCGGTTGGCGCCAGTCACTGGAGAGAATCAGGCAACATACGTTGTGAGTCCATAAGTCCTTCTGTTCGGTTAGGCATGGGACTTGCCGAGAATGAAAGGTCCTTCTTTGTCAACGGCCATGTTTTTGAATGATTACCGGGAGCCCAATCTCAGCTCTTAGATGCCCACCTTTTTAAATAAAATACGGGCATATCTCACGCATTCACGCACTATATGCTTTATCAAACGGCTCGGCATGACAGTAAACAACAGAGGCCTAGATAGTTGTACCGTGCATCCAACTAAACAACGGATGCTCGAGGGAAGCAAACCGGATGCGTTCCAACTTGCCTCCGAACGTATCCGTTTCAAGGGCCTCTGTTCATACCATCTTCCTTCCTAGACCGCTAGCATCGAGCCTCGAATTTATAGCACAGATATGCATCACCGCATGACGTTGATGGCGCTATCCAGAGTCTCTAGGCCTTACGCGAAAACGTATCCTATCTTCGGCCCTCCCCCTCCGGATCGTAAGTGTACTCCCTATAGACCGGCCTCCACAGCTTCTGTATCAAGTACCGCTGACGAGCTTCCTTGTCAGAGAGCAAGTCATCTTCCTCCAGGGAAGCCACACCTTCTTCGATCGCCTGGTCCATGACCTCCAGAGCGATAACCTCGGCGACTCTCTGCGAGTCTACAAAGTCCGGCAGCAGGCTTGCCCCCGGTTTCTCCTTTGAAGCGAGGCTCATCTCCGCCAACGCTTGTGCCGCTCGAACGATCATCTTGTCTGTCACTTTCGTCGCTCGCGCCAGAATCGCCCCTAGCCCGATTCCCGGATACACCAAGGCATTGTTGCATTCCGCGACCGTGTACTTTTTCCCATTTCCGAGGTCGACCGGCGGGAAGGGGCTCCCAGTCGACAGGAGTGCAGTTCCGTCTGTCCACCGCTGAGCGTCTTTTGGCGTGCATTCGGCAAGCTTCGTCGGGTTGCTGAGGGGGAAGATGATGGGCCTCTCCGTGTGCTTTGCCATTTCCCGCACGACGTCTTCGGTAAAAGCACCGCCGACGGTACTCGTTCCGATCAGCACAGTCGGCTTGACTCGTTTCACCACCTCGAGAAGCGGTGTTTCATCTTCGGATCCCCATCCTTCCTCTTGGCGGATGAAGTCATGCTCAATCTCGCTACGGATCTTGTCTCCCAGACCCTTCTTGACCAGTCCATGCTTGTCCACGAGCCAGAATTTCGACGAGGCTTCCTTGGCGTCGGTCCCGTCGACGAGAACCATTGCATCCCGAATCTGCCGGGCAATCCCCAGCCCAGCACTCCCGGCTCCAAATTGAATGATCCGCTGATCCGACAACTTGCTCTGCGTAACTTTCAGGGCAGCGGTCAACGTCGCAAGCGTCACCGCCCCCGTCCCCTGAATATCATCATTGAACACCGCCTGCTTGGACCTGTATCTCTCCAGCAACACCTGGGCATTCGATACCCCAAAATCCTCGAAATGCAACAGACACTGCGGCTGGTGCTTGACCACCAGATTGGCAAACTTGTCGACGAATGAATCATACTCTTTCCCTCGGACACGGTCATGGTTCCATCCGAGGTAGAGGTTGTCCTCGCGAAGGTCGGGATTGTTGGTTCCCACATCGAGGACGACGGAGAGCGTCCGAGCGGGATTGATACCGGCGACGAGGCTGTAGATGACGGCTTTGGCAGAGGAGATGCCTATTCCTCCGGATCCCTGACAGGATATCGCTCAACTACGTGAATCCCCTAGACGAGCGCGAAACTCACCTGATCTCCGATTCCGAGGATCTGTTCACCATCGGAAACCACGATCTGGGGGTTCAAGTTGAATCAATACAGTGAGCTTTCCTGTATTTTACAGCGGCCTCACCAAATCCAGTTCTCGATTTTCGCATGCTTCCAGGAAATCCTCTTCCATCTTATCCACGCTTGGAGGGGAGAGGTAGAGCCCTTCCGGTTGTCGGAAGAGGTGAGAGTAGCCTTCGATGGCATCTGCCTGGAAGAGATCCTCTGGGTGAGCGTGGGCCTGGGACGGAAAGAGGCAGCCTCACTTCGGTCGGGGTGTAGATAACGGGGAACTGCACAGTGCGTCAGTTGCTGCGTTGAGCGCAGTAGCAAACCGCTCTTACCATCTCCTCCAGATGTTTCGTCAACAGATTGTAGAACAGGACCTGATTCTGCGCTGAGCATCTCGTCAGCTCCTCTACTCTTCATTGGCATACCAAGTCCTACCTTTCAAGCTCTGGAGAAAGCTGTTCTTGCGAAGGTCGCTTCCCCTACTTTGGTACTGACCATAGGCGCGCTTCAGTTGTTGGTCGAGAGTATCAACGCTGTGGAGTCACCGAGTCGGTCCAGGTCTGGTGTAACAGCCATACGTAGGAGACAAGCCTGATACGCACGTGAAAGGTAATCTCCCCCGTAACCCAAACTCATCCCTCTCTCGCTCCGTAAACGCCGAACCCTTGTTATATATGGGCGAACGTAACAGCGGTTCCCCGCGAAGAGCGACCTTGAGACGTCGTCCATCCGACATGTCTGTAGCGGCGCGGCGACTTGTCATTCTATGTTGCTGTTGACGATGGGGTTTGGTCAAACGGTGGAGGAGCGTGCTTCCGAATTGGCGTGTGCAAGTGCTTCTTATCCTGCTTGAGGAGATGACATGGGCTTTCAAACTGCTGTAGCTATGCTATCTTTCGAGTCCCAGGGTTTAGAGATACTGCAAACGTCATCAACGGCGCCGGGCTCCTTTATCGGCGGCCGAATTCTACGCGCTTGTTGCAATCGACGCGTTTATCCGAAAACAGTTGAGTCACTTTCCACTCATCCACCCTTCTCTCATTTCACCTCTACTCCCCATCAGTCGCTCGACAACATCCACAAGTCCCCGCGGACGAACTGTCTTCGTAAAGGGCCCTCAAGATGCCCCAGTTCAACCTCCAGGAAGAAGTCCTCGCCATCGCGAATCCCGCGGACCTGTCGTTGTATTCGATTGCGAATGAGTTGGGTTTGGAGAGCTTGAATGCGAAAGAGGTGGATGATGCGTTGGAGAGTCAGTTCACGCAGGATGTCAGACCTCTTGTAATTATCACTGATTCAACATGTGGTGACAGGAGCCGTCGAGGCTGTGGCGCAGAGTTCTGAGGCTATAGTGACGCCGGAAGTCCTAGATGTCTACCGCAGTCTCCTCAAGTGCGTAGCTCTCTTCTCGAATGGCCTTCAAATGCTCATGGTTGCCTCGATTTGATAGACAGGCAGATCGGTTAAGCAATGCAACGATCACCAAGATGTTGGACTCGATCATCTCCGGTACGAGCCGCGCGTCCTTGCCTCTTCCTTGGCATTCGCTGATTCGCACATCCTGCCATAGCGCTACAGCAAGAAGTCGACCAGACGACTCGAGACATGGAGGCCTCCATGAGCAGTGGAGACGCGGATTCATCGGGCTATGCTCACCACCGAGAGGCGCTCGAGATGTATGCCTTTCTGCTGCTATGGTCCGTCCAGGCAGCGGAAAAGCTTGCGAGGAATAACAACAAGGACGGTGAATCACGTGCGGTAGCAAAGGATGTAAAGGTGGGTTGTCCGGCGTTTGGTATTCATTTTTTCCCCATAAACGCTGAAGTCTCGAATCTGCAGGGCGGGAAAGGCGCCAAGGGGGCCAAGGGTACAACGTTGAATGTCACCTGGACGTGGTCAGAACATATTCCGGCGGTACTTGGCGCAATGCACAAGGGCCTTAGGCTGAAGACAGAGAGAATCTGGACTACGACCCAGGAGCGGGAAACATTCGTCAAGTATGTGCTCTTTCTTCCTGGTTTGCATCGGAAAGTACTGATATCGGTGTGCATGCAGCTGTTTTACCCGAGCCGCCTACCAGATCTCCGAAACAGAGGCACATATGAAGCGCAGTGAAATCAAGCAGGGCGTCTTCAAAGTTATCACGGTCGCGGTCAAATTCCACGGACACATGTTTGGCAAGTCGTCTCGAGTCCCCCCTTGACAGTAAGAGCTGACGCGACTCTCCTGATAGGTGCTCAAACTCAGATCATGCAGAATTTAACCTACTTTGAGCATCTAGCAGAACCCATGGCCGAGCTCCTCAACATTCTCGAGAAAGAATTCGACCACACCATTCTGACAGAGGAAATCCTTCGGTACGTGCCGTTGCGGCTCCACAGAGTTGGAGCGGTTGCTTATATCGTCTTTCAACTCTGCAGGGAGGTATCCTCGAAAAAGTTCTCTGCCTCGGATGCAAAGGGCCCCCGATCCTTCTCTCGCTTCCTCGTCCGTTTGTCGGAATTGTCTGTCCGCCTGATCATGAAGCAGATCAGTCTGTTAATGCGGCATCTGGAAAGCGAGGTACATAGGCCAAATTCTAGCTGAAGATGACAGCACGCTGACAAGCTTGCATTTTGCGCGATGTCCTGCAGGCACATCCCATGCGGATGGCACTCGTCGAAGTGATCGGGCATATTATCAGGGATTTGACCCTAAGTGATGAAGGGGATGCAGATCAGCAAAAGAAGCGAATCAAATCTTTCTTCGAGATCTTGTTTGAAAGACTCTTGGACCTGAATAGTTGGGTCAGGGCAAAAGTCTTGCAAACACTGATCAAACTATGCGAGTGAGTTAACAGGTCGTCGCTCCATCCAACGTCTTCTGATTAACCACACTTGCCAGTTTGCCCAACAAGTTTCCAAAGATTAGGAAAAGTACGACCGAATTTGCTATTCAAAGCTTGAAGGACAAGACGAGTACTGTGCGAAAGAACGCCATCCAGCTACTATGCCGATTGCTGGAAACCCATCCTTTCGGCCAAATATTCGGAGGAACCCTGAATCTGGAGTTGTGGCAAGAAAAGTATGAGCGAGTCAGCGAAGAATTGGAAGCGCTGGATTTACGGGAAATAGAGAGGGCAAAGAAGGATGCCGGGCTGGACGGTGAAGAGGGAGAGGTCGAATCAGAAGATCAGTCTGCGCAAGAAGGGCCAGCGGGAGAAGACGGTCCCTCCTCAAGACCATCGCGCCGTGACGAAAACGTACCAGACCTGGACGCTATCGCAAAGGAACAGATGACGGCAGTGAAGGATGGACAGGCGATTCAACATCTTCGCATGACGAAAAAATACTTTTCCGACGCCATCGCCTTTATTCAATTAATTCAGTCCGGAATTCCCGCCTTGAGCGAGTTGTTGGTCTCCACCAGCAAGGCTGAAGTATTGGAATCTATGCAGTTTTTTCGCATTGCGCACATATACGAGTTGCCTTCGGCAGAGGTAAGTTAAATATCGCGTTATTCAGCCGAAAGACTGAGACATTTGGGTGTCCTACTCCCCGCAGGTCGGTATCAAGAAAATGGTCCACCTCATCTGGACAAAGGACAATAGCACAAGCGAGGAGGGGACAGAGCTGAAGGGCGTCCGCAGCAGTCTCATCGATGTGTACAGAAGTTTGTATTTCGACGTGGCGGCAGACGAGTCCCCAAAGGAGAATGTCAACCGTATAGCCAAGAATATGATAGAGTGAGTTGCCAGGCCTCGAATATTGCTATTTATCTGACTTATCCTCGATTAGGCGGACTTACGACGCCACTCTGGCGGAACTTACGTCACTAGAGGAACTGATGAAGACGATGATGGCAGAGGGGCAGGTTCATCCCGATGTCATCGCCAAGCTCTGGCAAGCCTACGGTAAGTTGGCATTAGGACTTGCAGAGAACATAGGCTGAACCGTGCCGGTGGCGTGCAGGAACCGATCGGGAGATCCCGAAAGCACAAAGGCGGGGAGCCATCATTATCCTTGGCATGTTGGCTCGAGCTAGAAGGGAGATCGTGACGGAAAAGGTGGAAACCCTACTCAAGATCGGGCTTGGTCCGTTAGGCAAGGTAAAGCGCACTGGTGACGTGGCAGACTTGCCTATGCTGACGCTGTGCAACCCCATCCAGGCCGATCTTGTACTCGCAAGGTATACCTGTATCGCTTTGCAGCGTCTGAGTGGAAGCGCCAAAAAGGTCAAAGGTAAGGCGGACCAAGTCAGCGATGAACCCAGCGGAAAGTTGATGGCGTTACCACAGGTTCCCTGTCGGACAAGACTGTGCGACTAGCCATGGACAGTCCAGTCTTCGACAAGCTGCAACAAATGATCTTGTATGATGTTAAATCTCGACAATGGTAAGCAGACGACCCGTCGTCGAAGGTTAAGGCCCTTTCTGATAGCTGCGATCAGGTTTGGAATGGCGGAACAAGCGATCAACACAATATACCTGCTCGGTGAACAGCCCGATACCTTGTGTACGGTGATCATCCGCGATTTGCATAAACAGACTTTCGAGACGGCGCCAACGTCGGAGGAGCAGGCTGTCAAATCGCAAAGCGACGAAGATGGCATCTCGAGAAGGAGCGGAAAGAATGCGTCGGGAAGCTCTTTCAACCTCGCCAAGCTCATATTCGCCATTGGCCACGTAGCTATCAAGCACATTGTCTATCTTGAATTGGTGGAGCGAGAGTTCAAGAGACGCAAGGACGAAGCGGCTAAAGGTGGGATACCCATCATTCGACCTTGTTACACATGCTAAATCGCTTCTGTTGCAGAAACTGCGGCGAATAAGCCAACAGACAAAGACAACAATGATCTTGATGCAGTTGCAGGCAATGCAGAAGATGACATTGGAGATCTCATCGCCAACATACGAGAGAAGGAGCTGTTATACGGGGAAAATTCACTACTTGCCATCTACGGGACTTTGGTCGCGCATATATGCGCCAGTCCGAAGGCTTACAAGGTGCGGTACATTGGTAGACAAGCTGAACCCTGGCTGATGGTGGTCCGCGCAGTCCCCGGTTCTTCGCCAGGCTGCTGTGTTGGCTCTGAGCAAGCTGATGTGCGTCAGTGCGCAGTTTTGCGAAGCGCATCTGCCGCTGTTGTTCAACATTCTCAAGACGTCTCAAGACCCAGTAATCAGGAGCAATATCGTTATTGCTTTGGGAGACATTGCCGTTTCGTTTGGAAGCATTATCGACGAGGTATGTTGGGAAGTAAAGGCGTACAGAAGGAAACTGATCTCCATCGCTCGGCCGCTCAACAGAACAGCGATAGGCTATATGAGGGCTTGTCGGACAGAGACATCGTGGTAAAGAAGAACACTCTAATGGTGTTGACACATCTTATTCTGAACGGCATGATCAAGGTCAAGGGGCAACTCGGAGAGATGGCAAAGTGTCTGGAAGACAAAGACAACCGAGTATCCGATCTCGCCAAACTGTTCTTCACCGAATTATCAACAAAAGACAATGCACTGTACAACAACTTGCAGGATGTGATCAGTCACCTTTCAATCGGAAAGCACGCGGTCGAAGAAGAGGTGTTCGAGAGCACGATGAAGTTTATCTTCACTTTTATCGAAAAGGATCGCCAAGCGGAATCCATCGTGGAAAAGTTGTGCCAGCGGTTCAGGTTGGCCGACACGGAAAGACAGTGGCGCGATATCGCATTTTGTCTTTCTCTGTTGCCGTTCAAGAGCGAAAAGTCGATGAAGAAGCTGATCGAAGGGTGAGCCGACACACTGCCCCCAAACACGCTGTTCACTAACGATTCGAACAGCCTGCCGTTCTATCAAGACAAACTCTACGAAGAGACTGTATACCGACGCTTCAACGAGATTCTACTAAAAGTGAGATCACTAGAGTCGGCATAGATGCGTATACTGACATTGAACGCGGTCCAGGCAAAATCCAACAAGCAGAGTGGCAAGCCGGAAGCCGAACTCCGAGAATTCGAACAGGTAAGCATCGGGATCGCCCAGTATGCGATTCAAGCTCATCGAATACCCTCCGCTCTGCTCCTGCAGATTCTAGCCGAGCACAAAGCCAAGGGCGAGGAAGATCAGGCTCTCGAGGCGGACGCCGTTAAGAAGACGAACAAGGCCAGACGCAAAGCGGCCAAGCCGGCGCCTGCAGTACGGACAGGCGCAGCGAGAAAAGGTGACGCCGTCTGCTTCCTACGGCCATAGACTTTGCGCAAACAGCTAACGCGCTGAATTCTTTTTACCGGCATAGGTCGGCGCCGTGCGGTCACTGTGCTAGACGAAGAGGCAACGGAGGACGAGCCGGATGGCGAAAGCGGCGATGAATAGTGTCGACGAGTCTTATGACGTATACCGGGTTCTTTGTTTCATGACGTTGTATAATCGAGCTCTATCGACACAGTTAAATGGGCCGGACGACAGTGCATCCCGGGCTTGGCGCCAACGATCCCTTCGAGACCGTGAGCTCAAGTCGACGGTTGCTCGAACACCTCCGCACCCGTTGAGCGAAATATCTATCTGCAGCGACCTATAGCGGCAAGGTAGCTTGACACCAACCGAGGGGTTTGCGGCCATGAGCCACGAAGTCTGTGACAACGCGTACCATCCAGGGTATCAGGTGGCACCTGGGGCAGACTGGCAGTCATAAGGTGCTCGCAGCCAAGGTCCTCGAGAGTCACGATGGAAACGCTCATGGGCGTTAGCTTGTCGTGTAGCGGTCTTTTCAATATCCACTGAACACCCTAAGCTCAAGTACGATCCCACATCTATATTACCTCTTCTCAGCCGCCCGATAAGATGATAGGAGCTCCTGCACTGGTAAGCCGAACGTCGTACTGTCCGCGGTCGATATTTGTCAAGCACCCGGCTTGTCCGGGCCAACTCGCGACCGACGATGAATGGCAAGAGGAGTGTCAAACGCAGAACCGGTTCGTCCCTGACGTACATGCGTCAAATACACTACTGGCCTTGTCAGATCCCCGGCTCGCACCCGGGCTCCATCAACGCGGCAAAGGGTGGCGAGGATCTCCTGTCGGTCGGCCAAGGGGACGATGGGAACTTACAGCGCCAGGTTGTGGACCACATCGAGCGTACCCGTAACGGTGCTCCAGATCCTGGGCGCCGGACGATCCCCCAATCGTAGATACAAAAGCCTCTACTATTACAACGGACTCCACCGGTCCGCCCGCCTATTTCACCTTTTTCTCACTCTGCGCAACCTCATCCTCGCCATACCTAACCTCGCCACCGACATTCTCCTCCAACTGCCTCCAATCACCATCGGCAAGGCCCTGACCATCCCCACCCGTGTCCATCTCCTTTCCGGCGCCAAACCCAGGCCCGGCAATTTCGTCACCCGTGGGCAAAGCCTTTGCCGGATCCGCCGTGGGGAGTTCCTCTGCGGGTTTACCGGTCGGGTTGGAGAGCTGTCGACTGGTCGTGGAGAATGATCGGGTGGAAGGCGACGACGGCGCGGCGGCGGAACGTCCTCGATCCCGTTTCGCACTGAGCATCCCGCTCATAATATTTTCAATCTCCCGTCGGAGCGTCTCATTCGTCTGCGCACTACGTCCGCGAACGAGGGACGCCACGGACGGCCGCCCACCGCCCGTGGCGAGGAGATCATCCCCTGGGGATTTATGGGTACGCGAGTTCATCCCGACCCATCCTGCTTCCCCCGGCACAACAGCGTGACTGTTCACGTCGAGTCGATGCTGGTCCGCGGTTCGGGTAGCGTACACCTCCATATCGTACTTGAAAGCGTCGAGCGGGGAAGCCTGTTTCGCAGCGGATACGTAGCCGTTCTGGTTGGCCGTAACGGGACTAGGGTCTCGACGACCGGAAGAGGACGACAAAGTGACGTTGGGCGGGTTCAGCAGCGCGGCCGACTTGATTCGGAATTGAGTAACGCCACGGTGCTTGTCGTTGCGCGTATGATCAAACATGGCGTCTAATCCTTCGTTACTGTACCCATGATCCGTGCCCCGGGCCATGCCAGCCGTCAGACCACCGACTCCCACAACGTATTCCGACCTCACGGATCTCCCCCGGGCGGCTTGCAAGTCTTTTTTGGCATGGTACGCGTCCTTGCCCGTATCCGCGGGGAGCGATCGTCCAGGGTACGCCGTGAGCGGGTTCGTTTCACGTTGAATCACCGAGGGGTCCGTGTACGCGCTCGTCCCACTGATGGGTTTCGCATAGGCGAGGCCGAACAAGTCGTGTGGGGAGGGAACAATCTCATCGGATGCGCGGTCCTTTAGTGTCGACATTTTCGATTCAGCAATGAATCTCGAGTGCGTCTTGTCCGTTCGCCTGGGATTAACGGCCGCTCGAAGCAAGTTGCTTCCCGCCGCCGCCGGAGTAGTCGCCGCCGCCGACGTCTGCTCCAGATGCTGCGCGAATTCCTTTCGTCGGGATCGAAGTTGATCGAGGTACGCATTGAATCGCTTCTCACTCATCGCCTCGACATCGGGCATAAACGGCGCCGAAGCATCCAACACATCCTCCCGCTTCGCACTCCCGCCCTTTCCCTGGCTCAACTGCCCCTCATCCGCCTTGAGTTCCTTGATACTCGTCATCGCCATCATCTTCTTGGGCCTCACACCACCACTCGCATGCTGCTGCTGGACCCTAAATGCCCTTCGCGCAATCGCATCCGTCATTTGAAACTCGTGTTCCTCCCTCGTCAACCAACCATGCCTCGCATCCCCCCACCGTTCCATGAACCTCGCCTCCTTCTCGCCCGATCGATAGTCGCAGTTCAACCCCTGCCCAGCATCGAGCTTGAGGATACGAAGGTACTTGGGTCGCGGGTGTGCGGCCGTCGAGGAGGGAAGGGTGTATTTGAGTCCCCAATCCCCACGAGATGCCGAGGGAGAGGTGTATACGCGGCTGATGAGAGGGTCAAACGTCGCAAACTTGGTCTTTGCCAGCATCGAGGAAAAGTGTGGTGTGGTCATGGCTGCCCCGGGAAGATTCGGGGTAAGTTGCCAACAGGGGATCGGCGTTGGTAGGGAAACACTCACCGGCAGTCTCCCCACTTATATCCTGTTTGTGGGACGCTATCCCCCAAATACCGCCGTTCCCCTGAGCGTCATAGTTAACAAACGTATTCCCCCCCTCTCCGCCCGATCGATTCACCCGATCACGTGATACACACAGGTGCCCCCCCGGTCTCCCCAGCAGTATATAACTTTTCCCTTCCTCCCCTCTCCCACACCAGTCGGCCTCCTCCCTCTCAACCACATCGCTCAAACTCATACGTCAGGTACCTACGCACCTCGCTCTCTTCCCACCAACGTTCGCCCCCGCACCACACAGCGAACATCTCCCTCTTCGGAGGTCGACGGTGTTCCTATGGTGCTTGTGGCATTCGCGGCGTGGAATGACCCGATGCACACCCCTTCCTTTACGAAAGGGGAAAACGTGGACCTGGCGTAACTTGAGCGCTCGGAGGAAATAACCTCTGTTGTTTCTCTAGGGGAACCGGGGGGGGGAGGCTGCTAAACTAAAACAACTGGGCGGAGTACCTTTTCGGGTGCATTGAGGTCGAGTCACCTATTGGCAATCACATCTTGTACACGATATGTCGGGAACGGGTATGAATATGTTACACAACGCCTTGTTTATGTTTCCATAGCCTCGGCCGAAATGGCAGTGTTTAGCAGTCCAACGAACCGGGATCAGCCCTGCGGCCTTCCTCGGCAGAAAGATACATGTCACGATCGAGTATCCACAATAGTTCAGCTAGCGTTCAGCTGCCACAGGTTTGTGTGGGATGTGCTTCCCTTGTAATGTGGGCAAGTGTCCACGGGAGCGTCACCGACTGACAGAATAAACGCGGAAATAATGCAGATGTAACGGCAAGTAGACGAGCAGAAATGGATAAAGAGGCATGACAGCAAGGTCGTCCAGTCGCAGCTCCCACAACAGGTGTGATAATACATGGTCACAATTCCCGTATAACACAACAGCCGACACTAGACCACCACCCTCCTCCTCCTCACCCACTACTCCTCAATGCGCGCGCGCACACACACAAGACGCGACGCTTAGCACATCTGGTGGATGAGCTTGGAGATGGCCTGTTCTCGGTTACCAGCGTCACCGCCTTCGACGTAACCGATAAACTTCTTGGCCCTCCATCCGCCCGTGGGGTTGGAGAGCTTGAAGGGCCACAAAAAGGTGGTGGCTTGCTTGAAGTTGGGTCCGCAGGTGGCGATCTCGTGGACCAAGTCCTCCATACCTGTGGGTGGGGCGTTAGTGAGGGAAGGGAAAGCGATGTCCGAGATGGTTGCTTACAGATGATACCCTGCTTGCCGAGCTTCTTCTCAATGACCGAGTTGTCGGTGATGGGGATTCGCTGACCGTCAAGCTTGGCGTATCCTCGCTTGTAGATCAACTCCTTGATGGCCTTCAAGTTGGGTTCACTATGGGGGGAAAAGGCATCGAGGGAAGAGGATACCCGCGTGACATTTCACAATTGCAGATGACGAATGGCGATTTGCAAAAGGACGAAATGAACACGAGCGGATTTTGGAATTCCCCAGCACACGATGTAATCAGCTCTCTGCCTGGTGTTTTTGCAAACAACGCAGACCGGACGACTACTCACCCGTAGGTGACGTATGGTCCGACGAGACGAAGCATCTGTTCAGTGGCCTTGGTGACTCGAACAAAGACACCGTTGTTGATCTGCAAGAGTCGGAGCAACTGCAGGATCTTTCGGGGCTTGGGGGCGATCTTGGAGATACTGGAGGAAGAATAGGGTTAGGCACGGGTGCGGCGGCGGGGGGCGTTGGATCGTCCACTCACCCCTTGATTCGGACGACAAAGTAGACCTTGGGCTGGGCTGCGACATAGTAGTCACCAGTCTTTCGGGCCTCTCGCCTCAATCGGACCTCCTCCTTTTCACGGTTCAAGTACTCCTGGACGTACTCGTCGGCTCGCTTGAAGATGACCTTTCGGGCAGCCTTTCGGGCCTAGGAGAGGGGAGGGATGTCAGTGACTGTAGCATGATTGTTCCACCGCCACCTCGTCCAACTCTTTCCCCATGCGCTTGTTTCAGTCCCGAAAGATGGTTAACGTTCGACAACATTGTCAAGGGTTGCGACACCCATTAGACTAGTCGACAGAGGCGTGATTGCCTGAAATTTATACATCATCAAAGCGCTTCCCCCCGTCCCTTTTCTTCCCTCTGCGACAGAACGAATGCTCACCTTCTTGGCTTCAGCGGCCTTGGCCAACTTTTCCTCCCTGGTCTTCTCGTTGACCCTCCTCTTCTTCAACAAGGTCTCGGGAACGGCGACCTGTTCGGCAGTAGCGCTAGTAGGAGCCATCTTTTTAACTCGGGGTGATTGACCTTGAAAGGGATAAGAGTCGTCGGAGTCGGTGGGCGGAAGGCGATCTCTTAGTAGGGAGAGGAGGACGGGGGATGGTGGAATGGATCAAGTCGGAATGGCGAGACTCGTCTGCCGGTAGGAGGGAAGGAGAATCCGCTGGCCAGCAAATTGCAACGCAGCCTGGGGTCGCGCTTGCAAGGAAACGCTGCGTGTATCCCAAATCAAGCGCAAGCCTGCGTCGCGCCTCCATTTGACGCCCTCTCGTCCTGGGTGCACCCTGGCACGTGCCGGCATCCCGAGCGCTGACACCGGTTGTCGGTCTTGGTTCAAGTCGTCGCTATCATTCATACCGACATCATCAACATCGCCGCCCGTGGTTCAAACGACACCCGTAGACTCGTACCGTTACATCTAACATCCATTTTCCAAGATGGTGCGTTCTCCCTTCCAGCGAGTTTGGGGCGTATCGACGAAACTGACAGGGTTCTTTCTCCAACAGTCTAACACCGCCGAGCTTGCTGCTACCTATGCCGCTCTAATTCTGGCCGACGAGGGTGTTGAGATCACCGTATGTGGTTGGACAAACGGAGGACCAGAAGGGGAATTCAACGACTGATACATCCTCTTTTCCACCCCGTCTCTCTGCGCGGCCGATCTCAAACTCACAGGGTGACAAGATCATCGCTCTCACTTCCGCCGCCAAGGTCGAAGTTGAATCCATCTGGGCCACCCTCCTCGCCAAGGCTCTCGACGGCAAGGACGTCAAGTCCATGTTGACCGCCGTCGGTTCCGGTGGTGGTGCCCCTGCTGCTGGTGGTGCCCCTGCTGCTGCTGGTGGTGCCGCCGCTGCCACCGAGGAGGCCCCTGAGGAGAAGAAGGAGGAAGCCAAGGAGGAGTGCGTACCGGGCTGCTTGAGGTGTTTGCTGGTGGCTGATGTGTCTTGCCATGTTTTCGCAGGTCCGACGACGACATGGGCTTCGGTCTCTTCGACTAAGCGTCTCGCTCAGTCGAATACCTCGTCAACAAATTCCTACGCTTCTCTTCTCCGTGCATCGTCCACCGACTTGGGACATCCTTCGCCTCGACTTTCCGCCTTCTCATGGGATGTGGAACGTGCGCGTAAAGCTGAGCCCTTCATTGGGTCATTCAGTTTTGCGCTCGGGGCTTCAAAAACTAGAAATTTTGTACAGTACTGGGTTACTAGGTCTGTGGGTGGTGTGATGAGATGCAAGGCATGATCAAAACCAACCGCCCGGCGTGACTGCAGCGAACATACCACAGCGCAGCCGAAGGATAGCGACAGTGTCTTTGACATCGTTGATCTATTCCCCAATTGTTCCCCTGCACCACACTTGAAAGGCTTACCAGATACCCCACGCACTACCCGTCGATCAGCACGCTGCTGTTGGTGTCGAACAGTGACCGGAGTTTCGTTATACTTATACGTCGGCGGCGTCGTATCACAGCACCGAGTCCTTGAGCGACCTTCCCCGCGATCGATTGCCGTCTCGCAACTGGACTTTGCGAGTTCAATACCATTCAGCCAGCTCAACCAACTCCGACGCTATAGAGACACTCGATGCCGCTTGCTCAGGTCACTTTGACAGCTCATGTCTACTGTCCTCGTAGTTGATGAATTGTACACCAGTAGCTTGCGGAAGTCCATCCGAACATTGATACCACGCATCCATCGATATTCCCAAGATCAAGTCCGTCACGGGGACCCACGGCAACACGTCTCGGTGCGATCGATGCGAAGCGAGAACAAGCAGCTGCGCTGATCAATGCATGTCCAGTTGCATTTTCGCTTTGGGTTGGGTGAATGGCGGATGCACACCTTGGGGTAATGCCTACGCAGCACCTATACTCACAGTCTGACGGACCGCCTTCTGCCTGGGCGACCCGGGTTCGATCTACAATACAGGCCTGAAGCCCGAAATGCTTCGCAAACTCCCCACGACAATCCTCGGCAACGGCTACGAGCTCCATTGCCTCCGCCTACTACAAGAACAGATGCGCATGTCGCTCACCCGGATCGGGGGAAAGGGCGACGGAGGAGTAGACCTTCGCGGGTGGTGGAATATACCAGCTGCGGAACAGCAAGATTCGCGGACTGCAAGCAAGAGGATCCGGGTTTTGGCGCAGTGTAAAGCGGAAAAGACGCGGCCTGGACCGCGGTTGATTAGGGAAATGGAGGGTGTCGCTCGGCGGGAGCACGATGTTTTACGGGAGGGCACATCATCAGCGTCCCAGGTCGACGCAACAACCGAATCCTCGCCCTCCGGGTCCGTCATCACTCTTCTCTGCTCACGGTCCGGATTCTCGCCTGCGGCAGTCGTCGAAGCAAACCGATCTCGCATACCGATGCTGCTACTACACATCCCGTTCGAGTACGAAGCACTCTTGTCAACGACACAGCAACCCATCACCAAGGCTGTAGATCACGAACTGCTCGACTCGATACCGCGGACACTGCTAGGTGCTTTCTGGAACGCCGCACTCATGGGGAATCGCGGATTGTTGGGCAGCGAGTGGGAGTTACGAAAGGAGTTTGCGCAGAATGTAGTGGACGACTTTAGGATAGCTGTCCATAGGAACGGTCAACCCATATGACATCCGAGCTCGCCGCATTGCTATCTCGTTTTACCCTCTGCATCATGGCCTTGTAGCCAAACATATCAAGACCCAACAAGAACCATGTCATAGATCGTATCTAGAATGTACATGATCCCCATCGAGCAGGGCGGGGTGAAGAGCAAGCCTTTCGTCGCAACCGTTTCAACTTTTTTGATACAGTACGCAGCGATGAGCTTATTCCTCGTCAGCCTCGATAACGGTGGTCTCGAGACCCTGCAGGACAGAACAAACAGCGTCAACTTTTCCGTATCCCCGCCAACAAACAAATTCGTGACGTACGCTGAAGTCCGTAATACCCTCGACGTAGCTGGCCAAAACGTACAACTTCTCCTTGGCGTTCTCGTTGTCGTTTCGCTTCCTCTCGAGCCTGACCCGGATTCGGTTGGGGGGAGATCGGACACCTCGACCCCAGATAGCCTGGTTCAAGGGAGGGCTGATGCGCACGTCCTTGACGCCCATGGCCTTTTGAGCGAATTCGACGATCGACTTGACAGCCTTGGGAGCCCCTGGAAAAGAGTGGGAGAATGTCGTCTGAGCAAGCGTTCCCTATAGGCCGTTCCCTATAGGCCCAGGTATACCGCACTCACTCTTCTTGAAGGAAGCACCGTGAACCCTCTTGTGAAGGTGGATGGTGTATTCCCGGGTTACGACATCCTTCAAAGCGGATCGGGTCTTGGTCTATGCGGAAGAGGAGAAAAATCCATCAGCATCCCAGTCTGATGCAAGGTCCGTCTTGTGCCAGAATCCTCCGGTCGGTATTCCCTGATGCTTCCAATGCAAATACGGTTTGTCTAGAGGTTCCTTCCGGTAACGTCGAGTATTGTATTTCCATTGGCGGAGATTCGAGCGGATAGCATTGCAGTCCGTCCGTCCCGCTACGCCTGCCCCCCTGACAATCCGTCTCCCATGCATTCTTCTCCACCCTGGTTCACGGTCCATCTTCCACTGACATCCCACAGATCCAGCGTCCTCCTTTCCATCCCGCGATATCCCAGCTCTTGAACCTCGGCACGCCAGCCGTCAATATCTCCAAAATGTAACACTAACCTTCTTGTCGGTAGGAGCCTATGACAACGGAACCGCACAGTCAGTTTACTTAGATCCCCCAAGCAACCATCCAAGATCATAATCTCACCATCTCTGCAACTGTCTTCCCAAAAAGTTGACGTTTGACGAAGGATCTAGGGCGTGCGGCGAGTCGTGCTTTCAGCAAGATATCCGACTCCAACGTTTTGGTCAAGCCGTTCACGATCGCCTGGACCGGATTCACCGACGCCCATCCGCCCAGCCAGGCCGCCTAGCCGTGAATCGACCCTCGGAATGGCACTAGACCCTCAGTGACCCCGCCTGGGGAGTTATGCAGGGGGACGCTGGAAGAAGCGCGGAAAGCGAGCAAGCGCATTGGATGACACGCCTGAAGGTGGATGGAAAAGGCGGGCACTGGTTCGAATTCGAATCTGGGAGACAGCAAATATTTTGCGGTTTCTCTGGTTGGAAACGCCGTTATTGCGGACCGTGACTGTTCTCGCTCTCCAGTCAATGCAAGTCCCTTGTAGCTAGAGCATGGTGAACTCGCAATCCCCGTCGTGGCAGGAGGTTGAATCGCTCCCTGACTGACATTCTAAGCTGAATCATCCATCATATTTCATTCTGTTTCTGCTGGCTTGTTCTAGCATACATCATGCAGGCATTATGGTTTATTCCGAGCCGGATCCGCTGCCTGTCACATCTAATCCAAGAAAGCTTCCTGCATCACCTCCAACACACTAGGCTTCTTGTTCTGTTCCACCTCGACTACTTGATCTTTCTGGTGCACCACCTGCTCATGCATATCTTTCCTCAACTCGAGCTGATCACGCAACCTCTTGACCTCGTCCAAGGGATTCGGCACGGTCGGGTCGATCAAAGGTCTAATAGCATTGGACAAGTCGGCAAGCGGGACCCCAAGCGCGGTAGCAAGGGAAAAGATTTGAGACTGGACATCGGCAGGTGCTCCGGACGCAACGTTGGCAGCGGCGTTCTTGCCGTGAGCAGTGGCGGTTCGTGCGGCGTTCTATCAAGAGCAGAAACGTTAGTGCGCGTGTCTTTGTCCGCCTATGAAACGCCAACGTACAGCTGCAGTCGCGGTGGCGCTACTGATAGCAGCAGCAGCCAAACTGCTGGCGGAAACTGCACCGCTGGCAGCGCTCTTGACAGCCTTGCCAGATCCCGTGATCAATGACCAATAACCTCCCGCATCTCGCGCCCATACGGTCACTCTCCAGATGTAGAGTCCGGCAACCACGGCGACGAGAAGCAACAAGTTGGTCAGGCTGCGATAAATTGTGAGAGATCAGTAATAAACGCCTTGGCTGGCGAAGGGCAACTTACAACTTGTTCATCGACGTGTTGGCGAACGGGGGCTTAACCTTGGGCTGATCTCGGGGCACCCTCTTGTTGGGGTCAGTGGAGAGGGACGCCCTGCGAGTAAAGACCCATCAGTGTCCATGAGTGTTGGCTGTGTTGATGCGACTCACGGAGCGGAGCTTAGTGAAGCGTCGTTGCGATCTGTCTGTCTTTGACGAACGGCAGACGCGGTAGGTGGGTTGGGTGGTGGGGTTTGAAAGTCGGACATGTTGTGTGTTTCTGAGATAGAGTTTTTTACTTTACTCTGGGACTTCCGCACTCCATCTGATTGAATATAAGAACGTCGCAAAGGAAGCCGCAAACGATACCGTCGGCTCGGCTACGGATTCGTCGACGTCATCGCCACACTGATGACGATTCACCTATTATGCGGAGTAGAGCGGGGCAGCCTCCGTTGCGGATCTAATTAATGTTTTTGCCACTCCTTTCATCTTCACACGCTGAACCCCGGCACGACTTAAACCCTCCTATCACCATCACTAAGACTCCCGTACATCGGTCCGCACGCGGACAACAGAATCGCAGATCGTGTACAACATCTCATGTTCGCTTGAGGCTTTCCTTGCCTACAGCATTCTCTTAGCTCTTCACAATGGTCCATACCTGCACCATCCCACTTCCCGCCCAATGCACCTACTCTGCCGCAAATCGCTTCCTCCATGCATTGCTTCCGTATTCTTGATAATCCGCTATGGTCAACGGGTATTGCGCAAGGTAGTCGGGTCTCTCGGCCAAACTTTGACCGGCGTAGAAGGCGGCAGTTACGGGACTGAAGAAACCTCAGTCAGTCTTCCGCCTGTTGATGGCACTCCGCACGTACTCCTCGGCCTCGTAGATCCCTACTTCATATTCGACTGGACATAGTACCCGTAGTTCCTTGTCACTAGACACCAATGTGATGAGCACCTCTCCTTGCGGAAAACCAAGGCACTTACAGTCGGTTCCCGAGCGACTCTGTATAGGCCAAACCGCCTATGAACCCGATGTTTGCCCAGAACAGCCCTTGCTCGTCTTCGGGCATTTGGCCAATAACAGCTGCAATCGCCTCTGCGAGACCCATCTGCTGCAGACCTGTAGGCCATTGCGGCATCAGCACCGTACCTGGGATCCCAAACTAGGCACGCCTCGGTCACGCACAAGTTACTCACCGACATCAGACGGATTGAACAGAATTTCTGGTATAGAGTACCGTTCGGTTCCCAGCGTCACCACCTGCGGCGACGACCCTTGCCCTAGGACGGGATTGTTTTCGCCTTTCGGCAGGATTTTGCCACGTACGTTGCCCGGAGAGTAATCTGGCAAGGCATATTGCAGGACAATTGAATTCTGCGGATCCGCCAACCTGTGCAAAGGCGTTGAGATGACTGTCCGTATGCAATGGAAAGGATTCAACCGACCTGCTCAATGCCAGGTCCTGTCTGATGTCCATGCTTGCATAACAGCAATCCTCCCTGATCTGATTGACAACATACGTTTCGTTCGAGAGGTCGAACTGTCGCTGTGAGAGAATCTGTTTCAATCGGTTCGTCAAGAGCTTTCCACCAACGTCGATTCTGTCGATATAGGATCTCAGTCATCGTCTCTCGGATTCTAGCCTTCCAGCCGTCATGGCCTTACCGTCTGGTGTTTGCGTGATCGACCTTGCCATCAATAACGGGAACGACGTGAGTGAAAGAGTATCCCGCGTCCACAATGATCATTCTGGCCGGAGGCGGCAGCGGTTCTGTTTCATCAAACAGGGCACTGTGAGGCATCAGAGCGGCCGCTGTATCACACAAACAAAGGAGCGGCGAAGTGCAGAGAATGGAATGTACCAATCAGGTCATGTGTAACACAAGTATCATATGGGAAACACGAAAAAGTTTCAAGTCTAGATACAACCATTTGTCACGAGGAACGGACGAGACGACTTACGGGTGCAACGATAACAGCTTGCAAACTCCCATTCCTCAAAGATCATTTGATCATATGTATTTGCGACATTTGGTAGATTGAGGTATGGCTCTGTTACCAACAGCGACGTCTCTTGAGGATTCACCTGTTCCCATACGGCGTGAACACCAGCCATCATAGTCGACATGTTTTAACAAGCTGACCTCCATCTTGTCAAAAACATGATCCCAGATTGTCCGCTCGCAGTCCCAAGATGTCAAAATGCCCTGAGAAAGAACATTTGATAAAGACCTGATAGTCGGCGAGACTTCGCCAACACATACCCGCTCGAAAGGGGATCGAAAGACCAGACTTCCTAAATCTGTGCATTGCTCCAAGTCATCGGCAACGAAAGTGATCTTGTCCTTCACGCTCCGGGCTATCGAATTCGGGATGGTCGCACAGTCATACCGCTTACCGAGCTGTTCTTCGAGCTGTTGAGCAAGTACTTGGTTGGCCTTTGCATTCCGATTACGACTTCCCTTGCGCTGCGAGAGCCTTCCGGCAAATTTGACTTCAAACAGGTCCCGATCTTGGTCCGTCGGTGTGAATCCAGCTTTGAGAGTGTGTGCGCCGTTGTCAAGCACGAAAACCGAGGTTACTTGCGACATGATGACTTGATTGGGTCAGAGTCTCCTGCAAAGTTAAGGTAGCAAGTGGATTATCTATGACGTCCAAGAGAACAGTCAGCCCAGTGTTTTTTGTTAAAGAAGCGACGTGCACGGCGAAGATGAAAAGAGTCAGAATTGTACGTTATAATCTGCGCCAACTCTTGGCCTCTCCGAAGAGAGGACAACCATCCAAAAGGGACGGATGTCACGAACCAAGAGCAAAGAGGCTAAGCAACAGCCTTCTAGTTGATTATGTTTCGAAAGATACGTGTCATCTTAGAAGAGAGGGGTGGAAGAGAGGCATGTGGGTGGAGCGGATAACAAGGCTCACCTTATGCCATCCCGGATACGCGATGTTCAAACCTGGAAACCTTGAAGGGAGAGACCGAAAAAACTTGCAAGGGGAAAGTTGCTGGACGACGGAGTGAATAGTGATGGCAGAGAAGGGAAACCCTGCTGTGATCCACAGTCAAATACTAGGTCGGAATCGCTCGACCTGGTCGAGGCAGAAAACAGGTGATCGAGACAGGCGCACCCGCTTTTTCTTGGTCCCCGTCGTCGGCGGCCGTGTTACTCGGTCCGCCGTGGGCCACCTGTCAACAGCGATCGAAGTAGAATGTGTATCAACTATCATCTTTGAAACAGCACCTGAAAGGACGACGACGCTTTGGTGACTTGCGGAAACTTGGCGATTCCCGATACAGATTCAATTCCGCATTCCGCCATCCCTTCGTCGCCTCCCGACGCTCGCACCCACCTCTTTGCACATATGCCAATATATCCCATCATACCCAAGACCCCGTCGTCCAAGGGGAAGGGGAAAGGGAAAGACACACCGCCAGCGACGATGCCGACGACCAGAACGACTAGGGCCAGAGCAGCGGCTTCGACCCAAGAAACGCCAGAGGCTAGTAGCGTCAGTAAGATCCCACAAACAACCCGCAAACCCCCTAGCCGCATCTACAATGTAGAAACGCAAGATTCAGCAAAGCAGGTAAGCAGAGGCAAATCGATGTGATTAGTGAAGACTGATTTGGCCCGCCAAATAACAGACCCCGATGATGAAACGCATAGCATCTTTCAACATCATGAACAAGACCAACCGCGGTGCGAGTGCGGCTTCTGTGCCTGCCCATGCGAGTGGGAAAGAGACGATGCAGGTGAGAATTCGGCAACTCTCGATGAAATCCAAACTTATATTCGTGTTCGCGACCTGTTAGGCTTTTCTTCGGATCCGCCCTCCTCCCAACCCGCAAGAGCTTCCTGATCGAGTCAAACCATATCTGGAAATGCAGGGAGACAAGCAAGTCATTATGCGCTCACCTCAAGTACGTTCCTTCCCCTTTCCAGCATTCGCACTCTAACTTTTCTTGTTCTGCAGGATTTCACACGACCTAATCAGGCTCCAAAGCCAACCCAGATATATTCGTTCAATCATGTGTTTGGTCCCTCGACTCCTCAGAATACTTTCTTCGAATCGACAACATTGCCCCTGGTAGAACAGGCTTTGCAAGGCGAGAGCGGGTTGATGTTCAGCTATGGTGTCAGTAATAGCGGCAAAACGTATACAATACAGGGTGGAGGGGACGATAAAACGAAAGGAGCGGACCGCGGTATGATTCCGAGAAGTATCGACGTGATTTTCAATTCCATTGAGGGGCTCGAATGCAGCGAATGCGTGAGTTGATCGTGGCAGCCGCGTTCCAGACTTGGCCGACTGATCCTGGCTCGAGGCATTCGTAGGTCAAACCGGTCCGTCAATACGGGCTAGAAATCGGAAGCAATGCCGAGGAAGAGAAGATCGCGGACGACTTTTCCCTCGACCAATTTACGGAACGATACAAAGATGAAACGAGTAAGCTGGGTCAAGGGTGGGAGCGAAAAGGGGTTTTGACGCAACTACCGTTTATAGCCATCAAGGTAGACCGCAACTATTCCTATGCGATTTACCTATCCTACGTGGAAGTCTACAATGAAAAGGTAAGCTGATTACCATTAGCCACACTCTACGGCTGCTAATCTCCCCGGCGATCCTTAGATCTTCGATCTACTTGACGGAATCCCTTGCTCAAGTTCCAAGGCACAAGCCACAAACTCGGTTGTCAGAGCATCCACCAGCGCAAATCGTCCCTCGACCATGCTACAACGATCATTCAGTCAAGCTTTCGGATCGTTCGGTACTCGTATGAGTCTGGCTGCAATGGCGAACGGCGGGAATGGGGTGATCAAGCGTCAAGCCTTGGCACTCAAGAACGACCTGGACGGCGGAAAATATGTCGCTAGTTTGAAGGAGATCCGTGTCAGGACTCGGGAGGAAGCACATGCCGTCTTCAAGCTCGGGCAGATCGACCGTCAGGTTTTCGGTACCGCTCAGAACCAGCAGTCAAGTCGAAGTCACGGCATATTTACCATCAAAATTGTCAAGATACATAATGGCGCGCCTAATGTAGGAAGAACCCTTGGAAACCCGAAAGAGCACCACTAAACCTGTCTCCGCACTCGATAGGACCCGGATTCTGCTCAAGTGTCGAGATTGTCAATTGTCGATCTGGCCGGGTCAGAGAGGACAAAGAACACGCATAATGCCGGCGATCGACTAAGGGAAGCTGCCAACATCAATACTTCGCTGATGGTGAGTTACGCAGTGGCCTCGCTGCATGAATAGTTTCTGAAGCGCGTCAATGCTGTAGACACTGGGACAATGCATGGAGACGTTGCGAGCGAATCAAGCGCTATTGATGGACAAAAGCATGCAAGGAAAGCGAAAACCGGCCATTGTACCGTTCCGGCATTCGAAATTGACGGAAATGTTCCAAGGATTCTTTGCAGGGCAAGGTCGGGCAGTGAGTGAAGCGTATACGTACTCCCCTCTCATGCTGACTTGCAGTTTTGCCTGCAGGCGATGATTGTTCACGTCAACCCGTATGACACAGGCTTTGACGAGAACTCTCACGTCATGAGGTTTAGCTCCATCGCCCGAGAGATTCAAACAACGGCTTTCAATAAAATGAGCATTCCGCTATTCCGCGGGATCGATGCATTCAGAAACGCGATCACCCCGATGAAGGTTCGTGTGCCTGTGCCAGTACTGAAACCCGCAAAAACTGTTTCGGTATCGGTCGACTCGCAATTCGTGGAAGAGGAACTGCAAGTGCAAGAAAGTAGGTGTTTTGTAACACATCCTGGATACTTGGACTCACCCAATGATGTCTAGTCGAGCCCGACGACGAGTCTGATAACGAGGAGGATTTGTTGGTGCAATTCCTGTTCAGCGAGATCAAGGAGCTTCGCATCAAGGTCGGTCCCGTTACACCGCTGCTTCTTCTATCCCGTTAAACTATAACCCGCCTGTTGGTAGCTCGTAAAAGCAGAGATGGCGAATGCTACGTTGGAAGCGGAGATCAGGGAGGAAGCTTCGACGGAAATGGCACAGCAGCTGCAGCGACTGGAATCCATGTACACGAAACGTCTGCAGGAACAAGTGAGCATATCTCCTGGATGAAATCGTATTCTTTTCTGACTGTCTTGCTTGCCACTCAGTCAGACGCCTCGGAACTCAAGACGGATATGAAGATTGACATCATGCAGCGAGGCATGGGGTCAGTGGTCTCCGACCAGTATGGAAACCATAGTATCGACTCGGATTCTAGCCTTCTCGAAGCCGCTATAGACCGGTCTCTGGTAAGTTTTCTGCTCGAATTTCAGAGGCCTTTTTTGAATCCCTCGTTTCTCTTCTAGATGGCGGATGACGACGAAGGATATTCGGGGAGGACAGAATCGACGACGACTGATGGACAAGGCTCGTCACGGTCGTATGCTGCCAGTCCGACTCCAGTCTCTCGCTTGCCAATCTCTCATTTGGCTGTCACTTCTCGACGCCGGCCTTCCGAGGTGTTTTTGGAAATACCTGTTATAGCTAGCGTACGCTTTGCACATGAGACAACAAAGCCATCCGGGCAAGCGCTGGAGGACCAGCACATGACCTTTCAGAGTGAAGCCGAAGACGAAAAAGACATGAATTCCGCAGTCTCGATGCGTTCAGCAGAATCGGACCACACCGATATAGAGAAGGAAAAGGGACAGTCTTCTCGGCGCTCGAACGAGGCACCCAAGGATGATCCGATAACGCCCGCTTCTCCGAAAACTTGCTATGTGGCTGATCAAACACCCGACAACCTTGACCACAGTCGCGCGGACGTCAGCATGGAAGATGTCGGCGCCGATGAACAAGGCGACTCGGCAGAGGACGACGAGTCCAGCGAAGAATCCACGAGTGAGAGCGAAGAAGATGAACTGGAAGAGAGTGAAGAAGGATCATCGTTCGAGGCAGCATCAGATGCCGCTTCCGAATTTAGCGATGAAGATATTCCAGTCCGAAAGGCGAGTCGTCGTCGGACCAGCGCTGCTCGTCAAAGCCCTGTCAAGGCGCGGAAATCGACTGCGGCAATAGCAGATCTTGCGATCACAGAAGCAGTCGAAGAAGAAGAGGATGTGATTCTTGCCAAGTCGGCGCGGCAGTCGAGTCGGAAAACCGAGAACAACGTGATCAATAACCCGCCACTATCCTCAACGCGGTCTCCCTTGGCAGAAATCAAAACGCAAAAGGCTCAAAAATCGGTGGTCCTCGTCGACGACATGGCTGGACTTCAGTTGGAGGAGCATCCGACTATGATTACATCAGAGACTGCTACAAAGGCAGAACCCGCAAAAAAGAAGAAGAGGTGAGCGATACCCGCCGGAGAGGTTCTTTCGTCTGGTTCATGGACTGAACGTTGCTTTTCGGACGTCCGATAGAAAGTTGGGCAAGGCGGTAGCTGTGACGGAAGAAGATATCGAGCTGGAAGCAGCGAAATTGAATCTGAATGGTGGGGGTAATGTTCGACGAATGGTTTCACGGGTTTAGCTATCATTCGAGGCTTCGCCTGATAAGACTTGTGACAACGGGGCTTGCACGGATTGAATGTTTCCTTGTACTGATATACGCTACGTTGTATGGACACTTTCCCCAAGTTAGGCCCGGTATAAACGGTGAAAAGTTGGCAGAAAATTGAATGCAAACCCGGCACACCTTTTCGATAGATCGACGAATCTCTGAAGGTGGACAACTTGATGCTGAAGAGGGTCAAGGATAACTGTTATCTAGGCTCTATTCGCCCCCTTTGTAGATAGGGGTTATGCGGGTAGGCTTGCACCAGCCCAATCAGCCCGAAGGAACTCCTATGCCCACAGCTCCCGTGTTCCGCGGCTTCGACAGATGCAGTTGCTGTAAGCGAGGTATTATGTTGCCGTAAGCGAGATATGATGCTGATCAGCGGAAGAGCTGTGGAAGGTTGCGTCAGATAAGAAGATAGGGGCTTTGTGCTTTAGCAAAGTAGCTGGTCTATTCTGTTTATCAAGTCTGGTACACATCATAGCTCTCTGTCGTGAAAGTTCTTGCCAGGAGTGCGCGGCATACACGTACGTCGTACTTAGACATCGATGAAAACACTTGAGCCGAGAAGGACAATGCCATTGCGACTAAGCGGATCAGCAGCCTGAAACAACTCTGAAACGGGGTCGCAACACGAAAGTGATAGGCGCCACACGCGTGCTACCCTTGTGAGTCATCCTTGTCTGATCTGCGGTTGATCATCCCATGCCAGAAGATTCGCTAGGAGGTGAAGGCACGCCAAAGCAAGGCGTTTCAGCATGGGATGCCCGGCATCGCTTTGCAGGAAACACTGCAAAACGCTTCATGGCTTCGCGGCGGATGCAGATCATGGTCAGGTGGTGCACATGAGTTCGAGGAAGCACTATGATCCAGCGCATTGGGGTCTGTCGAGGTATATATGCTAGCGTACATTCACTCCTCTACGGATAGGAGCTTTGCCAGACCAGTCCTTGATCTACCGCCCTCCCTGCCCGTCAAATTTCATTCCTTACCGTACTGGGGATACTCCACTCCTTCGCCTCTTCCTGAAGCAACTCGCAGCCACGTCGTGGACCCACCTTTTACAAGACCGACCTACTCTTCCAATGCAATCTCAAGCTGGAGACAGCTCGTCACTCGAGGCGATAGCTGTCCTCTATCTCGCCAACAAGAAAGAAGTCAGTCTGGGTCCGTTCATCATAGCATTGGCAAGTGTTTCATCATGGCCATGCACAAATAATGTCACAAAAAATCTTATCCCTGCCCTTCGATATAGTTCCTCGATGCCTTCTTTCTGTGGGTCTCTCATTCGTCTCTCCAGCTTACAGATATGCTGATCCCACCATGAAATCGATAGCGGTCTCTTCCTCATGCAGATTGGAACTTATCTTTCTTCGGCTAAGAAAGAGGATGGATGGTTGCAGAAAGGTTTAGTCTACGGAGTCGTCATCGTCAACGTGTAAGTGTTGAGCTTACGACGATGCAGCAGTCGTTCACTGCCTCTGTCCGCATAGCGCTACGTCTACCCTTGCAATTTACTGGGTCTATAACCTTTTCGTGGTAGAGTATGGTACTTTTGCCCAGTTTCTGGATATTAAGACGGTCAGTAAACGCCACGCAGTGCACCTTTTCCGCGTCGGCTCAAACCTAATATTGCATCGTATGGTGGGATAGCTATTCTGGTTCTATATCATCAATGGAATCGGCACGGCTTTTGTCCAGCTATTCTTTGTCAAAAGAGGTAAGGCGACTCTTTGTCGGACAGTTTTCAGTCTATCCGGATGACTCATTCCCGTGATCCCATATGCGCTGCCAGTCTTCGAGGTGAGCGCTTTCTACCCCCGTATTCTGGAAGACCTCTCTGATACGCCTATCCACAGTTGACAAAAAGACATCCCCGTCGAACTTCCCCACTCATCGCCTGTCTCTGCTTCTTGATTGCCGTATGCTTCGCCTGTACCATTGTGATCAAAGTACGAGGTGACTCCCTGGGTGAGGTCGTGGAAGTTACCTCTCGGCTAGCACGACCACTCATAAGTTCCGAATATGTTGTGTCAGGTGCACTCGCCAGCGAATCAGATCTGATCCTACACACGACCGGAACCGTCTGGTCCTCCTGCATGATGGCTTGCGATCTTTCCATCACGGTTACAAGTACATACCTCAGGGTTCGTGTGATACAAAGTTCCCCTAGTAACTGATTCTGCGCTTCCTTGCATCAGTTCTCGCCATTTTAATCAGGAAAAGAACCGGCTGGGAGGTTAGTCTCACATCGTTTGTCCTTGCGATCACCAGTCGTATTAAGACCCCCTTCTCTAGACAACGGACACGATCATCCTACGCTTGATCTGGTATACTATGCGTACGTGGATGAATTGTATCGTCGGTCCCCAATTGTAGCGCTGACTAGACCCACTCTTTGCTTTGGACAGAGTCGGCGCTTCCTCCAACTGGTAAGAGCTTCCCCTTCACAAGCAGAGGTATGCACTCATGCGTCCAAGCTTTTCCACCAAAGTCTTTGCGATCGTCTACCTCGTGGAATACAACGTCATTGCGCCCAAGACGCCCTACGTCTCCGTGCCCTTGTAAGCCGTTTGAACCGGGCAGGAAGATTTGGAAGCTGAGCTAAGAACATGCGGGGTTATCTGGCTTTCGTTCGTATATTCCGTATATGCTCAGCATCATGTACGTGTTAACCTCACAAGCTTTCCCATCCATGAGAGCTTACCCGCCCGCTGTTATCTTTCTAGGCTTCAGGGGAAATTATACGCCTTCTCCCTACTTCATACGCTAAACGCGCGGCAAAATCTTCAACCTACCTCTCCGGAAAGGCTTCCGGCAGTATGGAGCGATTCTCGGGAAAGGGCTTCGGCTCATCTTGTCAATACATTCAAGAAGGTGAGTTGAGCTCCCGTGCTGCAGGGAGCATAGTATTGATACGGCGATCAGTCAAACTACGCAAGTTCTTCCGATGGCACCAGCCCGAATTCGCCGTACTTCAAGGCCGTCAAGGTTACCATGGACACATACATCCATGTAAGCTGTTGCCATAGACCAAAGTCCCATCACATTGAACGCAACTGGCTTTGTATTCCAGAACGACGCCAGTCGGGACATTCCCATCGAAACGCTCCATTTTGGTCAGAATCCGGTTCACAGAGGGCAGCGAACAGCAGCAGTGGCACAAGTCACACACGCCAGAGGTTATGCAAGTTCACCGATGACAATCACAACCGACGATAAGCGCTCCATCGCCGATACTCAACCCGGGTCGCCCCCAAGTACGGAAGTGGACCTGGTGAATATGCCTGTTCAGAGGTTGGCCATGGAGGTAGGAAGCGAAGACGCCCGCTCTTCCGTTAACATTACTCTGCCATACGCGCCTCGGTCAGTCGAGTCCAACGTCATTGTCGAAAAGAGGATTTGATGCATTCGCGAGCGTCTCTGCTTATTTATGGATACTGTGCAACCTGAAGCGGCTCTTTGAGCGAATGTACCATCATGCAAATGAGTCAAACTGTATCGTCGGTAGAACATCGCTCGACACCAAAGATGATATACTCCGTAGACCTATTCCTCGACCGCCTGCGGCGACGGACCACTTACAGTGTCAGCCTCACGCCGAACTCGACGTTGGTTGCGTACGATTGCCTGTCGAACTCGGCCCCATTTCCGTCGATCCAACCCATGGCGCGGGAACGTATCCTCTATTCCACGGGAATTCGCTAACACGGCTTTCGATTCATCGGAACCGTTTGCACGTCGTCGCTGTTCTGCTTCCTCCTCTATCTGCCGGTTGAGAGCCGCATCTCCACCAGCCGCCGCAAACGCCTGTACCTCTGCATCTCTCCTCTCCAGACCATACCGTCCGACCAAGCGCCAACAAGCGATACTGATGACTTGCTCTCCCCATTTACGCTTGAAGTATTCCACCAACTCGACGGCACGTCGATGTCTATTCCGCCTCAAACGGAGACTCAAGAGTGCCTTTCGCAGCGTTTCCGAGGTCGGCGTAAAGGCGACCGTCGATCCGTTGTGGGAGAGTCGCTGCATCTCCCTGATCACCCAAAACGGCCGAAAGGAAGCATACAAGCTCGGGTGTAGGTACAGGTGACTGAGATGAACGAGGTGCGCCGTGGTGACCTTGCGGTCCGGTCTGTCGAGGGCGATCAACGCTGCGTAGCTGTCGGCGAGGAACGGAGGTTGAGGATTGCAAGCGAGGATATATCGCAGGAATGCGAGGAAGAGGGGCGGCGAGAGTTGTTCATCCAGCGGAGGAAGATGTGAGCGTGCGGCGGCGGGCGTCAAGGCGTTTTCCAGAGTTGATGTTCTTTTGCCCGGTAGGTTTCGATCCACAAAAGGTATGATCGGTTCGGCAGCTTTGGTACTGTCGCTGGACGTCAGTTCCTTGACGCGCGACGATTTTTCGGATCTCCAGTACCCGGCATTGAGAGCGATCCGACGGTGTTCCTCTGATACCGGTACTGCAGAAACCTCGACACGACGGGCAAGTCCACGCAAGCCGTCTATCCCGCCTTTGGGCGAACCGAGTCGCCGTTCATCAGCCGATGCATCCACGCCACTCCCCGCAGCAACTTCACTGCATCCCTCTACTCCAGAGGCCATTATTTCCCCACCACGAGATCCACGCATCGTCGTCTTCATGACGATATTCCGCGTTTCCTCATCCCAGTGCACGTTCCCCCTCTGCATCTCGCGCAAGGTCTTTCGCATGAGATGATAATTGCTGATTCTTGCGGCGTAGAAGAGAAGTACATTAAAGCTTTGTACAGAGGAGAGGTCGAGGTGTTCTCGGTGGTGCGCAAGAGCGCGGACGAGGGCTGCAGAGGGATTCGCGAGGGCCGACGGTGAGGCTAGGATGTTTGCTAGTTGCTGCGTGAGGGTATCGATGTTGTTGGAACCAGAGCGGCTAGGCTGTGCATGGGAGGTCACCTGAGTGGGTTCTTCGCTCGGCTCGGCTGTGGACAATCGCCATGCTGTAGATGCAGCCTCGGAAGGGTTCTCCACAGTGACACGAGGATCAACATTGACCCGAGTCGTGGGCAGGATCAGTTCCTCTTTCATGGGCAAAGCAGAACCACCGACTATCAGCTTGCGCAAACATCTCCCTTTGGGGCATTCTCACCTGCTTCCCTTGTTTCACTACACTCTCCCCGTCTAACCCTGTCCAGCTCCTGCAAATGCCTCCTCACAAACTCCCTCCCATACCGCTCTCGATAGCCACTCTCCGCACTTCTCTCTTGCTCTACAGACTCGGCATCTTCGGATTCGTGGTCTTCATGTGTGACTCTAGGCGCAAGCTGAGCGTACCGTCTGCCCGAGGGAGTGACGCAAGTCGGAGAGTGGTGCGCTGTTATCGGTCGAGCTCGAGCACGTAAGCGGAGACAGCCCAATGCGCGGAGAGAGCTCTGGGAGATGGCTGCCATGCAGAGTCAAGAGTCGGGCGCGCAGGGAAGATGTCATACGAGGCAGAGTGGACAAGTCGTAAAGAATAAATGCAAGTGCCCTGACAGCACACTGGATTTCAGCCAAAATGTTGACGAGAAATGACGTGCCTTTTCTAAAAAGGCGAAATAAACAAAGCTCCTGTGACCCGGCGCCCGGTCTGGGATTTCGAAAAGTTGACCGAATCGATCACCCCCCTCCTCCTTGTTGAATACTCTTGCGGGGAATACTGTAATCTGCACATCTCGCTGACCCTGCTCTTTCGCAACCACACACTTGACAGCACAGCAACCCTGACGAAATGGCAGCTGTACAATCCCAACCTGGCCCCTCGACGCCCATGACGGATCTGCGTAAATCCATCGAGGCGCACGATGAGACGTTTACGAAGCTCTTGTTGCTGATCCCGGCGCAGTACTATATCATCGATACCCCCGAGGAGGTGAGTCTCTCCGAATCAAGGATACGAAATAATATTTCATGCTGATCCCGACGTACGTATCTCAGGCTGATAATAAGTGGATGCGGAACAAGAAGAAGAGATCTGCAGACGAGTTGACAGAGACGAGGAAGAAGGCAAAGTTTGACAAGGTGCGTTTGGTGCAGGTCGTTACCCGTGTACTGCAATCGCGCTTACGCACGTGCCCGCTGGTGTGTAAAGTTTGATCCGAGCAACAACAAGACCATCCCCGAGATCCAAGCCGAACGAGCTGCCAACGCCCAACACGGACAAGACCTTGACGGCGAAGAGGAAGGCGTCGTCATGCAGGCCGGCAAGAAACCCATCGTTCCCATGGCACCCGCTGCATCCGTCTCTGACCTGCGTAGAAAGTTGCAAGACAAGATTGATTCCTTCCGAAAGCGAAGACGGGAAGCGCCGTTGCATCCTCCCTCATCGGGGGATGCTGCTGCTGCTGCTGCTGCTTCGTCGGCTGTACCCGTATCGGGTAAACCGCAAGGAGGAGAGGAAGGGAATGGAACAGATGATGATGGAATGACGGCGGCTAGTCGTGATGAAATGTTAGAGGAGCGACGTAAGAGGCGTGGAGAGGTGCGGGATAATCGGCGAAATAGGAGAAAGGAGGAGCGGAGGGCGGACAAGGAGGGTTCCACCAAGACGGGGAAGAAGAAGGATGGCAAGGGCGACAAGGAGTCGGGAGAGAAGAAGGCTACCGACTTTACGGCCAAGACTGGAAAGGTAAGGAGTAGTGCGCTGATTAAGGCTCTAGACCGTTGTTAACGACGCTTTCTGGATATCACCTACAGACGGCACTCATTGTCGACCCGTTGCCGAAAGGAGCTGCTGTTGCGGGCAAAGCCAAGGCACCCAGCATGCCAGAGGACAACGTCTCATTTGCATCCATCGCCCTTCCTTCCACGAGCACCTCGAAACCCTCGAGCCACTTGAAAAAAATCTCGAACCCGACGCAAGCGCTTGCACACTTGCAAAACCAAAAGGCCAAACTCGCCGAATTGCCGGCGGAGAAGCGAAAGCAGATTGAGGAAAAGGAGAAATGGGCAAAGGCGCAGGAGAGGGCGGAAGGTGGGAAAGTTCGAGATGATGAAACGAGGCTGAAAAAGGCGGCGAAGCGGGTGGACAAACAAAAGGCAAAGTCTAGCAAGGAGTGGTAGGTTTGGTCGTGCTGTGGGGGCGAACCAGATGTTGACTCAACCCTGGATGACACAGGTCGGATCGAAAGGAGGAATTGCGCAATTCGGCCGCTGTCAAGGCCAAGAAGCGTAACGAAAACATTTCCAAGCGAAACGACGCAAAGAAGAATAAAAAGATGGGCCTCAAGCCAAAGGGCGACAAGGACAAGAAGAAGGGCGGTCAGCCTGGCTTTGGCGGTTCCAAGGGAGGACGCAAGAAATAGACCCTTAGGTGGGATCTCGCCTACAGTTCCACCTCTTTGCCGGATTCGCCTATTATTCCGTGGAAAGCAGTGGCAATCTTCTTATTTGCATTGTCGTGGTGGCCTTTCCGTAGATGTATACCGTACTACATGTTGTGTCTGTTCCTTGTACTGCTTATGCGCTGCAATATCCGCTGCTACATTCGTGACATTAGTGGATCCGCCACAGTCCAGCCAAAAGCGCGTCTCGACCGCGCCCACCGTGGAAAAGTCGGCCGTGCGCTTAGCGCGAACACGCGTGGTTACGTCTTTGTTCATCAACCATCCGTCATTTCATCAACCCACTCACTTTATCTTTCCTCGACCCCTATCACAGCCTAATCCGCTTTCACTCGCCACAACAACCACACATTCACGCAAAATGTCTGACCAAGACGGTACGTTTATTCCAACCCCAGTCAATCCAGCTTTCAGCACCCTCGGCATCGCCGTAACGAGTTTCGCCAGAGGTGTCGCGTCCCGGCTTTACCTCCAACGCCCTGACTTTTACGGATGACCTCAATGAACCTTGCATCCATGACGATGACGACTGACGCTATTCCTTCGCTCTCACCTCTTCATATGTATCAATCACCTCGATTTGGCGCGTCTTCGTGTTGATCGCCACATTTTTCGGTAACGTTGTCCCTCCGTTTACCCATTGATCCGCTGATGCAACAGGCTACCGAGGCGAACGAAACGACCCTTACTCTGACGGCCGAACGGCTCGACGATCGGAATCCCCTCGACCGGAAGGCGGAGCCAACGGCGGGTGGGAAGGAAGCGCCCATCAGGGCGGTGAGCAGAATGGAGGAGGTGCCGGTCAGTGGGAAGGCAACAACAACAGCAACAACAACAACAACAGCAATGGCTCCGCTGCTGGTGGTCAGCAAGGCAACTGGGATAACAACAATGATGGTGGGCGTGCACGAGCAGAGGAGGTACAGCGAGGCCGGTATGTCGTTTACGCTTTACATCTATGGTGCCAGAATGCTCACGTATTGCTTATAGAGAGGGCTCCGAGAACGTCGCCCAGAGTAACCTTCACGTCTCTGGCCTTGCCCCGAAGATCGACCACGAAGAGTTGATCCGATTCTTTGGTGAAATCGGTCCCGTTAGTCCTTTCCGACTTGTTGTGATTTGCGAAATCAGCTCAACGGAAATGACGGCCCATAGGTTGACAAGGCGTCGGTCATGTACGACCCCCACACCAAGGAATCTCGAGGTTTCGGTTTCGTTATGATGAAGACGCACGA
Organism: Naganishia vishniacii ANT03-052; assembly: GCA_015708705.1. NCBI lineage: Eukaryota > Fungi > Basidiomycota > Tremellomycetes > Filobasidiales > Filobasidiaceae > Naganishia > Naganishia vishniacii. The sequence goes on from MU158402.1 coordinate 259,227, forward strand.
TGACGCCGTGAAGGCCATTGCAGAATTGGACAACAAGGAGTTTATGGGCAAGTGTATCCGAATCCAGCTCGTACGTCGAGCGACTGCCTCACTATCTAGTGGTAACATCGCTGACGAAGCACCCAACCGATAGGCCCGACGAGCACGCGCACGAACACCGACTCCCGGTCGATACTTTGGTCCTCCCAAGGCAGCCGACGGACCCGGCGGCCCGCCGCGAGGACGATTCGACGGTATGTATCATTCTCTGGCTTTTGTGACCTTTTCCACGGGGTTGCTGAGTCCACGTCGTGTTCCCTTCCCATCCCAGAACGACCCTATACTCCTCGATCCTGTAAATACGGTGCCGTCCCATCTTCAACGCATCTTTACTGACGGCAACTTGTGTCCTGCTTCGTAGACGACTCTCGATACGGTGGTGCTCCTGGCGGCGGTCGAGGCTGTACGTAAGAGTCCTTTCTTTGCCGACAAGTTGCTGACCCGTGCTTTTGCTTGGAAATCAGACGACGACAGGGAACGTGGCGGCTACGACCGATACGACCGGGGGGGGCGATGTAAGTTGATTCATCAGACAAATACATGTCCGAGCGCTCATCCTTCTTTCATCTCGTAGACGATGACCGACGTGAAAGGGACTACCGATCATACGACGACCGACCCCGATACGACGATCGCCCTCGATACGACGACCGACCCCCCCGAGAATCTCGGGATTACGTTCCCCGAGATGCGCCCCCTCGGGGTGGAGGATACGATGACAGGCGAGGCGGAGGAGTCGGTGGTGGTGGTGGTGGTGGATACGACCGACCTAGGTATTGAGCGCGCACACACATCAAGCGGGAGAGGTCGGTATTTCAGCAATGAAATGGTAACCCTTTTGCGGCCGCGAGGGCCAAGGATGTTTGCGTTCTCAGGCAATGTTTGTATTCGTTGAGCTAACCCACTTTCTGTAGAAGTATCTGTACATGTCATGAGAAAAATGATGGTCCATACAACGTTTTACGGTCATGAAAGGGTCGTTACTACGTCGTCATGATTACAGCTGTAAGGTCCAACTTGTCACTGGGGCACGGGTCGCCTACTTTCCGCCAAAGAGCGGCTTTTTCTTGCCATTCACTGATAACTTGACCCCTGTTCCGCCCGTCTTGATGCTGACTTCTTGCAGGTCGCGGTGCGCCTCCCGGATATCGTCCGGCGTAAGAGGACCGGTGAGGCCCCTGGCTTTCTGTGTTGCCATCGCTGTGGTGGAGATCAGCATGCCGAAAAAAAACACAGGCTATGAATCACAGGGACGGTACCTTGCTCTACAATCTCCCCTATCAGCACGTTAGCGGTCTTTGCGACGACCCTTGCGACCGTTGCTTTTAGCAGTTCATTGTATCGCTGACGATGCAGCTGCAGTTGGAATGTGCTTGACAATAAGCGAACGGGGAACTTGTATCTCGTGTGAGGAGAGCGCTCACCCGTTGCACATGGTTGAACGTGATTCCCGCCTTTTCACTTTGTACCTCTTCCAGTCTCTGACGCTGTGACGGAGTCATGTAGGGTTTCAGACTGCAAGGGTATTCAGGGCGAAGCAGCGACGGTGGACAACGGTCGAGCAGGGACGTACCGTTCCAATTGCACGCGAGTCTCTTGATACCTCTGCGCAATAGCCTCTTGCTCGGCCGTGATAGGTGTCTTGAGGTTCCATTCATCCACAGCCATACCCGCCAGTTCCTCCCCCTCTTCATCATCCTCCTCGTCATCATCGTCCTCTTCATCCCTGTTCTCTTCCGCAAACCCTCGGGAGGATGTACCATCATCCCCGCCATCTATGACGGAGCCAGCATAGCTTCGCCCGCCACCCGTCACCTTGCCTTTTGCTTTTCTCGAGGTGGTGACTGTTCCCTCCGAGGGCGCCACGGACCCTTGCCTCCCGGAAAAGACTGACGCAGGTCGGGAACCCCGTCCCGTCGTCGTCGTCGTCGTATCGGTTTTCCGCTTCCTCTTGGTAGCGGTGCTACTCGCACCTGCTCTGCTCGCGGCATCATCACCATTACCGGCTTTACGTTTCGACGAGGAAGAGGGTTTATGACGTGAGGTGTCAAAGAAGTCGTCGTCGTAGGGATTGCTGGGGGAGACACCTCGGGAAATGGTGCTTCCGGGTGTGCCGGCCCTTGAGTGGCTCATCTTGAGACGGGCGTGGGTGTAGCCGTAGAGTAGATTGTGTTTGTAGACGCGGAGTACACAAGGAGAGAGAATCAAACAAATGCAGCGAGCGAGTCGCGACCTGAAAGCGATCGACGGCCTTGCAACGGGAGTTGGTCATATATAGGAAAAGGTATCCTATTCTCCTCTTCGACAAGTTGACTCTCCCCATCACAGCTCACTCAACCTCGCTTCATCATGGCAGCCTTGGTAACTGTTCCCCTCGGTGGTCTCGTAGCCGCTGCTGTAAGTCGCTTCGTGAATTCCCGTCAAGAAAGTGGTTTCCTAACGCGCTGCATGTCTAAAAGGTCTACTACACCGTATCCTCGAACATCAACAACCAGACAGCCGTGATCCGATCAGAGTGGGTCTCCCATAACCTTCATCCTCTCCATGTCGTCTGCCTAATCCATGCAACATTCCGCGATTCAAGGCTCTACGACTGCGCCCAAACCCTCCGCACACAATCCACCTCCCCCACCTCGTCCTTTGACCTGCAACCCGCTCCCATCGCCTCGGAAACCATCTACCAATCCGCCCACGCCCCACCAGTGCCCCTGGCGGATATGGTGAAACGTCGGTGGAATCAAACGATCCAACAGACCGTTCGGGGCCTCGAGGGCGCGGATTGGACGGCGTTGGGGAGTGGCATCGTCGCGGGCGGGAGGGCACTGGTCGATCGTGTCTCCCACGGAGGGTTGACCCCGCCACTTCAAGGGACGAGTGGCGGGTATTTTAATTCCGACAGTAGGGTCGTCAAGAATAATGCGGGGGCGCGGGTCGATGAGGAAGGGAAGGATCATCGGGGGGTGTTGGGTGGTGGGAAGGGGGTGGTGGACCGTGCAGCGGAGTTGCCGGTTTATCGGGCTCAGGCGCCGGTGGAATCGAGGGACCATCAGGCGGACCCTAAGCGGTGGGTGTAGGAGGGCGATAGGGAGTGTAGTAGATCCTGGAAGCGCAAAGTGCAAGATAAAAACAAGTTGGGGTTTTGCACTAGCGATGATTTGCGCCGAATGATATGCTACAGCCTGGCCACGTCTAATTTACACAAGTGTTTCGATGATAGTATCTATCACGGACATCGGATGGTCTAACCGGGAGATACCGAGGTCGCCAAAGGTTTACAACGACCCTTCCCTCTGTCCCGCTTGGAGATCCCCCTAGGAACCGCCGAAGAAACCTTATCACGAACCTCCCCTTCATCCATCCCCAACGCATCCGCCTCTTTCCTAGAAACCCCATGTCACCCCTTTTGGCGTGACGCCCGGGCTCAACCTCCATGCAGCGTCGAGATGAAGACAATCTCATCCCCTTGCTGAATCTGGTACGCTAGCTCGCCCTCGAGTTCCCAATCGGTGTCGTTGATCAAGACGAGGATCCCGGGACGTCTACGGGGAGGAGACGTGTCAGTGGGTGATCGGTGCTGGGATCACAGGAGGTGAGGAGGAAGAGGAGGAGGAGGAGGAGGAGGGGCGCCGGTGGAATCGAGGGACCATCAGGCGGACCCTAAGCGGTGGGTGTAGGAGGGCGATAGGGAGTGTAGTAGATCCTGGAAGCGCAAAGTGCAAGATAAAAACAAGTTGGGGTTTTGCACTAGCGATGATTTGCGCCGAATGATATGCTACAGCCTGGCCACGTCTAATTTACACAAGTGTTTCGATGATAGTATCTATCACGGACATCGGATGGTCTAACCGGGAGATACCGAGGTCGCCAAAGGTTTACAACGACCCTTCCCTCTGTCCCGCTTGGAGATCCCCCTAGGAACCGCCGAAGAAACCTTATCACGAACCTCCCCTTCATCCATCCCCAACGCATCCGCCTCTTTCCTAGAAACCCCATGTCACCCCTTTTGGCGTGACGCCCGGGCTCAACCTCCATGCAGCGTCGAGATGAAGACAATCTCATCCCCTTGCTGAATCTGGTACGCTAGCTCGCCCTCGAGTTCCCAATCGGTGTCGTTGATCAAGACGAGGATCCCGGGACGTCTACGGGGAGGAGACGTGTCAGTGGGTGATCGGTGCTGGGATCACAGGAGGTGAGGAGGAAGAGGAGGAGGAGGAGGAGGAGGAAGAGGAGGAGGAGGAGGAGACTCACACTCCATCACCATCACCAAACATCTCGACGCGTTCGGATAAGAGGTTATCCTTCATCCACTTGATCAGGTATTTCACATTCAAGGGCTCCTCGTTTCCCGCCGGCGTCGCCGCCGCCGCTGGAGACTCGGGGTGCTGGGGTATACGCCTGGGCAGGGAGATCTGGTGTTTCGGCTGGGAGTGGAAGAGGAGGTGAAGGCCGCCACTGAGGGACGGGTGGGTGGGTGGGTGGGTGTATGGGTGAGCAAGGCAGTAGCAGGGAGAGGGAGGGAAGAAGAGGCAGCGGGAGGCGTACCCGAATTCAAGGGTGATCGAGATCTCCTCTGGCTGTCCTTTCGCCATCCCGTCGCTCGGGGCCGTCTCCTGGGCGCGCTGGTCAATCGCCATCATGGTCATGTCTCCTCCGGCGCGGGGGGGAATGAATCGCGGCGAGGGGTCCTACGAGCGAGTGGAGATGAAGACGGCGGGGAATGGCGAATTATCGGGGAGTTTGGGGGTCACGTGACGGGAAGGGGAACGGCGATCAGAGGGGTGGAGGGTGATTCCGGAGGAGGAGGAGGAGGAGGAGGAGGAGGAAGAGGAGGAGGAGGAGGAGACTCACACTCCATCACCATCACCAAACATCTCGACGCGTTCGGATAAGAGGTTATCCTTCATCCACTTGATCAGGTATTTCACATTCAAGGGCTCCTCGTTTCCCGCCGGCGTCGCCGCCGCCGCTGGAGACTCGGGGTGCTGGGGTATACGCCTGGGCAGGGAGATCTGGTGTTTCGGCTGGGAGTGGAAGAGGAGGTGAAGGCCGCCACTGAGGGACGGGTGGGTGGGTGGGTGGGTGTATGGGTGAGCAAGGCAGTAGCAGGGAGAGGGAGGGAAGAAGAGGCAGCGGGAGGCGTACCCGAATTCAAGGGTGATCGAGATCTCCTCTGGCTGTCCTTTCGCCATCCCGTCGCTCGGGGCCGTCTCCTGGGCGCGCTGGTCAATCGCCATCATGGTCATGTCTCCTCCGGCGCGGGGGGGAATGAATCGCGGCGAGGGGTCCTACGAGCGAGTGGAGATGAAGACGGCGGGGAATGGCGAATTATCGGGGAGTTTGGGGGTCACGTGACGGGAAGGGGAACGGCGATCAGAGGGGTGGAGGGTGATTCCCCTCGGTCCGGTTCGGAGCCAGGATATAGAATGTGGCGGAAATACCTTGTTCATGAGGGAGCTTCCAGCATAACCTTCGTCGTGCAGGACTTTCCATTCGCCTGTGGCATCTACCCCGCCTACCCCGACTTTCTCCATTCGGTTAGAAACGAAGCCATCGCCAATGTAAAGCGCCTTCGACACCATCCCTCGCTCGTCCTCTTCTGTGCGAACAATGAAGACTATCAGCAGATCCGGCAGTGGAAGATTGATGAGAGCCAGTCGGAACCCTTGCCGGCGCGCGAGAGCTACGAGGAGGTGTTGCCGAAAGTAGTGAGCGAGCTTACAAATCCGGCGATTGCGTATCATCCTGGGTCTCCGAGCAAGGCGGCTGATAGGTAAGACGTTTGACGTACTCGCATCACTCGAGTTGCCAAGTTCTCCTTTTCCTCCCTAGTGGGGCAACAGATGATCCTACACAGGGCGATATAGTGAGTTGCCCATGGTACTCTTCTGGTCTGTCATGGACTGCTAATGTCACCGCTCAGCATCAATGGACTGTGTGGGCGCGTAAGGAGGAAATCGTGGGCAGGCAACTTTGTTTGCTGATAACGACCACCTTTCAGCCCCGTCCAATCCTTGGCAGGACTATGACCAACTAGGCGGACGTTTCGTCAGCGAGTTTGGCATGCCTTCCATTCCGGATATCCGTACCGTAGATCGGTGGCTCGATGGCGACCAATGGGAGAGGTACTCGCAGAGCAAGCTTATGCAACAGCACAATAGGGCCGGAAGTCACGACAGGCGGTTTGCTGTTTACGTGAACGAAATGTTTAGGTTGACGGGCGACTTTACCTCGTGAGCAGAACGGATACGCCCCTCAGCTAGGGTAACTGATTTGATCGGGGACCATAAGATAATTTTACCATACCCAAGTCCTACAAGCAGAAGCGATGGGGTACGCCTACCGATCTTGGCGACGACAGTGGAAAGGCGACGGGCGGGAATACGTAGGTACACTCCAAGGGGCGAGATGCGGGCACTCATGGTTGGCATTTGACAGTGCGCTGGAGCTCTTGTAAGGCAACTCAACGATTCATGGCCAGGTAAGAGATTTCGCAAGATATATATATATAGCTTGTAGCTCATCACCACCATCCATAGTAACGAGCTGGTCTATCATCGACTACTTTGTGAGATTCCCAGAACTAGCGCCGGCGTCGTGCTGATCCATCTTCACATAGTTGCGACCGAAACCGGCTTACTATGCTATCAAGCGTGAGCTTGACGTGGTAGCCGTAAAAATTCAGCGGACGGTACACAAGGACCGGGAGAACGATCGACCTCGCCAGTTCTACGAACGTAAGGACTTTCACCCACAGCGTAAATCTAGGCGGTCGGGCTGATCATCGGTTGGGATCGAAAAAGACGGCGCCTTCCAAACTTCCGGCGCCACTTTGGACATCTGGGCAGCCAACAGCTCGCCGAAGACCATCACATGCACCTTGGAGGTTTGGCCCTACGATCTCGCGACTGGGTGGTCATGGAACTCCTGCGACGGGACTGTTTTTGAACTCCAGCCAAACTCCAGCACCGAGTTGCGTACAGCAATCTCTGTGCCGGCACCCTCTATCGAGAAGGCAGCGGACAAACTCCGCCTTCGGGTAGCGTGGTAGTTCAAGCTAGACTTCGACACGGTGGCCCTTCGGAAGACCCATCGCCCAGCCAAAAGGAGGTAGCGGCGAGGACGAGCGACTGGCTGCGACCTCGCAAGTTTATCGATTTTGCAGAGAATGCAAGTTACTGCGGGTTATCAGCTCAGGTCAGCACTTTGGGCGAAACTAGCCTCATCAAGTTATCTTGTACGAAACCCATCAAGTGCTTGACCCTTCGCCTCGACTCGTGGAAGGAAGGCGAGGAGGAGGTGTTCTTCTCGGACAATGGGGTGGGTTGTCAACAGACTGGCGTGCAAAATTTCGGCGAACTGATCTGTCACTACTTTAAAGGTTGATCTCTTCCTGGGAGACGAACAAGTCATTACGGCGACTGGACTGGCGGGACGTGCTCTCAGAGCCAACTTTTTAGGCTGCGAAGGAGGAAGACGGATCTGAAACGATGTAATAGGGGAGCAGCCTGGTTGCCACATTCCATTGGGACAATACACATCACGATCCTCCCGATGTCAGCACCGGCTCAGCACAAGTTGTACACATGAACCCACTGCCCGATCCGATACGATCCAATACCATGCACCCCATGACATCTGGAACGCCCGACGATGCGATACAACGACATGTGATCGCCCCCCTCTATGCCGCACTCCTGTTGATATTGCCGTACCCAATACCGACGCAACTGACCATATACTCTGGCGGACGATACTTTCCATTCTGGATTCCGTGCCTTTCAACCTTGGCCTCCCTTATCTCATTCACCGTTATTCCCATCACGACCTGGCCCTCGTCGTCGTCTCCATCCGATGAGGCAGAATCACCGGCTTCATGCACTCCGCCGTCGTTCTCTTCTGCCGCTGCTGCGTCCGCGATAGCGTTGGTGGATAACGGGGTACCCATGGCGGCGATCTTGAACCTGACGCCGAAAAAGTCGTGGAGGTCACGCAGATATTGTATTCTACCATTCCGACCGGAGGAGCATTAGCCATCATAACAGAGGATGCGATACGGATACTCACGAGAACGGTGTAAGTGCCCCCATTCTACATCGGCCAACGTCTTCACTTCCCAAAACCATCATTAACAGGACCAGCCATTGATGCGCCTCATCCACGCAACCTCCCTTGGCAACCGAATCCAAGAGCAACCGGGCGGCATGCAACGCCAGTTCCTCTGGCGTCTCGAACCGGGACTGTGGCGTGTTTGACGACGCGTCTGTGATCTGCATCGATGAGGAATTGGTTGGATGTTGCGTTGACTGGGCGGGGACGGATATTGTCTCTGCCGAATGAAGGGCAGATGTGTTGGAGAGCGACAGTAGGGTCAAGCCATATCCGGGGGATCTGGACGAGGGAAGGACGTAGATGAGCAAGCTGGCGCGAGGGATCGATCTGTGAACCGGTGACTCTTACTTGCCGCTTTCCTCGCCCTTGTACACATCGGTGTAAAGGTAGATATCCGGAATATACCGATTCAGCACTGATCGTGCCGCTTCGACCATCCGATTCGCAAATTGTGGCGACACTCGTGTTGACCACCTGACGAGTGCGGGGGAAACAATTTTGAGCGTCGAACGACATCTTGACGAGCAGAGACAACTCACGAAATCCCTCGTATACGTTTGATCTTGCCGGGGTCAACAAAGTTTAGGGTTTTCACGGTTTTCACTACCGGACAACGGAAGAGGACTTGACCGCCACCCAGGGGAGCTGCACCACGTTTTTTGATCTAAGGCCGCCATTCGCACGGACATGAGCGGACAATATTACGAGAAGCACAATCAATATGAGCGACTTACTTGCAGTTCCAGACCATCTTCGATGCCAAATAGATGGAGATGTGGCAGAGTCACGGTTCGTATCATATCCACCTGCACCCCGAGTCTCAGATCAAGATTGACCTCTTCGCAATCTCGGCGACTCACACTCAAATCCCTTCCCTCCTCACTCGTGATCCCATCCATCCGAATCTCGAGCGGTCTCTTGCCGAAACAACCCAAGACGACGAGCGGTTCCAGAAAGTATCCTATCGACCTCGATGTCGGACACGTGTGCGTGAATATACCTCCCGGGAGAAGCCCCGGATGCAGCAGCAGTGTTGTACCAGTGTATGAAATCTCGATCGTCGTGCCGTTGGTGACTTTTTCGACGAGTCGGAGAAAGGATACTTCGAAATCTGCAACCCTCGATTGCGATGAGTAACCTTGATTTCGCCAACACTGCCTCCCAAGACTCACCACGCAGCCCGATATCCACTTCATCCTGCCTGATCCCTTCAATCTTTACACTCTTCCCCGACAAGATACTCAGCACGATCCGCTGGCGGAGGTATTGATGTCCTCGAAACGTCAAGATCTTGCGGGATCCATTGATCGTTGCACGCGGTGGTGGAGCATCCCGAGCAGGAGCCTTGGGTTTTGCCTTTGTAGAGGTTGATCGTGCGGAAGCCATGAGAGGTGAAGTGTGTGCTGTAGCTGAGAGGAGGATGCGGACAAGGCGAGATGAGATTGTTTCAAGAGACATGTCGACCAACTTTTTAGGACCCCGGGTTGCATCCGCCGTCCAGGCCATAATTTCGGCGCCCGTTAATTGGGAGCGAACGAGCAGCCACCGAGGGCTTTGATGATGGATGATTGCGAACCGCTCGTCTTCTCCATCCACGTTGTCACTCCCAGATATCTAGCATTCGAGATCACCACCATCCGACTGCATAACCCGTCTTCTACCCCGACAACACTTCCCATTAGCCGCCCCCGCTTCCGACTCTCGAATTGTCGTGTGACTCGCTGTCCACATCCGCAGACGCTGCCTTTCCCTTTGACTAAACCTTAAGAAAGGACTCGGAGGGACCACTGTTGATCTCGCCTTCTCCGTCGGATTCTACTCAAATCATGGTCAGTTCCTCCCCATTGAGACGTTTCCTGGCATGCGATGCCGAAGGAGGCCTTCACTCGGTCATCTCACTTCCTCCGTCCTAACCTTGCCGTGACACGATCCCCTCACAGTCAACCAACGCTCGTCGTCGTCTCGTAAGAGATCTCAAACGCCTAAAAACAGAAGTCCCCGAAGGTATCTCGGCTTTCCCCAAGCCGGAGAACATCATGCTCTGGAACGCCGTCATCGTCGGACCCGGTAAGTCTCCACCCCTTGACATGCATGTCATCCCAGGCTCACACCCAATACTCAATACCTATCCCAGCCGATACGCCCTTTGCAGGAGGAACATTCCGCCTCATCATGACCTTTGAAGAATCCTACCCCAACCGTCCGCCACAGGTGAAATTCGTGTCGAAAATGTTTCACCCAAACGTGTATAACAATGGCGAGTTGTGTCTCGACATTTTGCAGAATCGGTGGAGTCCGACGTATGACGTGATGGCGATCTTGACGAGTGTGCAGAGTCTCTTGAATGATCCGAATCCAGGAAGGTGAATGGCAGAGTGGGCGTGGAGGGTATCCAGCGCTTACTCGGCGTATCGTCTGCAGTCCAGCAAATGCAGAAGCCGCACAGCTATTCAGAGACAACATGAAGGAATACATACGTAGAGTACGCGTAAGTCGCACTCTTTCGTGTCCCCTCTTATTCCCCACTAATACACCCAAATTCTCTCGCCTTCCGCCCTCCCGCGACGGTACCTCTGGACGACCCTCATCAGTTGGTCGTTGACGAATCGTGGGTAGACGACGAAGATCTCGAAGAAATCGCAGAGATGGAGAAATCTGACGATGCTTGATTGATACCTTCGACCTCGACCGTTCTTGCGACCGCAACGCCGACCACTGGTGCTCTCGCCTTGTCTGGAACGATTTTCTTCCCATCTGCTGCGGCTGGCGACTCTTCCGAAACGCTCAATGTTCGCATCCTCGCCATGCTGTGGACGTCTTTACGCTGCAACACCATGCATCGATGTAGAAATGCAATGGACGACTCGGACGATGATTCGGATGATGATGTAGTGCCGCAGCCGGGACCGTAGGGTATTCTACGACCTATCGGGCTTGGAAGCTTTCGACTTTGACGGTTGTCGTAAGATGCGACTCGCCTTATTCGTGTAGCAACACCGCGTTTACGGAAAGTGGTTGTATCAATAGGACCAATGTTATTCAACACCGCACGTAGCCTCGACAGACAATCCTTCATTGCACAATCAAGTTGCTGCGCAGAGTTTTCGGCACCGAGAAAGTGAGCTGGATGAGTACGATGTGCAATCATTCGCTGGCTGCCCCCCCCCCCCCCCCCCCCTGTAGCTGGAGAACGAAAGCCAATGCGAGGCGTATAGCCAACTAGCCACAGCCAAGTCTCACCGATATGCTGCTTACAACCGCTAGCTTCGTCGAACTCGAGTCTTGATTGAGGGCATAGTCGAGGCAGGAATGGGACGTAATATACGTAGTAAGGTAGAGCAAGATGGCGACGATCCAATAGTGCAGCCTGACCTGGCGCCTCTGCAGTCACCTGCGATCATGACCCTTCGGACAATATACAAGTGCATCTGGTCGCCATTTTGCGACGATATGACATACAGTTTGAAATTACAACAGACATAAAGCAGGTGGCGCGTAAAGGAATGACTAGCTAGCTACAGTTGTGCGCGCGAGGCGTCAATGGTACTTTAGAAAAACAACATCGAGAGCAGGCCCAGAAACAAGAGCATCAAGGCTCATATACAAAGTGTCCATGATACACACGTTTGGTTGGCCCAGAATACAAAGAGAGCGGGGAGGCGAGACGAGAGCGAAAATATTGAGTCCGGAAGATGGTCGTCCGGAAAAGTCGAACGGGAATGTCCATCGAATCTCGAGTCCATCGAATTGTCCATAAACTGAGCGCGGCAAGCTCCCCGATCAACACGAGGTGTGACAGGACTGGTGATGCTGAATCCAAGGGATCAAGCCCTCCGACTTGCGTCTGCCCGATAGGCAATTGACGAGGAACTCGTCGTGGGCAGTGACATCGATGTCTTCGCCGTCTGCAGGGACCACCGTTACCGGATCAATCCCGTCCAGTGGACGACCGGGATACGAGGCGGATTCGGACTCTTCGCCGTGCAAGCCAGTCGGAAGTTGACTGATGCTCGGCAGTCGAGGTGTCTTTGGTAGCATGAACATGGCTTCTTCGTCTGGCTGCTCATCGTGGTCGCAAGTGGACGATGCCGGGGATCCCTCGTAGGATTCCAGAGACTCTTGAGAACGGTTGTGAACGAGCCCGGGAGGGGACGAAAAGCAAAAGTCGTCGAAAGCGGACGCGAGATCCTGTTGTACAGAGATCTCTTCGTCATCGGACTCGTCGGATGAATCTCCCGAGAGGGGAAACATGGCGGACTGCGCGAGGGATAGCGAAAGGGGTCGGACTTGAATTCCCGGGGCGAACTCGTCGACCTCTTCGTGGGTTGATGCGGCGACGGTGGACTCTTGCGGAAGCGCTCCTCCCTCGACGTTAGGATACACACAGTTCCTGAGCGCCGATGACTTTACCGGTCGTACGAATCGATGAATCGCGGCGATCGTTCCACTGCTGCAAGCTCGTCGGATCCCCTTTTCCTCATTCTTGGCCAACTCGCAGGCCTCGGCTTGCAGTCGTCGGCCTTCGTCTATTTTCAAGTCACACTTGAGACGGTCGAGGGATGCCAAGCGGGAGCTGAGATCGTTGATACGTCCGAGCATGGTCGCATAAGAATTACGGACGTCTGCAGGGAGTGCAGTATATGCGGGCAAGGTGGCGATGTAAACTGCCGGGGCGAGAGATGTGATGGATTCCGGCTTGATGGTGGAGCAAGACGAGACGCTCGGAGTGAGTGTGCCAGTCGAATCAGAGGACCGGGTCGACTCGAAGCTAACTCGGGCCAGGTTGGCGCTGGCGTATGCTCGTTTCCCCAGGGATGGCCTTCGCAGAACAGGAAGCACATTGTCCACTCGCTTGTACTCTGCTCGGTGCAGCAACGCCTCGATACCGTCTTGAAGCTGGTTCCATTCATTCTCCTTCTCACACAGGTCGGATTTGATCGTGAAGAAGAGATAGGAAGACGGCAGGGTGTTCTTCAAGTACGGCAAAACGAACTGACGAAACGTGTCCACTAGCATGGCTCGCGCCTGACGTCTATGGAACCTCGAGGGGTTTACAGCACGTTGAGTCGCAGTTGTCGTTGTCGGTCGACCTTGATGAGCTGCTCGACCCTGTTGAGAGGCAAACATGCCTGCAGACGCATCGGATGACAAACTGGAAGTCGAAGAGGAGATCAACGGCGAAAGCAAGCTCATCAAGAGAGAAGAGGGGCTTTGTCGACGACCATCCAAGAGGGACGCAGCGATGCTCTTTGACCGAGGCTGGGCGGGTGATGTTGATGGGGAAAGGGGAGCCACCGTGGTCGAGTTGGATTGAGGAGTCAACGACAGATTGACTTGTTCAATCACCTTGTCACACTGTTCCATGCACTCGGGAGACAACTCGATCCAGTGTTCAGTCGAGTTTTGCATCTGTACGTTGATCTGCTTGGCGTAGGTGATGAAAGTGACTTCGGCAACCGCACCAAAGAGCCATGAAGCCTTGTCGCCGAGCAAGGCGTTGTTGCATTCGATGCCTTGCTGCATGCAGAGGGAGCGATGATTGAGCAATTGAGAGGGAAGAGGAAGGCCCCTTGCACTACGGAAAAGGATGTCAGTCCTCACGAACGACAGAGCGAATCGAAGACGTACGTGTAAGGCAAGTTGGGCATGGGCAAGGTGAATAAGATCGTAGGAGGTTGAGTGTTGGCCTCGGTGGGAGTGGGCACTAGTCGCAGCAGCATATTGATGAGAGGGAAAGATGAGGTGATGTCGAGTCGAGGAGGTAAGAGCTGAGACTGAGGATAACTAGTGGGCGAGGACGGGAAGAGTATATCAAGGTGGGGGTGAAGGTGAAGGTTGGATAGCGGAAAGTGCGAGATGCGCTGTCGAGGTGTCCGTTATATGTAAAATGCAGTGTCCTTCTGTAGTGGCCCCGTGGAAATCAGCAACGACGTGCCAAGAAGACTTCCAGCACGCGCGGTCTCCTCCTTTCAGTCGAGCAATCACCCCGTTTCAGCAAAGCGTGTCGTCCATCTGTCCAATATGCGTTTGATGCATTGATGGTCGGACGGATCACCAAAGTGATAACCCAAGATTTTGACGTCGTCGCTCTTCACAAAGTATGATCTCTCCCTTGCACGACTTGGCTCATCAACTTGACCGAAAGCGGATCGCTGATGCAGTGCAGACTTTCCGAGGCAAGGCAGATCGCGCGTTCATCCGAGTGACTACCTGGCCCCTGACGAACCGAGCTTGTCCTTTGTCTCGTTGTCACTGCCGGATTTGCTCCAGCTGGTCAGGTCCATCTCTTCCATCAATCCATCATCCGACCAGCAAGGAACATTCCGAAACGTATCGTGCGTGGCAAAGGAACCAGGCCAAAGGCACCAAGGCAGGAAAAGGAAAGACTCTGTCAACTCACAATTCAACCAAAACGATATCTTTGTTCAATCAAAGTCTACGAGTCCGAGATTCTAGATCTAGTCCTCTCGAGACGGTTTCCGCTGACTCGGATCGGCGTTCGCAATTGGCTTTTCAAGGTGGAAGCCATCAAGCCAAATAGAGTCGCTGGCGTGAACGAGCGAAAGCAGGAATGTAAGGTGTTCGTCAGCCAAATAGGCTTTCTTACGTGAGACAGCTGGCAAAATGTAATGGCGGAAGTTTATCGGACCGGAACAAGGAGTATGGTTGACACGCGAGATGGAAGATTGACCATGCGACACGTCGTAAATCGGCGCCCGAACTGTGGAAGGCCTGATGGGCCAGACGACGTTACGGACCCAGCAAGTATACGCATGGCCCGGTCCAGTGGTGTCGGGTCCCGCATGCAGCATAACGGGGAGACCAGGTACCTGACCTCTGGTGTACTCGGAGAGTCGTCGACATATCCGCCGATCCCTGCCAACGCGGCTGTCTGCTAAATCCATGCATCAGCGCTTGACGACATGTTCCCCTCGACTATACAACTTGAAATAAAAGGACCCCAAGGCCTATTGACTTCTGGCGGGAATGCTCTCGATAAAGTCTCTGGCCTGCTTGGCCTTGTCCTGCCAATCTCGAATCTTTGCTTCTCCCGCCGCGCGCAGAGCTGCCTGACGGAGCGCATACATTCTCCGGACGTAATCTACCACCGTCATCTCTTGCTCTTCTGCCGTGAGTGTTATCACCTCGTCCGACCCGGTAGCCGTGTCGGTACGATTCGTGCGGTGTTGGTCGAGTTTCTCTTTCGCACCCGGAGGAGCGGCACGAGGTGTAGCCGATTCGTCTTCGACAGCCTGAACCCGACCTAGTCTTTTGCTGCCCAGATTTTGCAAGACGGCCAGAGCTTCTTTCGCCCCAGCTTCGACCATCTGTAAACGTTGGGATTTGATCGCTTCTTCCTCTTTCGG
The DNA here is from genome assembly GCA_015708705.1 of Naganishia vishniacii ANT03-052. NCBI lineage: Eukaryota > Fungi > Basidiomycota > Tremellomycetes > Filobasidiales > Filobasidiaceae > Naganishia > Naganishia vishniacii. The sequence continues at coordinate 274,742 of MU158402.1, forward strand.
ATACTCTGCTCGTTCTTCCGGGTCAAACTCTTCCTGTTCGGTTTCGGAACTCAATTCCGAGGCGGTAGGCGGAGGAGATGGTGGCGTATCTGCCGTATTCGGCTGAACAGGCGGAATTCGAGTTGCGGTCGGCTCCTTGATTAACGTCGATGAGTTGTCTCCCGACGTGGATAGCGAAGATGCGGTCTGAGTCTTGCTTATAGTCCGCTTGGCGCCTTTTCTAGTGGCAGGTGCTTTCGAACTAGCCGAGGTACCACCGCTCTTGACTGAACTTGAGCTGCTCGAAAGCGTAGCGAGCGGCCGTGACGCTTCACCCCGGCTCTGACTCTTGCTTACGTCCGGCGCAGGGAGATCTTCGAAATCATCGGCGGCAATCTCGTCTCGGTCGGTCGCCTCATCTACAGGGGCAGCCTTTGATGCCCCTTTCGACTTGGTTACACGCGTCCCCTTCCGTCCGGCAGTCGTCGACGCGGCAGTCTTTGCGGTCGTCGTGCCCCTCTTCGGACGTCCTCTCGCTGTGGATGTCGTGGGTTTGATATCGTCATCAAGCTCATCGTGGATGGCATCCACGTCGGATGTCGATATCGAGTCGGGCATTGCGAGCGGGGCAGACGGGATTGCAACTGCAGACGGGGTCGTTTTCGGAATCCGACTACGAGTCGTCGAACGATCAAGCCCTGTAGCTGCCGAGCTAGAGGCGACAGCCGTTGTCCTTCTACCTTTAGCAGGTACTGCAGTTCTTGATGTCGGCCTGCCATTCCCCATCAATTCGATCTTCTCGCAAGTCAGAGAAACTGCACATACCTCCTACTTCCGACCGCGGCTCTACTCCTGACTGTTGGCAAATCGGCCAACTCGTCGATCTGAAATGACGCGAATATAAGCTGCTGGAATCAAAGATACACTTGGCCCACTGACGTTGTCTGATCCACCCCCTAATTCTTGATCGACAGCCATCTCATTCAGCACCTTGCCCTCGTCTGAATCACCTTCCACCGTCTCGGTGAAAAACGGGCAATTTGGAGACTTGTCATGGTGTTGTTTCCTGCCAGGCGGAATGCGCAGATAGCAAGGGGGTCAGCTAGAGGCGAGAGAAAGATGAAACGAAAACGCACCAAGGGTCATCTGTGGGTTCCCAGTCCGATACGCTATAGTTGCAATAGAAACACGTGACGCAGTCCTTGTCTTCCACCGTGGGCGTGTACACAAAGCCCGCCTTTGCCAGCTGTAGAGAGGGTCGCGATATGGAAAAAGCAAAATTGACCAGACATAACGAAGTGATCAGCGGAAGTCTCCCATATGTAATTTGCCGAGGAGGTCTCACGTTCGGAACTGTACACAACCACGCTCGCTTCACCTTGTGCGGCCACCAACCGGCATCTCCCTTCTTGGCCCTGGCATCAGTTCGCGACTCTTGCTGCGTCAGATGAGCGCTCGGAGAGTAGGTCTGCTGTCGTGCCAGTGTCATAAAGTCTGATCTGGGATGCAGGTGAGCCTGCGCTTTCGGGTAGGCGTAGGCGAGCGAGGGGTCGACGATCGGTTGTCTGTCAGTAGAATCCCCCGACGATCAGTGGCATGTTTCCTTAGAGCGGATTTCATCTTCGACGAAGAGACGTACTTTGCCTTGGCTCGTTTCCCACCTCCGCTGCTCTTGTTGGACGCACTACATCCCGGGAGCGACCCCTCTTTCCACTTTCGCACATGAATCACGACCGAACACACCGCCGTCGCCCACGCGCACACGGTTTCCTCCTCTCCACCTTCGCCACACCCGCCGCCGGAAGACCCAACGACTTCGGACCGCTTCCAGTGTTCCTCGTAAGGGTCATCCGTCTCGTCCCATCCGCCTAGTTTCTTGCCGCAGGTGAAGCAGCAACATTGGTCGTCGGCGGCGGTTCCAGCGTTTTCCTCGAGATCCGACTCTTGAGTATCTGATGGATCTGTATCGGAGATTGCAGAGGATGTCTTGGTGCGCTTTTCTGCACGACTGGCAGAGGCTTTACTCGAGGATTTCCCCACAGTGGTTCGGGATGTCGTTCGTCTGGCTTTCCCGGTTATTTTTGTCGCAGAGGAGGAAGTAGGCTCCGGCGCATAGTAGTATCCCGCTCTGGTCAGTTCATCAGGCGTAAGCTTTGGGTGAGTAGAGACTGTATGTGGCCATCGAGGGCCAGTAGAAGTGGTCGTCGCTCGGGATTTGACGGATCGTTTGGCCGGTACCGCGTTTGCAGCGTCGAGAAACGTAGACGCTCGAGTTCCAAGAAACGTCGAATTCCTGTTGGCGTCTACCTGCATCTTTGGCGGGCAAGATCGAGGACGACTGGATGCCAAGTTGCTGAGTTTCCTATGCCTTAATCCGATGCCCCGATGCCCTTCCCATCAGGGGTTGAGTGATCTTCTACCGACCGACGCGCTACTGACCTGACCGTCGAGACTACGATCGCATCCGAAACCTTGCTTATGTAATCCCCGTATTCGCCGGCTATGATCAGATCCCAAAAGTCGGTCAGGCCGGGCCTCCACTTAGCCTGAAGCATCCAGCCATCCAGCAGGTCTCGTGCAAACGACTGACTTGGAAGATCAACGCCGCCTCGATATCAATCACAACCACGCAGAAGCACATCTCACGTCCGCCATGCCCGCTCCTTTATCCCAACAAGATCCTGTATGCCTTGTGCGCGGTTCCATCAGTACGCGCATTACCCCTCACGCTCCGCGTCCCAGCTACTAACCGTCATCTTCCCCCTAGACATCGATGAATTTTACGACGTCCCCCAAATCGTCCGTCCAGGTCAAACAATCTCCGCCACCTCTACTTCGAAGAGACTCGGTGGTAAAGGTGCAAACCAAGCGAAAGCCGCTGCATGTGCGGGTGCAGTGGTCATCATGGACGGAGCGGTCGGAAGTGGAACAGAGGGACGCGAAGTGATTGACGAGTTGTGTGCACAGGTCAAGGGTGTTGACGATGCCGGGGTAGAGGCGAACGCTGAGAAGCAAAAGGGCAGGATTCTTGGAGACCGTATATGCCTGTGGGAGGCAGGGCTGACGGGAAAGGCGATGATTCAACGCGCTGAGAACGGGGAGAATAGTATCAGTAAGCCGAGGCTGATCTCTAGTCTATTTCATTGTGGTCTTGCTTACTTCTCCCTCGCTGTTCACCAACAGTTATCCTCGCCGGGGCCAACTACTACAAAGCACCGGAACCCTACTCCCCCTTCATCCCCCCGTCAACTACCCACCTCCTTCTCGCCAACGAAATCCCCTACGACAGCACCATCGAATACCTCCAAGCCGCATCGTCCGCCGACCATATAATCACCTCGATCTACAACCCTTCACCCATGCCGTCGGCGGAACAGCTCCGCACCTTTCCGTGGCAACAGGTGGACTGGCTGATCGTCAATGAAGGCGAACTGGGTGATATCGCGGGTTCCGTGTTTGACGAATCATCACGTCTCCACGTAGAGGAAGACGTCAAGGCCGCCATTCAGAATTCAACTCGAGTCGCGGCAGACGACACGGTTGGTGAGGAAGCAGCTATCAACGTCGCCCGAGCTCTTCAGTCCGCCTTGCCCCGACTTGCGGATCAAAACGCCACCCATCGTATCAACATTATTTGTACACTCGGCGCCAAGGGCGTGCTTTACGTCCGATCGACGAGGGCAGAGGGCGAGCCAAAGGTCAAGAGGCTTCGGTCGGCCAAGCTGCTGCGTCCGATTAGGGATACAACGGGTGCCGGAGATTGCTTTATGGGGTATCTTGCCGCCGGGCTGATGAGGCTGCAAAAGGAAGGAAAGGGCGACGATGATGAAGTAGCATTCGACGAGGTGATCAAGAGGTGTCTGACGGTGAGCTTTGCACGCGGTCGAAATAACGGATTATTAGTTGACCCTTGATATCTGTCACCCTGCACAGGCATGTTCGATATGTGTGGAGAATGAGGGCGCGCAGGATAGCTACGGTACCATAGCACAGGTAGAGGCGCGGCTGGCCGCCAACCCTGTTGATGAGGTATAGATTCCAGCCATAGGTAGGGATATTCACTCTCTGTCGCAAGTCATAAAAGTATGTTATAGTGGATGTGAATGGCATTCGCATCTTCTTGGACCATGATTCCAAGGCTGAGCTGGAGCCGGGCCAGGCATCTACTGTGTGCGACTGACCCTGAGCGCAAGGTATAGTCTATGCGTCTGCAGGTGGCGGTCTCGGGTCTGGAACGCTCCTAGCTGCAGTCGCATGGCATATGGAATGCCTGATACATTGAGCTTAGGCTACATCATGATGATTGTTGTTTCCTGGTTTCGTTTGCGTAAAGTCTGGCATGAAGTACGGAGAAAGTGTGTAACAGGGTGTTCCAAGCGATATACCGGGTGCCCTCCAGTTTGAGAGTTTGTGTGATCAGTTGAGGACATCTCGCGAGCGGAGTTCGACGGGTCCACCAGCTCCGAGCGAGGGGATTCTCAACGACACACAATTTCCGCGGTCGGGTACGGACGATCGTCATCCCTGGCCGCAACAGCGGATCCTGCTGTCTACAGGGCGACTGTCAGCTTCGGCCGTCATTACGAAACCTAACTCATCTGGAATCTCGCGCTATCGGCGCGGGTCATCTGTGAACAATTCCTTTGAGCTGTCGGATCGAGCCGAACTTGGTCCACTAGACCGCCAGCGAGGCCGGAGCGATGCAGGGGAAGATTGAGACGTCTTTCATGTCGCGCGATCCCGCGGTATGCGAGTTTGATTTGCTATTTGACCTCCTCAGGTCAAAGCGCGTTTTGTCAAGATGCTAGCGACTGGCACCGGGAACCGGCGCATACAAGCGGTAGTCGCCACCGCCCTTCTTTTATGTCTCCTCGGCTTCTTCCTTTGCTCTCCCCAACTTGCCCTCCTCGTTGCAAGACCAGCGACTTCTCAGCGTCGGAAGAAGAAGCGGTCCTGTGGCCAGCGTAACCGACAACCACCGGACGCTCCGATGCAGCCTCTAGCCACCGCGGAAACTTTGACTGCGGGTGAGGCTCTGATCGCGACGGAGCCTTTGCCGTCGGTAAATCCATTGACACCGATTATGCAAAGAGGTATCCGGCCAACACCCCGGGCTGAGCTGACGTTTCCACCGAGGACGAGCAAGAAGGAGAGGAAGCGGCTGCGGGAGAAAGCCGATCGAGCATGCGCCGAATGGGAGGCCTTGTTTGGTGCCAATGAATGTCTATCCACTTTCTCTTTCATCTTGGACGTCACTGACTTTGATTTCCTTGACAGCTGTCGCTTCCTTCCGCCGGTTCATCTTAAGATTCTCGCTTTGATTCACCAGTGTAAGCTCGACTCTGCGGTCCCTTTCGTTATAATCGCGCCTGACTTGAGGTCTTGGTAGCCTTTTTGGTGCTTTGCCATTTCACCTTGTTGTATACACCTCTAGTTTTCTACCGGCTTCTTCTTCTATAGCCTTGCCCTCTACCCCCTGCTAGGGTAAGTGTCATCCTGCTCTCTCTTGATGTATACTGACACTCACCTCGGCTTTTGCGGTAGGTTGCGACATCTATCACCCTCCCCCGCCTCAGATACCTAGCACTTTAGGTCATCCGACATTCCTTCTTCGACGACTTCGCCTCCTGTAGACGGCACCGAGGTATGTCCGGTCTCCCCTTCGCTTTCGTTTCGATGATGTTGACTTGACGGTTGACCTATCCGTCAGACTTTTAACCCCTTTCACTACCCGTCATATACCCGACGTCTCGAACCCTACCGTTACCCACCGGTCCTTGCCTCAACTAGACGGCATCAAGGTGTGTCCAGGTTCCGTTTGCTCATGTCGCGATTTGTTGACTTGGTTGTCCACCAGTCTTTAATCCCTTTCACTGCCGGTCTTATACCCGCCCCTTTGGCCTTACCGATGCGCGACCTGCCTCATCTAGACCGCACCAAGGTATGTCCAAGATTTCAAACCCCCTTTTGCTCTGGCATGATGAGGTTAACTAGGACATCCACTAGTTTTTGATCCCTTTACTGTCTGTCATATACCCGACCCTTCTGATCCTACCGATACTTCGTTTTTGCGCGTGTACAGGGCGATCAGTCCGGAGAGTCCAGTCTTATCATAGATGATGGAGCAATGGTGTTACTCGCTTGATGGAAGTCCGCTGCTTTCAGGTCGCACCTTCCACGCTGACCTTACCTTACCTATAGGCCATGATGCATCGCGAACCAACGCCGCTATAAACACCTCTGCCCACACTTCCTTACGCTGCAGGATTTCCAGCGCGTCGGAAAGGGCAGTGGATCGAAGAATCCCATGATCCCGGAAGACTCGACGTAAGCAAATGTAGCAGTGGCGTAGCAAGTTGTAGAGGCAAGTCTTTGATTGGAGCCCATCCTAAACCAAGCTGACCTTTCATCCCTCGCCGGTTCCCATCAACTACCGCAACGCCACTATCAGCAGTGACTTCCGAGACGTCTGATTCGACCTCAAGCTCGGTGTCTTCAGAAGATCTCGGTTGAACACGCCCGCCATCTGAACAAGCACGACAAAGGAGGATGCAAAGAGGCACAGGAAAGGCGAAGAAGCACAAGGCAAAGTCGTAACCAACTGTGAGTACTTTGCCAGCTTTAATGTCTGTTTCAGGTTTAGCTGAGCTTTTCTATCTGCACAGTCAGCTTTGGAGTTCAGCGATAGACCAGTCTGACATGCACTTCGTTGACGGTCGTACTGGTCTCAAAAGTCAGTCCTATCACTCAGACTAATCGCGTCCGAGGCGCATTTTTCAGGATCTATCTGCAGTGGTGCGGTTGATCAATTTTTTTAAATCTGTTTGGGCATTTTCCCGACTCGTTTAGGGTCAGACTTTTTTTTTCAGTTCAAATCGTGTCGTTGTACCAGAAAGACAGAAAAAAAACAAAGACGGATCGTCTCATGCATATCAGATGTATCTTCCTTTGAACACGTTCGTCGGTCCTCAACATGTAACATCATGCTTTTTTATTGTGAATGATGCCCAGCATACTTGACAACTTCGGACGTTGCACGGTATGTTTGATTCGCCCTTCTACCGATCCCAGCAAACATGTATCTCAAAATTCTATTGCAAATACGCATAGAACCAAGAGCCCGAAACCAACAACGGCGGGATGAAGTACGACTGCTCGTGCTGTTAAAGTGATAAGGCCTATCAGTCTTCATTTCACATGCCCATGATGCAAAGAAACACTCACCAGCCCCGGACGCAAGACCGTTGTTACCTTGCGCGACATAGTTGGTAAGGTTGAACAACACGGCAACCTTGCTGCGGCCACCGCCGCACAACTCTGTCGAAGAGCCAGGACAAGATGTTGCACAATACGAATCGGGCAAGAAAGTGTTGTCGTCGAGGGCAAAATCCTTTCCGCAATAGCACCTGTCGTAGTCCGCGTGTCAGTACGAGTCGATTTGACGCAGACAAAGCAAGCCACATGCCTAAACTTACTGGTTGCCTTGCACAGCCGCCCATCCTGCTTGTTCCTTCTCCCTACACGATCTCAGACAAGTGTCTCTCGTCATGTCAGAGCGCGAGATATCAAACGCTGACTTTTTGATTAGCGATGGAGGGTTGGTGAGTGACGGATGACCAAGACAACCGAGGTAGACGGCGGATTGGTCCAGACCGATATACTGGGGGCTCTGGTATGTAGCCTGGATCCGGGAGAGACCGCCACATGTCGCATCGGAATCGCCTGTGATGAGTCGACACTGATCAGCTTCTTTCCAGCTTTGCAAAAACTTGTGCGTACCTGGACAGGTCCGGTTGCACGCCGAGTATACGTTGTATGCACTGGGCCACATCTCCTTGCCGCAAATGCACATCTGAAGTCACCAAGAAGACAATCAGTCAATGAACAGGAGCAGGAGCAAAAGCCCACGTTACTCACGTAGTCGGCGCCGTTGAGCTGTAACCCCGCGAATGGCATATTATTCTTGCTACAGCTTTGCTGGCATCTAGGGAACGACATTGGATCGTCAGTTCGCTACTTATCAGGATGGGGCCCATTTCACTCACCGACCAGGATTCAAACCGCTATCCACGTATGTCACGTTGCCGTTGAACACCCCAACCTTGCTCGTCACCCCATAACAGCCGATATCATGCCATCCCGATGAATTGTCTAGCTTGAATGGTGCTTGTTGATCCTTTGGCAGGATGTAGTCTCCATCGTCCACAAGAAACGACGATACATCGAGCGCCGGCACTGCTGGGTCGCACGTCGGCTTGTCCTCTTGAGATCCCCCTGAGTCGGAAATTGGGAATATCAGTTTGCCTGGTAAATCGGCTACCAATTCAACCATGACTTACAGAGTTTGTTGCAACCTGAACCGTTTTGCGTCAGCATGTCAGCTGGGTGTTGACGAGAATGAGGAGTACGTACCTGGAAGAGCTGGTACGGAGACCGAGTCAACGTTGCCGTACGGTTCTGCAAGTACTCCGCGTTGCGGTGGACACGATTGTGCACTCGCCCGATCCTTGTCCGTCATATACCTGGCCAGCACCTTGCACTCTTCCGCCGCACTAAGGGAGGGAGCAATTTGAGTCCGTGCTTGACAGGCAACGGAAATGTACGGCCACTTACATGGACTTGTTGAGATCTACACAATCTCCTGAAGCGTTCAACGCTTCTTCCAACACATCCACGTCCCATCTGCGCATGACAAGTGGTGAGCTCGGCTTACAAGGTACGTCATAAGAGGAAGCCTTAACTCACCCATTTGTAAAATCCGCATGATACCCATATCCTGTAGTATCACCATTCGCCCACGCGAGTCTGCCCTGCAATGCCTTCCCCTTTGCAGTCGGTAATCGAGAGATATGCCACGTTGACTCGAAAAATATCGTCGGTAGTTTATGAGGATGGGTGTAGGGACAACCTGTCAGACGGAGGAGTCAGCCTTTGGTGACGGGCGGGAAACAGGACACTGGAACTCACCTCCATCTCGCGGAGGATTTGTCACGGGATACTGTGGTCGATATGCTTCGTTAGCCTTGCGATCTAGCGGTGATGCAGTACTGTAGACTTACTGCCATGTGACTGTTGTCAGTCTTGTATAAATGTACACCATCCCAACTGAAACCGCAAGAATCAGCGTGGCCTCATGCTGCCATATTCCACATCGTGACCTACCAGGACGGGAAGTGCATCGCCGTTTTCAAACCCCATGGACAATCTCGTGGAAAGTTGAAACTATCCATGGCCTGTAGGTCAAAGTTACCTCGATTAGACGTAATGTCCAGAGGAAGCTGACGAGATCTACTAACCTTGGATTGCCTGAAGTCGGCCCGCACCTGGTGATAACCCCATCATGTCAGATACATCGCATCTGGACAAACCGCACTCTGCTAAATACCTGGCAGATGAATTCCGCTGCGCCATTGGGAATAGGCGATTTATTGAACGGGTTGCCGGCGAATATCCGTAGTCCTTTGGGAAAAGGTTTGACGGGTATCGATGGATCCTAAAGGTAGATCCGTCAACTCAAAAGTCTGCTCGGAGGATTGAGAGAACTTACCACTCGGGACAAAAAGTAGTAGAACCTGTCTATTGTCGGAATTGGTGTAAACTTGCCGTTGGTCTCTATCCAGTAAAGCTGGGGTTCCCAGTAGCTAGACTTGTCCACGCTTATTCCCGCTGTTGTGCAGTTGGAAGCAAACAGCTCGTCATAGTTGTATCCCGCACCGAAATTTGAGCCTCCCTAAGGGTGAAAGCAAAGGCTGTGAGATAGGTTTCCTAATGCAATTCCGACAGAAGATTTTACCCACAAACACTCGATGCATATGTGCGGATTGCTGGTTTGGCGAGATGATCGGGTCCAGCTGCTCGCGCACCAAAGGGTACAAGTAGTCTACCGAGACACCGACGAACCAGCGAATCGACTTTGGTCAGCGCTGACTCCGATAGGAGGACTGCTATGTACTCACCTAGATGAAACCCGTCCAACCCAAATTCCTTGTCGCCCGGCTCTGCAGCAGCATACACCACTCCCGGTTCGAATTCGCGGTACGCTTGGACACGTGTCGGCAAAAGTGTCAAGGTTAGGGTCAAGCCCGTCGCCGCGAGGCAGTAGAGCGATGTCTTCATCGAGAGACGGGTGCAGAGGTGATAGTTGGCGGTGCAGAGGGTGGTTGCGTATGCGCTTCAAGGTGCGATACGGATTGACTATCTTCGAGATCGCCGGAGAGAATCGAGAGCCTCGGATGACTGAACGTGTGGTGACCTCGCGCAATGGGTTAGGGTATAGCGGTGAACAATCACTGTGCGCAACGATTGATCAAGCAAGCGATCAATTCAAGTGAGCTGTCAAGTAAAGTTGCACCGCCCTGGTACTAACTCGCTTGGCTATCCTTCCATCACGAGCGTTTGGCGTTTCAGCTTACAACCGAGCCGTCTCTCTTGTCCCTGGATGCTATTGTCTTCCAGCGCTGTCAACCGTCGCCGCAGCTTCGCACGAACGGCGATCTCTCCGCATCAACCACAAAAGCTGGTGTTGGGTGGAAGGAGTGGTTCGTACAAGGCATGCGTGGCAGTGTCGCGTTGATGAGTGTCCATGGCTATGGGATTCACGTCTTTGAAAAGCTTTTGCGAGGCTAGAAACCTTAAGTGATAAGATTACCCAGGAGCGAAAACAAGCCTTTTCTAAACGCGTTTCTCCAGGAAGAGTGGTTGCAGTAAGCTTTAGCGCAGACACGCCGCATTTGTAAGCTTCCTGATGAAGAGCTGTCTGAAGCAATCGTTGGCCAGCTTATCGAATTAGCTACAAAGCACTTGGGAAGGACAGGTCCTTCAGTAACCAGTATTCATAATGTAATTGCGGTCTGTAATCTTCCCGGCGGACTACATCGCTGAGTCTTTGCCTGGTGATTCGACACAGAGGCTAGGGAAAAGATGGAAAAAGCTGCCTAAACTCCACCGGTGCTGACCATTACTTGGCTTCTGATCTTGCTCTCTTTCCGTTCATCCTGTCCCCACTCATGTCATTCCCCCTCGGGGCTACTCCCCATATGAACCAGTGGTTCGATTCTGGTTCACAACGCATCCTTCAAACTTCCACGATCCGAACCGTCTTCGAAAACGGGCGTTGATTTTGTCTTTGAGCGCAGCAACCGCTGAGCAGCAACCGCTGAGTGAGCGGCAGTGTTGTGGTTCAAACTGGATGACGTTCGGTGAGAGGGTCTTGAAGACTGAGTAGACCTGCACTACAGGACGCTGGAGGCGGAAGATCCACTTCAGACGCGATTCGGCGGAAGATGCGTTGAGGAGAATGCAATATGCGAAAGAGACTGCGATATATATCGCATCTAGTGATACATAGCCTCTGGAAGTTGGACACCTCTTCAGTGATTGAGCAAGCTGGTCTAGCAGAGAGAGCTGATCAACAAACCAGCATGCAAGAAGCAGGCCCGTCTTGCGGAATACGAACGGCGTTTCTCATCTCGGTCAGTCACACGTTTGACTTTTGGTAATCGGAAGCAAATCCTCCCACGTCCCCACAAGCTTCCCCACATCTTCTTCCCCGCATCCAGTCGATGTTACAGCTTGAGACAAGCACGTTTGTCACTTTGTTCAGCTCTTTCGGTCTGTTCGACTCTGCGCCAACCAGCCACCGAGAGATGTTCACGCCATGTCTAGGTCTTTGCCAATTATGTATTACGAACGTATACTCGTTTCAAAATCTCACAGGCTACGGAAACAGAGTCTTCTATACCATAAAACGTTCGTCTAGCCTGGGTGCACTAAATCTTATACCCAGCTGACAGCTCGTAGCGGTCTTGCATAGTGTACGCCTCGGCATCTTTCGTCCACACGACCTTTGAAAGCGCAGAGCTGCCAGGTCAGACGAGCGTAACATTCCTGGCCATTCCTGGATGAACACGTTTTGGTTTCGAGTAGACGACAAATAGGATTCAACGTACAAAGGCATTTTGCGTCTTCCTCGTGAGTTAAAGAACGCTGGCCTTGTTTGGTCCAGAAACAAGATTCTCACCATGTCCTACAGTACCGGACAGAAACGAAAGGCTGAGCCTGAACTTGGCGATTCGACATTGAAGTTGAACGGGAGTGCCAACAAGAGAAACCGCGCCTCTGAACAATCCCCAGAAGGGAGCGAAAACGGCACAGACGAAGACTCTGCGGGCGACGATATCGACGAGTATATCCCGGAAAACTCGAGGGGTCCAAAGAGCGGAGGAGTCACCACGGCATTCCGGCGGGGACGGAAATTACAGAAAGGCGCGCAAAACTCTCGCTCGACCAAAGCTTTCAAGATGTCTTTCGATGAGCAAGAATCCAGCAACGCCGGTACCCCGGTATCGGATCCCCTTGCGATACTCAAGGGTCCTCATGGACGACCTCTCTCGCGCGAGCAAATCCGAAAAGCGAATCACTCAATGATTGAGCGACGACGGAGGGAAAAAATGAACAAGGCGTTTGCTGATCTGCGTTCGATGGTACCCGGACTGAACGCCGAATCAGAGGGGATCAAGGGTGAATTCAAACTGGAGGTAAGACTCTGGCTGCAAGGTGTCGCGCTCGAGCACAGACTGACTGAAATCGTGTTACAACAGGTACTAGAGCAGTCGGTACATCACATGCGATACCTCGCGCAACGACTTTCCGCGTTGGAGAACAAGACGTCTGTCAAGGTGGCATTCGAGGCATCTTCGCCTAGCGCATGTGACGACCTACCTGCAGTAGACCGACCCGCTTCCTCTGGAGGATCAGCCGCCTCTGATTATCAAGGCTCTCAAACTTCTGGAACGAAACGCAAATTGGATACTGCAGGAAACATCGATAATCATGAGGAAAGTCGCATACCTCGCCGCACGCGTCCTCACCATCACGTCGAGCATCAACGATCGCAGGCTAATGGCAAGTCATCCCAAGTCGTTTCGTCCAAAGGTGCGATACTTACCCATGTTCCAAAACAGACTTGTTTCCATCTACTCGATTCAGAGCGCACGAGAAATCACCAGGGTTTCTTACTCCGCTTCTGCCGGCGTCACGATTGCTGAGTGGTCCGCCTCAATCAGGAATAAACTCTCTCGTATCGTCCCCCGACAGAAGCAGCGCCCGCAGTATCGGTTCCGGTGCGAGAGAAATAACCGGATCGCCCTTTACTCGCGCAGACTCGCAGGCTACCATACCGGAAGAAGGCCTGCCACCGCATGATTCCATCCATCCATCCCTGCATGCCAATCCAAGCCAGCTTGTCAATGCCATGGGTTCAACTTATCGGCCCCCTCAAACGGAGAGTCAATCCACAGCCTTCGAAGGGTTCCCTTCGGCGTTCTTTCGGTCAGCACACCAAAGAATTGAACAGTCACATATCCCAAGTGGAAGCACTTCCATTCATGCGCAGGAACTTCAAAAGCCCTCGATGACAAGGTACCGGAATCCCGATTTGACACTACCCCCGCTCGTTGGCATGAACTCGCCCTCGTCACCATTTTTTCATCCGACTTTCGGTACCGACAAGAGCGAAGACGTCATAGGCAAATCAAACCTCGCTGAACCTAGTCCGTTTATACCGCCTATCATGGGGACACCCACCTTGTTCGAGAGCGCCCTGCCCCAGCTTCAACAACGGCATCTCTCGCGCACTTCCGTATCGTCTCTCACGAGCGATCTGCATCTGCTTGGAAAAGAAGAAGAAGCCGCGGCCAATGTTTTGTTGGCGCTCTCTTCACCCGAAGTGATGACACCTTGGCAGCCCGCGACGAGCGGAACCCAATCGCTCGCCTCGTTGGACAAGTGGAGCTTGGATCAAGGCACAATCAGCGTTCATTCTCGATCATCAGAGGAGAAGGCTCGCAGCAGAAGTCGGAGCGCCTCATCGTCCACCAACAATGAAAAGACGGCGCGAGGTAAGACGGCTCACACGCTTGCCTCGGCAGAGGTATATGCTGCAACGAGATCTGCCTCGCATTCCTCTTCGGCATCGGGATACACCTCAGTTACTGGCCTTCCCGCCGCATCAACAAGCAGGATGCGCAAAACAGCGATGGACTTTCTAGATATGAACAGAGACATCCCAGGTCCCATGAGATTCTCATGAGGAAGACGAAAAGCCAGAATGGCAAATTTCCCAAATTTGCGAGTAGTATTTTTGGGAAGGACGGGACACCTCGTAATACACCATAGAGGTTTACACATAGAGTTTTCGCAACCGCGTTGTATGTCACGAATATGGCAGAAACATTGCCTATCCAGGAATGCAATGATAGGATACAGCATCATGTTGATGCAATGCTAAATGTAAAATACAATTGGTCGAGTGCCGCGGGCAGCAGCCTCACATCTATGCCACGGGCGATTACCGGAAGGCCGCAATGATGGCTTCAAAGGATAAGAACACGACCGCATTGGTCGGGAATGCTCTATGCGAAAGAAAGGCTTTCTCGTGAGCTTTCTACGAACGGGCTATCAGGGGATTGACCATAGACATACCGTATCAGGGTCGGCGACAATCCGTTGAATAGACACCTCCAACCCTCGGTTCTAATGATAGTTTTTGTGACTTGCAAAGACGAAGGCATCTTTTCTCCAGGTTGCAAAGTCATGCCTTGTATCCTCGTCTTGACCGTGTCCAAGGGAAATGTCGCGAGCCAAGAAGCCGTCCCCGCACATCCGCCGGCGAACATGAGTTCACTCCATGACAGCTCCCCGAGTTCATTTTCCGCTTCTTCAATCAAGGATTCGTGGTGAACCTGGTGGATATGTCTCGGCGCGAGACCATCGCTGTTCAGCGGATCAATCTTTTGCCGATGTACGGTATGATGTATCGATCTCGGTGGAGGTGATTGTTCTCTCCGTCTCTTATTTCTGAAATATCGGCAGATGCCCTCATACTACGCAGAGCCGTCAGCGTCACCAGCCAATCGTGATGACACTCATGGCGGAACATACCGTGAAAAAATAAGTTCCGTATGCCAACTCTCGTCCGGCGGTGCAAGCGAAACCACGATAGAGACCTGTCAGGCCATCTTGCCGCAGAATGTGCCTGAGAGTCCCAAGCGTGGTAGGTGCAATCTTGGCAGTGGAAGATTGCTGTCTGATCTTGATGAGCTCTGTGGGACAAGTTATAAATCTAGCGTGGACACGGGCGGGGTAAGTATACCGCAAACAAAACGCATATCCTAGGGTAACTTACGATGCAGCCACCCCACTTCCTGCACCAGCGAGGCCGATCTGCCAGAGACTTGGCTCATTGCTACCGTTCTTCCCGTTTCCATTCCCGGCCCCGTTGCCGCCGTTGGTTTGTAGACGCAGGAGGAAACCATAACTCGAGAAGATTAAACCGTTGACCTGTCTCTTGGACGTGAGCGGAGAAGTTGTCGGCACTGAATTGATGGCTAGCTCACAAATGCGATTCCAGCCTATTTCGAGCTCAATGTCAGTTTGAGATCCTTCCACTAGATTGAATACCACTGACCATTGGTGAAGTGACACCACGAAAAAGACTTCTAGGCTGAATGCAACCAGTCCCGTCTCAACACATAGGAGTCCCTTTCAACAGAAAGCTTGCCCACCTTTTCATCTCGAGCGATGGCCACTATAGGACATGGTGTGGTCAATACCGTTAAAGCGGGAGGTCCTGGTATAGACTTACTAAAAGCCCCGAAAGTAGAGCCGTAACGATTTGCATACTGTGGAGATTGAAACCGGACCTTAACTAAAGCCTGGCGGTCAGTTCATAATCATACCAGCTGCACGGACATTACTCACTTGTATCAAAAGGTTGTCCTACAATCAACCCAGCAACGCCTACGAACAACTCGAGGTCTTCAGCTCGCACGTCCAGTATACTAGAATGTGTCATCTCATTCACCTGCGACTGTTCCGGCCAGAAAGTCGATCTTTGGGTCGAGCTGGTCCGAATCTGTTACTGTGTTGTCACATGTCAGTATAATTTGCAACTGACGGGGAGAGCTCGACTTACTATCGATGGACGTGCCATCTTCTCCTGCTGACATGCCAGTAACCAACGTTCCACAGAGGTATGCTTCGGATGCCGACCAGCGTTCAAAGACCTGTGTACGGTCGTGCGTGTTCAATCCAAGTCGGGCGAAGGTACGGGCATCAGTGCTCTCTGCCTGAGCAACTCTATGTCAGCCTTGAATATAGCCAATCTGGAATAATCTTCAGGCTGGGCGGCAAGTTGCGTTGGCGGTCACAGCGGAGCGCGGAAGCCAGATATCGATAGTCGTCGATCAATAGGCCTCCACCAGATAACAAAGGGTAAACAAAGTAAACACAAGCCGCTATCGTGTTTGAAGAGCTAAACATATCTGTCGTCTTCTCGGGAGCTCTGATATGTACCTTTCATCAACCCTGATCTGCCTGAAGACTGCTATGAACAGGTCCAATTCTTTGAAATCCACGCCATCGCCGTTCGACCTCGTGCACCCCGGCCACCAATGTAGTCGAAGCTCATGTATTTCTGATCATATTTGATGCTTGCAGATGACTATAGCGTTCATCTTCTCACTGTCGCCCGCATACATCTGGCCGGCGAGCCACTCCATGATTACTTTCCACGAGCCAAAGGCTTGTTCTCGAGCCACCTCTGTAGCATGTCAAGAGCAGCCACCGGCTGATCGTAGGGAACCTGATGAGATACGCATGACATCAGCAACAAGCTTCGAGCCAAGACTTTCACTTGATACTCACCATGTGGCCCGCCTCGTAGATTGCCATGTACGCAACATTTCCGGCGCCCTTTCCCGCAGATCTCACATAGCCAATCTCGTTCTTGTCCGAGTCGATGAAGGGCGTGGCGGTCGTGTTGGCGAATTCCTTGACGTACTTGGTAGGCAAGACGTCCATCCATTGTTCGTTTCCTATGTCTGATAGAGGACACATCGTCATCGTTCTAGATCAGGTCCACCGGCAATGTGAAAGAAGACTTACAGTTGCACATCATGTCCTGAACACCGGCGTAGACGAGCAGCCTGATGCCTTCATCGACCAAGGGAACCATGAGCAAAGAAGTCTCCCTCATGGCGTCGCCGTTGAAGAGGAAGTTTCGGTTGATATCCATATTGCAGCTCTGGAACTTTACGTCTTTCGGTGCACCGAGAGCTTTTCGGTGAACGTTGAGCAGGACGTCAGCGATACGACATTCAGCGCACGCTCGATAACATACCAGTCCTGATTTCGGGAGAATTCATGTATTCTTCAATCCAGCCCATTTGTCGGTAACATAGGGGCCCATCGGCGTCTAGTAACAGGGAATAAGGGCTCGAAATCCGCTCTCATGGCGGACCAGGGGCTCTGGACCTACCTTCGGATCTATCACACTTGCGACGGCTGTCGTATAGGTTCAAGCTGTGGCAGTATAGAGGTCAGCAAACGTTGTCCCAGATCCATGTATGGCGTATTCACGAAAACACGGCGAATGACAGCGGGAAATTGTGCTTACCCCAATTCCTGCAATTGGCCAAAACCATTCCAGCAGATCAGCTCGGCGGGTACACAGGTAAACTTCGAGTTGGTCCTGCAAAGGAAGAGGCCATGAGCTCCCGGAAAACAAAACATCCAATCTGAAGGCGAAAAAGGAGAATACCAGGCGACAACTCACTTGAAACAGCTCTGAGCAAGATTCTGGCACCGAGCCATCTTGCTCCTCAAACTCTGGCATTCCTGACCCTGGGGGTTCTCGTATACGGCGTAAGGCGAATCGCAGGCGTACTCGGGAACACTGCCGAACTGGATGTCGGGCTGCGAGAGACCGTTACCGATGAGGACCGACTTGAAATTGAGAACTGGCAGGGGTCGAGCAGAGGCGGAAAGGCTGAGAAGTTGCTTGTTCTGCGAGTGGATGACATGGGCAATGTTGGGAAGATAGGTGCCTGGAGGGAAGGACGGTAAGCGGATGATGGATGTTAATCCGCGCTGAACCCGGCTTACCAGCGTAGGACTCGCCAGAGATGTGGAAGTCATTGTTTCTGTACTTGCCGTACTGCGGAAAAGAGAGGTCAGCAACGACAACAAAGTACGCTTCTATTTACCCCCGACATACCTTTCCGACGAACAGAGTCAAAAAGGCGTAAACATCCTCTGCGGCGGCAGGCGAGTTGTTGACTTGCTCATTATCGGAATACGAGTATCCAACGCCAACGGGCTGATCAAGGAAGATGACGTTGGCCTTGTCGGTCCAACTGTATCGGTTATCGGTGACGTTGACCTTGGCATCTTTGCCCTCTTTCGCAATGGAACAAGGTCCAAGCTCGAACAACAGTCCAGTAGTGGAGCTACATCCGGGACCACCGTTGAGCCAGAGGACGAGCGGGTCCTCAGATGGCGACGATCGGGATTCAAAGAACCAGAAGAAAAGATGCTTGGTTTCAGAGATATCGAGGAAACCCGAGATTTGCTTGACGTTGGGGTCACAGATGGCCGGGTGAGCAGCCTTGTGCGAATCGGAGGTGATACGGAGGCGGTATTCCGGGTGGGAAGGATGGGTCAGGGTGTCGTCTATGCGAAGGGAGGATGACTGTCAGCGTTGGGTATTGTCGAGGTCAGACCCCACCATCCAGCTTACAGAGAATTCCATCCTGCTGCACGCTGCCGATGTTGATGCCTTCAAATACACCTTCTTCGTTCTGTGAAGGGACATTCGTCCACCACTTCTGAACCGAATCGTATACCCGACCCGCAACCGAGGGGATGATGCCCTGAGAGTCGAGAGTGTCGAAGGAAGGAACCGTTGGAACGGCAGAGACGAGGGAAGCCGCCAGGACGGCAGATGAGAGCAGAGAGTACCGCATGATGAGTGCTGTGCGCAGCGATGAGGAGAAGGTGAACGACAGGGTCGACCTGCCTCTACATATACGGGGCTATGGTATGGTATCGGGAGGGCGAGGATGCACCGTGCGGCGTCGACGCTTAGACGTCTTCGATCCCGCGCCGGCGATCTCCGCCTGCCGATTTGAGTAATTCGGGCAGGGCTTGCTCATCTTACGACCCCGTGAACTGCCCTTGCGCAGTCATCACAGTCAGGTGGCAACAATATGCACAAGTGCCTGGGCAACTGATACAACCATGTTCTCCCTGGATGCGTCTCTCCCCGTACCACTCCCGTATCCTACGCAAACGTCGTCCAACCCGTTGCCTCATCTCCGCCCTCCCACTTTCTCACGACGACCGGTTCATCGATATCAAGTCCTAGCTTGATGTCTCCGTCCCGTCCCTCTGTTGCAGCCTCGACATCGCACGTTGAGTGGGAGCGTCTCTTTTTGACACTATTCCTCCTGGTTGTTTCGTTGCGTTCCCCAATCCCGATCATGTCCCCTGTATCTCGTAGGGCTTGAGCGAGAGCCGCGAAACCGAGGGCTTTAGATCCCTCCTTGCCGTTATCTTTTTTTAATTTCGATTTGGACGTCACTTCATCTGCATCACCTCTCACCAGATCCTTGTTGCTGATAAATTCTGGACTCCATGGCGATAGTTTTGGACTATGATTGACCGAGTTACGCGCAGTCGACCCAACACTAGACGCATGACCCGGTTTGTGTGCACGACTCGGAACAGGGGGCGGCTTTCGATGATGCGTGGTGGGCGATGGTGGACCCTCTGTGCCGAGAGGCGGTGCTTGGAGATGATTGACCTCGTGGAACCGAGCATTGACTCGCTGATCCCTGGCTCCAATGATGGTATCCGCTTGGTAAATACCAACCTGCCGCGCTGTCATCTGGCCTTTGTCGTCGGAAACTCCGTGAGCTAATGACGGCTGTGAACTCGACATCGCTTCTGGCGAGGTGAACTGCATCCAGCGATCGACTGGGGAATGACCAGGACCTGTTGGCGATGGCGATGTCCGGCTGCCACCGTCTGATTCCATCCTCTTGGCATACCGTGTGGCGGAGGCTGTCGGTGATCCATCATCAGAAACTCCAGACTCTGACGGATCGTATGATGAATCTGGCGATTCGCCCCCCTGCATGGAGGCGGATCGGTGCAAAGACCGTTTCTTCTCGCGATCGATTTCCGGCGCAGCGTCGGATGTGACACTTCGTGCATGTTTTCGGCTCGTTGGAGGCAGTGCCGCGGTAACATCGGTGAGAGATAAATTGGCATGCTTCGTGTTTATCTTGAGTTGCTGAATATGAGTCTTGTGTAACTTGGGCATGTCTTCCGCACTTGTGTAACATGGCAATTAGAAGGGCGCCCTGATTTGGCCAAGGCAGGCTCACCTTTGACTCCGCCCAAGAGTCCGTGTTACAGACTCTTTTCTCTGTAGTACGGGCACCCCATTCTCGTCCGCGATTTTAATGCTGACAGCCGGAACCGGAGTAGATTCTCCTTTGTTTCTGACACCGGTCGGCGTCGCTCCATCCTTGCTACTTCCCCAATCGGCATTCAGACACCTCTCAACTAGGCGCTTTGTCGTTGGATTGATTTCCTTGATGTGACTATTTGATATCAAGCTAAGCAGGACAAGCCGGATTTGTGCGTGCTTGTAAGGGCTCTGCCTCAGCTGTGTATTGGTGAGCAGAGGGTGTAACACGCGAAGGTAGGTATGACGCAGCTGCGACGAGAGCTCTAGTTAAAGGAAATCCGCCAGTAGGAAAGAAGTCGACTCACTGCTTCGCTTTCGTCTGGAAGATCCACTAGCTCACGAATGAACACATCGACCAGCACACGGAGATCGTTGGTGAAAAAGTATTCCTGCGTGCCATGCGTTGTGAACAGCAGATAGAGAATCTTGAGAATAAGCAGTTGTACGCAAAGGTCTTCCGCGTTGTCCTCTGCGATGCGATTTATGTCAGTTTTCCAATCCATATTCTCCGAAAGATTCTACTGACGTGATCTGTTCAACATGAAAATAATGTTCTCTCCAAACGTCTTGCTATGCCCCAAGCGGCGCATGAGCACGCTCAATACCCGATTGTTCTTCTTGCTCTGGTCTTCCCTTTCTTTGGCTTCCTTATCGGTAGCTTCTCGTTGACTGGCAAGGGCCGCATTGGAATAGGACACGAGCGAGCTCGATAGTGGTGGATGACTGTTGCTATGCGCCCGATGATGATTTCTTGAGTGTCCGTCAGATCGCAGACTGGCCGTGGGAGTTGCCGTGACAGGTGAGATCGCCATTATTGTTGGTTGCGCCAGTGTGCTAGCACTATGCGCCGATGAGACCATAAACTGCTCATTCAACGCAAGCTTGCGATGTGACCCAGCGAGTCAATACGTAATGTGGAAGGATTAAGAGGCAGCACTCACAAGCAGTCGGATTATGCCATAATTGAGAACTTCATCAGTGTCACGAGTGATTTCGACCATCTCGAATAATCGATCAATAAACATGTCATCGAAATTGTCTGCGAAGTGTCAGAGATGAGACTTTGAGCGGGTTGCATTTCATAGCTGCGCACCGAGCTCTTCCGTGGTCAATTTCTGGACCCGACACACTTCGTACATCAGCAACGCTGCTGGAAGCCTTAGTCGAGCTTCAATGGGCTGTAATAAGCTTGTTCCAGAATAGGCCTGTCACACCGAGAAACCAGAATAAGTTTAGTCGCGTGCTGCTGTACCGTTGAAAAAGACGAACTTACGTCCTCACATTCCACAATTATGGTATCGCAGAGGCTCGCTAGTAGCTTTCTCCATTTTCGGTGGGATCGGAAAAGCGAGTGATGCTTGTGGCCGTAGAAGAGCAGAATGTTGTATAGGATGTACAATGTATGCGGATTGGTATTCTGCCGGGGATTTAACAGCAACGGTCAGCCTATATGCAGTCAAACTACGATGACCACATACGTCTTCTGCTCCAGTCATAATCATTCCCAGCATGCGTTCAGAGTAATATCTGAAGAGATCGGAGTTGACGAGCTCCGCCAGGGCTTGCTGATGCTCTCCGGCCGTCTGCATGTAAAGATCTAAGAATCAAGACCAGAAGCCATATCACCGGGTAAGCTTTGAACACGATTTCACGGGCCTAGGAAGGGAGCCCACCATGATATCTAGACAAGATGGAAATGTAGAGTCGCAGGGTATTGTCGAGTTCCGCTAGTGTTGGAGAGTCCGGCAGGTCTAATACCTGGTCGAGTTCTGAGCGACCCAGCAATCGATGAGGTGGAATCGATTCAATGGCAGGATGAACACAAGGTGTCAGCAACACAATTCGACCAGCTGCCCGAAACTAATCTGCATACTCACCATTCCAGAACTCGTCCCTATCCCTTATATTATAAGGCAGGATGTCAAGATCCATCGCGCTGGTTTTGGCAAAGAACTGTTGAAAAGGCGGGTGACCCGGTCCCCGTTCTATGGAGAGATGCCGCTCCTGTCGCTCATGGGTCTTCCGATATACCGAGCTCAAGTTTGGGTGTGACGGTTTGGTAGGCGAGGATACTAGGGGCTGTCTTGAAATGAATCCTGGGTCAAGTCGTTCATATCCTTGAATCAAAGTCCTGTCGGCCGGTGTCCCTTTCTCTTTTCTCTTGGCGGAATCGTCCTTACTTTACCGTCAGCCGTCCCAAGGAGCAGATGCTGCCGGATGTCGCGCGCGATCTTCACCATGAACTACTGTTCAAATCGGCTCCTCCGAAGGTTATCCCGGTTGTGAACAAGCTATGTTTGCTGGCGTTGTCCATGTATCACCATCGAGTTGGATCCTTCTGCAGGTCCAACTTTCTGCAGCGGCGCCTTAGCTCGACGACGTTCCGGTGTTCAGGTTCGGGTGATCGTGCCGATCTCGTCATCCGGCATTGTCCAGAGCTGGCTCTCTGGGTTCTAGTAGCGGAAGCTGTGGCGGAAGTCAGCTCGGTCCTCACCTGGATAGTACCTAGATAAGCTCTCAGATGTCGATAATGTCGATGTAGGAGGATGACGATCCTAAATATTGTGAGTTCATCGAGAATCGTGGAAACGGAAAAAGTTGTACGAAGTGGCAATCACCGAGAGACGAAGATCGGTCTGGTATACAATCGGTACAACTCTTGCTCTGTACAGTATACATATGCTGCCGTCTAGCTGGCTAAAATACAGAATCATGGGCGTTCCTGTATCGTATTGTAGATGTAAATATGTTAGTTCGATGCCAGACATGCTTGGAAGATACCACAGTCCAATGATGCTCTCTGGCGTTGCGCTGATGGAGGCGCAGGCCAGAAAGAACTGTGTCAATGCAAGTTGCAGTCCCCCGTTCAATATTTTATGCGCAGGCCGCCATGAAAGTCTTCTGACTGCGGACTGGAGCGGTAGTCCGCCAATACTGTTGTCGATCTTTGTTGTGATGTGGTGATGCGAAAGGCGCGGAAGATTGGTATCGAATTCCTATTTGAGGATGCCTACCGGTGAGCCCGCCCGATGGCAAAATCGAAAATGATTGGGTCGGAGTCGTCCCGTCCCGTCGCTGATCATCGGCTGATTCGACCCAGTTGCCTGTCCTCGATCTTAGCCCCTCCTACATTTGTGACCGAACCGCCAGGAGCCAATGATTCGTCCGGATTACCGAGTCCAAACCCGGAGGTATATACCCCAACCGCTTGTCCAGACGGCTGTGTCGAGCCAGGACCTATAGCTGTAGTCTCAGGCTGTCTCTGATGTGGAGAGTGTCCCGACATCATAGATGGAAATGGCGATGCTTCTTGGTGTTGCGGAAGATCATACCGATGATAGGCATTCCCGGCCGTCAGTGGCGGTTGCGGCGCGTTGGCACTGTTCGTTAACGGTAATAGAGGGGGCGACTGCTCGAGATTGGACGAGTAATAGCGACTTGATCCAGGATTCCCGTAGGCGGAGCCATAATTGTGCAGAACGCCAGTATTTCTGGGCAGTACATCCGCATACTGGGAAAGGCTTGTGTCTTCCGCTTTCACTCCAATAGTCAATGAAGGGAGATTGAATGATAGACTGCGAGTTGGACCTTCCTCGTTGATGGGCATAATGTGACTGGCTCCTTGAGGACCGTTCGATCCAGGTGCACCGATGCGATGTCCAATAGGCGTCGCGGCAGGCGGTTGCGAGTGATTCATCCCGTGAAATTCGTTTAGACGCTGCCTCAGCTGTTCGTTTTCCATTTGTAGAGCATGATTCTCCTCCATCAGTGAGTGATTTTGTGACAAGGTCGCGTCATGAGCGCTTGGTAGTCCTGCGCCCGAAGCTGCGAAAGGAAGCCGATGGGGATCTGACATTTGATTGCGAGTCAGGGTACGGACGTGAGTCTGCAGAGCAAGCACTGTTTCCTCGAGCTAAATAATGCACCCGGGGTGTGGTCAGCACCCAACTCGCTGAATTCGAATGTTGGAAATTCAACAAACATATTTGACGTGCGCCTTTCTCTTCTCCCTGTGCCTTTTCTGAGCTTTGGCGTTCCGCGTCCTGCCGTCATACTCCTCGTCTCCCGACTGTCCTGCTGCCCTTACTAGGCCGCTCCCTACTGATCTTCCGAGGGCCATCGCTCCAGTCGGAATCACTGGCGAAACCGAGCTCTGGTACGGAGGGGCCGATATCTGATGGTCCGAAGACATTCCACCGAAACTTGATGAAGCAGTAGATTGGCCTGGTGGTCCCCAAGGTTGATAACCGTGATGGCTAGAGAATGGGGTCTGTGGAGCTTGACCGGAGGACATTCCGTAAGCGTGGCGGTCGGTATATCCACTTCCTGCAGGCGATTCCGATGCTGAGGCGTATAGACTGTTACTACCGACGTTGCCATCGGGAAAACGTTGCGAAGTAGACTGATCACTGGATCGATACTGGAATCCAGTCACCGGCGAGCGTGCATGATCCCCGTATATGCGAGGTGCGAGATGGTTGGAATTTACCCCATGCGATGCTGGCTCGATAAACCTCTGAGAGTCGTGCGTGGCGTAACGAGATTGCATGCCAGGCGGTTTAGGTAGTTGATAAGAGAGTGCTTGAGATGAAGCGGTTTGTGACATTGTAGCCAAGGACGAGTACTCTCCGGACGGTCCTGAACGCAGCTCTGTCTTGTTTTCGCTTGCTGATGGTGGTCGATAACCGTTCATGTAAGTGTAGCTAGGAGGAGAAGCCATTTGTCCAATTGCCATAGGATCGGCCGAGATGAGGCGAGTTTTGGGTTCTGTTTTTCCTTGAATTTGAACTGCGGTTCTTCACGGTTGAAGCCCTGCTGCCGCGCGAATCAAGTGTCAAGTTAGGGGCAAGGACTAGCGGAAAACAGCTTCGGCTTGCCTTTCAAAATATCAGGTGCAACCGTGTAACGGTTCGTCCAGAATTTTCTGTCGTCAACGCCTTTCACAAAGGGTGTCGCGGAAGGGGCTACCGTCTAGCTAGGATTCCCGGGAGACAGTGACGCCGATGGCTTCCCTCGAAATGTCGCTGAATCAACAATAAAAGGTTGTCCTACTGATGCATGCATTCCCCACTCTCCGCTTCTTCTGCGCGTCCTTTCTCCACCGAGGTCGTCTTCCCGCAAAGTCAACCCGGTCTTTGATGCCTGTGGCGTAGCAAGTCCCCTGCAAACACAAGACATGATTTCCATCAGTACTGCAGTCCCGAACAAAATGGCGCATAAGAGTAGTCGAAAGGCCTAGGCTCAACGAACGTGGTGAGCGACACCCCTGCTTTCTGGCATGACCGGGTGACATACGGTGCCTTCTGGTGATTTTTCAGGGACTTCCTTTCTGCACGCCTGCATTGCGACAGCAGCAAAAAGGACATCTTCTCTCCCGAAACCCCTTCAACGAAGTGCCTGTTATCACATGCCTCGATCACATCGCCATCAGACCTTGGGCCTTGCTCTCGATTCAGCCCAAACCTCCTATCTTCTTCGATCGGGATCAAAAGGCGCAACTTCTAGCTCTACCCCTTGTCCTCCTTTTAACGTGTCTGGAAGTAGTCGTAATTAAAGAAGATCCCGACTCACAATGTTCCTCGCAGCGCTTTGAATATGCTCCAAGCCTCGACTCCTCTCCGACTCGCTAGTGCCTCGACCAAGAGGTTCTTCGATGTCCAAACACGGGCTCAAGGTCGCGAGTGTCTGGTGCTGGCAGTGAACACCCTCCAGACTCTTCTCCTTTACACTCCAAGACACTAAAAGGAGCTGCACAAGATAAAAACTGTAACTTCAGCTCACCCTAGCCTCCATGAAAACCGGAGCAAGAAAGGTGCCTTACCTTTTGTTTGGTCTTCCTCAGGAAAGCTATGGAGACTAGCTCTTGGGTTGGGTAGTGGTTGCTTATTGCGACGCCCTGGGTGATATGGTGCCGGCAATCTAGTTTGAGAAAGTGTTTCCAGCTTGGCAAGAACGGTTGATGTTAGGGAATGTGGGAGTGCTTTGATGCTGATTTGTGCGAAGTAAGTCGTGCTGGCTCTCTCCAGTCGATCCAATGTCGTCGGCGGAGCCGATGCTTCAGAAGCCAGTAGCGGAGAATTACGGGAAACTAGCTTGGCTTCGTGTGATCTGGGCTATTCTCCTGGTCTCAAGAGAAAAAGTTGGCCTGTTGCCGCGCTTGCCTTCTTCGCGCTGGTATGGTGTCTTATGAAACGGCAGCAAACAGGGTCGAAACGACCAAAGCTGGAGATCGAGCCTAGATAGGTTGCGCTCCGGTCGGGGCATATTCCTCTTTTTGTGAATCATTGCTTTCGTTCTGCTCCGTTATTGCTCCTTCCATGAGAGCGCGTATACAAGAAGACGTAAGTAGCGTAAGTGCTCTAGTGGAATCAGTTAGAAATTTGTGCGAATTGATCCCGTTGCAATCTTCTTCCGAGGGCTCTCCGATGAGACCGGCGCAACAGCGGTTGGCCTGGAAATGCAGATAGCTACACTGATCAGCTCACGTAGCTACTCATGCTGTCAAATTCACGGGACGTTCTCCATTCAATTTTCCTTGCATACCAGCAGCTATAAGGGTAGGCCCTATCCACTCTCGGCTGCAGTCGTCAAGCGATCGCGATGTAGCAGTTATGTTGTCCGGCTGCGCTGGCCATCTTTTGAACCTTTCAAAGTCGCCGGAGGCCTCCCAGAAAAACGAAAGATCTGACACATGGAGACTGGTGCAGCTCGCCGGATGCGCACGGCGGTAGTCAGCTAGGTAGTCGCCTCGCGCCGCGCCTAGCTCCTCCTCCGTGTATAAGCTGAGCGTATATTCCGCGCACTGTACCTTGTTCTGCAATTCCAATACAGCCCAATTGCAAGCGGGTAGTGGCTCGGGTAGTAGCGAAGCTTCCGACGGGGAAAGCTTCGGGGGACGTCGAGACGTCGATCATTCAAGCGCGATAGCAGCGCGATCAATCGATGCAAGCGAACTCGTCATACAATCATTCCCCTGACTGCGGGATATCTGAAGCTGACCAGACAACGTGACAATGTCGCCCAATTCATGGATTGGCTGGGACCCATTGGGCAGCTCTAAGTGCGGAGCTTTACGAGCTGCTTTGCGCAAAGATTTGCCTCCTTAGAATCTCGCAGTGAGCACAGAGCGAGTCATACGCTCTCTTTTTGCAAGCAGCATCGCAAGCCTCGTGAACTGCGCGTCACCGCCGTCGAGTTCTCGGCTTTCAGAGCACTCGGTTCAGCAGGCTGCAGTTCCCTTTCGTGTTGGCTGTAGTTATGCGTGACACTCATTTTGATTATCACGGCGATATATGTTGAAAAAAGCTGGCCATGATCGCGTCCGCGTCGAAAGCGTGAAAAGCCATTGATCAGAGCAAAGAGCGGAAGCCGAGCCGAACAAGCAAAAGCCGTCGGGCGGCTTCACAAATTCGACAATGCCGCCGGATTGTACCTCTCTCGCTGATTAGCTGATTACCAGCTGGATTACCTGTTCGAACTGCAGTCAGTCGTGTTGAAAAAGTGGTCGACGGAGCAGCAATAATAACGATTTATCTAAGAGAGTCAGATGGATGCTGGATCAAACCCCGCCGTATCAATCCTGATTCGAATTGGTACAACGATCGCCTTGCGCGAGGCGTATTCGACATAGTGACGATGGGAAGAATGACAAGGATGGAGCATTGTGTTGTTGATTATCAAAGAAATCGCGACCGGTTTAGGAACAATGATATGCTGCGACCGAGTAGGCGACGATGGTCGAAACGCAAACAAGGTCTCTTTCACGTCGCTTCAGCCGCAATCTGCTTGACTTTGTCGATGGGTTTCGAGGAGCCAGACTTTGCGTTTTGCATCGAGAGGTAGCAATTCCATGGCACGCTGACGCCGTTCACCACCATGCCACGCAATTGCAGGGGGACGATCTGTTCCAAGAACAAGCTTTGTTAGTTGCACGGTCGTCCCTCCTGACCGCCAATTTCACTTACACTCTAGAACAAGTTGATATTCACCGCCGAAACCGCGTGCGCACAATGCATGAGAATCTGGTCGACACGGAACCGGTTGTAGCTCTCACCATGTTGACGGCTTGGACGGCAGGGAAGACCATCCAGTTCGCCTTGAGCGTCTCAAACAGGGCTGTAAAGGAGGTGAGCAATCAGTAACTCTGCCCACAGCGTTCATTTTAAGAAGGACGTACTCGTATCAATTTTTTTCTTGGCATCTTCCAGCGACTTTCCTTCCATAAAGCTCATCACGGTGAAGAAGGCGCTGATGATAATCGGCGCAGCGACCAGTTGGTCTAGACCAACCTGTGCGTCACCCAAAGATAGGTGGTCGGAGCCAGAACATCGGCGACGGTGGGGGCAAACTCACCCGCACCACGGTCGTCGCTGCCTTACTACCAAAATTGACATTCTTCTGCAAAAACTTGAACCAAACGGTGACGATAGGACCGAAACTGATAGGAGATGGGTCTCAAAAGCTTGCTCGAGTCACAACCATTGCGAAATCGGTACTCGCCCCAAGCCCCCCCATGTGGTCATTCGACTACAATACACATGAGGAGTGAGTTCAATTTGCAGCCAGACACATCTCGTTGCTTACTCACGCAGTCCGAGCGAAATCAAATTTTTCCTTTCCCTCGACGAACTGGCCCAATGCATCACCGGTAGCGAATAGCGTCTGAAGTAGACAAGGGCATCAGCGTCGGTAGGTGCGGACCTAGAGAATGTGGTACTAACTGCAGAAGTGGTGATGTTGCCTGTAAATGGCCGTTGTGTCATGAACTGAGAGTAGGCTCGGAAAGCGGATGCCATGGTAGAGGAAGTCGGAATGCGTAAACGAGTGTATAGCGGAAGGTCCAATGATGTGAGTGTGTTGAGGTCGTCGTTGCTCTGTCCTGTCGCTCTTGATTATATATAGAGGATCTAAGCAAAGCAATCACACAGGTGATCAAGCAAGTATATTCAACCTCCTTTCCATAGAACATGCTTCGACACGACCCTGAATTGATTCTCCGAGTCGGAAATCGGGATGATGTAAGATCTTCACGTGCCTGTAAAACAAACAGGTCACCGAGATGAGTCCGATCCCCGCTTGGCGAGGAAAAATCCTCACGATAGACACGACAGACAACCAGACAACCCTCGTCGACAAAGGCTCGCTCGAGCTGCCGGCAACAATATGGAACAGGTATGTGGTGGTCCGCCAACTCGCTGGTCAGCTGAGCAACATACAGACTGAATTATACACATCTATGGTATGGACTGATGAGGAAATGCCAATTCCAGTCTCGTGAATCTATGTAGCCCCTATAGCTCCTCGCCTCATCTTTGACATGACATTGTCATAGGCTGCACGGATGTACAAACCCTGGCACTTTGGCCAAAGTCGTCTCAAAACGAGGACCTCCTTAATCTTGAGCTTGTATCAGGATTATTTACTCTCGAGAGACATCTCTGTTGAGAAGAACAGATGAAGGATCAGATAGATGTCTAGCGAAAGATAGAAGCAATCACTCACCGTCCGAAAAGCTTGACCTTGGCCCAGTCAGTAAGAACCAAAGTTCGGTTTCGCAAAGAGTAGAGCGACGACTACCGAGGTAAAACACAAGAACGTCAGCGCAAAGCTCCGTGCTGAGTATCAACACTACGTACGATGTACGCCGATCGCCAGAAAAGCATGGTAGCTACACCACCACTGCTGAAGCTTCCGTTGAAGAAGGGTAAATCAGCGATGGCCTTTTCGGAACCAATGTAGCTACAAAGAGGAATCAACAGTCAACACACGCCGCAGTGCGCTCATCACGGCAACATACGCAAGAGAACCCTGGTGAGAGTAAGTGAACGACGGGATATCGGCGGCTCGGTTGACCTTCTTGACCACACGCTCAACGTTGGTCTGGTCGGCACCGGTAGCTCGCAGCTGGTTCAATTCTTCCTTCAGCTTTTCGGCTTGAGCCATCTTGGCGAGGGTTCGTGCCAGCCAGGTTCCCTGTTGCGAGGCAACCTGAGCAGTAGGGGCGTATTGGCCAGCGACAGCGTCACCAAGAGCGTAGATTTCCGGAGCTCCCAGAACTCGCATGTGTTCGTCGGTCAAGATACCTCGTCGGTTGGTCTGGTGCTCAGGCAGCTTGCCCATGAGCTTTCGCGACAATTCTCGAGCAGTGTTCCCGGTAGCCCAAACGAGAAGACCGTAAGGGATCTCGTGGGTGTTCTTGTTGGCATCCTGAACGAGAACGGTCTTCTCCCGAACGTCCTTGACGGCGGTACGGGTCATGACTTCGATCTTGTTGGACTTGAAGGTGGTCTCGGTGTATTCGATCAACTGCTTGGAGAAGGCGGGCAAGACGTTGGGCAGGGCTTCGATCAAGGTGATTCGAAGCTTGTCTGCGATCTCGGGGTACCACTTTTGCAAGTCATCCTGTACGTTATGACAGTGTAAGACAATACACAAACAGCTGAGTTGAAATCACTTACAATCAAGAAATCATGCAGTTCACCGGCGTACTCGACACCGGTGGGTCCTCCACCGACAACGACCATGTGCATGAGTCGGTTGATTTCCTCTTCACTTTGACCGGTGAAGGAGGCGGTCTCGATGCCTGCGATAGGAGCTGGTCAGCGTCCATGCTACGGGGCTCTAGAACTGCACTTACAGTCAAGCAGCTTTCGCCTGATCTTGTCGGCATCCTTCAACTCCTTCAAGAAACAACCGTATTCCTTGACACCCTTGATTCCGAACGTTTGGTTCTCCGCACCGACACCGTACACCAGGTAGTCGTAAGAAATGGTGACCTCCTTGTGCTCTTCGTTAGTCTCGGAAGCATCTCGGAAAGTGACCGTCTTCTTTGCGGGATCCACATCGGTAGCTTCGGCCTCGTAAACGGCGCACTTTCTCTTCTTGTGTCGTGTAATGTATCGGGTAGGCTGGATGATAGATCGAGCTTCAAGGGTACCGACGGTGACGGACGGCAGCAAGGGAGAGAACAAGAAATAATTTCGAGGAGAGACAACGACCACGTTGTAGTCCTCGTTGTCCAAGCTCTTCAGGAAAGAAGTGGCACCCCATCCGTTACCCAGCACGACGATGGTTTTCTTCTTGGGGTCCTGGTCGAGCTGCTCTCCCGGATACAGATCCTTTTGGCTGACTGGATGAAGGGTAGGACGTTAATCTCTGGGCGGCCACGGTGAAGGCAACATCACTCACAGTAGATGAAAGTACCCGCGGCGGTGATGACCACAAACAATGTAGTTCGCGCAAACCTCAGCCTGAATCGCTGCCAACGAGACTTCTGAAGAAGCCGCCCCGCAATCAGCTCCAAAACTCCAGGACACTCTTGAGTCTCCAATGACTCACCTTGGGGGCAACAGTTCCCGGCTTGACCTGAGGGGCAGCATCGGTGGTGGGGGTAGGAGGAATGGTGGCATATGAGCGCTTGGCCATCAATGATGCACTGGCGGTGATCGTTTGAGAGGGTCGAGCCGCTCGAGCAGAAAGAGCTGCCTTGGGAACGGCTCGTAGGAGAGCCGAGGTAGCAGGAACTCCTCGTGAAAGGGTAGCTGTTGGATGATATGACATTTAGCTTTCAAGATTGGTCCGTTGTCACAACGGTACAATCAACTACGCACTGATGTGTTTGAAGGACATTTTGCCTTAATTTTCTTTTGGTATGAAGTAGCGATCAAGCGTCGGGAAATTTACACGAGTGAAAGGATGTCCTTGAGCGACGTGGTCCGGAAGGCTCTATGCTCGGAACGAAGGCGAAGACTTCAGCGACCGCACAACCAAAATATTGGAAGCCAGGAAATGAGCTTTTCACGATCACTTCCGGTATCTTGTGACGCGAGTAGTCGCTGATAAGCGAGATCGTGCGCCCTGCAAACGAGTCATGAGCCGCAATCGAGTCGACGAACTCACCTGTTCTGCGTGCAACGAAGGCTGCTTCTACAACGCAGCAAGAATGTCACAACGACTCGTTGAGGATGGGGGGCGTAGGTATTTGTCCTTGGCTACACGCTAGACCAACCTGTGTTAGACTTATGGTCGCTGGCAAGTGGAGGGCGAGAAATTCCCGGATTGGCTGGGAGGTGAAACCAGGTGATCGACACCGCGCGCGAGATTGCAAAAGAAAGCGCGAGCGGCAATCCCGACGAATAATGAAACCCGGAAGGGGAGATGCGGTGAAGACGAGGTTGGCAGCTAGGTTGGTCGTCACTACTGTTGGATGGGATTTGGGATGTGCCGGAGACGAGTATTAACAGCGAAGTGGAAGATATGGTAGAAGAACAGTGGTCGACCCGGACGTGCGATTGATGCGCGGCTTCTCAGCCAAGTCTGCTCTTTACGCCGATTCCACGCCGTAATATATGATATGAACGACGCGAGGGAATTCGTTACACACCTGATCCAAACAACAAGCCGTGGCGAAATGATATTCCCGGATACCTCTCATGGGTTAAGCTGGCGAGGCGCAAGCAGTGCTGTCGAAACTCATGTCCGTTCTTCCGTTCTCGACATGTACCGGCGTTGGGAATGGGGACAAGGGAGTTTAACGGGAGGCTCAGACAGCGTGCACTAGGTATGGGAATTCCAGCAGTGTTATAGCCTTCGTGGTTGACTGGACTTGGCCAATGGGACGGAACCTCAACAGCAGATCTATGTTATATCGTCTGGCCAGGATTCTCTCTCGGGTGTACTTCTCGGGTGTACTCAGTGTTGCTGCTTCGGCAGGTCTGGCCAAGAGCCTTTCCTACTACTACGGGAATGCGGCTATGCAATATCTCATCTGTTCAACGTTAATTCAACGGATACGCTAGTGATATGCGTCATTCTATCCGTGCGACTGCCGAATACTGCTACTGCTCAGATCGCTGAACGCCTTTCCAGCGCGAGCGTCGAAGTGCCAGTCTTGCCACAACGGAACTAGGCCGATGTTACGGTAATCGTCCGTTGCGTTTCAACTCGAAGGAAAAGAAGAGCAACTCGCAGGCGCAAAGCCATAATCCCACCACTTACAAGAGATATCCTCAGCCCTACACCCGCAACGTGAGGTCCAGTAGGAGGGAATACTGTCGGTCGAGATGTCGAGTGGAGGAGGAAGGGGTTGACAAGAAGCATGGGAAGGCATGAGAAGTCAATATCACAGCTACATCGGAGATCTCCGTCTCCGGGCGCCGTAGCAGACATTTCTCTGGATTGAGCTTCCCTTCTCCTTCTCTTGGAATTGAATCGTAAGTGAGCTGAACAAGCTGGTTGATCGCCTGCGACGTCGAAAGGACCGTACGTCGACCTCCCACCTTCGTACCTCGAGACAGAGTAGCATTGGGGTATGCGCTGATCGACCACATCGCACAACGATCACGCCATCGCGTCCCTTATCACCAGTGATGGATACCTTTGGGTACGACGACGATGACCATCTACATGAGACGAGGGAGGAGAGACTGGAGTTCGACAGGGAGATGAACGAGTCGTTTTGGGAGAGCTGGGATAGCCAAGAGAGACCCCGCGGCACTAATGTCGGTGCCGGTACAGCTAGAGGAGAAGCAATGGAAGTAACCACGATCTCGACGACGATAGGAACTGGACCCGGTGTGCATCGCGTCAGGACTCCGCCAGTCCAAGATGCGCCGTTCGATGCGACGACCATCATGGAACCTCCAGCTCGTCACTCGAGCTTAACTCATGCTCTTCCCATTAGCGAAAAGGATCGGAAAGCGACGCATATGCAACAACTTGCAAAACGCATCAACACGAAAGCCACTCTCTCTCGCTCGTCCTCGACTTTGGGGCCGACCGCGCTCATACATCAGTCCACTTCTTCAAAAGCTCAAGGAAAGGCGAGAGAGAAACTTCCATTGATGCCTGTACCGTCACCTGAAGCATCTGAACAGCCAGTCCCTCTTATACTTGCGATATCACTGAAACCCACGGTATCTTCAAACACCATCAGGATCATGCCAACGGTACAACTTATCTTAGACAACTTTGTCAACTTCGAGAAGGTCATCATGGCTCAGCCTGGCGTGAAACTGCGCTTCAAGAAGAGCAAAGGCATAGTATCCGTCGACAATCTGAATCTAAAGAAACAGTCGGAACTATTCAAGGGTTGCGTAATAGCGGTGGCTCATCACCTTAATGCGAAAGGAGAGCAACTGATGCCTCGATGGACCTTGGTGAGTCGACACCAAACCTATTTTCCATTGTAGGCTGATTTGACGCATTCTCAGATTCATCGACACGGTGGCAAAGTATGCGTCAGATATACGCCGGAAGTCACCCATATTGCTTGCGATCACGACGTTAACGACCAAGCGTTGTGTCACTATCTTGGCATTACCGATCTCTCAGAATTACCGAAAGGCTTGCCGATCTTGAAATGGGACTGGTTTGTGAAATCCCAGGCGGTGAGTCTGAGACTCTGAGTTCAAGTCCTCCGTTGATGTCTGCTGACCTGTCTGCTATGTGATCGTTTGTCTCCACTCAGTCCGGTGAAATGTTAGTTACGGAAATGTTCCTTCGCCCTTATTTGAGAACCCAGACATCCGGGCCACGGCGTCTGTCTTCGATATCAACCGCAGGTGCCGGTAAGCGAAAAAGCGAGAGTGACCTTCTGGCTGTCACTACACTCAGTAAGCGATCCAAGTAAGCGCATTTCAGTGTACGCGGGCGACGACTTTTGAAATACCTCCATCTCGCTCGCAGGAAATACGCGCCTACGGATTCTGATACATCGCAGTCGCAGCGGAACGTAAAGTATATTCCTACGCAAGACTACGCCACGTCCCCAGAACCCATGGACCCGCAAGCAACAAACAAAGGCGCTCGCAGAGATCAGCAAGGCCAATCGCGAGCGCTTCTAGATGAACACGGAAGCGATGACGACCAAGATCACGGCATCACGATGGGGATGCCATCCGGTTCGAGGAGCGAACGTTGGAAGTCTCCGGTCCCGGGAGAAGCGGCTGATCCGTTAGACCAGATGATCAGTGGAATCAAAGAAGGAGCGATATTGGAAACGGAGCAAGATCTAGCTGAGGAGGCTGCCCTGTTGGACGCGAACAAGCTTGACGGACGCCGAAACGTATCTCGGATTCTGGAAAGTGATGACGATTCAGAGAGGCACGCGGGGGTGAGTAGCTGGCCGGACCAAGCATGACCATTATTGACAACGAGAGACGAACAGAAATCTGATGGCCCTTACAAATGTCAGAACGCTCATAACGGCGTCAAGACGGT
Organism: Naganishia vishniacii ANT03-052; assembly: GCA_015708705.1. Classification (NCBI taxonomy): domain Eukaryota; kingdom Fungi; phylum Basidiomycota; class Tremellomycetes; order Filobasidiales; family Filobasidiaceae; genus Naganishia; species Naganishia vishniacii. The sequence continues at coordinate 310,254 of MU158402.1, forward strand.
CTCCGTGAACGAAGACATCGCTAGAGGTCTAGAAAAACTTCACGAAACGTACCAGAACGCGCAACACAAGATCACATTCTCCATTCGAGCGTATAAATTAGCAGCAGATGCTGTGCGACGTACGTTCAGCTTGGCCGGGGGCAACACCTCTATCTGACAACGCATTGTCAGGCTACCCTCACCGCATAAGGACCGTAGAACAGGCGCTGAGAATCAAAGGAGTCGGTGTCAGTCTCGCGCAAAGGGTAGGCACAACATATCTCTGCTGCCAGTTCACCGACTTCTAGGCCCTTATTCATATGCGCATATCCAGGTTGCTGAGATAATCCGAAATGGAGGAATCTCGGATCGAGAACTATTCGAAGACAACCCGCAAGCACGCACTGTAGCTGCCTTTGGAGAGATATACGGAGTAGGACCCTCTAGAGCCAACGATCTGTGGAACAGAGGTGCCAGAAGGTGAGACGCACAGATCAAGCATGTTGCGCGTATTTTGACGCAATACCGCCTACAGTCTGGATGACCTGAGAAACGGCGGCTTTGATTTAACTGAAGCTCAGGAGGTAAGTGGCGGGGTTGAAGTGGCCAATCGACGAGATGACAGAATCTAACGTGGTCTTATTCGCTTCTAGATTGGTCTGAAATTCTATGATGACTTGGAAACTAGGTAAATGCGATTCAGTTGATTCCAGGAGCGAAAGCCAAAGTTTATCCCTTCCTCGGATCAGAATCCCGCGCTGCGAGATCGAACAGTTGTTTGAAAGCATCAAGAAAGAGGGTAAGCAGTATCCATTGTGCAAGTCGCTTCATTCTTTTTGATTGCCTGACCGATGCACAGCCAAACATATCGTTGAATGTGGTGCGAGAGAGACCAAGAACTTATGCATTGACGCGATGGGATCGTATCGGCGAGGCGAAAGCACTTCGGGAGATCTTGACATCTTGATCACGTGCGTTCCAAGGAGCGATGGTGAACCCCAACGGTGTAAGCTGAAGCTTACATTCAATTCAGCACGTGGCGTACAATAATCTTTTCCTCTTCGTAGCCATCCTTGAACCTCTAATTCGAAGGCTCGTCGAAAAGAAAATTGTTACCCACACAGTAAGGCTCCACTACGTGATTGCGAACTGACGCTCATCCATGGTGGTCATAGTTGTCAGCACCTTCCAGCTATAGTGACCCTGAAGCAAAGTGGATGGGAATAGGGCGATTGCTTGGACCGGATGGCAGGCCCATCGGTCCTATGAGACGAATCGGTATGCGTGGAATACCTTGTTTGATGTTTGTTTCACTTACAACTAATATTCGGTGTCGGACAGACATCTTGATGATGCCATGGGAACAGTATGGAGCAGTAAGTATCTGGTTAGCACCCTTTAAGCCGACGTGACCTGATGGTCGATATTCGATAGGCCTTGATCTATTTCACGGTACGCCGCGACGCCCTGCTACGCAGTCTCTCCTCGTCTGATACATCTTATCACAGGGCAACGAAATCTTCAATCGGAGTCTACGACTGTTAGTGTCCGGCATTCTCCTCAATGAACGGTTTTGATAATCTGACGGATTCTTGTTTGGCAGGCTCGCGAGGAGAAACGGGTAAATTGTCGAGATGAGCCCATCGGTTTCTGCATTATTACTTACCACCGTTATATCACCTCTACAGCTATAGCTTGAATCAACGGGGCCTGTATAAGGGGGTAATCCGCGACGAAAAAGGCAACAAATTGACAGAGGTGAGTTCTTACATGTAGATTATACTGACTGTCAATTCATATTCCGCTTCTTTCAGGGAGAACTCGTTGCATCAAAGACGGAGCAGGAAATCTTTGACGTCTTGGGCGTCAGATATCGACAGCCTCATCTACGAAGGCCTTGAACTTCTCGCTCGAGCCTGCCCGCCCTCCCACCCACGATGATCAGTATTGTCATCTGGATTTGTCGGCCGACGAGGTGTATGATGCGATGCTGGAATCGCCTCAGAGAAGTGCGGGGGATAGAGTTGTGTGTGCGCGCTGACATGCCTCTGCAATTTATGTATGGCCTTTACGACAGAGACCGTCCTTTCTTTGATACGCCTGTCTAGTAACAACAATGAAATGAATGACCGTGTCTGGGCCGTCCCAGCAGCCTACGTAGGATGGGATTGCTCCGCTATCCTTGAGAAATGTCTTGATCCTGATGTGCATGGCATGCGATCTAACAGCCTGGTCCGCTGTTCACAGCTTTTTCAGCTCTCCGCCTCGAGGTCCGCATTTTGCGGCCCATATAACACGGAAAGGCTCCTAGTGATTGCAACAGCCAGGCCTCGAAAGAAACCGGATCGGCTAGGGCGGGAGCCCTGTAGCTGTGACATCTGAAGGCGTGAGAGGACAAAGCAAATGATTCCCCAGCTCGTTATGGTGGATCAGCCAGGTCTCGTGAATATCGCGTGCGAGTTAGCGAGGTTGTAGATGGTTCTGGATTCGATACACCTACTTCGCTATCAGCAGGTCTAATTCGCCAATCTAATTCGCATATCTGATTCTACCAGAGGCCACAGACGGGAACTAAAGCTAACTCGTCTTTTGAGTATATAAGGGACCCTCGTTAAACTCTAGGGCTAAAGTTACGTATATGTCAAGATCACAGTTACTCACCTACTTTTTCCATTGCATCTTGTCCAAACTAAAATACAACTTTGTCTACTCCCACATGTCCTTCCAACCCGATTCCTTCTCGTCGGTACCAGGCCTAATGCGCCGAACAGAGTCCGACAGCTCGACTGCAAGCACGGCGTCGCAAGATGTCGAAACGCCGACTGATCGGATTACGAACAGGTGAGAATGCGTAATCCTTGGGCATATGATTAGAAGGGACACAGCGCTGATTCGACTGATCAGACCGGAGCAAGGTTTTGGCGGCGAGTTCGAGCTAACTGTTGAAGAGATAGCGGAGGGAATGCGAGAGATTCTGGAGGAGGATCCCGTAAGTCGGAGGCAGGCTTCCGCCATAAAAATGTGCGATCTAAACCAATATTCCCATTCCAGTCCATGAAATTCAGCATTAAGCCTCTCCCAGATGTCAGGTGGAAAGGCACGAAGGTTTTCTGGAAGATATCTGTGGGTTGTGCATCTATCACTAATGGTAGCCCTCGGAAACACTGAAACATGACGTGTTTTCTCTAGCCCATCTTGGCGAAAGACTATATCCAGTTTCAAATGCGATTGACAGAGGATGAACTGCGCGGACTGTGCAGAATCCTTCAAGACGACTTGGTATGTCTAGTCCCTTCCCGCATGGTTCCTATCGGCGCCTGAGTCCTCTTCCTTCCCGCAGGGTCTAGCGTTGACTGAGAAACAAGTTATACTCCCACGATTCCCCCGAAAGATAGTAGGGTTCGATGTCAGTCTTTCGTCCGGAGATACTGCTCGAACAGAAGTCTATCCAGAGGAACCGATCCTGCGAAGGAACTATGGAGTCATCTCGCTCCTTGACCTCACGAGACGTGCGCCGAAGGTCTCCCGACTAGCCATTACCGCCGAGTCGGATGAAGACGAAGACGGACAACCTTACACCGGCGCCATTACGTCGGAAGAAAGCGAGGTAACGGGTACTGACGCGTTCTACTTTTGAGTTGTACTATCGACCGTTTGCCTCAAGCAAGTGTGTCAGTGTGATCCCACGGGATATTCAGCTACATCTGCAATTCATCTGCCTATACAACCAGATTAAGACCCTTCCAATGACCTTGTTCGGCATCAAAGCCGGGATGAGACACCGCCTTGTCCACTGCGTCTGATAATCTATTGTTTCCTGTCGCCCTCCAAGTATACGCAGCATCGAGAGCCAGAAATCGCAAAGAGTCCGACTTGAGTCTTGTCCACGGACCAGGAACGGCGCCTCGACTGGCGTGATCCAAGTGGAAGAAGGGATGAAGGCGACCGGCAACATTCTCCAAGGTCTCGGCGGCAAAAAGCTTGGTATCGTGTTTCTTCAGCCATAGCAAGAAATCAAGGATGAGTTCGGTCGCCGTTTCGTCCTTTGTATCGAGCTCCCAGATGACCCGCGGTAGGGATTCCATCCAGAGTTGCAGCAATTGATAACTCGCCGATGTGCTCGGGATGTGGAAGGGCAGAACGGGATACGGCGATTCGTGTACCTAGCGAGCATATCAGACTCGGCCATGCTTCTCTACGGGGATGTGAACGTGGCTCACCATGACCATCCTGATCACAAACTCATTGCCCAGTCGGCGCGTTACGCTGTCTCTGGTTGTTCCCAACAAGTGCTCCAGGAAGATCTCGCATGCATCGGCCGAAACGGAACCATGTTCCTCGGTCGGCACAAAAGACGAACCGGTCAGTAGTGACCAAATTAATGGCAGTACCGAAATGTATGTGTGCGGTGAAAGCGACGACTGCAAAACATCTACATTCGCCGACTGTCATATTGAAGAGGTCAGAATAGCTCAGCGGAAAATACGCATACGTACCAGCAAATCCCCGAGCCAATCCGCGACTCTTCGAAGGTTATCGTTATCCTTGGAGGTTCGAGCTTTCGCCACCCGCTCCAGCTCTTTATTCATCTGGTTAACTACCGCATGCGGGTTGGACGTCTTTTGCTTTGGCGGCAGCGGTCTCGGAGCAGGCGGGATCAAGATCACGAGGTTTGCAAAGGAAAGACAAAGGTGTTCGTGCGCGTCCTTTACCTCGGCGCCGATCTGACGATTGCACGATTATTCAGCCATATGTCCATGCGTTCACGCCATGCGGGACTTACACGTTCTGCGGTACTCGCCGATGCGCCAAATGGAAAGTAGGCAGACATCCTCGTAACGATCACCGAAATGGCTTTTTTCACCTCGGACACTGATGGATCGCCTCGATGCTGCAATAGCACCTGTCCGCCAAGCACCGAGACAAGCTCCATGATGGTACGACAGAGCGAAAGATGAACGTCGGCTGTCATCTGCGCTGCCGGGTTATCGTTCAATGCCGAAAGTGAGAATGCGACGGGCGCGGATTCCATGAGCGTCGCTATGAGCAACGGGTGCATGTGTAGGTACAATGCCTAGGAACAAAGAGGACTGAGTTTGTCTGTCACGAAATGCTGCAGCACCAGGGGGTACACATACCGATAAAGCCTGCCCGACGGTCTCGCCACCTTCCTCTTCCACTTGCCGACCGACGGAAGCCAAGTCCCAAGCGCCGCTATCCATCGGATCGAGCAAGACCCGTTCATCCCAATGGGCGACGAGCCAGCCATCGAAAAGCTGTCCCGTCTCGGCTACCGCGACATCGCTAATCCGTGAGACCGGCAAGACTTCTCGCCCCTTTCCCTTGGCGTCGTTGTGGTTGGAACGCATCGATCCGGTGGTAAGACGGTCAAGCGATGGGTACCGAGGCTGGAACGCTTCAAACATCTCGGTCGGGAAATATAAATCCTGCGCAGCGAACCCCCGGGCCCCTTGTTGCCTCCCAGAAACGCCCTTTAAAAGGCCCTGCTTGCGCAAACCGGCCTTGACAAACGCCAACAAGGTTTCCAAAATGACGAGTTTGGATTTCGGTAACAGGTTGAGACCATTTTGACCGCCTTCCCCGGCTCTGCCCCCGATGCCGGCGACGAGGCGGAGCCCGTCCAGGATCCGGTTCTCGTTGGATTGAGTCGTAGTGATGGTGGATTGAGTAGCGTTGGCGGGCCAGTTTCCGACGACGTGGGTGGGAGCGATGGTCAAGAGGAGTGAGACGAGTCGGCATGCGTCGACTCTGATGTCGTGGTATATGTGGGATAAGCCCATGGAGGCTTGGAGTAGCAGCTCGTTCATGTAGGGCGCCAGGGTGTCCTGAGGAAGCGGACGAATGAGCACTTCGGACAAGAAGACAAGGTTTGGGGTTGGGGACCCACGGCTTGCAAGAGCGACAGATACCAGCCTAGGAATTGCAAGAGCGCTTTCCTTACGCTACTCTCCTATAAAAGAACCAGGTCGATCAGAGAGACCCAGTCACACGTCGATGTCGACATCCTGCCCACCTCATTCGAGATCAACCCAAGCACACCTCTTATGACCCGTCCAATCTCGCCTTCCCTCTGACCCATCTGCACACCCAACTCTGCCCCATTCACCAAGACATCCTTCAATTCGTTCAGGGCGTCCTTTTTCACGCCTGCGTTGTGGTGATGCAAGTTAACGAGGACCTCATCGAGGGTTAGGCCACGACGGGACGTGGGCGCTGTGAGGGGTGAGTCGGGGTCCTGATCCGCCTTGAGGGATCGGAGCAAGGGGTTCTGCGAGGGAAGTGCGATAGCTAGAAAGAGGATGAGGGACGGTTTGCTTTGATATAAACAGGAATCCCACTGTCGGCCGCACGTCCTGAGTCAGTACTCACATCGAGCCTTGTACGACGTATCTGTCGCATTATTCGCCACCTGCTTTCCCTTTCCTAGCTTCAACTTTGCTTTCTACGGTACGGGGAGACAGAATCAGTGCTGTCGTGCTGCGACACGGAAATGGCGACTCCCAGGCCGGCGGCACTTACAGCGAAATCGGCGGCCTTTGCCTTTTGCTTCTTGGTCACGACCTTGGGCATGATGTGGGATGCTTCCGAGGTGAGTGTGGGAACGACAATGTGCTGGATAACAATAACGATCAAGTGGACTGATCCACTGTTACTGAAAGCGAGCAGGCAATTTCTGTGTCTCAGCGTGCGGAATCAAGTTGTGCAGGCTGATTGACTGGTGGATGGATGGGCTCAGTCTCGCGATTTACAGTCAATCAGTTAGGACTGGGCGTCGTCCTGGTTAGATCGCTCCTGAACACCAGTAGAGATCCCCACCCCTCCGGATGCTAGGTATGTGCGCAGGTTGGACATAGACCACTCCCCCTGACCCCGGCAACGCCCCATCCCGCAGGTCTCGTGCATTATTCCGACGACTCGGACGTCGATCCATCCTCTCCTCAAGCATCCACCATCCGTTCCGCTCCCACTGTATGTACCCGTGTCTTTGTCCCTCGAGCCACGCTACCACGAATTCGAGAGTCACGGATTTCCCCTTTTCTCCACCAAAATAACATGTTGCCCTTGCGTGATATATTCCCTCCACACTTTGGTATTTGGATCTTGCGTAGCGACAACCCGCTGAAGAACAGGATGCTTCTGGTAAGCACCTTTCCTAGCGACACTGTGCCTAGTACTGCCTGACTAACCACACGATGCTACCAGCTCCGCCAGACAGATCATCCTCCAATCCACCCGCAAGAGTCCGCAAACGAACAACAGCAAAATCACCTACCCCCGTCTTCCAACAACGCAAAACCGTCACCGGAATCCGACTCAATATTCGTCCGTCACCTTCTTCCACCCACCATGCGTCCCCCTTGCCACACGGTAGTCTTTTCGAAGCAGGACCGAGCGTCGTCGATCCCCGCACCGCCGCCGCTGCGGAGGAGGAGAATATCACGCAAATCCCCCAGCGTGAGCATACAGCGCAAGAAGGAGAATTGTCTGAACAGCAAGGTACGGCTGCTGCGGTGGATCGGTGGCAACTCGCGTACGAGGAGCAATTCAGGGGAATGAATGGAGAGGAGATTCTAAAAGTTGTTTCGAGGCCTCGCGAGATCCTTGGAGTCGAGAATTGGGGGATACCGCTGCCGACAGAGGATAAGCCGAGTCCGGCGTTGCAGGTATGGCCTGGGAAAAAGTTGCTTCTCGTGACAAATCCATTTAATGGTCCTCTTCCAGGCAAAGGTGGCGAATTTCCTGAAGCTCAAGGTGGAGCAGGACCGGCATATCAATACGACATTGCTAGCTTCCACGGCGTTTGCCAATCCGCACATTTATTCCAAATTAGTGAGTGAGGGATCGCTTGCCCTTCACGAGAGAGTCGTTCAACGTTGCTGACGTGCAGTACGCCCTAGGTCGAGTTTGTGGATATCGATGAGAGGGGCTCGGCGTTTCCGGGGGCAGGGTGGATGACACGACAGGGACTGGAAAGCCGTATACCGAACTGGGGACCTAAAGCGCTAGGTGAGCTCCCAGGCAGGTACCTGGATCGTCAAGCGCGCGACACTCATCACCTCCCACCACCCGCTCCGCAGCGGCACAGCAACAACGCCAGGAACAGGAAATGCTCGCCACACAGTCTTCTGGCAAGCGCAAGAATATCGAGTTTACCGCTTCTTCTTTGACGACGACGACGAGTAAGAACGGCGGTAAGCGGCATGACTCCAGCAGCAGGCGAAAAGATGAGCGTTACTCGCTTCCCTCGGTGCGGAACGTGGCGGAAACATCGAGCAGCAGTCGTCGGGATTCGCGGGAAGCGCGTCCGGCCAAGGCGGAGAAGAGGGATGGTGAAGGTGTTAGTCGGCGGATGGATCTGGTGGCAAGTGCAGAGTATGGCGGATCTCTTGTTGGGCGATACGGGAGGAACGACGAGTGGAAGGGTAGACGGAAAGATCAGGAGCGGCGTTGGGATTGAAGAGTATAGGTTGCATCCCCTGATGAGGTCTAGCGTACGAGCCTGCTACACTGCGACGGGCTCAACATATGATTCCATCTTGGAGATATGACCATATCTAGTCGGAATCCTCTTCTTCAGTCTCATCTTCCGACTCCGTCCCGTCCCCACCAACATTCAACGCCGCAAAGCGACTCTGCACCCCGATGACCTGAGGCTGTCTGACAAGCTTGGCGCCAGAACCTTCATCCGATGTCGGACCGCTGTCCTCTCCTGAATCAGAGTCCACACCCTCGACAGACCGTTCCACCTCCAGCTCCGAGTCTTCGTCCAGAAGCGCATGCTGATGCACAGACACCGCCGACGTTGACTCGGTGGGTAGCCATATTCCATTCCCGCTGTCGTCCTCAACGAGGCTGTCCTGCGTCGCCGGAAGGAACCGCCATGGAATCCTGCCTTCCACGACGGTTCGCAGTACTGACTCGGGCAGATCAGGTCCCCATGCTACGAGCGCGCGCGCGCGCGCGCGCGTGGAATCGAAGGAAACTCACTCTCATTGCCTGCTCTATTCGTATCCGGGCGACCTGCTTTTGCGGTCACTGCTCAAACTCGTCTTAGCTCCACTCCCGTTCTCGAGGACAAACATTGAACGCACCGTAGCCACGATACTCTGCCCAGCCTTGCAAGATATCGCCCGCCGTCCAGCGCTCTTCCAGTGGATCCGCGAATTCCTGTGGCTTGTCATACGTCACGGACCGTTTCAGTTCATGCTCATCGTCCTGTCTCCGCGTCGTCATCCTCGACTGGATAGCCCGTCGGCGGTCACGTTCCTCTTGCCACCTGACTGGCAGAGACAAATTCAACGCTTTTTCGAGCGGTAACAAGCACGCAATGTGATGGATGCAGGATGCGACCGAGGATACTTGGGAAATCGGCAAGACTGGTCCGGCGGGCATTAGCATTGTATCTCCCGCATGCAAAGCAAACACCCACTCCCAGCTTGGACTTGCATCTCCACACCGGTCAGCGAAGGCAACACCAATCCCGGACAATCCACAATTCGTACGTCCCTCGACCAGTAGATTGACTGAAAATGCTTTGTCTAGGAGGATGCGGATCAGGTAGGCACCTTTGCGAGGGGGGAGAGGAGACCCAACCTTTCCCGGGGTTTTCGACGCTCTCACCGTGGAACGGCCCATGAGCGCGTTCAAGAGACTGGATTTCCCGCAATTCGGCTGTCCTGTGGCGGGCGGGCGGGCGGGCGGTTGGTTCAGCACGTCAACCACTGATGGCTGCTGCAAAGCCAAGCGGACTTGCCTATCAACCCTATCGTCAAGCTATCTGCCTCTTTCTCCTCCCGCGCCTCCTCCGGATCCGACTCTTCCCGCACATCTCCATCCTGTCCGTCCCCCTGTCCCTGTGCCCGTCGATCCCCCAGCTCGGCCAGCTCGGCGTCCTCGCCGCCGTGCCGCGCCCGCCGAAACTCTTGCCAGTTCACCACCGGCTTGACCTTTTGAAACGTTTCCTTTCGCCATCTCGTTAATTTTTCCGGTTGATCGAGGAGGCCCGGAGGCGGTTGGAGGAGCGCCTGATGGGCGATTTCGAGGGCGTGCAAGAGGTCGTCGAGTGCTGAATGAGGGATCTCGGGGATATGTCTGCGTCGTCCGCGTTGGTCTGCGGGGGGGGGGGGGGGGGGGGGGTTGTGCGTTCACATTCAGTTCAAGAAGAGGTATTCCTGGCGTGGCGACTCACCTTGGACCGGCTGATCGGCATAACTTGTCACGCAAACCACTTGAACGTCTTCCCCTCCTTCCCCTCCTTCCCCTTGCTCTCCTCCTGCCACGTCATCCATATCATACCCATACTTCCACCAAGCCTTGCACCACCGCTTCCACCCCTCCACCGCCGCCGGATCCACTAGATCCGTCTTTGTCAAGACCAGAAAGACCCTCTTCCTCCCGGTATTCGCGCCCCGTGGAGGCGGCGCTGCACCACCCTTCTCCTTCTCCTGCTCCCTCCGCCTAGAGGAGGGAGGCACCACCAAGCCGCGTAGATACGACCTCAGACTGGCGGGAAAGTGAACGGGCGGGCAGCGGACGTCTACCATGACGAGGATGATTTGACTTTGTTCCGAGACGCGCCAAAGTTGTCGCCAGACCGAGAGGTTTCTCTCGAAAAAGGAGGGTGATCTCGTCGTCGTCGTCGTCGTCGTCGTCGATTGATCCCGGTCTTGATCTGGTGACGGGTGTAAAGACGGCGAGGGTAAAGCGTTGTACTCTGCGTGAATCGCATCCATACTGTGCAACCAGTGCGTAAACTGAGTTTCCTCGTTCCGATCTAGCTCATTCTTGGTCATCGAATGCCGCCACTTTGGTCTCCCGGGACACCAAAGCCGTTCCTCGAGCTCCCTCACCACCGCCTTCCTCGCCCCGCCGTCGTCGTCGTCGTCGTCGTCGTCGTCGTCGAGATCATGTGCCAGCTGCACCGAGTTCCGAAAGACCACCGAGGCGGCGGCGAGGGGACGGGGCAAGGGCGCGTTAAACGCCCGGCGGTTGGCGAGGTCGATGTATTCCCGGGTGAGACCGGTGAACGAGGACTGTAGTTGCTGTGCTTTTGCACGGGCTTTCCCATCGACTGTCCCCAACGCGGTGGAGCGGCCGATCCTGGGGGTGGGGGTGGTAGTGGTGGGGGTGTGTTTGTGTTTGGCTGTGTCGGCGGGGATGTCGCCTCGCTTGACGGCTCGGTGTTCCTGTAATGCGGCTGGGAGGAGGTCAGGGTGAGCCGTCTCGCGTCGCCGGGGAACTGACCCTTCTTCCCCTTGCCCGACTGGGGCTTCTTCCTGGCCATGACGGGGAATCCAGCCCTCCCTAGCCATTACCTCGCGAGTGACCCCCGCCGTCCCCCTGAAATGAAGAACCCTCCCTCTGTTTGCATCCGCCCACGCGCCCCCTATTTGCATCCGCCCACGCGCCCCCGACACGCTGGCCCTATTTCCCTCCTTCTCCGTGTTCCCTGTGTTCCCCTCCTCTTCCTGCCCCTCCCCTCCCCTCTCCTCCCCTCCACCCCACACACCATGGCCACCATCGCTCCCGGAGGATGGCGCAGGAAACTCCCCACAGCAGGAACCCTCGCCCTCGGTATCCTCGTCGGCCTCGTCTTCGCCTCCCTCTTCCGCTCCTCCCCGGCCTCCTCATCTACACGCGCCACCACCGCCCCGTGGGCAGGCGGCGGACGCTCGAGCGGCGGCGGCGGGTTGAGGTCCAGTGCGATCGGGGGAGGGTCAAGGTTGAGTCGGATGGTAGAGTTGCCGACGTTGACACAGCGCTTTAGGATCTTGGAGATTATCGGCTCGCTCTCGGCCCACCATACGAAAGACTGCACGCGGACACCGCAGAAGCCCTATGTCGAGCAAGTGCATCAACGGTACGAGCCGCTGTTTGGGTTCAAGCCGCACCGACACGGCGGGTGGTTTGGCGGCGGCGGCGGCGGAGGAGGAGGCGGGCTAGAGGTCCCCGAGTCGAGGAATCAGCAGATCAAGCGCGATCTCTCCGGATCAAACCACAAGTACTTTATCGCCATCAACTTGTACAACTCGTTTGACGTCATCCCCGACCTCTTTGCCACCCTCTTCCGTGCCTCCGCCGTGCTCGGCTACCAAAACGTCTACGTCTCCATCTATGAAAACGGGTCATCCGATCAGACAAAAGCCCTGCTCAAGATATTCGACGCCCTCGCACGAACCGTCGGCATGCGCATCATCATCCGCACTTCGATGCGTACTCGCGGACAATTCAACCACCGAATCGAATACCTAGCAGAGGTCCGGAACGCGGCCATGGTCCCCCTCCGCGAACTAAGGGACACCGAGGGCGAACTGTTTGACTCGATCATCTTCATGAATGATATCTTGCCGTGTGTGGATGATGTGTTGGAGTTGATTTGGCAGAGTAGGAGGCAGAATGCGGGAATTACGTGTGCCGCGGATTACATGTTTCATGATGATATCGTGAGTCTCGTGGGCGGCGGAGCGTTGCCTCGGAGCTGACCATCGATTTGATAGGGCGCTCCTGTATTCTACGACAAGTACGTCCCACGTCGGACCCCGTACACCCGGATGCTTATTTTCTCCCCCCTCGTCTCCAGCTGGGTCGCACGGGATATCAACGGCACGGCACTCGAAAACGCACCATTCGAACAAATCTTCCACCACGCCGAATCCGAGAAACGATTCATGTCCCACTTGCCGATCCAAGGTGCGCCTTCCCGTCCTTGACCGCGTTCAGGGGGCCTTACTGACCGTGCTTCCACCCTGACGAAACCAGTTCAATCATGTTGGAACGGTATCGCCGTCTTGGATCCCGCACCGTTCTATGCCCCGAATCCCGTAAAGTTCCGCATGGCCCGCTTGGCGGAAAATGAATGCTCCGCGTCCGAGTGTGGATTGATTTGCAGTGCGTCGTTCGCGCCGGGCCGCAGTCGGTGCAAGTGAATACGTGCTGATGCGCGTTTTCCTTTGTGGGTAGATGACTACTTTAATGCCGGATACGGGAGGATCATCATGGTGCCCCGGGTCAAGCTAGCTTACGATAGGGTACAGTCCATCTCCATCCTCCCCTTCCCCTATTCCCGCCGCTGACCCGCCTTCCCTCCACAGCGGGTATACGACATCATCCACCCGGACCGACGAAACCTCACCGCGATCCGTGGGTACAAGCGAATCGGCGGCATGCCCGAGGACCCTACTTCGGATCCGCAAGATAGGTCATGGTACGGTCCGCACGATCGGCTGTTCGTCGCCGAGGAGAGCGACGTGATCAACTTTGTCCCCGGGCCGGAATACGTATGGTGTTGGGTGAGTCGTCAAGGGTGGTCTCTTCCTATGCGTCGGGGAGTGGCTGGCTTATACGATTTTCGGTAGGGATGGGATGGCGCGGGGGATCTCGATGGACCGGATGTGGATCCGATTTGGGAACAGCTCAACTTGAATGACCCGAAAATGATTGAAATCAAGCACGATCGGAGTCTGCATCATGTGGGATTATAGGGGTTGTGCATGGTACGTTTGCACCAAGGAGAGGAGAACACAAGGCGTTTGCTGACCCCGTTCGCTATACGTCTAGGCGGCTTCTCTCGGACGCGTAAGCTGTAGGGATGGGCATTGACCACCGTAGCTTTCTCTGTACGGGTAACATTTTGACGAGACCTTGGGCCGACAGCCGTATGCAAGGATACCAGCATTGAAAACGCAAAGACGCCGGGGTGCAACGTCACACATCGAACGATACACATCGGAATTGATCTATGCAAGGTCACACTCGTACAATCACTTGAATTATAAATGCCTAGTCTATGCTAGTGTTTTCCCTGTTTCGCCTTCGGCCTCCTTGCCTAGTGCTGTGCACTGTCGTCCGACCGCATCAAGCGTTGACGTACTTCTGCCCGTCGCCGTTGGCAGCATGTCCAGAGACGTGGCACATATAGACCTTCCTTTGACCTGGCGGATACACCCTGCTCGGGCTTCAGAGTGCTGAACCTGTTGAAAGCGTCGATTCCCGCACCTGCCGTTTACAAGATGTACTTGGCGATACTGAGCCAAGCCCATATGAGTGCACCGGTGCCGATGGGAAGCGTCAAGTTGTCATCGAGCTTGACATCTAGACAGACGTGAAAACGTGAGGATTCCTTGCCGGACCGCCCGTCGTGCCGGATCACCAGACTCACCGATAGCTTCCACCGTTGCACCTCCAAACCCAAGCACCAAAGCACTCAACCAGAGCCCCAGCGGCTTGCCCAACACCTCGATCCTGCCCCAACCATGACCTCGTTCACTCCCCTGGAAATCAAGGAACCACCATCCTCCGTCTCCCGCATGCGGCTGCCACCCGGTATGCCGACCGTTCCACCAGAACCCGAGGCAGATGCCAAAGCCAGTCAGAGCGGCGGCGAGGTACCCCGCGAGGGATTTACGTTGTGCAAAGGGGAGGAAGGGGAGGCCCGGGACGTGAGCGGGCAGGGAGGGGGAGTGACGACCGACGAGGCGGCCGATGGTGGATGCTGCGGTGTCAGACCACGAGAGACTGTTGGCATGCGAGGGATCAGTGGTGGGATTTGGGAAGACAAGGTTGTGGACTCACGTCATGACGGCGATTACGGCTATATCTCTCGGATAGACGGCCAATGTCCATGTCACGCCGATCAGATACCAGACGACGCCGTTCACCGATGTCTTTTCGCTCTCGCGCATCAATACACCCAGAGCGGCATTGTAAGTGCGCGCAAAGGACGGGGATCGGAACCGGAGTAGGTCGACGAGGTAGATGAATATGCAGGCGGAACCGAGGACCTGGATGAGGGGCCAGACCGAGTTTGGGCGGATAGAGTAGAGGTAGAGGACGAGGAAGCCGATGCTTGCGTGGAGGGATTTACGGGGGATCTCCCAGTCGATTTTGGCGTTGGCGGTGGTAATGACTTGGCGGGCTTTCTTGGAGACGGCGGGGAGATCAGGCAGTCCCTCGGTTTTCTTCTGTAGGGTCGGCTTTTCCTTTTTGCTGGACCGTTGACGGGTCGTGCTGGCCGAGACAACAGGACGTGCGGTGGTCGTTGTGCTCTCGATAGACGGCTGAGTCTCGATAGAAGAGGTCGACGTCCTGTCCTTTGACGCGTTTCCTGCATTTCCGTTTGCTGATCCATCTACCTTGGAGCTTGCGTGCCCGTTCACAGCCATCTCCTTGGCTTTACCCTTTCCACCTCCTCGCGCATCAGCTGCGTTTGCAGATCCATTGATGGGTTTACTCGCTTGCGCCGGGGGTTTCCTGGGAGTACTGTCGGATCCTGCGTTGAGGCTGTCAAGCGCTGCGAACCGGTTGACCGATGTGATAGCGCGAGACTGGGCGGACATGCTGAGGGGTGACACTGCAAGGAGTGTTGATGGTGGTTGATACGAGAGATGATTGCAATATACTCAAAAGACGGAATTCCAGTGGCCCACGCGTCATGGAAAGGAAAACAAAGTCGTGCGAGCGTGCAATCGAACTCGGAAGCCGGCGCGCAGAATGTTACCGCGGCGTATGGATGGATGGTGGCGGCTTCTTTTTTGGGTCAGACGAGTATAGTATATCTTCAAGAGTATCATGGTATATACACCTAAACCACATTGCCACGAATCCCCTCCTAAAAGAATGGGCCCTTTTCCTAGGGCCCTGCGACCCGGAACCCTACAACGCAAACACAATCGCCACGAAACCAGCAAGCAATCCACTCGCCGGTGCAACAAGTGCTCCAGCCGCACTGCTCGGCGTAGTTATCGCGGACGCAGCAGCCGAGGTTAGAGAATTCGCGACGGAGGAGATGAGAGAGGAAGCCCTGCCCATACAAATGAGTTGTCAATTGGATCATGCGGTGAGGTGATGAGCAAACGTACTTGGATTCCGCGCTGCTCACAGTGCCGGAAGCGGTCGACGACAAATCTGTCATACTCGGCATACTGGTTCTATACCCACCGACCTTCAATCAGCCCGCCCACCCCGCAACAAGGAACGGAAATCGATACTCACTCTACCGGAACAATATCGTTCGGCGTCGCACTTCCATCTCCACCCGCGGTTGGGGAAGCTTCGGTCTTCATCGTGCTCGGCGGGACCACGCCCTCCACGCTGGGATCTACAGCCACCCCAGCGGCAGCACAGTACCCTATCCCAAATTCAGCCGCGGTTTTGATTTCTTGCTTGCTCTGCGTACGGGGTGTCTGTGAGTCGTCTGAACATTCACGGAGCCATGGGAAAGATGGGGCGAACCTTGCACGTGGACTGGATGCAGCTGGAGAGTTTGGCCACTAGCTGTTGGTTGCCGCAGAAGCAGACTTTGTCGTCAGCCTTGCACTGGATGAGTAGACAGCGAAGGATAATCAGGAAGTCCTTTTCCGAGCCTATGCGCATCGGAGCTCGAACTCACGCTGTCCTGGATATCGTATCAACAGACTCATGATAAGTTCGCCTGCAGTACGTTCCAGGACGATTTGGACTTACGAGGTTGATCACTACCTCTGCGAAACAAATTCGGAAACAGTCGGGAAGGGTCGCGTCTTGTCGTTCGATGAGGACCTGTCCGGAGCAGTCGAGATCAACGCAGGGTTCGATTAGGATCTGCGCAAAGCCGAGGAATGGCATCACACTTGTGAGATGGGGAACGGCTGTCGGGAATGGGTGACTTACGGCTGAAGCCAATGCTAGGAGCATGGTGAGGGCGATCAGAGACAAGAACTTCATGGTGATTTCGTGTGCGATATTTGGCGATAGATGGTATTGGAATCGGATAATCAGACCGGACTTGGTATGAAGTAAGGGTATTTGATTCGTTGAGAGTGCGTAAAGGACAAGGCTATATACCTTTTCTCACCTTCGCGTCCCTCGCGCAGTAGTGTGCCAGTCAAAAGGAAGCGCCCCCTTTCTGGCCATCGAAGCTTCCATCTAGCCAAATACTGATGCGCCTGACAAATTCCATATTATTCCATCATTCCGAAGTCTCTGGAAAAGAGAGTTGAGCAAGATCGCTATTGATCGCTTGCTATCACAAAGAAGGAAAATGGGTTGGAGGAAATCTCGGATGAAACAGTCAAAAGGGCCGAAAGGTTAGGGATGGAGATGGAACTCTCAAGGATGAAATGCGCGATCGACTTCCCAGTAATCATCCGGGGTCGATGAAACAACCTTGAAAGCTGTTGTCAGGACGTTGGTATACAAAGTCAAAGGGACACTGCACAGCGTTGATTGTCCACAGCGCAAGTCCTGATCGATTCTCGACAGATTCCGTGCTCTCGACGATGAAACTGTGCTTGGGGTAATTGCTTGTTCTAAAGAATGTAATTAGTACCACTTTGTCGTTTCTGCCCCCTTCGGGAACAACTTCTTCAAGCCGACATGTGTATCTAGGTCATCTATCCACGGACTTGACATACGGGAATGGTCCCTTCCGACTGGTTGTTAGTCCTTCAAAGTCGCCTTCCGATGAAACGTTTGTTTTTGGCTGTGCAGTCACGCAATACAAAACAACTTGTTCTGGATGGAGGAACATGTCCCTGACCCCTGGTCCCCAACCCAGGGGTCAGGGGCTATGCAAAGGATATTTGAAAAGTTATGCAAAGGGTCTAGATAGACTAGAGGTATCGCTTCGCAAGTCGTCTAGTTTACGGGAGCTTTAAAGGAAAGCCCAGCAGTCATGGCAGGCACTTTGACCCCAACTCAACTCAACCCTCCTCTCAACGGGATAACATAGTATATATGACAAGTATACGTGAACCCGTGCCCAGACAGGGTTGTGCTTGCTCTTCCATAACCCAGGTCCTTCGCACTACGATTGCGCTCAAAAGCCCATACACGGTAAGACATTTCCCTCGTTTCCCGACGCCTGGCTTGCATTGTGCTTATGCCTTTCCATATCCTTGCACAGTGAATCTACCTTCACCGGTAAAGCATGTTCCACAGAAAGAAGCACGCAGGCCTAGAGGCCCCGCGAGACGCAGCCACCCAGAGATCTTCGACGAGCCGATTAACTAAAAAGTTCAAAGAGTGGCAAACACGACAGAAGGAGAGGTCGGCGAAAGATGAGAAGGGAAATAGTCGATATATTAGAAAGTTCTGCAAGCCATTGAAGAAGCTATTCAAAGGCGCAAGGGCAGTAGATGAGCCCTCTCCTTCAGTAACGGTACACGAGTGGTCCCTATTATCAACGAAAGCTAGCAGACCTAAGTCGGTAGCTTGGAGGTTGCACTGGCCACGACAACGCCCCACAATGACTTCCCTTCAGTCCTTGAACTTCAGCGAGGAAAGGCAGGCCGTGAGGGAAGAAAAAATTGGAAACACTCGCCAACCTATGAGCTGGCGGAATCCTTTGGAATTGCAACCCCTTCCTGCAAACGAACATCGAACTTCCGAGGACAGCGCATCCAACTATCATCCGAACTTCTTTGATACACCGAGTCAGGCCATATTCATGACTTCACCTGCAACTTTCTCGGGTCACACGGGCGAGTCATCTGATTCTGTCGCTCCCCCCTCCACCAGAGATCACCTCGAGCAGCACTTGACCTGTACAGAGAGCTCAGTTGGCCCAGACAGAGGTCGAGATATAGATGTTGACCAACAGCAACCGGGATATCCCGGCAGGGAAACTGACATGAGGGGTGCCGTTCCCAGCTGGGTGACGCCAGAGTTCGCGGGAAAATGGTTTGCCGCCCTTACTTCGGCGTATCAGTCGAGATTCACTATTATCAAAGAGAGTAAGCATATTTCCTAATGACGAGATCATTCGGGACCCTGAGCAGGAATGGCTTTTCGACATCACTGCAGAGCCTCCCACTCGCCCAGCCATTGAAGCGAAAGCGCGGTCTCGAGACCGCCCAGTGCTTAACGCACATGTCAGAAGTCCTTCGTTTTGCTCTATCTCCTCAAACAACGACACCAACTTGGAAAATACATGGGATTGCCTGCAAAAAGAGTATCTATCGAACATTCCGGCACGTTCGATACTCACAAGCGGAGACCTTGATGGCAAGACAGTCGCTCCGGGCGTGAAAGGAGAAAGGCAAGGGTCGATCTACAGCACCCCTTCCACTGACGATGTCTCGATGCCTCCCAGCGCCTGTTCCGATTCGACAAACACTTCAATCGATAGATCATCGGCAACCAGAAAACCAGACGACCCAAGCCGCTGTCGCAAAGCCGGATCCTTCGCTTCCTTTGAAAAAAGCGCCATGGATACCGGATCCCGCGAATCGTTACGAGAAGGGTTTGATTCAGATGCAGAAACCGAGGAAACGAGGAAAGCGTACAAAGACGACCCTTTCTTTTCGGACCTGTCCATGCAATTACAAGCACTCTTCTGATTGGAAGGAGCAGGCCAGCGGGTCGGACAATAGCGGATACTAAGCGGACTGTTTGCTGTATCGAAAACAACACGGCGATGCAGCTGAATTCAACGGTTGTCAAACTAGGTTGAGAATGACGGAGAACCACAAAGACTTATAGTTCAGGTTATGTATGCAGGGTTGGCAACATATTTAGGTGTCCTCTTCGGTCCAAGCCTATAAATACCCGACCATCCGTCGATGCGTGCAATTCAGCACCTTGATCTCGACACCATGGTGTCGGTGGAATCTTTCCGTAGCTGTGAACGCAGTGCTGGCTGACTGCAAGAAGAAAGCCGAAACGTCTCAGCGGATTTGTTGAAGAAACCGTCAACAATGTAGTATATAGACTTGCGCCTAAGTACCAATCTCTGACTGAATGGCTTCGTGGTGGGAACCGGGTTACTGGTTAGGAAGTATGGGCGTTGAAAGTGTTTGGGCTACCCGAATGATAGCTATAAACGTAAATCCACTCTTGGGAAACTAACTATTACATGTTTCGAGAACGCCCTTGATGCTCGCTTTTAAGAGGTGAGCCAAAGGTCCTCCCAGTCGTCACCCAACATTTTTCACCTGCTCGCTTAGAACGAAGCCTCGAGAAAGACGGAGCTGCGAGGTGGCGCGACTTGTGCTTAGAATGACGTGTAGTCGTTGCTGCGACTGATGATCATGAAGGTATTCATATATTCATGACAGGATTACTGAGGTAACAAGCGAAAGTGATTTTGCGAACGGCAGAACGAAGGTATCTGATGCCAGCTTGCATACGCCCCCTTCTGTTCCCCAAATAACATATGAGACGAGAATACCTACCGTCGATGCAGGGCACGGTTTCAGGTCTGAAACGCTCTAGCTTGCGACATCCCTAGCCGATCTTGAAAAGCTTGAGCTTTACACAAGAGTGCTGAGTGGGAGTAGAGGGATGAAACGAGCGTTACCAGTGGAATTAGCGATCAAGGTGATACACAGCCTGTAGGGAGTGCCGATAAAGGAGGTCGTATCGGGTTGCAGAATGGAAAAAAGCGGTAGACTACCACGGCCATTATACTCGCACCCACTAGATCTCTAAAAGGCGGGATGAGATGCCTAAGTTTCTGGTGCCTATCGCCTGTTCCCTCTACGAAGGAATTTTATCACAATATTGGGTGGATTTCCCTATCTCGCCAGAACTGAGAGTCTGCTCCCGTCACAACTAAGCAATTTAATCCGACCTCGATAATCGTTCCTAGCAACAAGTGCACAAGTCGGACTTCATTCCGGGCTACAATCCGTCGACCCCAATTTGCCCCGAACCGGCCCTTATCCAGACAATCGACAAGTAAAAATGTATCAGCGCATATTCGAAATCGACACCCCTTGGAGACAAGTACGGAAATCACAGAATGCACGATACATAAAGCTTGGCATCTGGACAATCGATCGAGGCAACAAACGGGCGGAAAAATCGTTGATGGATCAACTGTTCGACATTTCGTCGACGAGAAGCCATCGGCTTTCCCTATCGGCTCTGGTGTCCCGCACGCGTTCTTTGAAGGCACGATGGACTTCCCATAGTGTTGGGGTTAGTATCCCGGCTACGGAAGACGTAAAGAAGTCGTCTTCGAGCGAGTTTCCCAATGTTCAACCTTCTGTTTCCTTCCCAGCCGTCGATATGCCGAGTTTTATTCCGCCATCACCATCCACACAATTGTTACAGTATCCTCCCCTATTGCCCGAGTCTTCCACATCTCAACTAAGGAGCAAACTCGCAAAGAGGAAGTCCGGCTCGTTTGACTCCAGTGGCTTCGACTTTGCCTTTCAACCCCTCAAATCCGCTCTGGCGCCCTCTAGCCAGTACCCTGACGAAGAGACTCCATCAGATTCGTCTGAGGCGGGGAGCTTGGAAGCCTTAGGAAGGTGGTATGACGAGACCTACGGGGACTCGGTGGTCGAGAGATCAGAGGGACCTTGATTGTCATGCTGGTTTATGCGCCTGAGCGCAACAAACCAAGCATTCGGGTTTTCCAGCCACTTCGACCTTGAGCAGGGGAAACTAGTCACTCAGAGGCGGTTGCATTGTGCTAGAGAAAGGGGAAGTCACGAAGAAGAGGAAAGGCTTTGGCCCGATAGGGATTTCATGTATGAAGATTGTTCGCCTCATGATTATGCGCCCGTATCATGCTGTTGAGGATCCGAAAACCGTCATGATGAATTGCCTATCGATTGTCGGAAGGGCGAGATGTAAACCGATAACATACTAAAATAAGATGCTGTTCCAGGAGAAGTACAGATTCGTTGGTACTTGTCGAATTGCCAACTACAGCTATGGTACTAGCACGAGGAGCACCAGTTACACCATCCATTGCGGTAGCGCGAGCAAACACCGCACATTCATGAGGAGTTATGAGTCCTGAAGCGTCAGTCATGTCACTGCATGCCTTTGCACTTGCGTAGAACACTGTCTTTTTAGGTGCGCCTAAGACTACGGTCTTGTCCCTTCGTCGAGAACCACCGCCCTTATAGCCAGCCCCTGAAACTCCCTGAAAGTCGCTGGTCGGAAACCATAATATAACATACGTTTGCTCCTCGCATCTGCAAAAGCTACCCAGGCAGCCTCACAATCAAGCCTGACGGAACCTCGACGCTCAAGATGACATCTGCAATATCGCTCTTCAGAACCTTCCGCGCAGCTCGAAAGCGAAAGTGTAGCGCATCAGCTGATTAGTTTAGCATCGGTATCTGAATGCAAATATGTAGTTTCGATTCCCCAATGGCCCAATGACACCCCGCAAAGCGCCTTGGCAACATACGCAAGAGAGCAGACACAGAATAGTCTTATCGTAAGTAAAGAGTTCCTAAAGCCGACGCCTCGAACTTACTCTTCACACAGTACATGCAATGTCCTGTCCTGGTTAGTCGTCGTGATTCTGCTGCTCAATCCGTAGCTGAATCGTCACTTATAGTATTCTGAGGCACAAGACAAGGTCAACATGCAACTCGACCGGTCTGATATCGACAAGATTCTCGACGACCTGCTCGCCCATGCAGTGAGTGGCGTAGCAACGCAACGCAGCCAGAGATTACTACTGAATTGCTGATAGCCCATTTAGCCTCTGGACCTAGATTCTTCATTCGGCTTTGAATATTACGTCAAGCTGATGAGGCAGGTGAAGCACAGTAACGGTGGATATAAAGGGAGGCTATTCGAACGATCTGCAGATGTCGCGGTGCGAAGGAAAGCTCACCATCCGCCTGGCACTGAGCGACCACCGCTATAAGGTGTCAGCTCGTGCGAGACCACCGCTGCATCCAGTGGCACTTCGCCGCCCACCACGGCTGCGAAAATCACGTTCCGCATGCTCCGTTCCTGATTTCACCCTTGCTCGTCAGGCGTTGGGTTTGCAAATGTTATATCAATTTTTGATCGTATTCTGTAAAGATGGCATACTTTCTGTCCGAGAAGTCACAATGTATGTACTGGCCATTTGTCGCTACACAACCATAATACAAGGATCACATGTCGAGATCACTATCCTCGTCTTCGTCGCCATCCAACATGCTATCTACGCTCTGGGCATCCTCGTCCCCTGCAGGTCCTGCTCGTTCGTCAGCATCGGAGATCTCTGCCTCACTTGACTCTTCTTCCTCTTCATTTCGTTGACTTGATATGCGCTTGGATCTTCTTTCAGGTTGCGGTGTTGACGAAACCTCTCGAGACCTAAGAGGGACGATCAGTAAAGAAGACTGGCTCGACCGCAATGGCACACCTCTTGGGTTTACTGCCTGCTTCCTCATCGCTGCAAACATGTCAGCCCAGAGCTCTGTAACACTTTACCATTCAGCTACACACTCACCTATCGTCCAGGAATTCCCAGATATCTTGCAGTTCCTTGTCGACTCGCAACCCTTCTTCATTCATATCACCTAAGAGCTCGCCGTATTTCTTTTTCAGACTGTTATCGAACCGCGTGACGGTATTTCTTGACGCTACATCGCTCATTGGATGACGCTGCGAGGCAAGAATGAGAATATTTAGCCCCTAGCCGAGATGTCCTACTCACCGAGACGATGTGCCGAAGGATTAGCGCTAACTCTTGCAATTTGTGTCGAGTTGGCGTGTCTGGCAAGCGCAGTTTGCCGAGCATACTGACCAGGAGCTTACGATGCTCCTCTATAATCAAATGTTAAAAAGTGCGATTCTACATGGAGGCCATCCCACTTACTGCTTTCATGCCTGTACAGCGCTCGACCGATCTGAATCGCAAGATCCAGATGTACTTCTGCGTTCGGATCTGAGCCGTCACTGTCTCTGCATGCGACACATTAGTCTTCGTTTGAACTGACGCTCGCAGCTACTCACGCAATCTTTTCAGGATCCGTCCAATCGACAAGCAGTAATGCTACCTGGGTTAGGGGTATGTGTTCCGAGCCTGCTTCCTCATTCTCCTCTGCGACCAGCTCTAGCGTATCAACGGCAATCTGTAATACACGTCAGCTTGGGACTGCAGGCAGCACACGTCAACTCACACTTTGCATCCTTTGTTGATTCGTGACAGCAGAATAGCAGTATACCGGGAAGAAATAACTCAGGCACTGTCGCAACGGCAAGTTCAAGGCCGTCTCGGGCGAGAGGTATAGCAGGATCAGATTTTGCAGCAGCTGAGCGGGATCTGTCAGTGTAGCTCTCGGTGCGCCAAAGTGAAACCTACCGTGGCGTCATATAGCATGCCCGAAAGCATCAGCTTTGCCAGGCCTTCACACGCAACCGCCTGTACCGCCGCCAGATCTTGCTGGATCATGTGCGCCATGAACCCGACGATCTGTTCCGACTGGGGACCACCGCGCTTTTAGTTGAAGAATGCGGTTCTCATTCATGAGGACTTACGGACATGACCCCTGTCAGGAGGTTGAATGGATCGTGGACCATAAAGAGATCGAAAACGATCTTGGCAACCTTGACCTTCAGTTCGCCGTCGGCTTGACCAATCTGTTGCATGAAGAGACCTATCGAGTTCTTGGCCATGTTCTACATAATCGGGGTGAGAATACTTCCAGCAGGCGAGCTACTCTGCGTACCGAATCAATCATGCTACACAGGCCAAGACAGATCAAACCTTGATCTCGCAAGAACGGTTCATACTTGTTCTTGACGGCCGGAATGATCAGATCCGGCAAAAGACCGTGGAACACCGAGTTCTCTTGTAGTGTCTGGAAACAGTTTAGTATTAGCGGGGAAGCCGGATCTCGAGGTGATACGTACACCGTTTACACGCTCGAGCAGACTGATACAAATCGACAAACATCTTGAGTCGATCAAGGCGGCCATGTAAGGACCATTAGTGTCGGATGTAGTGGCTGCGAAAGAATTGCGGCGTTGATGACGGACAGATCCGGCAATGGATATTGCTTCATCTTGATCACGGTCCTATAACTGAAGCGTTAGCGACAAATGTCACGGCAACCTCTGTAACTCACATCTCCCGGCGCCACCCGCAACTCGGTGACAACATCAACAATAACTCGAATTAGATCTCGCTCACTGTCCGAGATCTTGTACAGCACATCGAGACAGAGCGGGATAATGGTTTCGGGAAGTGATTTCTGAGAAATGATTTCACCTAAAGTTGAGGGTTAGCTACATCTACGTGTAGAATCATGGTAACCTACGAGCTAA
The DNA here is from genome assembly GCA_015708705.1 of Naganishia vishniacii ANT03-052. NCBI lineage: Eukaryota > Fungi > Basidiomycota > Tremellomycetes > Filobasidiales > Filobasidiaceae > Naganishia > Naganishia vishniacii. The sequence goes on from MU158402.1 coordinate 335,244, forward strand.
CTGGAACATCTTCCTCCGCCCAATCTCATCCGAGTAGTCCAGGTTCACCGCCATCTTGCAAAGTTCCGCCACGACAAATGTCTTTTCGACGTATTCGACCGGCAAAGGTTCGTCTTGATCGTCCTCGTCTGGCGGTGTGTGCTCTTCGAGTAGGTTGTATTCTTCTTGCAGCTTGAATGCCATAGCAGTCACGACCGGTAAAACTCGCTCCAAGCGCGCCTCGTCCTGATAGAAGGTCAGCATGGTTCAAATCGCACAACAAGGGCAGTTATGTACATTTTTCGAGATGCAATGCTCGACAAATACCCTTGCCAAGAAAGCCTTTTCAGGAGTGAGTACAGTCCAGTAGTCGGCTGGAGAGAGGAGGGTTTAGAGACTTTCGAAAACACCAATTATGCCGTCTTACCATCAAAGACGATCCCGTCCACGATTTCCTTTCTCGTTACAAAGAGGGACAATAGTGCATCTTCTGCGACCTGACTTGAGACAACGTCGAATCGGCGGAGGAACTATAATGTACTCATATCAGCTGGTGTACTACGAGTATCATGTACTACCACATACCTCCAGCAGATCCCCTCCTGCAGCTGTCAACCACTCTCCAAGCATAAATGCCGCTGCCCTCCTGACCGCCGGCTCACGATCGCCCAGCCCATTCTTGACCACATGCTCCCTTTGCGCAATAGATAGTACCCTCGGATCTGGCAGTGATTGCGTTGACAGCGGGCCAATGTAAACGATTCGGCGAAGGGTCGCGTCCATGTCTCGAGTTCGAGCGAGAATGTACGGCAAGGTTTCGGGCGTCCTAGGCAGATTATAAAGTGCTGCTCGTCGGACCTCCCTGTATCTCTTTGTCAGCGACATCTCAACGACCACGCGATCTGCCCCTTAAACTCACGGTGCACTGTCGAATCGCAGCAGATCAAGCAACACCTCATCCAGGTTCTCCTCGTCTTCCTCCAGATCGTCCGGATCTTCCCCGCTACGTAGCTTGGCCAGACCCAAAGCAGCCTGAATTCGAACGGGGGTCTCCTTGTCTCTTGCCCGCTCGAGAAGGCAGGATCGGAGGAGGACGTAAAGGTCGTCACTGCAATGCAGTTCAGAGTGTGGTCGCGATGATATGATATGTGGTGTGACTTACTCGATTTCTCCTAGACCGTTGATCATTACTACGATTGTCTGAACCACACGATACCGAATGTTCTTGTCTTTTGCGTGGGTTCCAGATAAGAGGTGTTTCAACAGTTTGTTAGCGAATCTGGTGGAGAAGGATTCCTCGGCATCTTCGTCATCTTCTTCCTGTGCTTCTTTATTTGTGTCTACATGCAATGCTGTTAGCTAGCATACCAGGGGAAAGTAAGAGTACTCACCTTGATCAACAGTATAAGCCACAAACTTTCCGACAAACTGCACCACCCGATCCGCTACTGAAACTCCCTTCTTCACGGGCAACACTCTGTTCACCATGTCAATAAAGGCATTGTTGAACGCCTTTTCCCCGACCAGTTTGACACTCTGCCCATCTGATTGTTCCTCCGTGACTACTGAACACTTTTCCTGGATCTTGCGTAAGGCGACAATGTTCTTCTTGTGATTTGAGATCGAGCTCTGGGCTTGGCTGAAGATGGTCGGGATGACGCTGATGATGGGCTCAAGGTCGTTGAGCGTCGAGGGCTCCACCTCGGTCTTTTTCGATCTACCTCGTGCTGCCGGAGCCATGATGAATGCTGTGCCGTGGACTGCAAGACAAGAGATACGGATAGATGAATCAATGAACACCCGACGATATAGTTGAGTGACCAATCTACCTTCCTTGTGTACCCGGGAAACGATCGAGCAGGAAACGCGTAGACGCGTTTTGACGAATTGTAAACAAACGGAAAGAGGTGAAAGTGGTGGTTGAGCTTTCAGTGTTCAAACAGATTCTACAGTGCATGGACATCGTATTCAAACCACCTCTGATCAGCGACGACACCAACACAGAGCCATGCAGAACAAGCGCCAGCCGCAGTCGACCGTCACCGACGGCGGGATTCCCATCTGGGATATCCAGCGGATCAAGGTTACCCTCGATTCATGCGACATTCCCGTCTCCCAGGAGGACATCATGAAACCCAATGTCAATTCCGCCACGGCTGTCTTCCAGGGTCTGCTCGAAGTGATCATGGGTATCGCGGCAGAAGATATCGAGTACTCTAAGGGCAGTCTATTGCCGACAATGAAGCAGCGTGTGAGTCAAATCCGAAGCTTCCAGGGATGTGCGCTGATGACAGAACGCAGGGTGACTACCAGGATGGATTATATCAGGCCATGTTCTTCCACCACTGGTAAGAGCAGCATGAATCAAACTCTCTCAAGATAGGAAGCTAAGGCGCGTACTTGAATCAGCCGAGAACTCGCTCAGAACGCAGGTGTAAAGGGGTTCTGTTATGCCGACCTAACCAAACCAGAACCACACAGGTTCAGAAGCCTCCTCTCCGACATATTGAACCTCGCTATATTCAGGGAAGACAACATCATGGGAGTATGGAAAGCATTAGTGGATCAGCGAGAGGACAAGAAGCGAGCGTAAGTGACCTCGTCACGGTCTTGGATACGGTACTAACGATGGTATCGGCCTCAGGGTCAGCGAACAGGAACAGGAGAATGAACACCTAATACGCTCTATCGAAGAGATCAAGTAAGTCGCCCCGAGACAGTTTCTGGCTAAGAGCTGACCCCTCGCCGCTTCAGAGACAAGATCCAGAAAGAGCTTCCGCAAGAGCAAGAGGCGGAAAGGAAGAATCTAGAGCTGAGGCAGACGCTGATGGCGCTGAGAACAGAGCAGGTCGCGTTGGAGAGGAAAATTCAGAAGATGCGCGAGGAACGAGCAGAAGTTATTGAGAAAGCGGTGAGCTCTGTTTCTTGAGATCCGCATGGTTCCAAAACTAAAGCCGCTTGCCCTACAGCGTCTAAAAGTGGAAATGTCGACCAAACTCCTCAAGGACAATGCGGACCTCAAGGCCCAGATCGTCCGATCGCCCGACAGGCAACGTAAAGAAATCTCGGAAATGTCTAATCAGCGTGTCGAGTTGCAGAATACGGTTCAGGCGTACAGGAATAAAACCAGAGATTTGACGGGAAGGATCGATACTATGGGAGAATTGGAATTCGCAAGTATCGCTCGGACTTTTCTCGCTGTTAGCCGCTGACCGCGTTTACTACAGGCCTTGCAATCGCTAATCAGACAACAGAACAATATCGAGGAAGATCGGAAGAAGCAGGCTGCACTCAGGAGAGAACTTCAAGACGAATCAAGCAAATTGGCCGCGTTGGAAAAGGACTTGAAGTTGTTTGATAGCAAGATTGAGGTTAGTCGAGTCGTCGAAGATCCGAGCGACCTTGCACTGACGTCAAACAATCACAGCAACTGGATCGTCAAATTGAGCTTGCGGGCCAGAGAAAGGATTCGGGGGACAAGCTAGCGACAGATATGCGAGAACAGACAGAAGTTAAGACAAGAAACCTGCTTGCTCAGTTAGTATATGCTTGTCGCCCTACACCCCACTTGCTAACCACTCCTTACAGATATCAGGCAAAGAACGTCCAGCGTGCAGACGAGAAGGAACAAATCGACATCCAGCAACAAGAGAAGCGTCGACTGGAGGAGGAAATCAACCAGGCCAGTGCCGAGCTGCGGCGTGGAGCCGAGGAGCTACGAAGTGAATACCGAAAAGTGCTGCATGACTTTTGTGAGTGTGATTGTATTTTGCAGGTGAACGGTCTCTGACGGTAACTTGGATACAGCACACGAATACCTCGACAAGATTGCACAACATCTGCGATTGCGCATCGAAGATGTTGACGAGAGCAAGTAACCTGTGCACCTGTGGGAGGATACTGTATATGGACACTGGATCGCAAGTGTTGTAATATGTGTATAATCATCATGCTATCTATACAAACCGGCAAGAACGCGGAGAGTACGATAGGTCCTTAAGGCTCTCCGGGTTCGCAAGGATCCCTCCCCTCATCGGACACATCGTACACTCACGCAAACTCGATGGCTTGTACACGGTCTGACCTCTTCCACTCTTTCTCCACGACAAACGCTTCTGTCAGCCGTCTTCGTGACCCGCATCACCACCATTACTTGCTCTCACTCTGACCCGCATCGCCGGAGCTGATCAGTGTTTGTAGTACAAACAGGACCTGTTTCCGCTTGGCTGTTCAACTATCTGACAGTATGTAGACACCTTCTGACCAACTGCCCGAATTTTCCAGCCGGAACCCGAAGCCTTGACTGGTAGCACACGACCCTCGATCCCTCTCCGGACAAACTTGGCCAGCGAGAAAACGCACGGAGCGTGAAAGATGAATGATACCGACTGCATCAAGTCACGAGCACGTAACTCTAGCAAAGATATCCCTAAGGAATCATGCTCTTGATCATGTCAATAACTTCCGACTTCCGCTCCGAGCGCGAGGAACAGGGCAAAAGTTTGGCGGAGAGGGATGTGCGAGGTGGTGGTGGATAGCCTGGAACGAGAAGCGGTGGTAGGAGACGGTGGGTTGTGATGCAAGAGAGTGCAGAAAGGCTGATAGGACCGAATATGCGTGTGAAACGTTCAACGGGCAGAGTAAGAGACAAGTGTGAAGCGGGAACTGATTGGGCGTAAGACGGGAGGCGCGGTCGGATCTGCCTGCTGTATGCGAGGTCAGAAATGTGAGAGCGAGCGTTTTCGAGGTGGACCGGTCCAGGATCATCGTGCGTCAAGAAGGAGATATCTCTTTCCGACGAATTGTAGATGAATCCGTCCTTGAGAGCCTCGACCTGGCTTCCGACTGTGTTGTCCGAGATCCAGTACGCCTTTCCTGTAGCAAACACCTCGAGTCGCCAGAGCTCCATCAATCCATCCGGCCACACGTCACTTGTCGTGCGGCAAGTCTCCACTCGACCCTTCCCCGCCAAAGCAAGAAAGACGCAATCGCAACCAAACGTCCTCCATCCATAATTGAGGAGCAGCAAACGGGGACGTGAGACGTTCAAAGCTTTGGCAGCCAGAGACATTTTAACCCTTCGACCATCAATGGCAGCCTGATCACCAGAGATGAATCAGAACAAGCCTTTCGGGTACGCCAGAACCAGCTGCTACCGTTTCTCCCAAGCCCCCTACGGAGCGAGTGAGAAGGAACCAAAGCCGAAAAGGTTCGGCACGCCAGATCGACCCGCGGTGATGATTATCGAATGGGCTTTCACCGGGAATCACGCCTGCTCTACCAGCTGGTCTCGTCCGATGACAGTCCTGCAAAAGAGCAAGGGCGTAACGGAGAGGGGTAGCACGGCGAGTTGATCTCCTGTTGGTAGAAGTGACAACGAGTCTTTTCCTCCGTCCGCAATTAAAGCAGGAATCGAAGGAGCGAGTGTGGCGTATACGGACCACCCGGAGAATGATGGAACGAAGAGGAAGAGGCGACAAGGTCAAAGTTGCCCTGTGATGCGGTATCCCCCTTCCGGTTCCAGCCGTCAAGCACAATCCTCCTCACGTAGACCTGGGAGACCAGTCCCACAGACGCAGACGAGTCGTGAATTGCACTCCCGTCGGCGAACGAGGGGATCCGATCAGTACAGAAGCCCCTTGAAGTCCCCAACTTTCAACATTCCCGCGAGCGATCCCACCACGACTCTAGACTGTTTCATTCGAGGATAGATGACCAAGCTGATGATTATAAACTGCGGAGAGATGAAAAAGTGAATGAGCGAAACCTCCAAAGCTCGCATAGGACAACTCACCTTAGGGTTAGATTCTTCACCTTCGCACTTTCGTACGAGGATTCCGAAAGAAAGGGTCCGTCCACAAGTTCCCACTACGTTGCTGCTCCTCGAGGATATCTCTGGACTATCCCGGATATGGGGGTTCTGACCGCTAGACGAGGGGGTTTGTGCTTGACAAGCGGTGCAGAGAGCCGTACAGCGGATCGATGAGGTTGACTTGATGCGAGAGACCGGTTGTGCAAGGCTGCAATGGCGAACGTTGTGCACGCCTGCCCGGGCTGGAAAATGCGATACTGTCCCGGACGAGTGGTATGAGGTTGGGTCGAGTCACTGGGCAGGATGAACGCCAGCGACCTGAGGGAAGGAACCACTCATTATTTGATACTCTTACCAAAGTCTGACAACGCGCATCACGAGCGAGCGAGCGAGCGATCGACGCGCCTGGTTGACTGAACTTCCAGTCGTTTCCCGCGCGATGAACAATACGGTATAGCATCATGGTATAAATCGTAGCAGGTCATAGCGTCGTCAAAGAGTGTCCATACGGAAGGTCATACAAGAATTTTTACAAAAAGGCACCGACCGATGCGAACCAAACACACATGGCAGGTATAAAGATCCCCGCGCTGGCCACGGCTGCCCATCGATTCCTCTTGACCCACTTGTCGGGTTCGTCCCGGCTCATGGGCGGGAACCTCGGGCGTTTGGCTGGAGGCGACGTACTCGAAGGCACGACTTGTCTCCGGAGACGAGCAGCCTGAGCATGTTTCCACGAGAGACCGAGATGGATGGCATTTGTGCCAGAGCTAAAGTAGCCTGCGGGAGAAAGACCCCATCCTCCGAGCAGCCAGACCCCTAGAAAGACAGTGTGAGCACAAGGTCGTTCGGTTGTTTCTGACAGCTACCCACATGGACCGAGCAAGAAACCCAGTAAGAATAACATTTTTGCTAGCTGCAACTCGCGACAATGCATATTGATCATCGCCTGAGAATCTCTGTGATGATCCCTATCGCGCGTTTCCGCAAAGGCCGCAGTTGCCGGAGTCGAAATCGTGGAATTCAGGGCCGTGTCGTCGTTTAGTGTGAGTGGCACTGGGACGAAAAGGGTATTCGGCGGCTCCACCACCGTATCGGCACTCGCGGATTGATGCCAGGTCGGTTTATAACTTGACGTCGAGGATAAATTGGCGTTGGCCAAGATGCCTACAGCGGGGCGTCGTCCAAGGCTACTATTCAACGCAGAGGGCTGCGATCTTGAACCCGTCGATTTGAGCTTGAGTAATTGTGAAGCTTGGTGGTGCATTTTTCTCTCCCACACGTCTTCTTCGGCTGTGGTAGTAGCTTTACCCTTGCCTTTGTAATCAAGCGCGCTGTCGGCCCATCCAACATGAAGACCGAGTCCGTGCAGGGGACCTCGAATGTCTCTGCCATGCTCGTCGACCACAACTTGGCCGGATCCGGGTAGATGGGAATGCAAATCCTGGAGAGACCGAACTTTCTTCGGCATGTGAATCGGTGCAGGCTTCTGAATAAAGCTGGACTCGGATACAAACTGTCGCGATTGCTCGAGTCGGCTTGTATTACGATAATGGGGCGTGTTTGGCGATATGCCGGGCGTGGGCGAGAGGATGCTGGGGGAACCCGCCGAGAACTTCATTATTCCTGCGCGGGGCGAAGGCTGCAGGGTTTGTCCTAGGGGCTGCTGGTCTTGCGCGGTTCCCAGTGTTCGCGTTGCTATTCCTGGGGATGCAATCAGGTGTTTCGGTGTCTGCGGGGAGAAGGAAGTCGCCGAGAAGGGAGAGTAGCGATCCCTTGTCTTCGCGGTCAAAGATGTGGGCAAGGGAAGAGGTGTGAGCCAGTGGGTCGTCGACGGGGTCGTCATCGTCGTCATCGGCGGCGTCGACTCCTCGGAGCAAGCTGCCAAAGACCGTTGCGTGAATGGAGGATCGAGGGTCGTAATAGATCCGGTCGCTGACTGCATCAATGCTGGACCGATCGACGTAATCGCAAGGTGCGATGGAGACGTCCGGCTGGTCACCAGATCTGCGCCGTCGACTTGTCGACCCTTCTCTCCCCTTAGAGTGGCCAAGAACGGCCGCCAGCTCTTCCTCTCCTTCAAGTGTAGATTTGGAGTCGGTGCTGCTGCGCTGACTGTCTCCTTCTCTTGACCGCTCTCTGGTGGTAATGACATCGGTATATTGTTTTCGTCCCCCCCACGCCCAAGGCTGCAAAGTAAGGACGGGTAAGTACAATTCGAAATCCTTTGTGAAAACAACTTACCCAAAACCCCGTTCTGTCTCATTTTCCACGTCACTCTTGCCATCTCTCCACCACTGACGGACGCCCTTAGACCAATTCGGCTTCTGCGGTCGTCCAGGGGATGCTCCAGCAGCATCGTCGTGAATAACCATGGGAGATGTCGGTCGCGACATGGACCTGCCTTGCGGCAAAGCGATTTGGCCAGAGCCCAAGCCAAAGTCGCTCTTGACCTTACGAACGGTCCTGGCCTCGCTGAGACTGCTCAATGGTTGCATGAAGAACAGCTGTCGCTCCAGATCCAAGCTGTCCATTCCGAGCTCCCCCGAATGCAAGTTGCCACTGCTTCCTTCAGAATCATCTCTTTGGACTTCAGGACGCCGGTCAAGACTGGTTGAGTCTCGAAGGGAAGACAAGGATGCCTGACGAGCGTGGCCAGTAGGATCGTAGATTGCGATAGTGATTCCGTTGGGCTTCGCACGCGCTGCAGCCTGGTCAGCAGTAGGATAGCGTACTGTGTCCGCTTCAGAGCTGATTGGTGAAATCGATTGTCGTCCGGGATAACGCTCCCTCGCGTGCACACGGTCATCGAGCATTTCCGTATACCCATGGTGTCGAGATGAATCGGAATCAGGAGAGTCGGTGATCTGTCTGTCAATAGCGGTGTGATAGGAAGTCGCTGGAGACGCTTGAGAATCCTGCGTAGGCCAATGCAATTGCCGAGAGGGAAAGGTCGTTGTCGAAGGTGTAATGGAAGACAGACCTTGTTCCGTACATGGTTGTAATACTGCTGCCTTCTCCGCCCTAACAACGGAGTATCGCTTCCTTGCTCTGCTCTCCGCGAGTGCTTCAACATCTATCGGCTGATCCATTACCAAGCCAACTCTTCTGGCGCTATCCGACTTGGCGTATCCATGCTGCTCCTCCTGGTGATGTATAGAACCCTCTTCTAGCTTCAGTCCCGCCACAAGGAAGGCTCTTGCCCTCCGCCTTGATGCGCGCGCATCTTTGTCATTGCTGGCTAGCGCCTCGGCGGCATCGATCTGTCCATCGCGAAGGCGTCCGCCTCGAAGAGTCATCCTGCTATCCGTTCGCGTGTTGCTGAGGCCGGAACCTGATGACGAAATGGTACCACTGTTCGATGCGGCAAGGGAAAGAGCTGTGCCTTCGAACCGGTTGTCGTCCATGATACTCCTGCGCGTGCCTCCGCCACTGACAACGCTCATTCTAAAGTTGAACGCCTCGCCACTGAGCACTTTGGGTCCTCCCAGATGCTCTCCACCGGACGAACATGAACTCGTCGACTTGGAAGGCGAGGAACCGTTGTGAATGATCGCTCCAAGAGAAGAAAGCGAAGACGATGTAGTGGAAGCCGAATGCGTCCTCAAGTGCGCTGGAATCGACGACAGTGACATGTGAGAAGAATGATCACTGAAACGAATGATTGACCCCCGGCTCTTCTCGCTCGCTCGTTCTTCGATGACGGATAGTTCCTCTTCCTTGTCTTCATGCATTCCGTCGGGAATCGGTAGCGGCATTTCCAGGCCCACCGGTGGACCAGAGCTACTGATACTCCAGCGATTCGTCCTCTGTGTTCGATCGATCGTGCCCGTGGCCAGTGATCCAGGAGAAGCCGCTTTTGCCACCGCTACCAAAGCGAGCGGCTTGAATCCGCCGCTCATAACTTTTTGCCTCGGCAGAGCTGAAGGCGGTCCGTAAACCTCTGAACCGGGCGAAGGGTTCACGAGCGAAGGATGATGCGCACCCGTCACAAAACTGGACAATCTGCGATGATGCCCTGATCTTCCGGTAGTTTGCTGATCTCGCGATATGGTGTACGAAGTGCTTCCTGCCGGTGCACTATGAGGCGTTGACGGAACATTTCCGAGAACAGGGGTAACCAATCCAGCGCGATGTAGAGCCCAACTCCGTCGTTTCTCCCTTCCTTCTCGTCGTACAGCCGAGAGATCCCCGTCTGGGCCAGCTGAAGCGAGCTGCTCCATGCCCTCTTCCGGTTCACGGTCGGTTGGGAAAGCTTGGGTCACCGTCCTTGTAGCGTGATGAGTGTAAAGATGACCGAAATCCTTCGAATGTCGGTTCAGGAATCGTTCTTTACTGAAGACTTCCTTTGGGTCGTATTTCTTCGTCTCCCCATCCGAGTTGTCAGCCTTGACGTCCGCTTCCAATGAGTTCTTGCTCGCCAAAGGCAAAGCGGCAGCATTGCTGGAAAAGGGGTCGCTGAGAGATCGAGGTATCGGTGTCGTTCCCCCATTCTCGAGTACTGGGACTGCACACGACCTGCTCTCCCTATCCGTGCCTCTCCCCACCGCCCGCTCCTGGCTCCACCTCTCGTTCAGGTTCAGCGTATGTTTCGGCTCGTCCACGTGAATGCGCGTCATGACTTCCCTCGTAGTTCTCGGCGGTGTACTCGACTGCATCTGGAATTCGGACCGCAACGACTTGTTCGAATCGTTCGTCCTTCGCAGACGAGCCTGTTTCTGTCCCACGCTCCGTTGGAAACTCGTCTTCTTCTTCAGTCCGCGTTCCACCGAACCCGTGCTATAGCTCGTTCCTATTCTTCCCTCCGGCACATCACGATCATCCCGTAATCCCCGACTTTGCTTCCTCCGTAGTGTCTTGGCGGAATTCGAAGCAGGCGGGGAAAAGACGTCGCCCGGTTTCCCCTCTGCAACGTGGGTATTCGATGGTCCGGCGTTGAGTCGGTTCGCGGCGTTGATTAACAAGGGAAACGATTTCGAGTTTCGGAGCCTTTTGCTCGTTCCCTCAAGTGATGCTTGAGGAGGAGCATACGTCTCGGGACTGGTAGGCGGTGTGGCCAAGCGTTGTTGTAGGAGGGTTGGCGGAGGAGGAGTCAGGGAAAGGGAATCGTTGGTGTATGTCGGTCTGTAGGGATAAGGAATCTGCATCTTTGTACGATGGGATTCTGTAAAGGAGCTTCAGCCACATAGCTCCGTTCCGTACTCGAGCCGAACGTACTCGATGATGTGTTCAAATATTCGAGTCAAGTAGAGAATGTGTTGCAAAAGAATGTGGTGTAAAGAGTGTCGGTGTCGTCAAAAAGTCATAAAAGGTCGGTCCATCCGTTCAGGATAGGCGATTGAGGAGCATCTCAGACTGTCGAGAGGCGAATCGTAGGCGTCTTGAGAACCTAATTATAAGATCGACGCCAGAGCAAGCAACTGAAGCAGCATGCAAGACACCATCGTCAACTTAATGATCTCTGAATTCTCAACTGCCGCACCTCTTCTCGATTTGTTGTTTACCCTGGCGTGACGCGCGGATACATCCGACTTGCCGGTATTGAATTGCGGAGGGAGATCTCAGCGCGACAGATGAAACGTCATAGGGGAGGGCGATTTGCGCGTGCGCGAGTATCCCTTTCCGCCTGAACCAGACGACCCCCTTCAAGGAGCTCAGCGAAAGACAGTACGATTCCCCCGTATTAGGGAGTTTCGACACGCTGCGTTGCGTCAGGAAAGGTGTCTTGTTATTTGGCGGCGGAGGGTGGAATATCGCTCAACACCTCACATGACCGAAGCGCGTTTGAGAGCCGGGTAAAGCTGCTTTACTCGAACACCAGTACGTTCTCTGGCAAAACCTGTTCACTGCAGCAGTAGTAGTAGATTCTAAAGGGCGACTCGAAGCTATACTCTGCGCACGGGCAAAGAAGATAGAAAGATGCCTGCCGGGGGACAGGAAACGAAGCTACAACCGACTCTTCTCGGTCGGAGACGGGTGCCCATGCCAGAGGCCCACAACTTTGACCAGTGAAATCTGCTTCGCAAGAATGTGCCTCCCCGACAGTACCACAGTATCGGTAGCTCGGATTGGGAATTACTAAGCTATGAGTCGGAAGATACCAGGGCCCGTTGGCCATCAAGAATAAGTGGTCGCTTTTTGCGCACCGGCGACTCATACATTGACGCACGACTACGTAGTACGGGGGCCCAATTCCAAGGCTGTGATGAAAAGTACTTGCCATTCGATACATACAGAATTACAAAGGACAGACAGCTTCCGCATAGATGCAGAGTTGCTACAAACGACCCGAAAGGCACGCGATACAAAATTGGAGAACACAGTATAGTTTGTACAAAAGACCGAGACACAACGATGTCGACGAAACAACGAGTGAAGACAAGCGAATAGCATCTGAAAAGCTGACACCCCAAGTCTATTGCACGATCTCAGGAGGACGAGTCCACTAGGTGGCGAAACTGGCTGCAGAAGGCGCAATCGATTCTGAAGAAGAGCTGAGGTGACCGGTGTAGATTGACATTTCGGGGAGCGCTTCGTAGAACGCTTCCATGAAGCGATGCATGCTCATATGCTCGCTTGGACATACTGAGTGTTGTTCAAATTCTCTTCCCGCGCGCGACCCAGCACGGATTGTAGCTGCTCACAGTAAGCCTCGCTCTCCAGCTGTCCGTATTTCGAGAACACTGAATGATCCACCTTGCGGTTTGGGTCCCGTGCTCCTGGGACTACCTCCGCGACACCGGAAGGAGGTTTGAAGCTCGGTGCAGCTTCGCTGGGCGATTCCGACATGCGGGCTGCAAAAACTGATAGAAGCTGTATAGTCGCGGCAGTGCGCTCTACGTCTGCGTCTTCGTGCGCCTTCTCAAGCCTGCCCTTCACCCAGTCTCGCAACCATTCCCGACGGCTTGATCTTGACCTCTTTGGCTTTTTAGGCAACAACACCTTCTCCATGCCGGGAGCAATCCCGAGGCAGGTTGTGTAGCGAAGCTTTGACATGCCCTCGGCAAGTGATTCCCAGTCAGTTTCAGAAAGAATACCGCTGGGCCCAGTGAGCACAAGGGTTTCAGCGTGATTCACCTAAGCCTGAGTGTCATAGATGCTCTCCTCCTCGTACTGTAAGAATACCGCTATATGGCGGCGAGCGAATTGGTACGGCCAGAAGATCTCAGCCACATTGTCTCGCTCTCTCTCGATCTCCCTTTCCGCGTTACCCCAACAATACCAGAACTTTCTGAAAGCCGCTTCCAGAACTTCGGAGCAGGTATCCGGAAACTTCTCGGTGAAGGTATCAATCGCTTCACTCGCGTCCTTCTGTAAGACCTCTTTGGCCCACGATATTTCAGGTGCGGGGTACTTCGTGAATACCTTCCAGAACCAGCGCAGCTGATCTAAGAGGGGTTCGTGCCGTCGTGGGGATTGTCTAAGATCGTAGCTTTAATGGTGAGTAAATCGTTAAGCATAATGAATTGCTTTGACAGAGAGACGATCCTGGGATTCTCAGCCATCTCGTTGGCCTCCCGGAACTTGCTCAAATGTTGCCAGATGTGAAAGCCGTGCTTCAGCAACTCGTCGAAAGACGGCAACAGTGGGAAGCGGTCGAGCCGGTTTCGCTCGCTCTCGTATTGCGAGCAATTGTCGGTAACTTTTGGTTGAGGGCTCATCTTTGAGGTGATCCGCAGACGCAATGGTCAGTCGATTGTAAATGCAGGATTGGGCAGTTTCCGCAGGGCTGCTGGCCGGAGTAGTTCACAACGTGATGACCCACAGAGAATCCGGTCTGCAGTATATACGCTTCGGATGAAACCCAACTTCTTCTCTCAAGACGGCGAATTCATGCAAGCAACCGATGAAAAAACTGAAAGAATGGTTCTTTTATCAAAGGTTCTGTCGAAGGCACACGAAGAGTGCCGTCAAAGGTCCTGCGACTGATCGCGAAAGACGTTTGACACCACGCAAGAACCTAGACAGGGACTGCAAAGACTTTGGCACAATTCTCCTTCCGCTTTCGCAATTTATCCCTGATTGTCCCCTTTTCGGTGAAACGGTTCCCCTGTCCTCAATGGGCGAATCGGTGACACAAAGGACAAAGACTGAGCTGGCGAAAAGGTCTTTTGGCAAGAAACGGCCGCAGAAGCTCTTCAAGGCTGTGTGGCACTGGCGACTCTGTACCAAGATTCGGGTGCTTGGATTGTTATGGCTTGTTAACATCGTGTCCATCTGACTGCGAGTGATATGCATAAATTGAGAAGACGGTCGAAAGACGAAGATACCATCTCTTTGCGTTGTAAGCATCAACCAACTTCTACCGCCCAACAATTGAACGAATCAATGGAAGTGCAAGGAGGGAAAGTATATCGAACTGAGATTACTGGCGGAGTTGATGAGGTGGCGCTTCTATACGTCCTGCGCCTTCTGCAAGATGTGTGTTCGCCCGACACAAGGCATCTTGGTGAGACCCAAAGGATATGCGCCTTGACTCGGGTTCCTTTCGGTGAAAGGAGCGGCTAATATCGGCAGCTTTTCGTATCATAGCAAGAACCCTGTTGCACGACGAAATAGCTCTTTCCGGAACCTACGTTCTCAAGCGATCCCTTGAAACTGCGTGCTTGAGCAATTGACCCGATAAGCTAATTGAGCGGCGGCTATCCTCCGTCGAGGGCAAAATAACAGGATTGCAGCGAAAGCCCAACCGACTGAGACGAGAACCTCTATCTATATATCAAAATGCTAGACGTCTCGACTGTATACAACCCTCCAATTTCCGTAATGCTAAACAGACAACGCAAACACAATATAGAAAAAATGACAACTGAGGCAGAAACGTCAGCCAAAGGGATGTCCTTGTCAGAAATTACATTGTCCACGACACAAAGGCAAGGAATATATCGATATCACGCGGCAGTGGCTGGTGAGGTACGAGGTGGAAGCGTCCGCTTATACCAGAGAATATATGCATGAGCGGGTTTGCTCTGTAAAGGGGTAGGTTCAGTTTCGGATCGAATTAAATTATGCCAGGCCACGTACGATGACATCGCGTTCGCTCGCAGGGGTAATTTTACTATCGTCGCAGTATTTCCAGCCCTTGGAGGAGTTGACAAAAGCCGTATCTAGATAAGGCAACGCACAATGTCAGCTCTTGCCTGTCGGTGATTGGCGCTGCACTCACAATGACCGTTACTAAGGCTTCCCATGTGATTGCTGATGGCAAACAGATCATACAGGAAGGGACCCGTCGTTGAAGTAGGATTGGCTGGACCAGAGGGATTCTTGCCCTCGATCTGAGCCGGAGATGGTGGAATATACCGCGTCAGGTCGAGGTGCTTTACGGGAAAGATGACGGGAGTCTCCGATTTATCCCAGAATACGCCGTTGGTTGTGGTGAATCGCTTGAGGTGGATGAGCAGAACGGGCGGAAGGCGGGCAATGGAAAGCCTCTTTGTTGCCTTTCTTGGGACTTTGCAGCGTGGGCAATTCCTAACAGAGGGCGTAATCAGGGAACTGATCGAGTCAGGACTTGCAGAAGACATACCACGCATCATCGTTCTCCATCACCTCGGTTTGCACAAAATTATCGATCAACTCGTACAGCACGACCTTTTGTTTTCCCTGTGGTACAGGCAGCGAGAGATACATGAAGGCATCATAGGTTGTGGAGGTCTAACGGAAAGAGAATTAGCGGTAGGACCACAGGCAACCGTAATCACCGCACCTTGTGACAAGTCAAACATTCCATCCGGTTCCGATACTGTCCCTGGAACAGGTCGACAATTAAGCTATCATTGCGCTGCTTGTAGATCTGCCATTCCTTCTCAGCGGCGACCGACGGGGGTAATGTTTCAAGCGCAGCCTCCCTCTCCGGCGTTATGTCGACTGGTGGCGGCCTTGTGTGAACCCTGTTGAGATCCTCGTGCAAGCCGTCCAAGAGGAAGCTTAGAAATTCTTGAGAATCGTGCTGGTCCGTCCCCGCGAAAGATGGCGCGTAGGTGGAGATGGATTTCTGTGGGAGAGGAATCCACTCAATAAAGGCCTCTCCGATGAAGAAGTCGTGCCTACCCTGAACGTCACTGGTGAAAGAAAGGTATACTGCTCGTTCCATAGTACACTGATGAGTGTAGCAAACGCCTTGGCCAGATCGCCCTTGGTTCCCAACGGGTTGACGGTATTGATGGCTCGTTTGAAGCTTCCATCTACGCAGAAGGTCAGTTGTAATCACGCCTCCTGAAGATGACACTCACCTCTAAAGAAACGAGCAAGAGGATAGGTGGCGCTCAAGCATTGCAGGGTGGAATTCATGTAGCAGGTGCTGTTGAACCAAATCAGCTACCATCCCAGTCGACAGCAATCACCTTACTCACTTTCCCAAATTCTTGAGACCGGAAATACCAAGCGCCGCATCGTTCCAATACATCATGTCGTCAGATTCGGGTAACCTCGACAGCCCATCGAACGAAATAATTGAAGCCGACCGATCCGCCCTTGGTCTACTTTCCTGCCTCTCTGATGACGACGTGGCCGCAGCAGGAGGTGGTTGTGGTATACTGGGATGATTGATTTGCGGATAATCGACCGATGGCCTGGACGCGTGACCCTGATATCCGGAATACGGCTTATTGTGCTGATCGACATAGTCACTGCGTTTACGCGAGAGTGGCCCAGGGCTCGTCGATGCCAGCGGTGGCGGTGTAGGGGCGGCACTATTGTAGGGACTCGAGGTATATGCCGAGGATTGGTTGGAGCGTGATGTCGCCGATACGGTTGAATTCGGAATCATGGGTTGTCCGTTGTATGCCTGAGCGGGCAGTCCAACCATTGACTGAGGGTAAGGCGGATTGAACTAAGGCGGCGCGTCAGCACTGGCGTTCCTCCTAGATTCTGCGGACTCACATTATCTGTAATGTTTCTCGAGTACGCTGACGACCGATACACGCCCGTGTCGCGACGCAAAGCCCTAGAATCAGGCGAGTCGGGCCTACTCGGCAGCGGCAAGCTGTTCTTCTTCGTTCTGCAAACGGAATCTCATCAGTCGCGAATCTTCTCAGACGACAAGACACGTACGGCACGACAGACGGCGGGCCCTTTGACACGGCCGTATACCCACTGGCATCCCCATTGCGCTGCCCCTGAGTCCGTCCCTTCATCTCCTCCACCCACGCACGGTAGCCGCCAACGAGAAGCACCGGACTCCTCGGCAACGACTTGCGAAACTCGTTTTCAAAGATGATTGAGAACAGTCTCCCCGGAGCTGTCGGTGGGCCGCCTGGTTTCGGGAAGGATGTCGACGAGGTATCGTACAAGACCACGAGGTCGTTTTGCTGGCGGTCGAGAAATGCCCTGTGCTCTGCCGTGGGGAGAAGCGATAACGCATTTTCCAATTTAATGCTATCCAATCTGTTGCCTTGGGATTAGCCTCGCCTCTGATCACGAACGCAGTAACACTCACCCTGGCCTGGACAGTATCGTCGGATCCACCCAAATTGCATTCACCCTCCTCCCCTCACCCAAATCCATGTCCTTGCCGATATACCCTTGCTGATGCTCCTCATACGACCGCGTATCAATCACCAACAAGCTCAACGCCGGATCTTGCAAGTACCCGTACAAAACCTCGGCCAAGATGGAATTCGTAAACGGTAAACTAGGCTTCTGCGTCGACAGCGCCTTTGGCTTGGCTTTCGGTATCGGTGGCAGCGGGGGCTTGAGTCGACCGCCGGCTTCAGAGGAAGGGAGCAAGGATGGCGAGGGGTGAAGCTCGTCGGAGGGCAGGGTCGGACTTGGAAAGTAGGATTTCTCGTGTAGCGGGGTGCTCGTTGGATCCGGAAGACTCGACGGACGGGGTACGGGATCCAAAGGGCCGACACCAAGACCCGAGCTGAACCCGTTCGAGGACGCGTGCAGTGGCGGCGGGGATTTCGTGTCTGCGACGTGTCCCGTGCCGTCGGGTGAGTTCAGATTGATCGACGGTACCCCTGTCGAAGGACCCGCGCGCGACTCTCGTCCCCGCTCACCGGGTTTACCACTCGGCGCCGCGGGGAACGACGGTAACCTAGTTTCCTCCACTTCCCGCCCCTCACCCTGCCGATCCTGACGATACCTCGTCTCCACCACCGGCGGCTCCACAAATCCAGGATTCCCCTCAAACTCTGTCAGGGAGGGAAATACGGTCGAGAAGTGTGCCATCTCCTCGTCCTCTTGTATCACCTCTGGTTTCTGCGCTGCACCATACCCAGCGCCGACGGGATTCTGCCTTGAGCGTGACGGCCCCGCCGAGACAGGAGCAGGAGTGCTTGGCGGCGGGTTGGTGTTCAAGGTCATGTTCGGGAGTGACGACTTGTATGCGTGATTCGGGACCGAGGGAAGGGCGCGACCTCCCGGGGGAGTGGTCGAGTGGGGAGAAGTCGAGCCAAAGGGTGGCGATGGTGTGGGACCGAGAGACAGCGCTGACAACCTCGGTGAGGGCAAAGGTTGACTCTGCTGCTGCTGCTGCTGCTGCTGCTGCTGCTGCTGCTGCTGTTGTTGATACCTCTCAAACGACCGGATTGAATTCACCGACGATCCCGTCTTGTTACTGTCCAAATACGAATTATACTCCATCTTGGGCGTCGTCGGCGTCGTACTCCCGCCCGTCTGCTGTTGCCCCACCTGGCCATTCAGACTCGCAACAGAGCCACGCCGACTGCCGGGCACGGATCCACGTCGACTCTCGGTCGTTCCATTCGTCGCGGCGGTGAACCCGGCAGAGGTTGTCCCACTTGTTGGTGTCTGCGCGTTGGCTGCGACGTACTGACTTGGTGTTGCTGGTGTCGAGGGTTGTGATGAGCCCATATCCCGACTTGTACGTCTACCAACGCCGACTTGCATCCCAGCCCCCTTGAGCGCTGCGAGTCTTGCGGCAATAGATCCGCCCGACGACGTATCCGGTTCTTCGGACGCGGATTTCAGTGTCGGCGGTGCTACTGTCATCGCCGCCGTGTCGCCTCCTTCCGCCGCTTGCTCCACCGGACGCTGCTTCAACACCTCGGCCAACGTCCTTGCCCTCGCCAAATAATCCGCACGTTTCTGCGAAAACTCGACGTACGGATACCACGCCACATTCTTCCCGCCCTCTTGCTTGATCTTTGCATAGTCCCTATGCTCCAAAAACGCCTGGAAAAACTGACACGCCTTCAAGTACCCAACAAACGCCTGCTCCCTCAACCCCTGAGCGTCATCCTGCCTCGCTTGTTCGGCCGTGTTTTGCGCATTCTGGAGCCAGCTGCGGGACGAGTATTCGTTTGGTTTGGCGGAGACTTTGGCCTTGTCGCGGAGCTGGGCGAGGGTGAGGGCTTCGTAGGGCGACCTGGGTGAGCCGCTCGTCGTGGGAGAGCCGCCCATTCTGAGCGGACGAGGGAAGGGAGTGGAGATAATGATTGGATGGCGACGTATCGACGGTAAGAACGGGATATACCTACCACGCACAAGCAAGGTCTACCCCGCACCAAGGACGGCTACGCGAGATGGATTACCTAAGCAGCATCCCCTCATTATCATCCTTCCCCTTCCCTTTCCCCTGCCAAGCCTTCATCTCCCCCCTCGCCCACCATGCCTGCCCCACACCTCGGCCACCACATCCGCACCTTCCTCGTCCAGTCATACCCGCTCCACAATGTCCCGCTGCGTATACGCCCAGCAAGTCTTCGCGTTACACTCTTTCACCAAACGGGCTGCTAACTATCCCGCCTCCCTCGGGAACGGCAGGTCGTCGTCGTCCTTCTCGCCATATGGATCCTCATTCTAGGTGTCCTCGGGATGGCACCAATACCCACAGTACCCATCAATGATAAACTTCTCCATTTCTTCGGGGTCAGTCTACAGCTCTTCCCCACATTCCTTCCTGCATTTCTGACAATTCCCCCGTCCTGCAGCTCGGCATCGCCACATTCCTCATCTACTTTATCATCCAAGTACCCGAGTACGTCCCCCTCAGCCCTCTTCCCCGTCCTTTGGCAGCGCTAACACCTTCCCTACGACGCAGCTCATCCCGGAGAATATGGTACTACCGTCGCGCACCCATGATCCTCACCCTCTTCTTCGGCTTCCTCTGCGGCGGGATCCTCACCGAAATCATCCAGGGATACCTACCCGTACGTTTCACTACACCCTCCCACCACCGCCGAATCCGTACTGACAACTCTCGGAAATGGCACACCAGTGGAAAACATTCCAATACGGAGATATCCTCGTAAGCCCCCCTCCCTTCCCTTCCCTTCCCTTCCCTTACCACCCTTACAACTCATCCTCCCACCACCCACACAGGCAAACCTCCTCGGCAGCACCCTCGCCTACGCTCTCGCACACACCCTTCTCACCCATCAACGCCACCGCGCTCAACTGTCCCGGCTTTATCTCCCCATCCATGCCGACGAGGACGACGTCCCTGCCGAACGCCGGCAGCGGCGGGAAGGACGCGGGATGAGCGGGGATAGTGAGTTGGGTGTTTGGGATGTTGGAGAGGACGACCAGGAGGGCGATCGTTTGCACCGGTACCATCAGGCTAGTTCAGAGGGCAAGCCGGGGCAAGGCGAGAACGTGTTTGCGCTGGGGGACGAAGACGACGTGGACGGCGCGCAGAGGTGACCATATCGTGGGGTTCAAGGCCTGAAACCGTAAAGAGAGACCTCTACCAAAGTATTCCCGCCGTGGCGCTTGTACGGGGCTCACGTTATGTCGATGCATATGGTACTAATTGGCTACATGTTGAATGGCGGGCATTCTCCCACCTGTTCTGTCGACAAGCGTATAGTGCTTGCTGTGCGTAACAGACTGATCCGTCTGTCACGTTCAATCCCTTTTCATTTTCGCCTCTGTACAAGAGGTCATTCCTCCTTCGTGTCCCCGTTTATTGACGGGGTTTTCCGTCTCCGGCTGCGCGCAGAGACATCCGCCTAGGCCTGCTTGCCCCAGACTTCCTCGACAATCTCGTTGCAGAATGCAATCTTTTTCCACTGTTCCTCCTCGGTCAATTCGTTGCCGTGGTGGGTAGATGCAAAGCTGACACGGGCGGCCGTCAGCTCCCCACATGCCAAAAAAAAAGCTCGTGGTTATTCTTCGCGACTCACCCGCACTGAGGACCCATGCCGAGCTGCTCCAGGGGCGCATACTTGGCCGCCTCCCTGATTCGCTCCACAATCTTGGCCTTGTCCTCGAGCTTTCCCGTCTTGGTCGACACCAAACCCAAAACGACCCGCTTCTTCCCATCCTTGGGCAAGAACCTCAACGGCTCCAAGCCACCACTTCTCTCATCATCCCACTCGAGCAAGAAGTTATCCACCTCCAACTCGCCAAACAAGATCTCGGCCACGGGTTCGTAACCGCCCGATGCAAAGTGTCGCGAACGGAAGTTTCCGCGGCACAAGTGGACGCTCGCCGTCATCTCGGCCGGCTTGAGTCGCAAAGCCTCGTTAATAAGCTTGACGTACTGCCTCGGCAACTCGTTGACATCTTCGCCTCGTTCGGTGGCGGCATCTCGCATTTCCTGGCTGCACAAGTAGGCCAAGTTGGTGTCGTCGAGCTGGATATGCTTGCATCCGGCTTCAGCGAGGGCGGCAATTTCTTGTTGGTACGCCTTGGCGAGGTCGGCGTAAAAGTCGGCCAAATCGGGGTAGTTTTCATTGTCGATACCGGCTCGACCGCTGCGAGCGCGCGCAACGCACAAGGTCAGCAAGACGAAACCCCACGGTACCGCCTGCGAATCACTTACAGTCGGAAGTGAGCCATGGTCGGGGAAGGGATGGCGACCTTGACGGAAGATCGAGGGTTCTTCAAGTTGTTCTGGACAAACTTGAAGTCGTCCACCTGGATAGGCCTGATCCATTCGACCTTGCCAGCGACGGCCAACTGAGGAGGAGTAGCTTCCCTACGCCACGAAACGTGGAATTCAGCTTCTTCTCCCTCGTTGACGGTACCGCTGCGCAACCTACTTCTTGTCGCCAACGAGCTTGTTCTCCTTGATCTCGATTCCGC
Organism: Naganishia vishniacii ANT03-052; assembly: GCA_015708705.1. Classification (NCBI taxonomy): domain Eukaryota; kingdom Fungi; phylum Basidiomycota; class Tremellomycetes; order Filobasidiales; family Filobasidiaceae; genus Naganishia; species Naganishia vishniacii. Next base: position 357,034 of record MU158402.1, read on the forward strand.
CCAAATGCTTCAAAAAGTCTAAGTGGAAGTACTCTCGTCGGAACTCTCCATCAGAGACACTGGCAAGGCCAACTTCTTCCTGTTTGGCGACGAGGGCCTTGATGGCGTCGTCCTCGACCTTGCGGAGCTCCTCGGCCGAGATCTTCTCGTGCAGGAACTGGTCTCGGGCCTCGTGGACAGAGTCCGGACGGAGGAAGGAGCCGACTGTGTGTGAGAAACGAAAAAATCAGTACCGCTCGACTGCGCGACTGGGGAGTCCTCGCTGCTTACCGTGCTCCGGGTTGGATTTGATGGGGTTGACAGTCTGGACCATTGTGGATGTGTAGGTAGAATGAGGGTGTTGGAGGGAATAACCCGACACGCTCAACTGGATGTCGCTGTAAACGATTCATGTCGTGGATAGAGGATGCACCAACCGGAAACCGATTCAGCCCAAAGGTGCCCCCGATCAGCCATTCGCTCCGGTTGCTGTGGCTCGGCAATGCTGTAGTCCGTCCACTCGCGCATTCCGGACGAAAGGCTTCCCATTCCGACAAACCGACAAACCGACAAACCGCAACACAGGCGCATCTTCACAGCAAGGCGAACCTGTATTTGAACGTGGAGTGGATATCGTACATGCGCCATATAGCAGTATCATCATTCAGCAATCATATGGATCGTTAGACCTGACGATGCGGTGCAACCCATATAGCCGGGCCGCTCTCCAACCACGTGTCTAGGAGCTTGTCTACAGTACGACGCGAATATAATCATCGCGAAATATGACATCTTTTTGCAGATGCAGTGCCGCCACCATCGTCGACACTACACTGCGGTCCCCAAACTCCACCAAATGTGAGAAAAGACGTTGGTCTATGTAGTCTATAAGTTGGAGAGCTAGAGGTCCAATACTGCCCTTTGGGAGGGCTCTTTCTTTAGTAAAACAGGCCATATTATCGGACTCGATCTAAACTAAGCCTCATTCTCAGTCGGGCGCACCGCCTATCAGGGGAATAGCAGGCAGATGGTGGGTTCTTCCTTGGTTAAGTATGGCATATTTTCGGACTCCACCCCTGTGCAGTATATAGGCCACCAGAAAGCTGCAAATGGGCCGCATCCATTGAAGTAGAAGTCATTCCGATCCCGCCGATGAGTTTCGAAAAAGTAAAAAAAAACAGTTGGTTGATTATTTTTGCGTTGCCCTGTAGGTCGTTCGAAACACACGGCGACCGCCAAAGCACAGCATAATTGATTGCCATAGCTAGTGTATCTTACATGGGCAAAAACGCGAACGAATACCACGAAACCCCACATCTATTCAACGACGGACTCGCGGCACGGGTCAAACGACCAGACGACCGTCCGTCGGTCACGTCGGGGTGGATGCACCTCGTCCAATCTTCTTCCCCCTCGTGACGGTCCCTTCCTCATAGCCACATGTCCATCATTTACTTGCTTCCCGCAGTCTTGAACAAGATCAGACCGCCCAGCGCGACCGAATAGCCAAAGACCTGCGTAGCAGTGATAGATGAGCCGAACATGAGGACTGAGCCAGAGATGAGGAGCTAGCATGGGAGTTACGGGTATTAGCAGGAATTCAAGTCCTCGTCACGTGGAGACTTACAATATCCTTGAATACACCGGCCAAGGTCAATATCAAACCAGAACCGACACTGATCAAGAAGACGGCAGAAACCTGACCAGAGCAACAAGGGTTAATTCTCGACCAACCCGTGCAATGGGCCAGAAAACTCACGTTGAGCGCGAAAGCGATACCAGCATTGGTGAAGAGCACGAAGGGGCCCAATCGACCGAGCTCCCTAAACGGTGCAAGTCCTTCCGTAAAGGGAACGATACATGCGTTGATGATGGCGCAAACGGGAGCATAGTAATGCAGGGACACGATGGGATCCATCTAGAAATGAGAAAGCATGTCAGTTCATTGCCAAAAAGCAGTTGAGCGCCGACTGGCTAACCTTCATGCCGTGCAAGAGAAGTTGAATCATGACCAGTCGCGAGGCTTCGAACGCCACGGCCGCACACTGGGCAACGAATCCGACCATCTCAAAGTGCAATTCTCCGTAAGCCGCCATGGCGCAGCCAAACGAGATCATCTGCCAATTTTTGAGAAAGATACCGGTGAATAGACTGTGCCATCGCCATTCCACCCACACGACTTACGCAGACGATCAGCATGAGACGTCGGTTGGCTTCTTGCAGCCGGAAAGCAAACGAAATAAGCAGAATAGCAACCGGAGTGAATGCCTGAAGGAAAAACGATCAACACGGTAGACTCTGCTGCAACGCCATGTTTGGTACGCACCTTGAGCATCTGAATAAAGGAAACGCTCAAACTGAGGTAGGCGTAGTTGGACAGGATCAAACTGCCGGAGAAGAGCGCTCCGATTGGGAGGATGGTCCGCATCCATTGATCGCGCTGTTGATAGGGAAGATGGATAAATACATTGTGATTTGGCCCATTCGTCAGCTCTATCACTTGCCGTCATGGTGATATCCTTGGCTCCATCAACAAGATTCGTCGTCCTCTGCAAGATCCTTGTTCCGAGAGACTGAAAGAAGGGCCGTAAGGTCAGAGGAGGATATTGTATCGATGAGGCCGCGTGCTTACAGCAAAGGCCAAGTGGTATGTCGTCAAGAATACCGGGTAAGGAAAATCCAATCCGGTATAGACGTATTCTACACAACAATGAGGAAATGAGAAACCTGCAACTGCCGAGAGAGGGCACGGGACGTACTGTTGTAAAGAATAACCGAGATACTACATGCCATCCAAATGGGAATGACTGTAGATAAAGGTGCAACTCTTTAGCTTGATCCTCGACGAATGGTCGACCCGAAACTCTGATACTGACTGACGTAGGCCGGAATCGTAACCTTCTTCGCTGGCTGGACAGCTCGGGTCTCTCCCGGTCGAGGTCCACTACGAGAGATAGGAGATGTACATCAGTTGAGCACGGAATGGGGAGAAAACGAGAAGCAAGACGCACCCCAGTTCGAGATTCTTGTCATTCAGAACGGTATCCAGGTCTGATGCCTTGGGCATTGACTGTGGTCGCGGAATGGGGGGTTGCAGAAAGGAGTTATTCGAGATGATAGGAGCAGTGGTGAAGAGGGAAGATAGCAATCCAGAAAGTCAGCGCTGTTCTCATTTCCACTGTGCAATTCTTCCATCCCGACGCCGTAATTCCCTCGCAAGACTCACCTCGAGCGGGATAAGCGGGACATGGACTTCCGCTTCACGGTTGCTGGCAGACATGGTTGCCGGATTTCTAGTCTGTTCTACTGGGAAAGATTTACCGCGTCTGAGCCAGCGGGAGCTGCAGGGGATGGCGGATAGTCGGATTGTATTGTAGGACGAGGTACTGACTCGAGTCGACCGGACACTGAAGAGACGATGATGAGTAGCAGAAGATGTAGCGATCAACCCCACGTTCGAGAGCAGTACTCACCACTCACTCAATATTCTACGTGTCACTCCAGGCGCATTCCCAAAAAAGCCTAGGCCAGGAATCGCGAGACGCGCGCGTTTGAAGGCACCATCTGAATCAGCAGTCACAGAAGGTACATGCATGCTTCAATAAGCAGAGTGCTAGCACGGGAAGCAAACAGCCAGAAGAAGACTGGGTGTCTGAATGCAGAGCTTGGGGCGAAGTGAAGACGGTAGTGGCCTATAGGTATATAAGAGGCATCAGGAATGCTCTCGAATTATCGCTTTATCGCGTCGAGTTCAAGAGCAACCCGCGGGCGGCCAGACATCCACAGATGCTGGATATCCATTTATTACAGAGAATATTTAACCCTGTGGCTAAGGAACCACGTGTGGGACATCTTCTGTCAACCAAGGGAAACATCCTTATACGCAGACGGAACACGACCAAGTCAACGTGACGAGAATCAAACGTTTTTCAGCACCGACGCCCCATATCTGATGACATCGACAAAGAGCGGTGTACACCGTCATTGGTATCCCATCACATACGTAGCGCCGTTGCGAGATCATAGCGTCGAGAAACGTTTGCGGAGGACGTCGCGGTACGTGTGCCCCTACGAAGCTTCTCAGCATTGGTTTCTAGCTTATTCATCTATTAATCCCTAGGCGAAAAACCGAAAGAACATCCATGTGCACAATAGAAACAACTGTTGGATCTAGGAAAATGCTGATATGCGGAGTTGTATCCTTTTCCTCAAGAAGGTCTGATCTGTCGCTTTTGCGATTTCTGTCGGAGAAAACAATGTCAGCAAGCAGAGCAAGTGGGAGGAAGCGAGACGATGCGTACACATGACAATTCGGGGTTCGGTAATGCTTGAAGAGATCTATGATAATAAGAGGAGTCGACATGAGAGGCCTAGTCGTGAGGCACTATCCTTCGAATGCTTACACTCTTGTGCGGCAAGACGGAGGCACCGTTGACATATAGCTCGTCCTTGATCGAGACATCGTCACCGAGAACAGTAATGTTCTCGACTCGACACTATTAAATTCAGGAAGGCCTCGTTAGGTAGGAACAGCTGCGGTAATCTTAATCAGCCTACCCATCGGCCGACTGTGCTATTCCAGCCAATGATAGAGCTCATGATCCAAGCGTGATCCCGGATGTTGGCGTTGTTCATAACGACACATCGCTGAAGACGGACACCAGGCCCGATCTTGGCACCTGGTCCAATGACGACGTTGGGGCCAATCAGGGCGGTTCTGTTTGCGTGGACATGAGATCAGCATCACGAGCAACGGCACATCGAGGTTTGGTTCCCATGCTTACGGGTCAATCTCGGCAGTCTGGGAAAGTAAGGGCTCAGCCGAACGTCTCGAGAATACGGAAGGCAGCGGTACTCACAGGATCAACCAGGACGTTTCCGCCGTAGACCCACTTGTTCTGCGATGGGTCAGACAGGAGGGGAGAGCGCGTAGCCGTCAAGTGGGAAAGATAGAGGCAGGTACCCGACAAGTAGTCCTTGGGTTGACCGACATCCATCCAGAAGCCTTGCAAGTCGTATGCGTGGAGCTGGTGATCAGCCGCGACGGCAGGGAAGATCTCCTTTTCTATCGATGTGGGACGAAGCTGAATCACACAAAAGGTCAATGCTTCTGCCATTTCATCTGCCCAGGGATACCTCGGCCTCACCTCGATTCGATCCAGCACACTGGGGTTGAACATGTAGATACCGGCGTTGATTCGGTTACCAACGAATTCCACGGGCTTTTCGACGAATCGATCAATGACGGACGATCCGGATCTGGTTACAACGACACCGTATGCAGAGGGTTCAGCGACCTTGGTGACCATGATGGATCCCTCACAACCGTGAGCGTAGTGGAAGTCACTGATGGATCCGAGCCAGTAGCTTAGCTCTCATGCCCAAAAACTTGAACGACGGCGTACGCACCGGAACTGCTCAAAGGGGTAGGTGCACGTAACATCAGAGTTCAAGACAAAGAACGGCTTGTCATCCTTGCCCAAGATTTCCCTGGCAAGAGCCAAAGGTCCAGCGGTTCCCAGAGGTTCGGTTTCGACGCTAAAAGTAATGTTGATGCCGAATTGTTCCTCGGTTTCCTTCAAGACGGCGACCATGACTTCTGGACGGTAGTTGACGGCGAGAACGACATCAGTGACACCAGCCTAGAGTGCGGGGCGTTAGGAGGTGTACGGATATGAAGGATGTGATGCATACCTTGACGAGAGCCTGGAGGGCACGATGTCCACGAAGATATGTCAGCGATCCGATATACCTGGCCTGAGTTCTCCTCTATCCTTACCTCGATCTGATGCAGACTATCAAACAGCGGATTATCAGCCATCGAGTCTCCATCGGAAAGTACGCATCTGCCTCAACTTACATCATGGCCTTGTTGCAGAACTCGACCAGGGGCTTGGGGAGAGTCAAGGTCAACGGCCTGAGACGCGTACCGAAACCGCCGACGAGAATTAAAGCCTAAGTGAGGTAGAAGAGGAGGGAGTCAGTTCTGCGCGTCTAGAGGTTGTGCTGAGGTGCGACTTACCTTCATGTTTGTACGAAGTGGTGAAGCGAGCTGCCGGAGGGAGAGACGATGAAGATGTTGACTAGTGATGAACGCGAACGGGTATGTAGCAGGAGAGATACGCAGAAGATGGACAAATGATGAAGAGAGGTCCACGACTGTCAATAACCAGCTCAATAACCATCTTGATACGTGTCGTCTACGCGCGCGTCGCGTAATTTACGTGGTTTTTGCCTGAAGCGGAAGCAGGAGAGCCAAAGCAAGAGCTTGAATTGCCCGCAGCTGCATCTTGCTCTGGAGTTCGCTTATGATGTGGATTGAAGCAGCTATTGATCCTGAATGGTGGTGCATGTCAAGATATGCAAGGCTCTCTTTGCAGCGGGTTACTGATACAGTAATACTTTACAACCTGATACAAACACCGATAACACAACACTCTCAACGCCTAGCAGGGCCACGACTCGGTCCCATGCCTTGGTACCCAATCCCACGACTCCCACCGCCGCCGGTACCGCTTCCCACCCGCTTCTTCCTTTCCATATCCTCGAGCATCAGTTTCTCCGCTGCCGTCAGGAATTTCTTGTTGGCTAGGTTACTCATGGTTGATTTGGAGGGCCCGTCGTCATCGACATCGTTTCCATTTGAACCTGTATGGCGTGAAGTACTGGCGGAAGATGACGTCTTGGCAGCCTTGCTGGCTTGCTTGAAGACGTTTAATGACGGTGATGGACGTTTGAGAGGGTTCCCAATGGCAACTTTGGTAATTGGAGGTACGGCAGACGCTGGCTCTGAGGGTGGTTGAAAGTTATCGCCGTTTGGGGTGCTCCCTTGCGTTTCTGCTTTCACCTCTTCCTTTACCTGTTCTCCTTCAGGCTTCACCACAGCATCAACCTGCGGACTCGCTTCCCGCACGGGCGACTTTTTCCCTCCTCCGAGCGATATCGACAACGACACCTTTGGCTGCCCCTCCTCCCTCTTCAACCCCTGCGCCTTTGCCTCTTCCTGCGCTTTTACCGCCTCCGCCTGCAACTGCGCCCTCTCAATCTGCTCCTTCAACTGCTTCCTCTGCCTCTGCTCATCATCCATATCCGCTCGCTCCCGTTTCTGCGCCTCGGCTTGCCGGGCTAGTGATTTCGGGGAATTGTCAACCCATGTGATCCACCAGCCCTTTTCGTTTTCTTCGGCGCGGACGATACCTTCTCGTCCGAGGTACTTTACGAATTCAGTGAGGGAGACCCATCGCGTGGCGTTCATATGCAGATGGCTCTTGTCTTGGATGTATTCGTTGTAGACTTGGTTTGCTCGGACTTGCTTTGTCTGGTATCTAAGGCGACGGGATGACAGTCAGCCGAAAGGTACCCGCAAGAAAACGGGAAGAGGTGCAATTTACTTGCGCGACAACAACTGAATGAATTCCTTCTGAAACTGCTGCGAAAAGTCATCAATGTGCCTTCCAGCGTTCTCCCCAACAACAAGCATCGCCCGGATATGTCTGCAAAAGCAAGAAAAGGGGACCTGAATTAGAAACTGACCAATCCACTTCACTGCTGTCTACTCACCCTTCCGACTGAGAATGCATCTTGAACCCATTTTCATCCCGACATTGCTTTTGGCATACTTGACAATACCAACGTAGCCTGCCCAGGCCTACGTAGCAGATGCAACGACATGAGGCTGAGTGACAGAGGAGGAAGAGGTGCAAGAATACTCACCCTTGGCCTTGATGGCATTCCCGATCGCCTTGGCGCTTCCTGCTTCTGCTCGAGGCATGACTGCTGGAGAGTTTGAATGGTCCTGAGACTTATCGCCTGAAGCAGCGTATTGTATCAACAAGACTACACAACACTTAAAGGTCACCAGACGGAGGTGGGAGCTGAGGTGGGCAATAGCAACTCACGCACCCACCTCGATCACTTCCTCCACCTTCGCCACAGCGTGCTCCCAACTCTGGGCTACAACCCCTTTTATCAGATATCTCCGCGGAATCTAATTTTTAGAGACAATCGGGCTTTGAGCTGCCAAGGTGATCAACTTTTTTCTGGATATCGATGTTACTCTTACGATCTCCTTTCCCTCGGTTAAGACTCAGACCTTTGCCCGGCCTTACCCATCATGTCCATCACTGTCTCTCCCGAACAATTTCAGTTCCTCGCCACCTGCTTGCTTGACAAGTCGGGCAAGACGCCGCTTCACGAGCGATTCAGGGCCTTGTTCACCCTCAAGGCCGTTGCATCTGAAGAAGCCGTGGAAACGATCGCTACAGGTTTGTTCTTGTTCTCCTCTATCTGTGACTTGCAGTTGTGCCAGAATGTTGACGACCCTGTGCTTCACTCACATAGGCTTCGACGATCCCTCTGCACTCCTCAAGCACGAACTCGCTTACGTCCTCGGCCAAATCGGTCGTCCCTCTGCCATCCCACACCTTGAAGCCGTCCTCATTGACGCCGACAGCTTCCAGGGTGAAATGGTCCGCCACGAAGCCGCTGAAGCCCTGGGAGCACTCAGCTCATTGCAGAGTTTGGATTTGCTGAAAAAGTACCTCAACGACGAGTCGCGGAGCGTGAGAGAAACGTGTGAGATCGCGGTTGCAAAGATCGAGTGGGATCATTTCACAGAGGAGGGAAAGAACAAGCAGGCAGAGTGAGTTCAGTTGAATCCGCCTTTCGCCGTCTGTTCGTGTTGTGGCTGATGCGATATTCAGTCCCAACTTCCCGACTGTCGACCCTGCGCCCGCTGCTGCGGCCCTTGAAAACGAACCGATCGAGGCACTCCGTGCGAGCCTGCTCGATACCTCTAAACACCTGTTTGAGCGATACCGAGCCATGTTTGCGCTGAGGAACGCAGCTGTAAAAGCGGATTCCACTGCAAAAGCGCGACAAGCTGTGTTAGCACTTGCGGATGGCTTTGACGATTCGAGTGCATTGTTCAGGTGAGCTGGAGGCGGCGTCCTCTCGAAAAACTGCTAACGACGCATCTGTCTGTAGACACGAGGTCGCCTACGTCTTTGGCCAACTCTCTTCGCCACATTCGATCCCGGCTCTCCTGCGTACCATGCGAAACCCGACGGAAGACGAAATGGTCCGCCACGAAGCGGCGGAAGCCCTCGGCGGTATCGCATCAGAGGGCGAGGAGGGGACCTTTGATTTCAAAGAGGACGAGGAAAAGGGCGTGCTCGCTATCCTGCGTGAATGGGCCGTCAAGGAAGACGCGCCCCCTGTCGTGCGAGAGAGCTGTCAAGTCGCCGTCGACATGTGGGAGTATGAAAACTCGACTCAGTTCCAGTATGCGGACGGGTTGACAAAGACGGATGAGGACGAGGGAAAGGCCAGGTTAACGGGGATGGACCGGGGTGTTAATCTGGCGTCAGTGACTGCATGAAGGCGGTCCTTTTTGGCTAGGTTTTCGGGTTGTACGGGTTTTCCTTTGTTGACATGTGTACCTTTTGGCGTCGAGATTGATGTCACTTCATAGAAGTATCACTGCCCAACCACAATCTGTGGGGCACTAAGGGTTTTTGGTCCGGAGTTGGTCCGGCATGTGCAGGAGCAAAATTGCACACACCGGGATGACCAGCATCTTGGCTTTGACGATTCTGGCTCGTGAATGTTATTCGTACGCGTCTTCCCGAAATCGCTGGCAAGAGGCCAGGTGACAAGAGGAAAGAACGCCTTACTTCTGCCCGCCGAGAGACGAGACTGAGGTCGGAATGATCGGCTGGCGGGTCCCCCATTCAATAATCGTGATAGATCGCGCGTTTGTTCTGGCACAAGCAGTTGTGAAGAACTAGGGCTAAGCAGACGATTTTCTTAACATTTGATCGCGAATCACTCGCAATGGACATCGCATAGCTGGTCTGAGGATGTATACCATGTTGGCGTCAAATCCATCGAATGCGTAATACCATGCAGAAGACAGCCTGCTTACGACAAGTAGGACCTCCATTAGTCCTGCCGCGGAGGAATGCTAGGCGCGGGGTAGGCACCTGCTGGACATTCAAAACGGGCCAAAGAAAGGTCAGCGTTTGGCGAGGCGCACCTGAATTAGGTTCTTCGGAGGCAAACTCGCACGCCCATCCTGAAACGCTAATTCGAATCAGCCTTGAGGGTATTGCTTGACATTGCTAACTCACGCGTGTTGCTCGAAGGCGTTCTGTGTGATGCATTGGACATGGAAGAGTACCAAATTCATAGAGATACGTAACTCATAAATACAGATATAAAGTGTAGCCTGTCGTGGGATAACAGGGGAATGCTCTTGCCTTGTTCGCGATATAACCCTGAACATTGCTTGTACATCGCTATCAACCCTCAACTTCAGCACCTGTTTGAATTTTCCCAGCCACAGCGTCAAAGGATCAGTCGTGCTTCGAGCACGTCCAACATGCCAGATTTCAGAGCCGCCCTGCCCCTCAAGCAGGACAAGAAGATGCACAATCAGCATCTCTGTCGCAAAGAGAGATTCGAACCCAGCATTCACTTTTCGACCGGGCGACGCACCTGTGGGTTGACTCTAGACATCGATCCTAGCCGACGGGGAGCTATGCGAGCCGCCCCTGTGTGCCTCTCAGACATATCAGAGATCGTGCGAAGCTGCATCGCTTACTTCCTTCGTGGGACTCAAACTAAAGCATTGATGAGTCCTTTACACAGGTAACACTATCCAGCAGATCGCTGATATTTGTACTATGACAGTATATGGCTGGAACCGATACCGTGTGGCTGGATTTATCGGAGGAAAGGGCGGAGTTCTTCTTTCAGGTTCTGGAATGGCGCTTTGTGAGTATCCCTCTGCCGCTTTGTTCTCCGGCAGAAGGCTCACTGATCTCTTGCTGCTCTTAGGATCCGGTTGCACCGACCCGGATTCGAGCGGACATTCAGCACGTGTAAAGGGTCGGACCACACGAAGGCGAAAACGCCAACGATACTTGATGGTCATACGAAACTCGATGGCAAAACGACTGCCCGATCGTTCGCTACGCCAACTCGATCATTATCAGGTTTAAATACAGGCGCCTCTGCTACACAGCGTCCGCTATCGCACAGGTCAACGGGAACCATGAAGCATGGTGGAAGATGGGATAGGAGAGGCTGCTGGAATGTCATGTATGGATACACCTCTCGTTGTCGAACTAAGCTTGGAGCTGGACTATCATGCTCAATGAATTTACATAAGTCCTTTTTGCTTATACAAGGCGCCACCATCGGGCCACCACATTACCCATATACAACGCTTGATTTTAGTCTATCCTTGAGCAGCAACCTTAGGTGGGAAATCCGTATGAAGTTCGTGAAGCCATTGGTGGCCTGTTGTGCGTTTTTTGGGTGATCGTTTCCATGCCTGTTCTGACGGATGTCGGTCGGGTATTTGGTGTGACAGGCAGTTTCTCGGAATAAACTGTCGGTCCACGCGAATAAAGCTGAGGGGTTGAAGTTTCTGAAATCGCCTGCACCGACGCTTTGAGAGCTGCAACACCATCTGCGGCCCCTCCTTCAATGTATGCGCCGTCAACGCCGCTTGGCTCAGCCGCTGATGACTTGCCGCCGATTCGGAATATCCTCTTTCTTTTTGCTTTGGGTCCGCTTTCACCGCCCGACCATCCGCCATGGCTTGAACCAGGCAAGAGCGCCGTGCCAGGTCCTGTCACGTGCAGTTGCGCTTGTCCGCCAGTGTTGGGTGCGTACAGGGAATTTGCCCGACTGAGTAGATGAGGGAAACTCCTGACCGCGATGTGTTCATGATTCCTGGCATATGGACTCAGGGTGTGATTCGAGTGCGACAGGGTTGCGAGCTGAGAGACCGAGTCATTCAAGGGGAGGACAATGCCGTTGCTAAGTCTCGTTGCGCCAAAGTTGTTTGGTGGCGAATTGCGCATCATGAACGGTCGGTAGGCATTTGATAAACGTCGCCCTCTCCGAGATGGCGACACCGTCAGCGCATTGGAGGGCAGGTCTCTTGGTGCCATGGGCATCGACAGCGGTCTGGTATTCATCGGTGGCAATGCTGCCGTGTGGTCCCGATCTCGCGCTGCCGAATCATTCTCCCCCTCTCCGAACGCCAACACATGACTCAAGCGCGTCGGCGGAAGCCTTGTGTTTTGTCGCTGAAGAGCATGAGCGGGCAATGATTCTGCCCGACTATGTTTTCTTGACAGGCCGGGTCTCGTATCCGTCGTTCCGCTGGGATTTGCCGCTGCACCCGTCTCCAGGCGGTGAAGTTGCTGCCTACCAACGCCGACAACAGGTTGCCTAAACCTGCTATAGTACCCGGAACCCTGTTGATCAAGTAGTGACCGAGCGACGCCAAGCCCCAATGTCGACCCTCCCGCCGACGATCGAACAGAACTCGCACGAGCGGTAATACTCCCTGCTCTCCCGGTTCCGGATGTACCTGCCGGACTCGACGACACCATCCCCGTATTATGCGGAACCAGCGCGCCGATACTATGGGCTTGAACGGACCTCCCCGCCGTACCCGCCTCCGAGGGCGCTCGGATCTGACTTTGCGCGTGGAATATCCTCGGACGTGTAATGGCTCCAACCGGCCCCTCGCCAGAGTATACCGACGGGGTCATCCACTTTGAGGCAGTTGACGACGGAGCTGAAGGTCTGGCCGACGACAAGCCGTATCGTGACCCGTATTCGGTTCCGGTTCGCCCGAGCGGTTTAAGCGAAGGACTCGCATCGACCGCATCGACGCTCGCGTTCTCGGTGAGATCGTCATCGTCCTCAACGTCGTCCGATCTACCATCCACCAGTCCTTCCTGAATCCTCCGTCTTCGCTGCTCTAGCAGTTCGTCCAATTCATCCGCTTCGGCTTCCCCTTCCGCTTCCCCATCTTCCTCGAAATCCCCCTCGCCTTCCACCCATCCCTCCGTCCCCGGACCAAGACCCATCAGACCGCCCAATCCTTTCCCCTTTTCCTCCTTTGCACGCTCCCAGAGTCTTCCAAACGCCTCGTACCCACTATGCGTGGGAACACCTTCCGGACGCATTCCATAGGTCGGATCGTAGTCTTCAATGTCGGGAAAGGTGGTATACGATGTCGGTGATTCAGCCAGACGGGGTCGCCGCGAAGTGCTGTTTGCCAAAGTACCCGCCAAGGAAGAGCCATACTGCATAGGCGATGGCGTCACGCCGGAAGGTATCGACCGGGACTTTCTTCTTGCAGGCGGAGAAGCAGCACTGGAACCACTCGTTGCCGTTTGAGGACCGCCACCACCACGACCGGCCACCGTCTCTGGTTTCTGATATGGGGGAAACATTTCCCTCTCGCGATACGGATCATGCCAATCATACCCTTCCTCATCATCCCGCTGGTGTTGCTGCGGCAAGGGCGTACTAGGATCGTCCGGACGTATCGACACGCTTTCATTCCGGTATGGCATCTCGACTCTTCCGCCCATCCCGCTCCCTGCAAACCACTTTTGGCTCAGACGATGGATGATCCCCGGAAGATCTTCTCGAAACATCTCGCGTAGTTGGCCCTCGATTTCCTGTTGAAGGTAGCCCCGGATGACTTCGATGCTGTCAAACGTGCTACTGACGTCGACATTTTGCAGGGGATCATTCTTAAAGACCAAAGTGATCCCCTTGGATTTGCTAATGACGAGGATGAGGATCGCGCGGAGGTTAAGGAGCGAAAGTTTGAGTGTCATCGGGACCAGAAGAGGTTGCGACGCGAGTAACGGCGTGCTCATCCCCAACGCTGGGTTCGTATGGTGGTGGAGGTGAGGGTTGTGGGATAATGGATTCGCTTGGACCCTGCATCGGACCTCGAGCCACGCGTCGCCTTGGTATCCGAGTTTAAAGATGCCCCGGAAGCGGTCGAGGGAAAGGTCGCCGATTTCGAGCAGGGTGAGCGTTGGCGGCTAGAAGGCGGGAAAAGAGAGTTGACGAAAGTCAGGAAAAAAGGGAACCTCGCCATTTCGTCTCTACCAATGCTCACGATCTTTCCCATACTCAGCTCGACCACCTCGATCTTTCCCTGGATGACCGGCGGCTTACTTCCCTGAGAGGACGGAGCATTCAGTATATCACCGTATGCATACCTGTCCTTGCCCGGGACTCACCTTGTTCAGCGCTCCTTCGAGCATAGCCTTTGCGTCCTCGTGAAACGCGGGGGAAAAGGCGGTTTCCCATGACGGGAAACAAAATGACATGATGTCTGGGGCCCAGATGAGAATGGGTGTCACCACGGCACACGGGTCATCAAGGGGATGCTCTTCGTTCCCTATGATATGATGCAGCCAAGTACTATGCCAACATAGTGAACCGATCGGTCTCACCTTGCTATACCATTACTTTCTGAAACCGCCCGGCGATGCATCCGATCGCCAACTCTGGGCAACCCAGGTTTTTGTGGTTGAACTCGAATAGGTGGTAGGCATTACTGTAATCGTAAGCCCGAGTTAACCTTCGCATCGATATATATGCGCACTTCGATGCATCCCGCCGCCATGGCTCTTCCCGAGTTGCAGCATCTCCAGTCCACACCAGCATATCGGTCCTTCAGCCAGAGTTCAAGCTTAGCTGCAGCATTCCTAGACTCGGCTCAAAGAACGCCACGCCACTCAATAAACAAAGGGGTCGCAGAGATGCAGTGGTAGCTGCACCGATGCCCCTTTCTTGATTCCCATCATTTCGTCATTTCCTTGTGGCGAATTATCTATTGATTTAGACATGACATCTCCGCCGGACCCCAAAACGCTCCGTCTCCTCCTCCCGTGCATCCCGACTATCCTCCGCAGATTTACCCTTGAACGTCCTCCAGATCTCCTCATCGAGCTCATACCACTTGTTTGCCTTTCTCAAGGGTTTCCAGTCGAGATCAATAACCTTGACGACCGCCTGGCGGGTCACATCATCGAGACCCACCAGATTGGTGATTGGGTCGCGGGAGGAATGCCTACTTGTGGAGGCTTGTGGGAATCGTATGATGATCGAGCAGTCTTTGAAGATGGCTGATGTGCCGTGGTGGATGAGGAGGGTACGGAGGTCGGTCGGAATCGGCGGTAGCGGATCCGAGGTCGGGGTACCCTCTATCGGATTATTTGAACGTCGACTCCTCGCGCCGGTGGAATCGTCATCATCAGACACCTTGCCGGCTTCCGGACAACAGCGCAACCAAAACCTCCTCACACGATCCAATTCGTCCATATTCGGATTCCGACACATTTCGTTGGAGAAGACCGCGGTCGTGGAATCACCCAATGGAACACAATCGACGTCATCCAGCTCTACACGAGCCTTTCCTGCCTGCGACCGTCGCCCAATCTCTTCGATCCCAACCGGATCAAAAGCTTGCTGCAGTGCTCGTAATCGGCCGAGGACGCCGTTCTGGTCGAGGGCGTCCACAATGGAGTCGCATAGCTGGGCTTTCGCTACGTCGGAGAATACGGCCGAATCAACGACGACGGCGAGTCTTGTCGAATTCCCAAGATGCCCTTCTCCCTCCTGATTCCCGTCCGGCGGTGGGGTACCATGCGCCCCGAACATCGGAGTAAGCGCCCTTCCGGACGTAAAGACGCGAAAATTGTTCCCTTGTCCTCGTGTGGACACCCACGAGTTGAATAGTTGTCCGACGGCATGGCGTCGCCGCTCGAGATCGGTGGAGAATAGATCCAAGGGACAGTAGTCCCAGTCCGGTGACGTTGGCGTCGATATCGGTTCTTCTGTAGCTTCACGCAGGGAACTCGTCGCTTCACCTTGTTCCTCGGCCGCTTGTCGTTTTCCGTGCTCAACGGCATCCCTCATCGAGCGATGCAAGCAGAACCGACAGTGTTGCGCCTTGGCCGACTGTGATCCCTCACTCAAATACCTAGCATCCGGTAAGAAACCGCATTTTGGCTGTGTGATGACGCGCAGAGAGTTCACTTCAGAAACGGGCTTGAGAGGTCGTCTTGGTAAAAGTCCGCTCCCCGCGTGGTCAACGTACCTTTATCTCAACCGCCAGGTCCCCCTCCCTACCGAGTAGATTCTCCACCAGCGAAACTCCCACCATATCATCCCCCGCCTCTTCTTCGTCGGTCGGCAACGCAAAACTCGACCCCGCCGAGCGAAACTCCGGTCGTTCCTTCAAACTCGTACGTTCCATGCGGCGTAACCATCCCGCATGGACAGTCACCTTGTATTCGACCGGCAACAACTCGGGCGGTATCAAGCTCGGCATTACCGCGTCCGCAAAGTACCGACGTGCGGCATCGAATGAGCCTTCTCCAGAAGCTGAAGCCGATTGCGGCGACTGCGGGTGTAGGGTGTCTTTCCGTACCCTGAGCACCCTCTCTCGCAGCGAGGGCGATGATCCGTGATAGGCAAAGACGAGGTGGGCGCCTCCTTCGGCGAGGTATGTCCATTCGTGTGTCTCTGAAGCGCTGATGGCGAGGATGATTGGCGTTGCGTCTTGTCCTGTCATGACTGAAGGTGATTATCCAGCAGTAGAGGTAGACAACCGGTTGATAGAAGGACAAAATGATGGACGACGGTGTTTCGGATTGAACCGGCCTCCACTTGCCTGTTTACGTTGTATCACAAAACACACGTCAATACCCCTATCAGCCTCGATCGCCTGAATTTCCAGTCATACCGACTCTTCATGACTCATACTTTGACTCGTTCTTCCAGGTATCCCAAATTGTATACCCTACATAAACCGTGACTTGAACGGCTACAGCTATCCCCAACGCCACGACACATCACATCGGATCCTCCGCCCGCAATGAACACCCTCCCCATCCCGGACCTGGACCGCCCTCAGGGCCACTCGCAGTCCAACAGACCAAAGCTCTACTTGCTCGACTATGGAGCGGGAAACGTTCGCTCGTTGGCAAATTCGATTCACAAGCTTGGATATGACTTTGAATGGGTCAAGGATGCATCGGATCTAGAAAAAGCCGAGGTTAGTCCTCCGCGACCCTGATCACCCACCGCCGATTCTGATACGCGTGACTCTGCTTCAGAAACTCTTGTTCCCAGGTGTCGGTGCATTCGGCCACGCCATGACATCACTCAAAGAAACCAACCTCCTCCAACCACTACTCAATTACATCCGCAGCGGGAAACCCTACTTTGGCATCTGTATCGGTATGCAAGCACTATTTGAAGCATCCGACGAATCACCCGAGATTGCTGGGCTCGGTATTATACCGGGCAGGGTGAGCAAGTTCGATGCGCACGATCCGCAGGCCGAGAGTAGATCCGGGCTGAAGAGTGTGCCTCATATGGGATGGAACGGGGTATGGCGGACATGGCAGGAGCAGGAGGGGAAGAAGCCGTTGTTGTTGGATGAAGAGGACTTTTACTTTGTTCACTCGTTCCGAGTGCCCTATCAAAATTCGACGACCTCGACAGACATACCGGCAGCCAACCCTTTGGCCCCCTACATTCACACATTGTCGCGGTACGGATCGGAAGAGTTTGCATCGACTATTCGATTGGGCAACATCTTTGGCACACAGTTTCACCCGGAAAAGTCTGGTCCGGCCGGGTTAGACCTTCTCAGGCGCTGGCTCGAGGCTTCCACGGAAGAGCTATCGGGTACGGTGGATCCTGCCGAGGTGTCCAAACGTACACAGTGGATCACAGAGGAGGATAAACAGCGGCAAAAGCGACGTGGGTTGACAAAACGTATCGTCGCCTGTCTGGATGTTCGATCAAACGATCAAGGCGACCTCGTCGTCACCAAGGGAGATCAGTACGACGTACGTGAAAAGGGAGCCGACGATGAGCAGGAAAGCGGCAAGGGTGACGTTCGGAATCTCGGCAAGCCCGTGGATCTCGCGCGACGGTATTACCACGAATCCGCCGATGAAATCTGTTTCCTCAACATTACGTCGTTCCGGAATTCGGCACTACAGGATCAACCGATGCTTCGGGTCGTCGAGTCGGCGGCAGAGACGGTCTTTGTCCCGCTGACCGTTGGTGGCGGAATCAAGGATACCACGGACCCGGATGGAACCGTTCACTCAGCCTTGGAAGTGGCGGGTGCGTATTTCCGTGCAGGTGCGGACAAGGTATCGATCGGATCCGAGGCGGTGATTGCCGTCGAGGAAATGCTGGAGAGGGAAGCGCGAGGCGAAAAGGCATTAACGGGCAAGACGGGAATCGAGACGATTGCCTATGGGTACGGATCGCAAGCGGTCGTTGTTTCCATCGATCCGAAACGAGTCTACCTCGACACCTCGGAGCCGGATTGGCAAGCCAAGGTCCCGGCCCAGCACTTGCCGTGCGTCATTCTCGGCGACCACGCCACCTCGTCAACTCGGGAGGAGGAACGCGGCAAGGCGTGGTGGTATCAGTGTACCATCCGTGGCGGCCGTGAAGTCCGAGACATCGACGTCGTTCAACTGGCACAGGGTGTCGAACGACTCGGCGCCGGTGAAATCCTGCTCAATTCCGTGGACCGAGATGGGTCGGGCAAGGGCTTTGACATTGATCTTGTCAAACTCATCAAGAAGAGCGTCTCGATCCCCGTCGTTGCTAGTTCGGGAGCGGGTAAGGCGGAGCACTTTAGCGAGCTGTTCAAGGTGACGGGCGTGGAAGCCGGATTGGCGGCGGGAATTTTCCATAGGCGTGAGGTGCCGCTGGATGATGTCAAGGCGCACTTGAAGCAGGAACAGGTTACGGTTCGAATCACTTCGCTACCAACAATTACGTAGGTGCCTAGCTGGTTGTAGAGGAAATACATGAGCATATCGCTACTGGTACACGTCGAGAGTTGGTTTCCGTCTGAAACGGGCCTACTTGTGGTCACTTCAAAGATGGGCGCAGACACTCTTTCGCCTCTATCTATCTGTCTGCCGAAATCACAGCGGATTTTCTGTCAGACTGACCCGAAAGTCACCCAAGATAAACACCGAACTGCTCGTTTTGCTTCGTGCATTGCACGGTCTGGGCATGGGATCACGATTTCCCGACATGCAAGGCTTCGCAATCATGACATATCTGCAGCTTTTTGTTGCTCATGGTCCTCCGTGATCCCTCAATGGCGACAGACCATCCACCATGAAGTCACAAGAAAAGTCATGCATCTCAACACATGGTCTTCTCAGTGTGCTGCTCGAGTCGCATTCTTTCGTCTTACGGTGGTAGAGAGAGCATGCATTCCAAGTACAGCCTACTTCCTCTTCTTGCTGTAGAGGCCCAGGATCTACATATAGCATAGGGCTGGACGCTGGGCGGGGGGCGGGGGGGAAGGGGGGCTCTATTAGCAACAGAAACGGCATCCCGTCTCGCCCTCATAGTTATTCGCTAGACACGGGACAGCACAAGGCTAGCATCCCAGAGTGTCTCCTGGATGTATAGTAATATGTCTGACATCGTGGTAGCTGCTAGTGGAAACATCGGCGCAGACACCGTGCCGAGGTCGTCCTTCTCGACTGACCTTTCACTTGCTTGACTAGAATGGTGCGATGGACCAGGTTGACATCTGTTTGCACAATGACCCTCGCTTATCCACCGCCCATTGTGATGAACCCAATCACAGTGGCGAGAAGGTAAGCCTGGACGCCAAGACGCGCAAAATGCGACTGAGCAGCCTCGGGCGATTTGAAGATTACTAGAACATGTATTTCAATTCGATACCAATATCTAAGCGCGTTTGCGGCAAAGGCGCGGCTTGGGCGCCCGGCCTGACCAGCGGGCTTAGCGTGTGACAGTGGGCATTCTGGCTGGGCACCACCGCGGTCGGCGACAACGGCAGGGACGACGGTGGCAGGCGGCTCTGATCACGGTATTGACCTGAGATCGACTCGAGCGATTGGTGCCACACGTGAGGTGATATTTCGGCTCACCCACGACTTCAGGCAAAGGGAAGATTTTATCAAGGTTAGTCGGGTTGTGTTGTGTAGCGTTTGACCGGTATTGACGAGCTGCTTTCCCATTGTACAGATGCCTAAGAGTGAGTGTCGGATGGAACTATTGTGCAATGAACGCCGTCATCAGGGTTTAGAGTGCCGGGAAAGGGGGGATAGTGAGAGGAAAAAAAATGGATGAGGAGTGGATGAGATGGAGGAATAAGCGGAAGGCGATGGCGCCATGAATCTCGACACAGGATAGTACAACACCGAAGAGACAACAACCGCGCAGACGGACACGCCGACGAAACGACATCAGCCGAACACCACCCCTACAAGGAAGTGGACAGGGCGAGATGGATCTGAAGAGAGCACGAGGCCCTGATGTTGGATATCATGGACAGCAAATGGACAATCACTGATCTATATCCTCTCACAGTCTACAAGCCCGGAAAGGTCGCCGTTGTCCTCTCAGGTCGACAGGCCGGAAAGAAGGTCGTCGTCATCAAGCAGGTTGATGAGGGAACCAAGGAACGACCTTACCCTCACGCCATTGTTGCCGGTATTGAAAAGTGAGTCCAGTGTATCTGAGCAGTTGGTTTGAACTCCCAGCTGACCGACGCTTGTTTGCTTGTGCCTCTAGGTACCCCTTGAAGGTCAACAAGTCGATGGGTCCCAAGCGAATCGCCAAGCGATCCAAGGTCAAGCCTTTCATCAAGGTCGTCAACTACGCCCACTTGCTCCCCACCCGATACGCTCTCGAACTCGAAAGCTTGAAGGGATCCGTCTCTGCCGAGACCTTCAAGGAGCCTACCCAGCGAGAGGAGGCCAAGAAGGCCATCAAGAAGCACTTGGAGGAACGATACGCTCGAGGTGCCAACAGGTGGTGTACGTGCTTGTATTATGGGTTGCTGAATACATGTGCTGACAATGCTCCTGCTCCTAACAGTCTTCACCAAGCTCAGGTTCTAAACGACTCTACAACTTGCCAATCTGTATATATACTTCCCTTGATGGCATGCGTAGAGGCATTTAGCATTTGAACGAAACCCTGGACAGCGGCAACGCAGGTCGATGCATTTGGATTTGCTTCTGGAAGAATGCTGGAAAGATGCTGGCTTGTTGAGGGGCTAAGATCAGTTTCGGATTGTCGCTGCAGTCGAGCGGGCTTTGGTGCTGATGCTGACATGCAGACTGTTAAGTTGGCGTGAAGTTTGACGCAGTTGAGAGCGAATATGAGTAGCTATATCAATCAGGGCGACGAGGGGACTATGATCCTGCGCGTGACGTCTCGCTGGACAGTGCCATACAAAGCGCCGGTCTCGACAGGCTCTGATCTTTGGCCTTGTGGTCTTTGGCCTCATTCTGCTCACAATCCAAAGCATTCCTGCCATACCCATGCTTGTGAATCGGATACAACTCAAGCCTTCCAGACTTGAAATATCTCGGGAATCGAACCAGCACCGGCTTGCCATGGCTCCAGATACACCTCATCGCGTTCTGTTTCATCCTTGACCTCTTCCCAATCTTGACTCCAATGACGCCAGCCTATCCGGCGGAGGCGCGGTTCGACGTCCTCGTCTTGGGGAATGATCACCCGTCTCCTACGCACATGATAGACCCTATTTGCCCAGCCGATCTGCTCAAGCAACTCGCCACAGCCTTGAGCGAGCAACGTAAGGTCAGCCATGCTGTACACCTCTTCCTCTGGCCGTCTTTCTGACGTCTGCAAATGAAAGACGCGTAGTTCTGGCATCCGGGCTAGATGGGAAGCGATCCATTCCGGCTATACACAGATCAAGGAGGGACTCAGCAGTCATCTATACGACAAATCTGGGTGAGCTCACATCTTTTCTCGATTCCGACATGCGCAGCATCAAGGTATCAAGCAGCGGCAACCGATCGACGATCACTGAGAGATCCCTGATCGTCAACAGGTAATTCGTCAACCAAAACCTTTTCAAGTGTAGTCTCCACATATTCGCCACGGTCGAGACGAGATGGGTCGGCGTATCGCCCGGCATAGCCCCGATACCATCCTTGTTGCCAGAGACGTGGATCGCGGAGAGGCTCGGTGGGAGGAACGAATGTTCTCCGAGTCGTGGGTGAATACCCTGTCGCTGAACAGATCTCCAGTCGAGCCCCGCCCCGTTCTCCTCGCCACCGGAATGCTGCGCAACATCACCTTCCTGCAGAGGCGCACGAAAGTTGATGGTATGCCGCTGAAAAGTATCCTGTAAAGCCGCCATGACGTCGGCTTGTTCCTGCCGACTCTTGTCTGCGAGTGTGAGTCGATGAAACGCCGTCTCACTGACTGAGAGGTACTGCAGTCGGCTCAGGCAGACATCAACGGTAAGTGGCGATTCGCGCTCGAGATAGAGGTCCTCATCGAGCAGATCATGTTCGTCGCCCTAGTTCCCCCAGAGGTAAGCGCCACCCTTCGCATCGGGAAACCGAGCCGCCACTCACCCATCCCACGCCCTCCAACGCTAATTCCTCCAGCGTCCCCTGCGCCGCTCTCAACACTGGCAAGTAACCCCTCGGACCGATATGCGCACACCCCCAGAGCTTGAAGACTCGGAGGTTGCGCAGGTGGGGCGCGAGTTCTTGAAGCAGCAAATCGTCGATCCAGCGGGAATCTTGACTGATAAGTTCAAGAACGCGTAGCCCATCCGTTCTAGGCGATGAACCATCATCATTAACGCCATTGGCGGGTTGTGCTCGTCGTTTAAGGAGCTCTTTCAAGTTTTCAGCGACATTCCGATCAGGCAGGATGATCCGGAGTTCTTGTAACCTGTGGAGGTTGTTGAGTAGCACGGGGTCATAGGACCATTTTGAGTTTCCATTTATTTCGAGCTTGGTGAGTTGCGGCAAGGATGCGATGGCTTCGAGCATTGTGCTGCGGAATGTCTTGTTGCGCTGATATGCAAGGTAGTAGGGTGATCTATCAGAAAAAGACTGCCAGCCCACGGCAGGCCGGTGGAAAGAGCCCCCGTACGTACTGTCCATGTGATGGATTCCAGGTTCTGCATATTCTTCAATGCACTCACGCAAAAGTCCTCCCACGTGATGATTCCCGCAGCGAGCGGATAGTATCGTACATCTTGCGGAATTGAGTATGACGCGTTACCGGTTGCAGGCTAACTCAGGAATGAAGTGTGGGTAGGGCTGGGGCTTACCGAGTTTACGGACCAGTCCAGCTACGTCGGGGTTTTCGTTGAGTGTCCGGAAGAGGAGACGGAACTGGGGGGAAGGACAATGCTGTTCAACGAGGGGAGCGGAAAGAAGATACATGGTGTTCGACAGGAGCTCACCTTTGGATCTGCTCCGGCTTCCCCTACGAAAGACTAGTAAGCTGACCGTCGCGTCCAACACGTACCCGCGGAGAAATGAAACACTCACACGGCCGGACCCACACGAAACCGTACAGCTTTTCCCTCGCCAACTCAAGGAAGAGGCGGTCAATGAGACAGATGGCAGCTAGGACGGATCGATCCTCGACATTGTCCAGGATTGGGAGATAGAGATCGGTTGGAAGCCGGACAATGCAGTCTTCCTCCGCGGGGGTAGGATAGTTATCCATGGGGTTTGCTGTGCTAGCCACGGCTGACGAAGAACAGTCTTTCCCTATGTGTTGTGTAGGGCGCAAGATGGCCGTTTCAATATGAGACACGATGGCCCACCGTGGTTTCATCTTCCCCCGGACATGACCGATATTACGTATTGCGCTTAATGGGTGGTCTCATAAAGGCGCAGGCTGACAGGTGCGCGCTAAGAATCATGATGGTTCAATCACGTGCACTGGCAGACGCAAGCCGAGAAATTTCGAAGCTGGTGCTGTCGGTGTCATATAAGACGCGACATTATTGATCGAGGTATGCACATCATCGACTCCTTGCACAGCCGTTGTCATAGGCCTATAGGGCCAGCCCAGACTCTCCCACACATCGCCCTCGCAACCGCCCTCGTGACTTCACCTTTCGCACTGAACGTGAGTCTCGCTTCTTGCTCTGTCCTCTCAATCCTCCTCCTACCCCCCTTCCTACTGTGATGACCTTCTACCTTTTCTCTCCCCGTCGTATCGACCATGGCGAAATAGAGTAAATGCGTCGCTCCGTCGCTGGAGTGTTACACGCGAAAGGCCCCTTCCCTTTTACCGGGGGCGGGGTCTCTTTTATGCTTTTGCCAGCGCTTTTGTCTGAATCTATCTTTTGCTCTGCCGTTTTTGCTTTGATTTGATACATTGAAACGTGCGGTTGCTGATTGCTTCTACTTTCGGCAGGTTTTTCTTCTTTCATTATAGGTCGAGCCATCACCAGACTCTCCGGCCGACGGATCTCAACACGTCACAAAGGTGAATACCCTTTCCATCCCTTATCCATCCTTCCTCCCCACCCCTTCCTCTTCATGATGAAAATTGTCTTTGACAAAACCATACGCAGTTTCCACCGAATAATGTCCCGCAAGTCTCTTCCCCCTTTCGCGAGGGGCGAGATCCCGGACTCTAGCTTCCCCCGCCAACCAGTATCCACCCTCGTCATCCCGACACGCTTTTGACTAGGCAAGGGGTTCGCAGCACCTCTTCCCGGTTGAGCAAGAACGCCTTTGGTTGTCGAACGAACCCATTTAGTAGACCCGAAGGCTTGTATTGTTCCCGGTGCAATGTGTTGCTTGTAGCCCTGTCGCTGCTCTGGCTTGGGTGGCCGCTCTTTCGAGAGCGCGGGGTGGGTGGGGTTGAGGCTGGGGTTTGGGTGGACGATAAATTGAGGGCCTAATTTCTTCCTTGGATGTCTGAACCGCCTTTTCTTAATCCGCTTTTCTAAGTCGTTACGTTGAAGAGGAACGACTGCTGACATTTTTTTTGTCCTTGTGGTCGTTAGGTTTGTTCGGAATCTTGTATGATTGATTTTATGAATATCTCACTGTGTCGTAAACCAACTGTCTTGCTGTTGCCTGAAGCATTTCCTCCACCTTACTCTCGTTGTCCAGTTCGCGTCATCTCATGTTTGTCCATGAGTGTCGTGAGGTGCCGGTTCGGAGCGTCATGCCCTAGACCTTAGCAATGTAAGCGAAGATAGACCCTTCGCTCTGTAGTTATGTGCAGCCAGCGGAAGCCCAAACCTTCAGGGTAGCAGCACAAGTGGTGTAGATGCTTCCCTGAAGGCACAATCTGTGTGCATAATTGCGCTGAGCCGAAAGCCGTCGCTCAACCATTACCCGCGCAGTCATAAGGCCACCCGAACAGAAAGAGGCTGAATACGAGCCACCAAGCCACCGCCACCTCGTTTCGTCCTACGGGTTGTGGCAAGGGAGTTGCAAGGTACAACTGCTCCCTCTTGCGAAGTCAATCACTTACAATTCGATGCGGTACAGTAGTCCGTTTGACGCCAGTTTCGCCAGTTTCGGGACGCCGTCGCCTCCCTCGTACACGGCATACGTCCAGTCGAAATGATGAACCCAGTGAGGAGACTCTGCTGTTACCGCCGCCGTCGTATTTGGAAGCCGTTTCCCGAAACATACAAGGTAAAAGAAGAGCAGCCTGGCGGGGTCACTCACAATTGCAGTGCTTGTCGTCCTGTGTGCCTTGGTAGCCGACGCCGTTGTGCTCGCCAGGCGAATATCGAGACAGGGGTAAAAGAGCGGAGATTTGGATGGCACGGGTAAGTAGAGGGTTTTCGAAGCCGTCGTTCGTTATGTTGCTTTGCTGAACAGTGTGTACCACAAACCCATCCCAGGGCAATTCGGCCACCGCTGGCAACATCCTACGGCAGTCCTGTTCGACGAGCCCCGACCTCGGGAATGCGACTTGTTCATTGACACGGCTCATCGAATCTTGGCAACCTGGAACGACGCCGCGACGCACTTACCGAACACTCCCGGGTTGCTGTCAACCGCTTGACAATGCTGACGACGTCGATACCGCACGCCAAGCCCTTGGATTCATGTCAGAGGGAGCAAAGTGTATGCAGGGATAGACGTCATCGATTCTAGGACGGAAGTGACCGCTTTGAAGGGTCACCGTCAGGCAAAGATTAAGTCGACGGCGCAAGGGTACAACAGCGAAAACGGGCAACTTGCAAACTGGCATATTGGTCGCACCAGCGAGTCAAGGCGAGAGGACCTCGTTGTGAGACTGAACAACGGAAGTCGTCCCGTTTCCGACCCGTGGATGGAGAGGTATATGAAGTTTGTTGTCCGTGTTCTCCTCCCCCCATCGAAGTAGATGACAGTTGACCGTTGAGGGAAGCGGTTCTTGCTGGGAAGCCTTTCGTCGAACTTGCATAACAGACTGTTAGTGTTCCGGGCGACAAGACGAGTTTACCATTGGCCAAGGATGTCAAGGTAACAACTAACCACGAATGCGCCTTTGAGCTCCACGAGTGTGAGTATCTCCGGTTGGTCCATGACTCGTCGTCTAATGCTGATCGATACCCAGGGCCATGTGCTCTTTCCGTTGACAGTGCGCCTTTCGAGACCGTCAACGGGAATATGGCCGCCAAGAGATCACGGCTCGCCACAGTATAACCACTGCACGGAGAATGCGTTCATTAGTTGCCTGCGATGCACGGTCGACTCGTCATTTGTTCTTGTATCAACGCGAACGAACCCGCGAGGGGCGACTATCAAGCCGGCACCTCGATTAATTCATTATCTCTTGTGAAGACGTCGACGGCAACTCCATATGCATCCCCCGAATATGTATCAAGGACAAAGTCGGTCTAATTTGCGGTCGGTCTAGTGGATTCGTCCTGGAAAACGAAAACGGGATCCCTCTGGGCGTCGTCGTCGTTTGGTCGAGTGGAGCTTCTATCGACTTCCATTTGAGGCCGTTGAGAGGAGGACAAACGTAGGGCCATACCTTTGGACGTCATAACTGGATCGCCATGCCACTCGGGACACAAAGTCCTGATATCGCAGTGACAATCAGCAACTTTCCGCCCGCAGTATATATCGCCAAAGCAGGAACCGTGGAGGATACTCGGATTCCGGTCACTGCCTCGGATCAGATACAAGTTACTCTGAGGCTTGCCGTCTCAAAGTCTGCTGTGTTGTCGATGGACTTGGAGGACGAGGCCGGCCAGTCTAAGGATTAAGCGACTACACCTGGATGAACCGCACGACGCAGATAGCCAGTGGCGATGAACAGTAGATGGGCACTGACCGATGAATTTCGATGTCGTGGCTGGAATTCGTTGCCACGAGACATATAGATTTTACGTTGTAACTCCGGTTATACCATATACCGTCTTTATACATGTGTCATGTGTGGGTCAAGCTCGACGAGGCCCTCCCAGAACCTATAGCGGAGTATGCCGTATGATTACTTGTGTTCCGAGGTGGAATCAGCGGGAAGGCTGGAAGTCCGTGCCGTGCACGCTCATTCATGTATCGATTCTGGGAGGAGATGATTGACTGCTGCCAAGCTCTGAGACCGAAGTTGCGACAAACGCCAAAGACGAAGCAGTCCGAAACAGTCCAAGCAGCTGCTTAGGGGGCACGCACCTCATACATGTCAGCTCGGAAAACCGGCCGCCGAACTTTGGTTGTTGCGAGTCGAGGTGTTTCAGACATCAGTTGAGTGTCATTCTACTTTTCTTCATTCCATCAAACAGCAGGTCGTGCCTCCGAACTTTGTAGCGTTCATCCTCTCCAAGTCTTACCATGTCTATTCCGAACGGCAAGACCCAAGCTGAACCAGACTCTGCGGAAAAATCGTCAGACTGTTCGTCTCCTTTTCACGTCTTTCGTCATCTAAATCCCGCTGATGTTCAATGGTGCGGTTTACCAGATTACTTTCAGTACTATGCAAGCCTACAGAATCAAGCAAATATGATCTCCGACTTCAGCCGGACCCAGGCGTATCGAAGGGCGATCCTGGGAAACGCTATCCCGGCCTTTCAGGATAAAATCGTCATCGATATAGGAGCTGGTAAGTGTCTTCCTCGAGTCTGAGTTGTTGGGCCTGACACTGAGCTGTCTTTGATTAGGAAGTGGTATTCTCAGCTATTTTGCCGCACAAGCAAGTCACAAGCATCGTCCCGGGTATATGCCCTTCTCCTGTTACTGACTTCCTCACGTCACACAGGCGGGAGCGAAAAAAGTCCTGGCCATTGAGGCATCCGGAATGGCGAGCAAGATTGAAGTCGTAGGTCTTCCTTGGTGGTTACCTAGGCCATTGGTCATTTGATACCTCTCCTGAAGCTACTACGCCATGCTGAAAGGACTGGAAGCAACCCGTATCTGGACGGTCGAGTGGAGGTCCTCAACGGAAAAGTCGAGGACAAACAGATACAGGCGAAGGCATTGGTGCACGGAAAAGTGGATACAATCATCAGTGAACCCATAGGGGTCATGCTTTACCATGAGCGCATGGTATGTCTTAAATCATCATGATCTGTGCGGTTAAACACTGACGCTCTGCACAGGTGGAATCTTATCTACTCGCAAGGGATCTGTTCCTGAAACCCGACGGATCGCTGTACCCCTCCGCAGGGTCCCTCTACTTTGCTCCTTTCTCTGACGAATCGCTCTTCTTGGAGACGGAATCGAAAGTGAGTCCCCAACCGTCACAAGGCCTTTCGGCTGCTGAAGCCGCGGCACTGCTTACAGGCGAGCTTCTTCAACCAAACGCTCTTCGGCACAGACTTTTCTCCCTTGGCGGAGTTGAGCAAGCAAGAGGCATTCGAACAACCTATCGTCGGCCTGATCAATCCGGCTACACTCGTGGCGAGCGAAATCTGCCCGCAGACGTTTGACTTTTACACCCTGACCAACGAAGAATTGCAAGACTTTACGCTTGATTTGGATTGGTACATGCCAAAAACTTGTCTGATCCACGGCGTAAGCGCGAGGCAACTGGTCCCTGTACTTTCATCTCAACTCATGTTCATCTTTCCCCGCCGGCCTGATACAGATCGCAAGCTGGTTCGACCTCAATTTCGCTCCACCACGGGGTACCACACCCGTCACGGACCCAGCGAACGAGAACTTGCACAGACAATGGGACGAGACGGCTTCCCCCACCGGTATCTGGGCCTATGATACCAGTATGAACCCTGCGGACCTGCCGCCGCCTCCACTCGACGGTCTTGCGGTAACATTGGATACAGGACCATATGGTGAGACTTGGCACGTGCGTTCTGTATGTCCTGAACTGAACTTTTTACATCACAGCAAATCGGACGCACTGGCAACAATGTCGATTACTCCTGACCGAGCCGTTGGCGGTGAACCGTGGACAGCGGGTAGTTGGTTCCATCCGTTTCAGAACCAACAACAACCGATCATACGACCTGGACCTCGACTTGCGAGTCGTTGCCGAGGGACCGGAACCCGGTCAAGACGTCGATCTACCAAACACACAGCGAATTGGCCGGTTCGATCTTGGTAAACAGACATATAATTACAGTTACAATCCGGATACGGTGATGGGCGGCATGTCAGGCATGTTAAACAGCGTGTAGTTGCGCAATAGGGACAGAAGGGCTGTGGCTGTAACCCTCACTTGGTATACATAGAGGACTTTTATTTGCTATCGCAATGCACTCAGGAAACTTCTGGCGAGATGCGTTTTGACTACTTGTATATGACAAATCTGAACGACTACTCGACGTAAATGTACATTAACTCCATAACCTGCTCAAATCCTCTGAATGAGCCGCCTCGACAGGATCACGATAATCAACGCATACTTTTCGAACTGAGTCTTGAGCATGAATAGAATACCTATCGATCGAGGCAGGCGTTAGCATGGGTCATAGATTTTCCGCCTGGCGCACTCACCCTGCGAGAGGACAGCTTTGATAATCTGGGCGTGCATGCCTTGATACCACCCGGTAAAGCCCTTGGCCTTGTACGTATCCCGCAAGACACCAATAGCGGATGTCTGTCGACTCTGCTTACTCGTATCCGAAATCGTTACTTTGAGGGGCGCCTGCTTTGCCGCTTCCTTGGTGTTGGCTTCCAAGTCCTTTTCAGAGACAAAGTGAGCCCCAGTCTCGTGAGCGGGTTCAGCTGAAGCGACGACATTGGCGTATGAGCTGGGTGCGGTTGGTTCTACCGGGTTCGCTGAGGCCGGAGCAGAGGATGTCGACTCGGAGTGATGCGCGCTCAAAGTGGAGGGAGGAAGCTTGGCTTGAAGCCTGACCTTTGCCTGTCATCACGGAATAACGAATCAATGGGTGCGGCTTTCGCTAAAAGGCATCCAAGGGAACTCACAAAGATGTAAGGATAAGTAACAACGGTAGCCAGAGTCTTGCTCAATACTCCGATCAAGAACGACTTTCCGGGGGTCAACCTTGCCTCGGCGCCAGCTGCAACTTGTGCGGCCACAAGGATTCCCTTGACCCTTTCAAAGACTCCGTATGTAATAGCCGGGTTAACGGTCAACACCAATCCGGGCTTGAGTCCCGTCCACAGACCCGTCACGCCATCTTCCGCGATAATCTCTCGAGCGGTGTCTACGAGCCCAGGAGATTTTGCGCCATGGTCCGGGGTGTGCAATTGTTGGCGTGTTGCAATGACTGCGACCGGGATGGTGAAGATTTGGGCGAAAGCTCCGGCGAGAGCTCCGAGGATGAGTTCGAGCGAAGTTGAGAGCTGAAGAACGGGCTTGGCGGCGTTGCGGGAGAGACGTTTTAGTGTCCACTCTCGGAGCCAGCTGTGGAAGAAGAAGTATGCGAATTCTAGGAATAAAGGGACCGAGTTGAGAGTTCGGTTAGTTGACGGAAACTGTCCTCCCTCAGATGGTCCGACGTACGCATGCTGAAAGTGTTGATCATGTTGGCACTGAATCCCTTGAAGAAACCAGGCATTCCCTCCTTATGCCAGATCTTCAACAAGAGACCCAACACGGTCTTCTTCTGCTGCTTGTTCAAGCCTGACCCCTCATCGTGGGATGCCTGAATGCGGGTCTTCACGCTGTGAATTTAAGGGAGAAATCAGTCGATTGAGCAAGCCGATTAGATTCCAGGTTAGTCCTCACGTATCCAGTGGGTATACAAGGCTACACAATCAGCGCTCAAAGATGGTCAGCGCTCAAAGATGAATAACGTTCTCGACCCGGCGCACTCACGTATTACTTGCTACACCTCCGAGAGCGCCGGCGAGCGCGTTGCCAAACGGCGTCAACGCCTCCGTCTTCAAAGCTTCGGACAACGAAAAGCTAGCCATAGTGGTGATTGGCGTAGAGAGGCCTGCTTCCAATGAACCGATGAGAGAAACAGGTTATACCTCGGTTGAGCCCCAAGTACGTCGCTGGTTTTTTGTACCGAGGATGAATGACATACCACCGGTTATGAGACGGCAATCTTGCGTCAGTCGCTTGCCGAGGGGTTGTTTATATTTTGTGTGGATGATTGGGCTGATTACACATCATCCCTGCCCACCGATCGAGATTTCAAACGAGACATCAATGCACCTCCATAAACCTGTCTTCTAATACTCACCAAAGACAGCTAGACAGCCCTGTGGAACGACTAACCAACAACCAAGACCGAAGTAGCGTAAGCAGAAAATGTTCCCCACAGCAGCCGTGCTACGTCGGTCAACATGGAAGGGTAGGCTCTTCCGTCCTCCTCTCACCTCGGCTATTTCTGAAGACTCACCATCATCCCGTCCGTTTTCTAGGGCCATACTTTGCAGCGTTCCCCAATCTCGCAGACTCGCTCAAGAATAATACTCCGGTATTCACCAAAGCTCGCGCATCCAGCATCTTGCCGAATTTCGTTGGGCTTCGATTCATGGTGCATAATGGAAAGGACTACATACCCGTTCAGATAACAGAGGAGATGGTGGGGCACAAGTTGGGCGAGTTTGCTAGTACGAGAAAGAGGTTTTCTTACAGGTACGCAGCGCGAATTTGTTGAGTCTACGCTTCACGCAAAACTGAATACCTCCGCAACAGACAAACCAAGAACCGATAAACGTCATCCTGTTGACATGGGTTTCATGTGTTTGCGCATGGAAGTTGAGCGACAGCATCCTCGACATCCACAGGCAAGATTCAAGCGAGAATCTATTCATCTGCACATCGTTGTATCGCAATATAGCATAGAAGATCCAACTTAGATTCGGGGTTTAGCATCACGCTTTACGGTTCCACGAACTACGGATCATTCGCCAGCTTTCCCAAATTCAATCCTGAACGACGCTATTGCTGTATATCGTTTCATCAGGCCTAGACTACGTCATCCACCGCGACCAAAGCTTGCGCTCCTCCTCCGTCCCTACGAATTGAAAGTTGACGAGTCGGGGAACCTCGTCAAACCCCTCCGCCTCGTCGGGCTCTTGCAATGTATTCTTGAACCCGATAAAAGCCGTTTCAGGCAGAATGGAGCGTTTCTTGAGTGGCAAGTGCTGTGATTAGAGCTTGTTTTGGGGGATAGCACTGGAGGACGGATGGCAAGGCTCACCTCTGATTCGGGAACATTCTTGGCCACCCATGCACGATAGGCATTGTTGTGTTTTGCAAGCTGATAAGAGGCCGTAAAGTAGAAACATCGGATGGGGACTCGTAACTGCTTGGCCATCGCGATATACGAGGAGCGAGTGACCTTGTCTCTGTTTGTATTATCTAAAGCAGCTCTCACGATTCAGCATGCTGGGCTTGGATCGTCAAGCAGGCGAAGGGAGGTGACGACTTGCCTACTACGCATCCGTGCGACCCAAATGTCATGTTTTCTCGTACAACAGCGAGACACTTTTCCCTCGTCTTGAGTGTATCTTGATTCACGTGAATATAGCCATGGGGCTTAAAATATCTAGTGTAAAAGCTGGTCTTTCCTGAAGCACTGAGTGTGGGAAGCAAGTAGGATCAGCAGTCGATACTACATCACAGGTCGATGAGACCAACGGATATCCAACGAAAAGAACGATCTCTTTGGTGAATGTTGGAATGATTGGGGCGTTGGTGGGTGTTACTAGCGGCACTACATGTGAGCACGAACAATGCTTCGAGGTCAGGGATAACTGTCGAGCGAAAGGTGATTTGCGGATACTCACAGTTCTTGGTGCTTTCCATCTCTGCTGCAGCGTCAAATCCCTTGAAAGTCTGGAAAGCTGGTACCGTCGTGCTGCCTCTTTTCCAAGGATGGTGTGCTCAGATACGACGAATTGGAGAACGGGAACCGATTGACTCGCCTGAAATACTGTTCCGGCGTGTAGAACGTGAGTCCAGCATTAACAGCAAACTTTCTATCTGTGTCGTTATGGTCTCCTATTCTGCCCGCAGCGTCTCCTACATAATAGCTGCTTTCATAGTCTGAGAAGTCCATATGTGAAGTGTGAGCTCTGTAATCAATCCACCAACCAGTAAACACATACCGATCTCTAGTCCCTTCGCTTCATATAGCGTTATCAAAAACTCATACATACCTGTGCCAGGTTTTCGATACTGATCTTTCGCCGTTGCTGCTAGAACTCTGATGGGAATACCTTGAGGTAACTGAGTAACATGGCCATTAGAAGTGATGTATCGTGGGAGGAAGGCTAGTCCGGCGATGCGATAGCTTACATCTGCGCAAATCAACGATACTTTGGAACGCCATTCCTTAAGCGGTTTCTCTTTGAGATTCTGATTGGAGATGATAACGAGATGGTAGCTAGATATCGCGACAAAGAAGGTGGGAGGTCAGCGTTGTCGTTGTGGCACATTCGGCGTGAACTAACTTCTGATCGTATGCTTCTTCCAGCTTTGATTTGACCTTGACATCCCACCATTTCCAGTCTCCTGCGTCTTTCGGAAAACGAGCTCCACTCTTTGGTTGAATCAACGTGCCATCGAGATCAAACATGGCGATCTTGACCTTCTTCGCCGTGGAAGAGGAAGCGGCATCCTCTTCGCCCAAAGCAAACGGATCGAGGTGCAGGAAATGCTCGACCGTAGGTGGCGCATCCACCTTGACCGTTGATCGCTGAGACGGTGGAAGCTTGGCTTCCTCCTTTCGAGCTGCAACCATGGAAAAGAACGCATGTTGCTTCGCTGAGGAAATAGAATGCCATCAGCTTGGAGCTTTCACACGACCAGCCTGTTACGAACGTTTCTTGGAAGAGCCTTGCTCGTTGTCCCCGGGGCCGCCTGTGAGGCTTCGCTTTCCATCTAGGAGAGATGACTTGATTGTTATCCGGAAGAAAGTCACAGGGCGCTGGAGCTAGCTCACTCTTGTTCGACATGATCGCTAGTCCGTAGCTGAGGCAGCGCAGATTCAGGCTCCGAGTGGTCTTGAAGAGTGTGGAGAGTCCACTTTGGAAGTGTATCGCCATGCACTGGTTAGGGGCCTGTTGGACTGTGAGTTTCTTAAAGGTCACATGCAAGAGCATGGACACAAATTGAAGCAGAAGCAAGCGACAGCATTGCCGATCGCAATCTGAATGGAACATGAACGCCGATCATAATCTTCTATTAGCTGGAGTACTGCTGGAGTGATAGTTCCCTTCAAATAGCGTGGAGTTTAGCCTTGCCTCCTTGCCTGTCCCGCGGTGTGGCAAACACATCAGGGGCATCCGCGTCCAAGAGGGATACTCGTAATGTGGGATCCTCGCTCCAGTCACGGCAGACATTTGGCGTCAAATAGTTGGCTATAAAATTCATTAACGAAGACTACAACTTTGAACCGCACTGTGTTCCTCTCACGTCACGCCGACCGCGAACACGGCCGCGAAAAAATAATGGCCCCTCTTTCACACGCACAACTTTCAAGGCGACCCATCGTCCTCTCCGACTGAACTAAGCCTTACAGATTGTCCTTCCAGATCATTTGTGGTGAGATTGGATGAACGACAACGCGTTCTTGGTGCTGTTAAAGTGCGAAGAAAAATGATGAGCGATGAAGTGGATAGCAGACCAGATGCGTCGTGAACACGTACTCGTCCTTAGGCGGGACTCCGATCTTCTTCTCGACAAGCTTTCCTGTACCCTTTTCGAAGATAAAGTGCGATCGCTTGATGCTGCAAAAGCAACGCCAAGGGTGTCAGAAAGCTATAAAAGCTAATGACCGAATGACAGAACATACTTGTTGGGAGGGACAAATGCACCCAAACGCTTGAGCAATTCGTGCTTCGTGTCAGCAAGCAGGTTGTACCTGAGAGGGAGAAGAAATGTCAAGCGCGTTTAGCATAGTGTTGTGATGAATCCGACAGCTAGCCCAGATGGGTCATTGCCGAGCATCAACCTACTTGAACTCCTTGGTCGTCGCCCACTTGTCCTGAGCTGAAACGGTGTCGGCAGAGAGCTGAGAAAGCAATTTCAATTAGCGTATTTAGCTAACGAGGCGACGTGGCGACTTACACCATAGACCTTGTAGCCAAGCTTTTCAAACTGCGCATAGTTGTCCCGGTAGTTGCAGGCTTGAGTAGTGCATCCTATTAAAGCGCGTTGCCCAATAAGTAATCGCGCAAGGGTCCTTTAAGCTTGACATGTACTAACCAGGAGTGTTGGCCTTCGGGTAGGCAAAGATCACCAAACCGCTGTTGTTGTCGCAGAGAGTAGAAACGTCGACGTCTTGTCCCTTGTTGTCCCTAAAATCGATTCGTAGGCCTTCAGCGGCGAGGTCCTCTGTAAAGCATAATGTTACCGACTTACTTGATGGTAATGCTGGGAAGGACGTCTCCTTCTTCCAATTCCTTCTCACCACCAGTGTCGGCCTTTGCATCAGGAGAAGCCTCGGCTTCCTGTTCAGCTTCAGCCGCTTCATCAGTCTCTTCAGGGACAGCATCGCCATTCGCGCCGTCCCCGACCTTCTTTCCGCTCTTGGGTTTGGCAGCAGAAGCGGGCTTCTTACTCGACGCAGGAGCCTTCTTGGAATCGGGTTTGGAAGCAGCAGTCGACTTGGGCTTGTCGTCGGCCTTGGTGGATTTGGGTTTATCGGCGGCGGAGGACTTGGGTTTCTCAGCTTTGGACTTGGGCTTTTCGGCGGTCGACTTGGGCTTCTTGGACGCGGGCTTCTCAGCAGCAGGTTCCTTTTCACCGTCTCCGTTGGTAGCGGGCGCTTCGTCGGCAGCTCGTTTCTGTTGAACCAATTCAATGTTGTTTTACGAATACGACAAATGAATATACGCGTTGATTGGTCGAAATGATGTCGGTGTGCAAGCGGGTTAGCGACTGAACTCGGAACTGGACTGTGGGGAACAGTTTGCGCACCTTTGATGCAGGCGCCTTCTTGGGAGCAGCCTTGGCCTTGGGTTCAGCTGCAGATTTAGCAGGCTGCGACGCAACTCGCGATGAACGACGAGGTTCAGCAGACGGCGCGTCAGAGTCGGACTTCTGCCTGGGAGGCATTGTTGTATGTAGTAAGGTGTTTCTGTCGAGGTGATTAGAAGCGAGGGTTGAGCCGTGAGACAGCGTATAGAGATGCGATGGGTTCTGGTCAAAGTAGATCGATGTTGTTGTGATTGAATTAGTCTTCCCAATTAGGCAAGACGAGACGAGCAGTACACGCGATGAACGTTGCGTTGTGCGGATGCTATACACGCGTTGGTATGATACAGATTATTGATCGCTCGGGCTTTGTCTGATCTGGCATTACTGCACATGAGCGATATTCGAGTGGGCAAGTAATCACTTGGTCCTGATCCCCGCTTGGATTGTCATATTTCGCCCGACTTGTCCCTTCCTCTCTGGCTTATCCGCAAAGTCGTTCGCCTACTGATAGAAATCCGGTATACAGCTACCCTTCCGCACAATGGCTGTAGTCAACTGTGATACAACATATGTGCAAGAACTGATAGAATTATCGTAATCAAGTACTCATTGCTCGAAAGCCAGAGGTACTTCATTGAAAAGGTATGACTGAAGAGCAGTAAACTCGTCGGGTCAGTGACGGCAAGTGGGGATCCGATTTACGAAAGACTTACGACAGATTCCCCGAAATGACTAAGGAGGCACGAAGAAACCAGCAAGGCATCAATTTCCGCTCAGCGATCCCCACGATGTCAACTCACCTTCGTCTGATCACTTCGGCCAGAACCAAGCTGACATCCACGACCTCGATCTTGTCGCACCCCTCACAGTTCTTCTGCTGCGGAATAGTGTTGGTGACAACCAGCTTTTCTAGCCCGCTATCCTGGATGACCTGCAATGCAGGACCACTCAAAATACCATGGGTGACAATCGCGTACACTTTTGTAGCGCCTTCCTCGAGAAGACGCTTTGAGGCCAAACCGAGTGTGCCACAGGTATCTGCCATATCGTCGACCAGAACGGCGATCTTGCCCTTGACACTTCCAACGAGGACCATTCGTGCAATTTCTTGAGCCTTCTTTCGTTCTTTGTGGAAAAGAGCGAAATCCACGTTGAGCTTGTCGGCGATGGATGTAGCGCTGTGAAGGACAAAAGCGTAAGCTTTGCAAACCACGCGGACCCGAATGATACCTTGCTTACCGCTTGGCACCACCGGCGTCGGGACTGACGATGATGCAGTCCTCTATCGGGAGGTTATCTCGCATCCATCGGACGGTCGAAGGTTCGGCATAAAGCTGAGAAACGAAAGTGAAGATTTAGCCCAGAGCTCGTATGCTTGGAACCCGTTTGCAAGGACGGCCATACACTGTTAAGCAAGGACAAATCAGTCAAAAGTCTTACAAGATCAAGGAGAGCCATCCTACTCACTTGTCAACGGGAACATCAAAGAACCCTTGAATTTGACTGGCATGCAGATCCATAGTCTAAGGTAATGGGAACATGACTTGAGTCGAGGTACCCGATTGCGACCGAGAATCAGCACCTACGATAACGTGATCACATCCTGCTTCCCGTAGCATGTTGGCTACCAACTTGGCTGTTATCGGAGCCCGGCTCTTGTCCTTCTTATCTTGTCGCGCGTACATGAAATGGGGAATAATGGCAGACACTCGTCGGGCCGAAGCGATCTTGCAAGCGTGGATCATGATGCAGAGCTCCATCAAAGAAGTGTTGACTTCCCCAGCGCCCTGCAGCGACAAGGTGGTGTCAGCTTAGTGCGTTACCGCTCTTCTCGCCGGAAGGGACCTACCGTGTTCAAGATGTAGACGTCATAGTCCCGCACACTTTCTATTATCTTGATCTTTGATTCACCTGAGGGTGTGCTCGAGATATATGCTTTCGCTAGGGGTATCCGCAACCTGGCAAGCGAAGATCAAGCTCAACTCTCCCGCTCGGGACCTCGCCTTGGCGCTCACTCACCTCTGCGAGATCATTTGGGCTAACTGAGGATGGCTAGAGCCTGGAAATCGTTGCACAAACAGCAGCAACTAGGGGATTCAGTCAGCCTTCCCAGAGCCGAAGCTAGATTGGCTCACCCGAAAAGAGCTTGATTTGCGAGTAAGCGGCAGAAGACATGGTAATTCAAAGCTTCCACTTGGAGAGTGCCCGAGTCGAAGCTGGCGTTAAGTGTAGTACCAAGATTTGGGTTTCGTCAAGCAGACACCAGACGAGGTCGAAACAACGGAAGAAATGGCGGTTTCGGGTCGGCGATGTCTAGTTCATGGGGCGTCACTTGCGACTTTGTCAGAAGCAGACTAATAATACATGTAAGGGTAAGGGCAGCCATACGGAAAGGCGAAAGCAAAGAGGAAGAAAATATTGAGAACTTGGCTGTACACCAGCAACACCCAGCAGGAGATTGGTGTTGAAAATGATTCACAGCAGACGCGAAGATGCGTAAACACGAAATCTTGCCCGGGCGAGAGTTGTAAGAGGAAGTTAGGTAAGATGGGGCGGAGAGTCATGACCCTCTGTCCGTCCGAGCCTATAGAAAAGGATGGGCACTTAAATTACGTATTCTTGTGTACCCATCTCATGCTTTCCACCTTGCGCAACGCCGGGAGGGAGTGCGAGTTGCCCTTTCCTAGTTAAAGACAGTGAGATAGTACAAAGCAAGGCTGACGCCTACAAGCTATTTACAACTGTATAATCATTCATGGAGAATACTGTGTCCGGCACTTGGCAGCGGGACGGAGCATGTGACCTCTTTCAGTACGGCTTACTTCGAGCCTGACCCTGGGTGCTATAACGTGCAGGTTGTCCTCCAGAAGCGGCAGGTCCTGTGGTGGCAGTCGGTCCTCCAGCGGCTCCGCCTTGACGCATCGCGGCTGGTCCGCGAGGCGCATTCGGGATGGACGACGTGCTGCCCGGAGCAGGCGGCGATGCGATGTTGCCTGGTGCGGCGGCGGCGGTGACGGGCGAGATGGATGCCTGGTTCATGGCCCCCATCATTGGGTTCTGTCACACAATGGAGGAGCAGATGAGCATACGCCATCTTGCTCAAGAGGCTCGAGACCTACCCTTGCCATGTTCATCATCATCATAGGGTTGAAGGCAGCGCCGCCCATGCCTGTTCGATAAATCATTGACTTAGCCTCTAATGCAGTCGTCGGATTCTCTGCTTCTCATACCCATCATGTTCGCCATTGGCGATGAAGCTCCCGTTGCACCGTGTGTTGCAGCGCTCCCACCTGGCGAAAGGGCCGAGATCAGATTTGCCAGGCAGCGTTATAGCAAAGATCACTTACCCATCATACCAGCCATCATCGGATTAACCATGCCACCGCCCATACCAGCGTTCGCTCCCATTTTGTCTGCGCATGAACCGCATGAGTATCTCGCTCGTCATGCACCTTCTTGACGAAGCTTTGCTCACTCTGGTTCATCATGTTCATCGTCATCATCGGGTTCATCATGTCTATCGACCGGTACTCAAATCAGTCTCTGCAGTATGTGTGTGTCAACTAGGGACTCACTCATCATCATCTTCTGATACATGGCTGCAAAGGCACTGGGATCGAATCCGGCACCACCGGTCGCTCCCATCGTACTTCCCATTCCACCCATCGGGTTCATCCCCATTCCCATGCCTCCTACAGGGTTCGCACTGCCCATTCCATTTTGCATTTGTCCCGGTCCGCCTGGCCCTGCGATATTGTGCTTGTACTTGCTGGATTGCGCCTCGTGCGACATGAAAGAACCTATGGGTCGTTGCCATTCCGGGTTGTAGCCTTGCTGATCGCGAACGTGTTTTGGTTGAGCTCGCTTGATCTCGACCTGTCAGCCGTGAAGGTTATAATGAGACAAAGCGCAACAGAACGCCGCCATGTGCAACTCACGGGTCGACCTTCCAGAACCAGATTGTGCGATTGCATTGCCCTGTCAACGCCCGACGCATCTTCAAAGGTAACAAAGCCGAAACCTTTGTTTCGGGCTGTCTCCCGATCAAGCATGACGTGGGCATCTACCACGCTACCAAATTGCTGGAAGAACTCCC
This sequence comes from Naganishia vishniacii ANT03-052, assembly GCA_015708705.1. Classification (NCBI taxonomy): domain Eukaryota; kingdom Fungi; phylum Basidiomycota; class Tremellomycetes; order Filobasidiales; family Filobasidiaceae; genus Naganishia; species Naganishia vishniacii. Next base: position 397,037 of record MU158402.1, read on the forward strand.
TCAAGGTGGCATTGTTGACACTGGGCGCGAGACCGCCCACGAAAATCTTTTGAGATTTGGCATGCTCTGCCTTGGGAATAGCTCGCTTGGGATCGATCTGAAGGTCATGGGTTTAGGGGTTGGTTTGAAGTCACGCAGCTTTGGTCCTATACGCTATCGACTCACAATCTTTCCGTCGACATGGTGATCCGTCTGCAAGACATTCGGGATCACCGAAGGATCGGCAAATGTCAAGAAAGCGAAACCTCTGGACCGTCCGTTGGGATCTCGCATGATGCAACAATCCTTGACTTCACCGAACTGGGAAAAGTATGCTTGTAGGCCGGCTATATTGAGAGGAATGCGGGACGCAAACAGCAATAACGATTTCAGGAAACACACAGCGATAGTAGACGGTGAGTTGTCGCCTTACAACTGAACAATAGTAGGAGGGGATCGCTTACCGTCAGTGGTTTCCCAGTTTAGACCTCCTATAAACATTTTGCTATACGTTGGTAGATATTGTAGACAGACCAGACATTGCGTGACATCGGCAGACGACAACAAAATATGCAGGTCGAGATGTGGTGCAGAGGTTACGACAAGATCGAACAGATCGCATGTTCATCAGTTGACGGAGATCATCCAATACGACGGGTACAAGGGAGAATACGAAGAAAACTAGTGTCAGCAACAAGTCGACTAGCAAATAGGCCTACAGGTGACGCTTCTCGGTGTAACGAACGATAGGTAGGAAACGGATTGGTACGTAGCGAGTTCTAGTGAAACCTTTCTCCTTCTCTACCAGTAGGTATCGTCTAGGTCTAGTTGTGTCTAAATCCTTTCTTGCGTACGCATCCACCCGACTTCCGTCCCGACGATTTCGAAGACCCTGCCGATGTGTGTAGTACTCTAATCGCCCAATTCCACATACGAGCCGTCCTGCTTCAAGGCTGATACTGACAAAGCAACGTCGCTGCAACCAGAGAAAAGAGAAAAGCCTCACCCTTCGTCATTCTCTTCGCCACCTTGATCGTGTCTTCTTTCATGAACGTGGCCCTGTTGAGAATATCGATTTCCTGCCTGGTTTTGGTATCGAGTATTGTTGGGCGGGAGCGCAAAATTGCCCGTCTCTGATTGACTGGCAAAGGTCGGGATCGGGGCGGGTGTGGGTTGAGCTTGAGTCCCTATAGTTTCCTGTTGCTGTTGCTCCTGCTGCTGCTGCTGTTGGGCATTAACACCTGCAGAGGAAAGGGGTCTCCAACTGGCGGTATCATCCGCTTCGAGAGCGTTCGCAACGGCTCCTTCGTCTACCTTCTCCACCTCATCAGTATCGGGATCCACGAGCTTCTCGTTGGGGTCGTTGTCGAAGTCTTTGGGGAGAGGGTAGCCAGGGAAGGATCAGCCATTCTTCCTCCCCATCAACAAAGGGCAACAAGGGCGTACCGTCATAGAGACCGAGGTCGTCGTATGCTTCGGGGTTTTCGCCAGACATTTTGAAAGGGCGTTGGTGGTCCGGGATTGGTCTGCAAATGCACAAGCCTGACGGTTGACAAGACTACGCCGCTTCGCAAATGTGATGAACGTATCGGATTAGAGGTGTGAGCCGTCACAACTCGCAACCCTTGTTCCATTCATTTCTCGTCCATTGGGCGCAGAAGGCTTATCCGCCAGCGCTTCCGCATTTCTTGCTTACGTAAATCGGGCGTTCGGAGATGGCCGTTGAGGTTGAGGGTCTCCTCGATGAATCTGGGTTGAACAAAGGACTCCAACTCATCACTCGCTATATCATGCTACATCTCTTCGCACTCTACTCCCAGCATCAACGCATAGAGAACAACCAGGTGATTCATGTCGGGAGACACTACTCCTACAGGTGGTTTGACTTCGCCCGATAGTGAGAAGAAGGACCGGAAAGGCGATGAAGCCTTGGCCTTTCACGTTTCTGGTCAAACGGAAAAGCAACAATCACCTCCGCAGCGCGAAGACCGAGAGTCTGCAACTGTTCTCCCGCAATGGGAAAGTGTTGTCAGGAGGATACATAACATTATTCGGGTCATAGCGGTGCTCTCCTTGATAGGATACTACTGCCATAATCATCCGGACAATTTCCTATTGAAGCGAATCTCCGAGGGAGCCACGAGTCTTCAGGAATGGCGACATCATCCCTACACTCTTCCGGAATTTTATTCTATATGCTCTAGGGATGGGCGTGGTATCTACACCAGTGACTCGCAAATGGAGTGGGCCCAATGTATAACCGTTCAAAAGGGCAAGATACTGGATGTCGGGGATCTCAGTAAGTGATAGAACGGAGGGTGGATCGTTTTGCTGTATAGCTGATGATCTTTTGTAGAGCATGTCTCTTCCAAGTTGTACTCTTTGCAAGGATTGTACAACGATAATGTTCCCGGATTATTGCCCGGCGAGACCCATCGTCTTGCAGAGGTCGTTCCTCTGAAACCTCAAGTCGTTTATCTACCCAAAGGAAGCTTCCTGACTCCCGTAAGCTATTTCGCTGCAAATACATGTAGGCCTGAAGCTGACCATAGCTCAGGGTCTCGTCGACTCGCATGCCCATGTAAGTGATTTATCCTCTTCTGCCAGATTCCTCCATTGCGTACCGACATATTCTGGCTGTGTGATTGCAGAGCCTGCAGTACGGATGGTCTCGTCAGCTACCACTTAGAGGTTCTAATAGCATCGAAGGTAAGGGGGTCATTTCTATCTCCAGAGTATCGTATTGAATCGGCCATTATAGATGTCTTGAGCAAGGTCGAGCAATATGCGCAATCCCATCAAGACCAGATTGAAAAGGGACAATGGATCGAAGGAGCTGGCTGGGACCAGAACATCTGGGCCGTCAAAGAATTTCCTAAATCAGTATGTCGACTGGGTCCCCAACTCCTCATTCGCTGTTACGTTCGGCTGACATCACATGCTGCTCCACCAGGCGGACTTTGATAAATCCAAAGGTCTTCGGAACCTTCGGATAGCTTTGAAACGGATAGACATTCATGCAGAGTGGGTGTCACCCAAAGTTCTAGAGCTGATGGGAGACCTCCCTGAAGAGGTCCCAGGAGGTCAAATTATGCGGGATGATGAAGGCAAGCCTACTGGCGTTTTTGTAAGTCCTTCGCGGCATTTGATATTCAAAATAATCATCTGACTTGTCCGACGCTACACAGGTAGATGATGCCATGTTCCTCATAGACAAGGTCCGCCCGAAGTGGACGGAAAGTCAGATGCAGGAGTACCTGGATATCACCATCCAAGATGGGCTTGCGAAAGGCTTAGTTGGGATTCATGACGGGGGTGTCATTCCAGAACACGTCGACTTTTTTCAGAGGTAGGTTTTCCGGGATTATGAGCGCTGTAAAAGTCGTCTGATCGATATACTGCTCCCCTTTCTTAGAGTCGGCCAAGCTGGAAAACTTCCTGTAATTGCGAGCGATCCGTCTTCCGTATCTCAGTCACTTACATACTCTATTTACCTACAATGACAGATCCGGTTTTACATCATGGTGAGCTATAGGGCGATCGTTGGCTCGAATTTCGCTCATCCTCTGAACACGCCCCAGAGAGCCTGTCCCGACAAAGAGAAATATTGCGGCGATGAGTATCCCATGATCCATGGCGATGCGGGCAAGTCCTGCGGATCTTCGAAAGCTAGGCTCGTTACTCATCCAATGTCCACAGATGACCACTTGAATATCAAATCGGTGAAGCTATTTGCGTACGTTCCACGGTTTGGAATGTCCGAGCCCGACGGTGAGATCTGACATGCAGCTTCATCTACGCGTCTCGTGAACTAGGGATGGTGCTTTGGGCTCCTGGGGGGCGGCCTTGCTACAGCCCTATTCCGACAAGCCAGATGAATATGGGACCATGAGAAGTCCAGAGGAAGTGTGGGAGCCGTTGATCAAGAGCTTCGTGCGCAATGTGAGTCGCAGCCACACCACCACGGTATACTTCGCACGCTGAGTTTTCGGCTATGTGGGATAGGGTTGGCAAGTGGTAAGTACGATTAACCAGGAATGTCGCACACCGTCTTGACGTATGATATCGGTACGAAGAATGTACATTGCATTGGTGATAGGGCGAATCATATCGTGCTCAACGCAATGGAGAAAGCGCTCAAGGAATTACCTGAACACGACCGTGCCAACAGAAGACTAAGGCTAGAACACGCTCAAATCATGACCCTAGATGATCTCGACAGAGCTGCTAAACAGGGAAGTAAGTCTGGCCACTAGAGCTGAACTGGCAAGTGAGACATTGGCATCCGAATTGTCATTGAATAGACCGCTCTACACAGTCATTGCCAGTTACCAGCCAACACATGCGACTTCAGATGTGAGTGGACGAGTTCAAAGCGAGGTACACGGAAATAACGAACATTGTATGACCTTGTCTGCTCTTCCCTTGTAGATGTGGTACGCCGAAGAAAGACTGGTATGTAACGTGTAACTACTTGGGAACGGACATTGACTGATCCGTTATGCTCAGGGTTCGGAACGAATCAAAGGCGCATACGCATGGAGACGATACCTTCAGTAAGATCATTTGACTTCGCATTAACGGAAGCCTTTTGATAGACTCTTGTTTCCACCTTAGGGCGGGTGGCAGAATCACCTTGGGGTCTGATTTCCCTGTCGAGTCCATCGACCCACTGAAGGGATTCTACGCAGCTGTGACTCGGCTGGATGAGGCGGGCAACTCGCCCATGGGCAAAGTCGGATGGTAAGTAGCTCGTGGTGTAATAAGTCACTGTTACAAGACGATTTGGCGACGCTGAACCAAAAATGTGTTGTATAGGTATGCGGAGCAGAGACTGACCCGCAGGGAGGCGCTCAGAGGCATGACGATTGATGGTAAGCTTTAAGTCTCCCTCAGCTACTCGCCGACCGGTCCTAAGGCTTACTTCACCTTCAGCGGCTTATGCGTCTTTCCTCGAGGAGAAGACAGGATCCTTCAGCATCGGCAAGCAGTTCGATGCTGTTGTCTGGGATCAGAATCTGCTCTCGGTCAACCAGGACGAGATTTTGGATACCAAAGTCCTCTCCACCGTCGTCGATGGCAAGGTATTATGGGGGAAGCTTTTCCAGAATGCCAAAGGTGATCCGGAATCCTATCGTCGGGATCCGAGCAAAACTTGGGTATATTCGAACCGGACGAGTGAGCGATAGCGAATCAGAGGACTGTCCAAGAGTCGCATAAAGTCAACTTGCTGCATCCCAGGTCAGGGCTTCTGGCCATGATGGCGATGTACTCTATGGACAGATATCAAGGATACAGAGTTCATGTAGCGTTGCTACTGGCTAGATCACGGCGGGGGATGCCCAGCTTGGTCATCAGGGTACCAGATCAGCTCCCAGGTCCAGATTCTGTCCAAAGCAGCTCGAGGCAGCTAGGACACTAGTAGCGAAATGCAGTGGCAACGCAATGGCAAGGCAGTGGCAATGCCGATTCGGTAGATAGGGTATGTACAGTCGCTGTTGGCGAGACGTCGGTCAAAGCCGGACCGAGCCCGATGTGCAGATCAAGATAGTGAAGATGATGTCAACCGTCGCGTTGTTCGGTTTGATGACACTAATATTAATAAGTCTTTTCCGCTGTGGCTCAAATCTGAGCCTCATGCCGTCCCCTTTTACATTCTTCAGTAGAGGGAACTTGCGCTCAGCTCTGAGTTAGTTGTGTTACTCCCCAAGTCGGCCTAGTCATTGGAAGAGGACTGGAAAAGCCCGTCTACAACTGACCGGTCGCAAGCGCGAAACTGCTGGGTTGCGTTGACAAAAAGCGACCAGCTGCGCAGCTGCAACGGAGAAACGCGCTGTCATGAATAGTGATCCCGATCAGTAATCTTTTATGTATCACGCATAATCAATCACGCATACGCACACCACCGAAATCTTCCCCAACTTCTGCTTCCCGCCAGCAAAACTTTCAGGATTCAGGAAAGCTTCTGGGCGGCGGGAGCAGTCAGCCTACATTATTACGACACAGTACACCTGTTTTAGTCTAGGACATGTCCGAAGAGATTCCCACTTGCGAGTTCATCATATAATTCAAGTCAATCGGCTCTTGCAGGAGTCTCGATTACTTCTCGATTAGGCACTTGGAGTAGCCTTAGACTACATACCCCTGTGGCTAGGGTAGGAATATCGCTGAAGTGAAGCGGTCAAGAGTTCGAGAGCCTTGCAACGTTGGCGAGTCGTATAGAAGTGCTATTCATTCGGCTCAACAGAAGTAAGAGAGCCACACCGCACCCTTGGCGTACTCCCGTAGGACCAAGCCTAGTTGATTCACCTGGCCTCCACAGTTGACAAAAAAATCCGGTGTAGCGATCAACAGCTTCAGCTCCTCGTGAAGAAGTCCTGAACTCCAGACACAGATCTCAACATGGCTGGATCGCTGCCAGTCAAGGCGACTCCACTGCCGATGACGCAAATTGCCATTCTCATGGCGGTGCGTTTCGCTGAGCCAATACAATATACCGGTAAGCTATGGAGTCGACCTTGATAGTATGCCCGGCATTCGGCTGACTTGAATGATTCTAGTCATCTTTCCATTTATCAATGAGATGGTGGAAGAACTACATGTCACCCAGCATGCTGATCGGATAGGGTATGCCTTTCCTCTTCCTGGTCATTGGGCGGATGCTGAACAAATATACTTTGATATAATGGCTGCCCGATCCCAAAGATATTATTCGGGCTTGGTAGAATCGGTATTTGCCTTCGTACAATTGTAGGTCACATTCTGTAATGGTGCAGGCTGCATAGGACTAAAGCACTTCTTGACAACAACCGCAGTTTCACGTGAATACGCGTTTCAGCCATGCGCTCAAGTAATGCTCAGCCTGGCTAAAATATGTGCGATCTCGTCTAGGGTATATCACTGGGCAAAGCTCTCCGAGTGAGCATTGACGCGGTCAAATTGAGTCCTCACCCGTGACTGACCTGAGGTAATTATAGCAAGATTGGTAGGCGATCAGTCATCCTCACCGGTCTCGTGGGAGTGGCGATCTCAGCTTCTCTGTTGTACGTTGCCGGCCGCATTCATTCCTACAGTCCGGCTGACAGATGTTTGGACTAGCGGGTTCTCTCGGACTTTCCTACAAATGATTATGACAAGGTGTCTGTCCGGCGCGCTCAATGGTAATGTAGCGGTAGGCCAGCGCGTTTGTTTTAAAATTCAGTTACTGATAAACGCTTATAGGTTATACGGGCCAGTTTAGGCGATATCACGGACGACACGAACTCGACAGAAGGTATGTAGGCCCTTCGACGCCCCTCTGGATCGCAACTTGACGAATCAGTTGATTTGCATGTTACAGCATTCGCCATGTACGGCCTGGTGTGGACTGTCGGCTCTATCATCGGCAATACGATTGGCGGTACATTCTCACACCCGGTTGAACGAATGCCATGGATGTTCAAACCGGGTGGATTGTTGGAGCGGTATCCCTTTTTGTTACCATGCCTAGTTAGCACGGGTTTCACTGCAGCGGGGCTGCTATTCGCATGGTTTTTTCTAAACGAAGTATGTCAACGGCATGGCATAGCCAGTCGCAACCCGTCCAAGTCGCGACGTACTCACCACCTCGTCAACAGAGCAATCGAGCGGTGTTGTATGCGAGAAGTCGAAACAGCATATCTTGTTACGACCGTTCGACCTACACGGCGGTGACCCTAGATGAAGATGGCGACGCAGATGCCGAGGACGCTCGTACGCTAATCGGAAGCCCGGCTTCTCCCCAGTTCTTGCCCGAAGAGACCGATGAAGTAGGAAAGCCACATCATCCACCTCGGCACCATAGCCGTCAAGCCAGTTCGATCAAGGACAACTTTAAAACAAGCTTACAGAATGTAGACGACGAGGAGTTTTTGAATGCCAAAGAATGGGGGTTTTGGGAGGTGTGCGCGGTCCGAACCGTTCGCAGGATGCTTGCGAGCCTTTTTCTTTTGTCGTAAGTTGCTACCTATCTTTATTCTTCGAGACGGGATCATCCAGGAGCAACATGACAGATTCATCGGTGGAGCATGGGGCGCGGTCTCCCTTCTATTCTTCTATACTCCAACGCAGTCTGGGTGAGCGGTCTGAACCGGAGGTAAGGGCAAGCAAAAGCTAATGCACTTTGCTGCAGGGGCCTGGGACTGACCCCGGGAATCATCGGTTCCGCACTGGCCATACAAGGGCTTTGGTCAATCGTTTGTCAGGTGGCTTTCCTCAATCGCATTCGAATGCGATATGGCCTTGCGAAAGCATATAAGATGCTCAACACGGGATATGTGAGGCGGGTTACCTCAAGTCGAGCTCCGCATCCGCTAATGTTTCCTGCTTCGAAAGGTACTCGTTTTCTTGACACTTCCCTTATTGCGGACCGTCGTCTTGTGGACAGAAGGGGAACATGCTGGAGAAACCGATGGGCCGAGAGGCTGGTGCACTTGGATCAGTCTACTCCTCTGGTTGGCCTTGTCCACTTATGTTGGGATGGCAAACTCTCTATCTATGGTTATTATCAACATGTGTGCCCCTGACAGGAATGCTCTGGGGGCGATCAACGGGATATCAACAGCTGTCGGGTAGGTTCAGCACGTGTTTCCCTTTTCTACACAATTGAAGGGCTAATTATTCCCTTCACAGATGCCTGGCTCGAGTGCTCGGGCCGTCGGTCATCAGTGCTGTTAGTGTCTTCGTGCTCGATCGTCGCGGATCGCTTTCTGAATCGGACACTCTTCCGCAATAAAGGTTTTCGCCTTGTCAATCGACCAAAAGGTTTTGGGTGGCCACCTGTGGTAAGGCGCCCCTTCAGGCGACGAGAAGTTCCATTCTAACTTGAAAGCAACACGTTCGGACAGGTGGATCTTTGGAACTATTGTGTGTTTACTCAACGCCGCTGTGGGTCTATTGATCACGGACCGACCATCGGCAACGAATGAAACCATGTCGATGGAGGAACTTGCTGCTTCCCAACCGAACCTTCGCTCGCTCGGAGTCACTGCCACAGACTCTTTTATCTCATCGGAGCAGCGAGACCCGGGACATGGCAACTTCGATAATGAGGATAAGAGATTAGCTAGGGTACCGCCATGACCGCTGCCAAAAGCGGTGCTGGGGCGCTCTAAGGCATGACATATGCCACTTAAGCGAATGGAGATTCCATGCCGTCACCCACACTCTTTCTGAGGACCACTCCTATTCCGGTGTGAACCGTTTTTGCATTTTCGTAATCACATAACCTGTATCGTCTAGACAACTGCCATTGTACTAAATGTCCGAGGTCTATTAGTTGTCGAGCAGTATACATGCAACCAGGACCCCTTGCCTCTCCTCGGACTTGCCCAAGCACAAAGCGCACACGGTCACCCGAGAATATCCTTGAGAATGACGGCTGGATCCACATAATTCCAATGATGGACGTGCAACTGTCGTTCAGATCCCTCGTGACTCTCGCCATTGACACTCGGACCGACGCTTATCGCATGAGCATTCGCAATGCCCCCTTGAGCGCCCGCCGCACGGTCGATCGACTTGAGTATCCCCCGCGTCTCCATCTCGGCGCGGAACACCTCGGTCGGGTTCGACGCCAATGTATTGCGTGTGCTTCTGGAGAGAACGATCCCGCCTTCGCCGATAGCAGGGGTGCGAGGCGTATTGGGAGCACTGGGGAACGGCTGAGAGGCGTACATGCTTGCTGTTGAGCCAGGTTTGCCCCCGGAAGATGTGTCGATTTCGATCCTGGGAATATTTGGCAGGACAGAGGGAGCACCCTTGCGATAAATCGATACTGGTGTACCGCTTCTGGTAGCCGGCTGAGACGTCGCAGCGGAGCTTGAGGGCACCGCCGGTGACTCGGTGGAGACCCGCGCAACTTCGGCCGTTGCAAGCTGGACATGTTCGTCGAGTTCCTCCTTTATATCTCTATATCTTTCCCTGATCAACTGTTCTGCCAGCCTTTCTTGTTCTTCTACCGCGCGGGCAAGGCCGTTTCGTAAGCGGTACATCGCAGATCCTTGGTGAGGGTGGACATAGGGTGCAACGGTGAAAAAGTCTTCAAGATCCGTCAGAGAGAGTTTCAGGTTTTCGTTATCCCCATGTCCACCCAGTGGAACGCTGGTAAGCTGATTGTCGGAGACACGAGAAGATCCGGGATGGGTTTCTGTCACGTTGTCCTTGGATTCCACTTGCTCTTTTTGCTCCTGGTCTTTCGTTTCCGAGGGCCTCTCATCCCGGGTGTGACCAAGCCGCAACGAGTCCGACACATTATCAGGCGATTGTCTTTGCTGGCCCTCCTTTCCCGCCATCTCGACGTCCACTTCCATCGGTGCTGATTCTGTTGCACCAGGCGGACGTACGGGAGCCTCCTTTTCTGGCAGACGGTGTCGTTTGAGTTCGATGGCAGATGATATCAAGTCGGTCATGTGGTACTAAAGTGCAAGGGAAGGCACTTCAGCCATAGCGTCCACGCAAGGGGGAGAGCTGCTCACCTCCAGCGCGACCGACATGAACGAGCCGAGTTCATCCGCGACGCCTTCTTGCAAGCCGTATAGATTTGCCATATCCCTGATCCGAGAGTTCAAATCGCTGACGGGGGGCAACGCACGAGTCGACATGCAAAGCGGGTTGCCAGTCCGTCGAAGTGCTTCCGTCTGCGCCAAGGTGTCTTCAAAGGAAAAGCCGCAATTCTTTTAAATTGCAAGATTCCTACTTGGTCGTGATACTAGGAACCAACCTGTTGATCTCACTCTCCCCCTTCCTTGCCATCCCCTGCTCATCTCGCACCAATCCTTCAAGCCATACCTGCCCTCGATATCCTGAAGCCCCTTGATCTTCTTTCTTTCTGAGCGTGGGAGCGACAGAGCCCATTGTCGGACTCGTCCTTTGGGCTGAAGTACGTCTGCCGTTTCCGTAGCATCAAGAGGACGCTTCAAAGGGTTTGGGTAAGGGTACCCAGCGACGCCGTTCTGGTTTGCAATTTCACATTGTGTTGGATCGCTCGGAAGGGTCGGGGTCGAGGCGATGGGTAATGTAGATGTCGCATTGTACATGATGGCCATGAGGAGTTGATTGTGTAGTTGACCTGAGATTGTTTCGCCTTAGCAGATGTCATTTGAAGGCTAGACAAAGGTGAACTTACGTTTCAAATGCGTGTTCAACACTGGCTTGACGAGCTCTTCAAACTCGTCTCTTCGCAACTTTCCCTTCATAAATTGCGCCAAGCAACGCCAATATTCGGTGGCCTCTTCATCCCCTCCTATCGATTCCAAGAGTCGCTTCTTCAAGCTCAAAGTATCGACACGATAGAACGGCTCTTTGATACCATTATAGCCGCGTGATTGTTCAGGTGGAGACGGTTGGTGTGGGATCACGCCGTTCAAGCCGAGGTGGGAGTGTACGCCATTTGTTTTGTTTGGAGAGGCATAGGTACCTGTGATGGAGGACATGGTGGTGGGTCTAAGAGGAAAGGAGGCGGCTGAGGTAGCGGCAAGGGTATAGGATGTCCCTATAGTTGCTGCACGGTGCTCGAGGCTGGGCTGGTCGTCGATCGTTCCGGATTGATCGAGCGAGGAATTCTCTACCGTCTTCCCTCGTTTGAAACTTCATCTAGCAGAAAGTCCCAACGAATTCTGCAATAGTACCCTTCACCCCACACCATACACAGCAATGCACATCGCTACATGCACACCCATCGTCGCCAAGACCGTTTCACAAGCCTTGCGCCCTACGATAAACCAAGCTTTCCACCACTTTGCACCGCTCTGTAACTCCACATCTGAAAAGCTCGACGTCGCAACCGACAAAAACTCGGAAATAGAAGCCGTGAAAGCTCGAGCTTGGTACGTCGATGCCGAGACGAGTTGGACACCCGCACAGACAGCACCAACAGGTCCCTCTAAGCGGTTTACCTCTTGGGATCCACTAAGAACGCTTCCTGAACCTTCCAAAGAAGTCGTCATCCCGCCATTACCAAAAGACACTCCCGCCTATCTGCTACCCCTCCACGACTTCCTGGTCACAAACGATCTCTTCGTGCCGGAAAGCGTCACCTTCCGAAGAACAGCAAAATCAGCCGCCTCGCAGACTTTCCACGACCCTTCGGCACTCCCGGCCACCAGTTACCCCGGAAGCTGGGCCGCGAGATTAGCGAGGAATTCAGCAGGTCATGGGAAGCGGAGACGTGGACAGACGGACAGTGGCGAGGGGATATTGGTCGAGGGAAGGGATGTCGGCGCGAATTGGGATTGGGTTGTGATTTCTCAGGTGGCAGCGAGGGGAAAGGGCGCGGTAAGTCCCCGTTGCTGGTCTGGATGGAGCGAAGAGATCGTTGCTTATTAGTCCCTTATCGGGTCTTTCAGGTCGGTCGTGCAGAAAAGAATCTGAGAGAATGGGTACGTCTGTCACCTCCTAAGCTGTCCGCAAGCACCGGCTTACAACATTCTCCCCTTCTCGTGCAGCTCTTCCGCAACCCCCTGAATCGCCCGCCACCGCCGTCGACTGCCCGCGTGCCAAAGTTCCGGGCATCGGGAGATCCAGAATCCGAATGGGCTCTACTCGATATGGGAGACGGCGTGTGCATCAATTTGATGACGGCAGAAGGGAGGCAGAAATGGGATTTGGAAGGTGCCTGGAAGTCAATCAAATGAACGCCGTCGGGACACGCTCATGGATGAAAGGCTCGTCATATGCGGGCCCAGTCTATACAACGTGATGAAGGACGTCATCATTCACGAACCGCAATTATATATTCAGTTCTGGTTCACTGGAAATGTGAGCCAGTGCGTGATTTGCAAGATCCTGTAATGCAGGGATAGTAAGCAGGAGCACAAGTCGTAAAGTAAGATATAATACGAGCGTCTATGTTTGCGAACAGCGCGCCGCAGACATTACCATGCGTTGGTCGCCATCTGCAGACGTGTACCGTTCCCACATCCTGAATGTCCATTCCCAAATCAATCCCCGGGACAGATTCCGGCTCGGCAACGATATCATAATCGTGCGCCCATCGATTCAAATCCGTCAGGGGGAGCTTCTTCCTCTTTTCCTCCGACTCGGGGGCTTGCGGCGGAGCCTGCATGCGAACTCTTGGGACAAACGGCTTCACGACAGGTTCGACCGGCATTGGATCCTCTTTCGTCTTGGCTTTCCGCGGGAGTCTACTTCGCTTCTCGCTGTCATCCGCGACGATTTTCTGAGTGGGCCAGTATTCCGGATCAGAGCCATCCGGTGTCTGCGTCACTCGTCTGCCGCACTCTATACACGCGGCCATTGGCGTTTCGAGGTTCCTGATCTCGGCTTTCGCTTTCGACAGCTCTGCCAACTTATGTCGAACTTCTTCCGTCTTCTCGGATTGCTGTAGGAGAATGTCGTTCTGGGCCGCGAGTTGAGCGATCTCTCGATCTTTTGCCTCGACGATGGACTGGAGGAACAGGTCTTTCTGCTTGAGGCCAGTCTCAACCTGTTTTTTGAGCATTTCGTTTTCCTCTGAGAGCTCTTCGTTCTCGCGGCTTAGACGCAAGGCCGATGCTGAAGCCTGGTTGTACAGATCTTGAAACAAGGCTTGCTGGCTTTCCGTGGTCTGATAGCTTCTGGTCGCCTCCTGGAGATCCGCCTTTAGCGTGTCGACCTGGTCCTCCAGCTGTTTCTTCTCCAACTGCAGAGTAGCGAGATCACTTTCCACAACTCGAAGCTTGGCGTTGGCAACGAGGAGATCGGCATTCTGCAGTACGCAGAGGCAGTTTAGCCTCCAGGTGGACTGTGAAAGAATGTGAACCTTACCTCTTGCAGTGGGCGGGAAGGCGGCAGGTTCTCATCGCTACGGTGGCTGTTCTCCTCACTTGAAGTGACATCCTCGTCATCTGCTAGTCATGTGGGTGAATTGACGTTCAGCCAGGAGGGAGAGGAATGGAGCAGAGGATACCAACCTGGAGGTTTACCAAGCATCGACGGGTTAATCGTGGCAGTGTCGAGAATCTAGTAACGCGTGAGGGGTGATCAGCCATAGATCTTGGGAAACACTTGGCATGGCTTACACGCGACCATTCATCCTCCCCGAGTTCTGGTATCTGGGTCTCTTCTTCTTCCTCCATCATCGCAATTGCAACCTCTAGGGGTGCTGCAATCTCGTCAACGTCAACGAATTGCGCTGAAACCACTTCCGTCTGAACCGCCACATCGACCGCCGCAATCTCCTCACTGATAACAGTTACAGAGGTCTCCGACGGGCCGGCCACCCCTTCTGCAATTCTCGAAGTCGGATGAGGGCTCTCAAAGTCGTGTATGGAATCGGCCTGAGTGTTTGCCATATCATTTGGCGTGCCAAAGATGCCGACAGTGCGGAAGACGGAAAGAGCGATCTGAGGCATTGGATGCAGCTCTTTGGGTGCGGTGATCGAATTTGTCGTTGTCCGTTGCTCAGGTCCAGAGACTGTTTCGTCCGCGGGAGGCGTTGGCGCAGCAAAGTCATCTACAGCGGCAAATGGGTTTCTCGGGACCCGGCGTGATGGCTCTTTAGTTCGGGCTGTTGCAGCATTGTCGGACATGGCCATGAACCCGGGTTGTTGCTTTGGCGGGACAGAAACGTGCGGTTTATCTTCCGGTATCGTTGGCAGATCTCCGGTCGTTGCTGTCGGATTGTCCCCATCTTGAGCTTGTTCCTCCTCCAAAAAGTGCTCCTCCATCATGAGCAGATCGATAGCTCTTTGCAGCGCAACAGCCTGAGACTGAGGCATGTCTGGATTACTCTCATCGGAGCCAGCGTCATCCGTCGCAAACAGCGAATTCGGAACGAATTCTTGTTCCATCTCCATCTTAAATTCTGCAGACTGAGTTGGCGCAGCCACTTCCGCAGGCTTTGAGGGTCCTGCTCCGGCGTTGATAAGGGGAGACGGAGCTTTCTGCCCATGTCCCTTTAGAGACCCATGAGAAGCTAGAGTCGTAGCTCCAGAAATTGCTTGTCTCCTCACATCCGTTGGATGCGCAATATCGGCGGGAGTAGGTTGAGATGGCGTTTTCTGACTCTCTCCGCTTTCTCCTGAAGACGTTAGGGGAGGTTGGGAATCGCCGATGACGCTGGGACTGTTGTTTGTTGGGGAATGGTCAAACATGACGCTCTTCTTTGCTTGGTCTTGTCCCTTGCCGGGCGTAGGGAGTTTGACTGAAGAGCGCTTCTCTTTTTCTCGTATGGACGAGGTGTCGGGAGTGACAACAGGCGCCCGATTCTTCGTCTTGCTTAACTCGGTGTTGACCTCGTCCTGTCTCGAGCCCTTGTTCACAGCGTCCATCGACATTGTCGAACTCTGCTTTGTGGTGCCAATCTCGACGCTCTTGGAGTCCTTTGTGACACCACTTTTCTCGCTAGGCTGCACCAATTTCTGCTTCTTGGCTTTGCGTTGTTCGTCCTCCTCGACTTTCGATGCGGATCGAGAAGACGTCGTTTGAGCGGTAATCGTCGCACGTTCTGATGAACGTTCGTCAGATGACTCGTCAGACACCACACGTTTCCGTTTGCCGCCAGTCCCAGACCGTACTGGAGCTGGAGAGGTCTCGGATGTCTGTTTCTTCGTTTCCCGTAAACGAGAAACAGAATCTGTCGGAGCAGGAACAGTCCCATCCACTTTTTGTTGGAGCGCTTTGCGGCGCTCGCGGCGATTGTCGTGCTTCCTGGAAACCTCTGATGAAACGTCTTCGCCGTTCTCGCCATGTTTCGAAGATTCCCCTCCCTCCTGACTTGAGGGATCATCAGGAATGGCCTTGCGCTTTGTGGTTGGAGGGCTTTCTACAATGTTTCGCCTTGACGGCGCTTTCCGCTTCTCGCTCAAAGGGGCTTTTGTCGTTGCTGGCGAGACAGTCGTCGACTGGGATTCGTCTGGGAATACAAGACCTGGGAAGGCAGACGTTAGACACATACCATGTAACCTTTGATAAGAACAGCGCGAAAGCGACCCGTACTAGTTTGCTTCTTTGGCGTATTGGACTTTTTACCGGAACTCTGCCGTTGTAACCTCTCCTTTGCAGCGAGACGCCGCTTCTTTTCCTCGAGATTGCGCGTATACCGACTCACGACCTCGGGATCCTCGACCTTGCGGTTTTCCCAATCCTCTATCAAGCCCTCGGTCGCACCTTCTCCGTCCTCCCAACTTGGCTCCCAACGTTCCCCCGTGGCGGGATCATACCCTTCCCAGTCGATGAGATACTGGATGACGATTCGTGGGATCGAGGTTTTGGCACGTGACGAATGACTGCTGGAACGCGATTTCTTGTAGTCTGGGTTCGGGATCATCCTCTCGTCCAAGATAGCTCGAGCCTCCCATTCTAGCTCTTCCTCATCAGAGCTTTCCAACTCATTAACGTCTTCCTCCGGCGGTGATCGAATCACCTCCCGTTGACTAGATCGCTGGCTGACCATAATTTCAATTTCTGATGATTCATGGATGACGAAACGTTTGATCAGCGAGTTATGGGACCGCTGCGATGCTACTACTTACCGCTGCTGGACTGCTACAGTTCCGGGATAATCGCCTCTCAGGGCATCCTCGACCAGATATGGCTGCTGTTGACACGTAAGTATACCAGGTCTAGACCCGGACAATACCACAATATTACCCGAGTAGGAACAGCGACCACTGACATGAGGGGAATGTCGATCGCCCATCTTATTTTGGAACCGCCGGGGATCAGCTTACGTAAATCACCTTGTTTGTGCTGGCCAAGTTCTTCAACATCCTCGACCTTGTCGCCGTGTGTTTTCTTCAGGACATGCATCTTCGACATGCATGTCTCCTTGATGACATGGTCCGAACAATTCTGGAATGAACGCAGAAGGGCAATTGCAGCATATGATCCACCAATAGCTCAGCTCCACAATACGTCGCAAACAAAGACTATCGCCCGAGGTCCGAATCGGCACGATCTTGCTTAGAATGGGCGGAACGCTATTCGTGAGGTACTATGTGGCAATCAGGCTGTGAAGCGAAGTGGTGCAAACTCTCCTGCTACGTAGAACCGGACCGCATAGCCTGGACGACAAAGGCCCTCCTGTCCCTTAGGGAGAATATCATGAGCGATGAATAGAAGTGGTGTTTAGATTGCGCGGTCCTTGTCATCGACCTTGACACTGCCTGGCGACTATCATCTTGTAAGACCGGCCGGCGCAGATGTTTGTTGATTGAATTGATGGCAAGCCCTTCGGCTTCCTGCATCTTGGGAGAGGCAATGGTCATCTGCATTCTGCGTGATAGTTTTGAGCTCCCTACGCCGGCGTGCTTCGAGGATTGCCGATGTGTCACGGGAGCTGCACCAATCATTTTTGAAGTAGGGTATTGCAACTGGGGCCAGCCGGACAATCGTTAGTGAGGAACCTTTACTATCCCCTCGAAATCAAAAATAGCTAATTCTGTTACTAATTCAGGCCGCGACTACGGCGGGGCCCAATGATGATCGAACTTGCGTCAACTGAATCCACTTATTCTGGTTCGCTCGGCGATTTCGATTCGTTCCCAGGCAAGCTATTGATAGTCTCTCTTCCGGATACCTACCATAGGTCGGCACCCAACCACCTCCAGCCCCAGGCAAGATCGGTCCGAGAGACCCTCGTTGCAATAGGACCGCCGTCAATTCGCCGTCAGCTTTTATCACATTTCGCAAGGGTAATCACCGGTGCTATCCAAAGAGGTCGCAGGATTCTGCACGGAGAAAGAGCTGGAGGAGGCTCCTCGGAAGGCAACCTCAGGGCCCAGGAAGCTGTCCAGGGGAAGCCTCCATGGGAAGGAACTCCACGCCCTCCACACGGTGACCGCATACTCGCCCGCAGCCTCTCCTGGTATATAAACCGTCGCCTCAGGGCAGTGATCGCAGTATGTCCGAATTGGGATGGAAGTATCTCTATCGCTGCCAAGACCGGAGTTATAACGGCAATAGGTCATTCGCACACCCTTCGCTAGATACCGACAAGGACCAGTACATACCGTTGGTTCAGACGAGTTTCTACGACCAAGACCCCGATTCGCATGAAGATCAGTCTTCGTCGTACGAACCTAGCGGCCTCCCCCTTTCCTTAGTTGGTTCCTCGACATCCGCTTATATGGTCAACTTCTCCACCGCTGCCGACGAGATCATTGTCGTCGACAAGCGACACGACAACTTGAACACTGAAGTTTCAATTGACCCCTTGGCGGAGGAGAAGCCGTACCAGGCGCATCTGGAGACTGCAAAGTCAATCGAAGGCGATAGTCTCGGACCGTACTCGACTCGAGATACCGAGAAAGGGACCGCTTATACAACAAGCATCGATGGAGAAGGTAATCACGAGACGTTCGCTCAAGCGGAAAAGAAGTTGCTGAGGAAGCTTGGTTGGTCCTTTGAGGGGGTATCGTTCTTCTTTGCATGCTGATGAGAGGTTACTTTCCGATAGACGTGATCATCCTGCCGTTGGCCGCGCTTCTCTACCTGTCGGCCTACTGATCGAGGTAACCTCGGTAACGCTCGACTTCAAGGCCTTGAAAAGGATGTTCTCGGCGGTGACTCTGATAAGTACTCGCTCGCTTTGGCATGTTTCTATATCAGTCAGTCTCACTGCGAAAATACGGCCCTAATTCTTGTCTGACTCGATATCCGTTACAGCATACATTGTTCTTTCCATCCCGGGCACGTTACTGGCCAAGCAAATCAACCCCAGTACTGCAATCAGTATTGGGGCATTGATCTGGTCCATCGCAGCGACTTGCCAAGCCGCGACCACGAACCCGGCAGGGTAAGTCGGATAAGTCGGATCTTGCCACTCTTCCCCCCTCAGAGACTGACGAAGCTTCCGTTGCTCCTGTAGACTCTATGTATGCCGCCTCTTCGTAGGGGTGGGCGAATCTTGCTTCGGACAGGCATTGTCGTTATTTTTCTCCATCTGGTATCGAAAGTCCGAGATCGGCAAGCGGATATCCCTATTCATCGGAGCCGGTGTTGTTGCTGGTTCAATGGGAGGCTTGTTGGCGTTCGGCGTCTCCAGTATCAAGCATTCCGCGATAGCGCAATGGAGGGTACTTCGTAAGAGCTAGCACAGCACATCGAATCGGATTGCTAAAGTGTGATGCTTTCCAGATTCTCTTTTTGATCGAGGGTTTGCCTTCGCTTCTGCTCGCCATCTGCGTGTTCCTTTTCATGCCAACGCGACCTCAAACGTCTCGTTACCTGACCGAAGATGAACGCACGGTCTGCATTACCCGACTCAACAAGGATTCGCTGCACGAGGCTAACACTGGTATCGACTGGAAAGGCGTTCGAAGGGCGTTCATGGACTGGAAGACCTACGTCGTTGCCGTCATGTACAGGTGTGTGCGGTAGTCAAAGGCAGTTGACGTATCTCGTGCAGCGTTGAAGACATATATTTCCGTTTAGTTGCATGAACTTGACTTTGGGGTCTGTCAGTGGTTTCTTGCCCACCATCAGTATGTGTTCCACTTTCACCGTAGCGATCCTAAGCCGACTATTAGTTTCCGACTCAGTCAAGGGCCTCGGGTACACAAATGCTCGAGCTCAGCTCTTCACCGTGCCGCCGTACGCCGTCGCTCTCGTGGTCATGGTCGGCCTCAGCACCATCTCCGATAGATTGCGAACGCGAGGGTGAGTATTCTCATAGAATCGTTCGAACAGTGCTCAACTCATCTTGAACGTCCCTTAATAGTATTCCCGCTGCATGCGTTTTCGTGGTCGGTATCATAGGATGGGTGCTTCTTTTGGCCATCTCCCCGGTACATGCCACGGCGAGTCATCTGCACATCAGGTACTTTGGGTGTATCTGCATTGTCGTACGTATCTCCTGGAGACGAGCGGAGGTTGTCGCTAAATGGCCTACTCTGCTGATAGACCGCCGGATATTGTGCGATACCTATTATTATGGCCTGGCAATCCAACAACGCCCCTTCCCAGAGTCAGCGAGCAGTAAGCTTGGGCATGCTCAACACCATCGGTGAGAAACATCCCATTTGCCACTTTCGCCAAGGAACTTATCTCGAATCTGGGTCAGGCCAATGCCTGTCGGTTTTGGCATCCTACTCATTCCCCACTAGAGAAGGCCCAGAGTTCACCAAGGGTATCACACTCAACATCGCGTTTCAAGCCCTGGGTTTCGTGATCGCCCTCTCGATGAGCGCTTACTGCCGATGGGAGAACAAGCGGAGGGATCGAGTCGAAGGTGAACGACCTCCTTCAGGAACCGTTTCGAGCACTATGGAGGAATATGATCTCGCTCGGGGTGAGCCCCGATTGATGAGGCTCTTCTGTTGGCCAACAGCTGATCCTGGTTGGGGAATAGGGTTCCGGTACACTCACTAAGCGCAGACGCGGGTTCGATGACCTCCGGAATTCGAAGTGGCAATTGTTGGAAAGGTATCAGATTTAAAGCATGTTTGTAATCAAAAGATGACGTGGCAGTCCGTGTCCTTCTGTGAGATCGACAAATAGGGGACGTAAAAATCAATGTACTGGTTCGTCTTTGTAAAAATCAGTCCCCTTGGCAATGTAGTCAGTTTTCACATCGAAAAGGATATTCACATTGTGCGAAAAGGATATTCACATTGTGCGAAAAGGATATTCACATTGTGCTTCAGTCCTCGCGCAAGTCAGCACTGACTCTCCAGGCACTAGGTTGACAGGGAGAGCCTAGAGGCCGCATTCTATCGGTTCCATCATACTTAAGCCTTGGCTGACGCGACACTTGCATTTGCGCTCTACTGGTTATAAATTCCCCTCGCTCGAGTCAACGGGTGCAACACTTCACTATGATGCCCTGCAACACCCCCTTTAGATGGTGTTCGAAATCATAGATCATACTGTATACCAGGGCTAGCTAAATCCTTCACTCACACTTAGTTTCCCAGAGTTGCAAAGAGTTGGGTCAGTCAAGCTGCAGTATTCTTGCGATGTTTTGGGCAGAACAAGGCACACATGACGGGTCCCGCACAACAACAACTGTGATATACAATAAACAACTGTATTTTCCGCATCGTTGTCGATTCACATGCTTTTTGACCTTCGTTTTCCATGCCGGCGTTCTGTCACAAGGCCAGGCGTTACTTCAAGACAGGGGAGACATCCATCGCTTATAAAAGTGGACAAGTTGGGTGGGCAAGGTGGCAAGGGGGATTGCGATTCTGAAAACGGCCGCCGATGATGAATTCGAATTCGGCGCGAGACATGTTGTGCCGATGAATGGGTATGTTCATGCTCCCGTCATAACCGCATCATGAACTTGGTGCTCGTCCTTCAAACTCACACCCGGGGTCAGGCAGTCATCTGCTGTCTTCGAAGCTTCAGTTACTGATCCACAATACGACCGAAACCGAAACTCGGACGTCGAGAACACCAAAATGAGTGCGCAAAGCCAGAAGCATGTTCTCGTGCTATGTGAGTGGACGGTAGTTCTCTATGTTCAAGTTTACTTATAGCGATACATATGTGGTAGCGAACAGCATGGAGCGTGCGAGGACTCTAACAGCGTCCTTGAGCAACTATGTGTATGTGCCTAGAGTTTGCCCATGAAGTCCTCCTGCATCGAGCTGACATTCCTGTTATTTCCTCCAGGGTGACTTGGGGTACTGCCGACGAGGAACCTTCAACATCGTATGCCAACGCAAAACCTTTGAATCTCCTCCCAGAACTGCTGATATCATCATACTGCTGTGTTTAGGGACAACTTTGCTTTCCGTCTGAATGATTATGAAAGCCTGGTCAAGGTATTCCAGCTTGCTATGAGACGGCACGGCGTCATCCATCAAGTCGTTGCCCACTTTCCGGACGGAGTTGAAGGTTCGTAGCCTACGCAAAACAGGTCCTCTTACCCATAAATCAGAGGTCTGATCAATTGATGCAGACACTGGGTCCGCGTCCGACAAGGTTTCTGTTTCCAACTTGCCGCTTCTCGCCGTCTGGATCACAAAATTGGCCACCTTTCACTTCCGTCAATCAGGGTTGTCCCCGGGGAGCCAAGGCCTTGTTTTTGTCGCGCCCGCTCGTGAGTACGGTTTGAATAGCATAGGTCTAGCTCTGATAACCCCCTATCGCATGCAGCCGCTTCCAAGGATAATGTGTCTTCCCCCCTCTCGGCTATGGGAAGTGCGTCAGCGAAGTGGTGATTATGTGTCTGGCTGCATCCTGACCACGTATGACTTTCAGCGAACAGCTTTCTAGGATTAATCAGGAGTATTCAGCATCAAGCGTTCTTCGAGGGATTCCGGTGCGAAGACTCGCCGTACCTGTCAAACCACGTCAAACTGACTGTCTCTTTCTTTAGAGTCGCTCTTGTATATTCGGTAGGAGCGGAAAGTAAAGTCGGTACGCACTTGTGCTGTCCGACGAGCACTACCCGCGCTGATCACCCATCAAGTAGAGCGAGGCAATACCGCTTCAGCCGTCATGACCGCCCTCTCGCAAGATGACAAGTTTTCCCTAGGAACGTGAGGCCCTTCCTGATTTCGACCATCGGATCGCCACTAACACACTCGCGTTTGATGAAGAAATGGCAAGACTATCTTGAGCAACGGCAGAACGATCCGGTCCACTGAAACTACCATGTCTGGAGTCGAAGGCTACCGCAAATTGGGCAATCGATTGGTTGGAGTGGTCGCGTAAGTGCTAAGCCTGCGCCTGCGAGCGGACATCAACTGATCAAATACATGTCTAGACTGAAGGCTGTCATTGGAAACAACACTCGAAAGGCGACAAGATTCCTACGCGCGGCTGGTTTATCGGAGCAACAAGTTCAACTCGGTTTCGCGATCGTACTCGGCACAGCTTTCTGTTGGCTTGCATGGCAGGGATGGATTCCGTCCGTCGCATACATGCTCTTCGGAGCCATGGTGTTTAGATCGTTATCGTCTCGCAGGGAACAGGCTAGCCATGTGCTTGCGGCGAAGAAGGACGGCGAAACCTGCGCCACTGCGGTGTTTCTGGGTTCGGGTTAGTTCTCATATCGTACGAGTTGTCAGAAATGGGCTGAAGATGTACTATGGACTTTGCAATGACGCAGGCGGGCATACGGGAGAGGCCATTCAGCTGTTATCCGCGGTGGACCCAATGCGATATACGCCTCGAACGTATATCTTCTGCTCAGGCGACAACATGAGCCTGACGAAAGCCAAGGCATTTGAAGAAGGTTTGGTCGGTGGGTTGTCCGGAAGCCCGCCTGTCGGCAAAGAGAACCCAAGATCTGTGATCCCATATCAGCTTGTGGAACTGCCACGAGCGAGAAAAGTCGCCCAGTCCTATCTGTCGTCTATCGGCACAACAATCTACTCGTTGTGGATCACACTGTGGAAGCTCGCCGCGCAGCCGATACTAGCGGGGAAACCCTCACTAATACCGGATTTGCTCATCGTGAATGGGCCTGGAACGTGCGTTGTGGTGGTACTGGTCTACAGGCTTCTTCGGGTGAGTGATGTATCTTTCGAAGCTACATGTTACTGGCTGATCAAACATTCTAGCTACTTGGGCAACGATCGCCGGAAATCATCTATGTCGAGTCTTTCGCCCGCGTGACGTCCCTGTCCTTGAGCGGCAAGATCCTGAAGAATGTGGTGGATAAGTTTATTGTGCAATGGCCAATGGATGGTTCCGCCGAGCTGCAGCACGAAGACTCTGCGGTTAGTGTTGAAAGCAAGGCGCGGAACCCAAAGTTGCAGTATTATGGATGGCTGATCTGAAAAGAGAATTGTTGCACCTTGATACGTACGAAGAGCAAAATAGTTTGCCTGTTATTCAAGGACTCATTAGCCTTGCTGTTGTGAAACGAATGACTACTTGGAATAGTACGACGCGGCCAGATCCTGATACGCCCCTAACAACTTTCGAAAGAGACATGCTTCCCACAGCGGCAGACGTCACACAGACGTGGGATCAAATTCGAAGTCATGCGCACAGTGACGAAGGCTAACGAGATATTGTCGTGTGACCAAGCATCATAGCACTAACATGACTCGCGGTCCAATCATACAAATCAAATCTCGTCTTCATATACATGTGTATGCCAAAAGATAATCGTATGGCCCTTCCCAGCGTCCTTTCCTCCTAGATACGAGTCCAGGGTACGATCAATGAAATCAAGTCTAGATCAACAAAGCCAAGCATCAAGCAAGGGGCGACACGATATGTTTATCGGCTGTATGGATGGCGCAACTGTCAGCAACACGAACGGGTATAGAGCAAGAGCCTCCGACTTACTCCTCAGCCCACTCGTTCTCTCGCTTGATCTGGGCTTCCTCCTCGGGTGTGAAGTCGTTTTGGATGTTGAACAACTTTCGGATTTCCTCGGGAGTCTTGCCCTTGATCATGTTGGCAACAGTCTTGCAACCCAAGTCGAGCAAAGGCTTGATGTCCAAGTAGTTTGCGGCGAGAATGATTTCAAACAACATTTCCTGGTCGACTTGGATGAACTTGCCATCCCATTCGGAGATGTCAATGTTTCGTCGTCGAGTCTCTTCGGTTGCGTCGTTGGCATCGGTAGCGGCGGGCAAGGCATCTCCCTTGTGGTGTTCACACCATTCGAGCACCTAGGAAGGGGATATGGGGACGCGGAAGTGAGCGGTGGTTGAACAGTGATGGATACGATGCGTTTTCACACCTTCTTGAGAACGCTAGATGATACATTTGGCAAGGGGATGGGTTCAGAGTCACCTCCGATGTCTGTGATAAGACGAGAAAGATGAGAAACGGAAGAGCCGACGGCGAATGATTACGTACCTTCCATCATGTTCTTGATCAAGACACTTCGTTCGGCAACGGGCTTTTCGACCTCGAACTTTTCGCCATCGTTAGCTGAAGGGAGGAAGAAAGAGTGATAAGCATTGTGAATGTAACGAGGAATAGCTCGACACCGAAAAAGTGATGGGATGGCCAGCGAGCCCCAATCGATAGGAGAAGTGGGAAGGAGCCACTTACTGGACAGGGTAACCATTTTGAACGTGTGCGTGCGCGAGTCTGCTAGGCGGGTGGGTGTAAGGATTGCTTGGACGAGTCAAGGATGTTGTGCTGTGAAAATGACGAGGAGAACGGTGAGGGCGAGATGAGGAGATGATCAATGGTTGTGGCAGGTGGAGAATCGAAGGCCACTCACTCGTCGCGAATCCTGCGGTTCCTCTCCGCCGTCGCTCGCGCGCACATTGACTCCGGCCCCCGAGTGGCAGAATTTAGCTTCTATTGTCTGAGCTGGATTAGGCAAGCCGTAAGCAGGTTGGGGGCGCGTCTTTCTAAAAGTCCTACGCACGGCCGTGAGGAAGTCAGGAGGGTGGTCCTGGAGATTGTTCAGGCGGTGTATATCGGGCTGTTGGATCTGAGCGTCAATTGTCAGAACGCCGTATCAGCAAACGCTCAAATATTCACCATGTCTGCCCTTCTCCGGTCTATGCTTAGCCCGCTGTCGAGCGCTCTGAACGTTACTTCGCGATCGACAACGACATCGCTTTCTCCGTCAAGCTCTTCGCAATGGATTGGATCTCGTAAGTCCAAGTTGAGAGCCACCTTCATTGATCCAGTATGGGGCGCTTACTTTCTGGTGTGCTATTCCAGTGTGGCAGCAACAAGTGAGAACAGCAACGAAACGAGGTGGTGGCTCGAGTAAGAACGGTCGATCATCAGCGGGTCGTAGATTGGGTGTCAAGAAGTTTACAGGTAAGCCCTTTGGCTCACCGTACGGGAAAAAAGCCGAGTCTGGCTCCTCACTTGTAACGCTTCATCTTGCTCACTTTCCCTGACCCCTTGCATAGATCAATACGTTCTTCCGGGGCAAATCATCGTTCGTCAGCGAGGCACCCAGTTCCACGCTGGTCAAAACGTCGGTCAGGGCAAGGATCATACGCTATACGCCCTCGAACCCGGATACGTAAAATACTACAGCAGTTCCTCACCATTCCCGCATGTCGTGCCGTCTGCGTCAACATCGTCGTCGTCGCCCTTGGGCCTGGGAAGCGTCGTCAAGAGACCGAGGTATACGAATCAGTTTATTGGGATTGTGAGGAAGCGGGAGGAGAGGCTGCCGAGGGTGATGCAAGATATGGGAAGGGATCGACGGTTTTGGGGTGCTGTCAAGGAGGAGTCAGCGGGTGTATGAAGTGGTATATGGGATTATTCGGTTTTACACCTGTTGCTTGACGGATTCAAGTTTGACGGAGGGGTGGACTGGAGGATTAGGAAGTTGGCACAGAAGGGACGAGGCAATTGGATCGTTCTTGCTATCAGCGTCAAATCTCTTTTCTCAGCGACCTCCCGTTCGGATTTTTTCTGCGGTCCCGGCCAAAAGGGCGAGCGGTGTGCCTGAGCAACTAAGATATTGGTCCCTTGGGAAATGTTGACGGGTAGAGGCCCTTGATATCCAGAAAATCATTTCTCGCTAG
Organism: Naganishia vishniacii ANT03-052; assembly: GCA_015708705.1. Lineage (NCBI taxonomy): Eukaryota > Fungi > Basidiomycota > Tremellomycetes > Filobasidiales > Filobasidiaceae > Naganishia > Naganishia vishniacii. The sequence continues at coordinate 423,394 of MU158402.1, forward strand.
TGGCTTACTCTGCTGGGTGGGCGGATCGCGCGAAATGTCTCGGAGGACGGCCGGCATGTATGCGAACGCTGACTGCGCCGCGCCTCCGAGCTGTTGTTCTTCATCTTTCGTTGTCAGGCAGGCAGGCAGTCTTGTAGTTCTTCCGACCTCCTCACACCATCTAGTCAGCGATCGTTGGTTGACACCGAGTCCCTGTCAATACTCTTACTCGTCGCCGAATTCGTCACGCGCCCGTGGATTCGTCACTGCAGTGACGTTCAGCCTCGTTCAGCCTCCTTCTCTTATCTTCGAGCCAACGTCACAACGCAAACATATCGATCCAGACGGCTTTGATCGACCTGTGTGGTGACCTTACGAGGTCGAGAGATGACGGACGAACAGAAGCAGGACGCCAGTCATGAAGGGGACCATCCGCTACGTGTTTCGTCTTTAGCTGCAGCAGAACCTGTGATGGACCATCCGTTACTTGCACACGATTCGGACGGTACACTCGTCGACAGCGCAGATAAAATCAACGAGAACAAGACGGATATAGGGGTGACGGATCTCGAGGGCGTACCCACGTTGGAGAAGGTGGATTCCGGCAATGATGGCGCAGAAGCACCTGATCAACCATCATCTCTGCGAACGAAACGACTACCACATCGGCAAAAGAAGAAACAACCCAAACGTGGAATCCTCAAAGCACCTCCACCACCAGTCAAACCTGGCCTCGGAGGGAAACTTCGGGATGCGTTGGGCTCGATCCATCCCAAGTTTCTGGATTACACCGTGGGGCCGATGGGTAACGGAACCGTCGCGGACTCGATACCGCCTTCGATCTCGGTTCCCGTCAACAACCTCGCAAGTAATGTCATGGAAGGGGTAGGTGTCGTCGGTGGAGCCGCAGTCGCAGTAGTTGGGTCTTGGAGTGGAAGGTTAGGCAAATTGGTCGGCGCAGCAGCAGCGACGGGTACAGGTGAGGGTAACAGTACGAGCGGATCACCTGCGCCTCCTACCCTGCCATGGAAGTTTGCGACTCGGATGGCAGCAACTTCATTGCCATCTCACTCAACAACCGGTAACATCCCTGCTCCTCGGACGGACAAGGAGCTCCCATCCACGCCTACCAAATCAAGCGACATCCATGCATCTTCCCCTACCATCACTGGCTCCCCCTTGCACACGTCAAACGAAACAACAACCATCACAATCATCGCAGACACATACAGACCCCTCAAACGGGCATCTTTCATCCTTCCAGCCATCAGTATTACGTACCCCATTTTATCCTCAAACCCGCCTTGGTCGGACAAGGTCCTGCAGGACCGACAGCAGGTTGAGGAGAGTGCGACGAGGATGATGCAGTCGAGCGTCGGGGCAGGTTTCTGGAATGGAGAAAGGCTGGTGGAATTATATGAGATTGCATGTAAAGGACGTGAAGAAAGCCCTAGAGCAGGGATCAAGGAGGCGTTATCGGTGAGTTCAGAGCCGAGAGATTGAGGCGAGGGATACTGATCGTTGTTCTTGATCCAGAGCATGCACAGTTCAGATAAACCCGGTCAGCGGCAGCTTTTACTATCATCGCGGTCACTCAATCCGACCGGTCCGCGAACCGCGTTCGCCCATGTCGATCCACCGTTGGGGAAATACGCAGCACAGGCGTTTGCGGATCTGCTCAGTATTGAGTGGGGTCTTGCCAAGCTGGCGTTGCAGGATGGTGTGCTGGATCAAGATGAGGTGAGAATGGTTGAACAAAGCGCGATAGTTGGTGCAGGAGTGGGTTCGCGCTGACACCTTTCTACAGAGTATGAAGCCGATCCTACATGCACTGTTGATTTCTGGCACGTTGCCCCAGCTCAGTCTTTCGGGAAATCGAAAAATAAAGTCTCCAGGATGGAGGATGGTGGCTGCATATATCAGAAAGGTGCGTACACATTCCATGCAAGTGAATGCCATCCTGACGTCGGATCGCCGGAACGCATAGGCTCGAGCACTTCGCTTCCTGGATCTCTCGAGCAACAACCTCGACAAAAAGTCTGTCGAGTATTTGTCGGAAGCACTGAGCTTTAACACAACTTCTTCAACGCCGATCGACATCAAGGCTGGGTTGGTGGCGGAAAGGGAAGCTGATGCCAGTGATGACTCAGAATCCGAGGAGCGATATGGGCCGATTCCGCGCGTTTCACATAGTACAATGCTCAAGAACTGCCATCTCGGTGAACGAGATGCACCTGGAGCATTACAGACACTACGGTTGGACGATTGTAGCTTGCGAGCTGCGAGTCTTGATGTCCTGGGTAAGCTGGACCTCCGTAGGGAGGTGACTGGTACTTGACTAAACTCACCTCCGATATCTGCAGCACAAGCAGTACGGCGGTCGGAAATCCGTAATCTTTCGCTGAGGCAGAACAAAATAAGTAATCTAGGCACAGTATCTCTCGCTTCGATGATCAGGGATTGGGCGGACAATGGCCCGATCGGAAACAATCCTTTCAGCAGTGATCGTCTAGCCTCTTCTGATATGCCAGAAGCTCAAGCAAACGAGGACGAAGTAACAGCGAAATTGCAACATCTGCAGCATGGTGGACCTGTTCCCGCGAGCATTTCACCAAATTATGAGCATTTAGGCCGTTTAGTGACCCTTGATCTCAAAGGCAACGATATACGAGTCAGTTATGTCGAATGAAAACACGGCTGAGACGCACTGATATATACCTTTTGGTAGGGGGGCGTCAATTACATTGCTCAAGTCTTGAAGCGGAATACGCATCTCAAGGTACTCAACTTGAGTGAGAACCGGATCGATGCGGCGGGCCTCACCTCTCTCGCGGAGGCCATGGTCAGTGAAATCGGCTTCTCTGTCACTCGGTTGTTCTGACGGTATCCTTCATCCTTCATCGCGCTTCTAGCGCTTGAATAAGTGTCTCGAGACGCTCTATCTCAGCCATAACCCATGTTCTGGGCCATCTCTCGATGGGGTGAGTACTTATGGGCGTGATTACAAATTTTTGCTTCACCAATTCCTCTGCGGCAGATCCTTGGCCTTCGCCATACTTTCCCATCGAACACGACGTTGCGGCGCTTATTCCTGAATGCCACGCAAATGACAGACGAGTCTGCCATCGCCTTGGCCGAAGCGCTTTCCGATGCCAACCGCATACTTCACATTGACCTGACTGACAATGATATCGGCCTGGCGGGCGCGATGGCACTTGCTGGATGTCTCCGCTCAAACACAAGCATTCGGTGCCTGGATTTGACAATCCCGCCAAACGACGCCGACCTGTCCGAAATGTCACAATCGATCTTGCAAAGCTGCATCAGAAACACGGAAGCCGCTTTGGCCGCCAAGGGTGCAAAAGTCTCGGATGTGGCACAAGACGCCGTATGGGCACCCATCAAAAACTCCTCGTTGGTCAAGCGTGCACAGGAGGCAGAAGATCACCGAAAGATTACGGAAACTGCCAAGATTATCGATACTCCGGCTGCGATAGCTCGGACGGAAATCTTTACCTTGAGACCTTCCGGGGTGATCCGAGCCGCTTCGGAGAACGTTGAGTACGGCCAAGGTCTCATCGATCGACAGCGACAAGCCGACGCACAGGAGCTGGATTCGACGGAAAAACAGAGATGTGCGGGCGCTCTGGAACGAAGTAAAGCATTGCTCGAGAGGATATCAGACATTGTGCAGGAAACAGAGGATCCCGATCGTTTGGAGCTTCTCCTGTCTCTCAACGACCAATTGACGACGCAGATTCCGGAAATGGAGCAAATGTTGGCATCAAATAGCAAACGACTCTTGGTCCCGACCGCAAAACCATTCCTACGACCGCCAGTGAACGAGTCGTCTTCCGCAAGATCCCTCGGACGGCTGAATACAGCGCCGGTTCGACGACATATGAAAGTCCCTTCGCTTGATGTTGCAAGCCCCAACTTTTCCATTACCAATTCGGACGACGACGATTCTGATGCAGAGGAACTGAGCTCTGCAGGGCCGGTGTCTCTGAAACTCACCTTGCCTGAACGACCGGTTTCGCAAACCTTTGGAAGTTTTGGAGCTCTTGGATTTGGAAGCGACCGCGGCCAAGCTGAGGCGGAGGACCTTCCCCTTCGCGTCAACACACGCGCGAAAGATCAACCGTGGCCTCTGCAGGACACTTGCTCGTCCCCCTTGGAGAAGGTCAACAAGGAATGGATGGCTGAAGAGGGTGAAATCTTTAGAAAGGGGCAGAAACTTGGTGTGGCGGAAGAGGACAGTGAACTCGGAGATGTTGATGATCCAGGAAGCGCCCTCAAGCAAAAGGTACGTTTGAAGGTGTTGTTGTCGTGACTCGATGCTAAAGATGCACTTCCTGAACTGTAGATCTTGGAAGCTGAAGTAGAGCGGACACCACATCACCTAACAGAGGAGACCATCTTGGACGAGGAATTGGAAAACAGGTCTCTGAATCTGGATGGACAGGAGTGAAGGCGCATACTCAAGGAGTCGTCGTGTAGCACGGAACAGTTGTATTTCTTCTTGGCGAACACTGTAGGCACATTGAGTCGCCCTCTAGAGTCTGAGGTGGGTCGTGCGGTCGTGCGGTCGTGTGGTGGAGAGGCAAATATGAAACGCGAAAGACGGATGTGAAAGTGACCGCGTCCGCTGAAGTCTGATCGATTGTCCAGAGTTGGCTAAGTCAAGCAGCAAAAGGATCAGTCAGGAAAGCTGGGTGAGACACATTTTCGGTGCAGCTACGACATAGAGTCGTGATCCTCTTCACGCGTCTCGTTCACTGGCACAACATCGCTTCCCATCCTCGAATTAGGAAGCCGCCGAATTGAATGCCCGACAACGCTCGACGCTCCCCTCGACCCGACCTCTGCGCATTTTCTCGTTCAGATGATCGCTGCAACGTGAACCTTGCGCTCGTGAACCCAAATCACCATTTCTGATATCCGTCGTATCGCTCCCTCGATTTCGTTCAATCTCAACATGTCTGATGAAGCTGCTCCTGCTGTGAACCGGAACTCGTCGGAAGAGGACGATTGGGAACGAGTGAGTAGTCTGTGGGAAGCACCTTCTTTTCTTGCAATCAGCTCATCATCCTTGCTTCCTCCAGGATGACGTTGAAGACTCGTTCGCAGTTCCAGATCAACGTGAGGCGCGAACCCCAAAGACGACATCCTCGAGAAAGGTGCCTTTCAATACCTCTGATCGGGATCAGCAGGACCGCGTTGACGAATCGGCGTCTGCAGAGGGTTCCTCCGCCGCCCCTCGAATCCGGCTCATGCAGCGTCCAAAGGAGACTGTAGAAACAAAATTGGAACCTAGTAAAACGGCGTCAAGCGGCGGTAACCTGTGGGATGATGAGGAATGGGATTCGAATGGATCGTCAAACCGCAAGGTATGGGAAGACGCGTGAGTCCCGCATTGGAAAGCTTCGTCCGGATCCCCTTCTTACAGTCCTGTCACAATTGCAGTAACAATCCAGCTGCCGCAGTAATGCCAGCGATTCCTCAAAACTTTCCCGCGTTGCCATCTTCTGCTGCTCTGCGCATCCTTCGGCGACCTTCCCCGTCGGCGGCAGGAGGCAGCCCCGCTTCGTCTGGCACATCGACTCCAGCCGGATCAAAGACTTCTGCGTCAAGTCAATCCACGCAATCGAAAGCACAGAAAACATTGAGCGAGAGGGAGGCGGAATATCGCCGAGCACGTGAAAGGATCTTTGGCCCGGAGTTTGAAGGTTCCGACGTTGCGGGCGAGCAGGGAGATGCGGAGGCCCCGTGCACCGCGGCTTCTAGTCCAACCTCCTTGGCCAAGAGTCTGACGACACCTGAGACCCCGACGATGCCGAAAGGCTCCAGTAGCACGACGTCATCCGTAGCCTCGTCGACATCGGCGTCCTCCGCTGGCGGTCCCCGACGTCAACTCAGTCAACCTCCACCCATGCAGAACATCAGTCGCAGCACGAGTGCGAATTCAAATGCCCGAAGCAGTCGAGGAGGAAAGCGAAACGGTCGAGGCGAGTCGACGTTCGAGCCCTTGCGTCCACCGCATGAACAGCTCCTTTATCAGCAACAGCAACTTCAGCAGCAACTCTACGTGCAGCAACAGCAGTACCAGATGCAGCTTCAACTTAGCGGGTATGCTCAGAGTGGTTATGTGGGTCCTGTACCGATCTACGGCATGCCGATGCCCATGGTGGGTATGAATCAAGGTCAAGCTTATAATCCTTACGGTCAAGCTGCATATCAGCCATCCACGGCTTACGTTCAGACACCCTCAAACGCGTCTTATTATCCGAACCGACCGGCCAACCCGCCTATGATATCGCCTGGGGTTGTGCGGCAACCTTCCGGACCAGACGATTTGGGCTCTCTGGGATTCTCGGATCTACGGATACGCGAATATCGGAATCAAGGCAACCCAAGTCCGGGGGGCTTCGGTGACAGGTCGAATGGCTCAAGACCCACTCCAATGAACCAGTATCCCAATGTCGCGCAGAACTCGTCATTCGCCTCGGCAGGCCGCCAAGACGCGTCAAGTCAACCTTCATCTGGCATGGGCGTGAACTCGCCATTTTCTCAAGGAACGTTGGGGGCCGCGCCATACGGCACAACGCGTCCGCAGTCACAGGAGGCTTCGGCGTGGCCACCGTTGAACAACACGGGGAGTGCAACAAGTGAGGCGCTGGGTGGATCTGGGATGAGTCGAACGGGTGGACCTTCCGTTTGGCGGCCGTAGAGCCCCATCACCAGGTCAGCGCTGTAAGAGAAGTACAGGCAAGAGGTTAGGGCAAAGGTTGGGTATGCCATAACATGTACCTCCTATGTTGCACGATTCTCATGGAATTCAGATAGTCGTTAATTCATTTCGTTGTCACATTCTTCCTTCTGCAAGCAAATTGAGCCATCGGGACCTAAGTACAACTCTCACTCTAGTTATCGTGCTGCGACACCTACGAAGAGAAAGCTCAGACTAATGCCATGTTCGAGGTTCCGGACCGAAAGATCCACCCTTGGGGAACTGAATGGCTGCGCTGACCAACGACTGAGCATCGAGAACGTTGTTGTACACAGTGTTACCCCACCAGCTTTGAATCGTGTCGAGTCCGATCTCTCCGTTCTTCCGTTACTGCAAGCAGAAGAAAATCGCCAAGATGGCCATGGCGTACCCCGCAGAGATGGCAGCGGAAAGAACGTAGTTCCGCGATTGCCAGCTTGAGAATTGACGCTTTCGCCACAGGTACTGGGTGAGGAACCCGACGTAGCAATAACTATTAAGGAAGAGAGAATGAACATGCGATCTTGCAACTAAATCGCGTATTCTCTGCGACTCACCTCAAGAAATTGATAGGCAAATACGGCGGCATGAGCTCAACGCCGCTGAAAGTAACCGGCCAATTGACATATCGCCAAAGGGACTGGGGGTTAGCATTTGGCGAGTAAGTAGGTCGGGACGGGCATGACTGCCCCAATCAGCCAAAACCAGTTAAACTGGGCGTAGAGTTGTCCGGCGCCGAAAGTTCTTTCGGGACCTGGTCTTTGCGCGAATCGCAAAGAAACCGCAGGGCAATGTTCAGAGAGGTCAACAGAAAGTCATACAGGCCACAGAACAGTAATACATGCCGATCACGCCCCAGATGATCGAAGCCGTGCCAAACGCTTGCGTAGAAGGACATGGCCAGACTTCTGCAAAAGCATGGCAGATTCCGTCGATGTTGTCAAAAATCCAAGCTTGAACAAAGATCTGGGTAATTGCAGCGACAGCTGTCGCCGAGCATTGGCCCCAGAACATGAGACGAGGAGGCACTTTCATGTAATGACCGATCTTCATATCGTTGATGAAGGGCTTTATCCGCCAGCAGGTCTACCGGCTTTACGACCGTGACGTTCCACTTCTAGGTATGTAAGGCATCTTACTTCTACCTGAATTCCGGTCCAGCTTGAGCAAGCAAAGTCCTTCTGAGCCTCACAATTCCCTTCAAACTGACAATCATGGCCATTGAAAACGACGTTCTCCCATATGGTGCGTATCCCAAGTCTATCCGGCTATAAGTACGGTTATGCATTTCCCGTACGATGAACAGTTTGGAAATATAGAAAGATCATTTTGACGACGATAACCATTCAGGGCACTTTGAGAGCTAGGCACCGCCCTGTTGGAAGGTGTTTATCGGGACAACGAGTGTAATATGTATACGCCTGCTATCCTCTTCCATAGTCCAATGCTTTGTGGCGACAAGCGATAGGCAGCTGCAGGACAGGAACCGATCACCGCGAATTTCGCAGATTGTCGAGAGTCGCCGTCGTCTTGCGTTATTTCTGTGTTGTTTCCTTTTCTACAATGTGCGGGTCGACACATCCGCCTGATTGTAAGCATGGATGCCGGGGGTGTCACCACGATGAGCAATTAAAATGGACTCGCGGACCGATACGCATGCTTCCTTCGCCTGGTATCTGCCTCGCACCTCGTCGACTGCTAGGCGCTTCTCCGACAGTGCTTACACCTCTGCACCGGTTGCAAATGACAGTACCCGTACAACCGACGAAACGGCAGGCGAAAGGTCCCGAACTTTGTGAGAGCCGCAGAGTCGCTGACCAGGAGTTCCGCACTCCGATTTCGCTCGCTGTTCGCCTTGAATACCATAGTCGTCACGTCAATGGGAACGGTCAAGACATGACGGGCCTACCACGCAGGATGACACGGTCAGGCTCCAGCCTTAGCTGAGTGAAGATGGCGCTTATTTGCAGCAGGGCATCGAGGTTACCGCTGTAGTCTGCTCTCGCGTTTTAAACCACGAACGGACGAACATCACGATATACACCATTGTCATGACACTCGAAAAGTGGGAGAAGTGGCGGAGGGGATCGTCAGCGTAGGGAGTCTCAAGATTGACGATCGGATTGGCTTGCCTTCGTAGCACCGCCCACGCACTGCTCTATCCTGGCGCGACAGGGTCTTCAAGGTACTCGCGAAAGCCTTACTTGTGGAGGTTATGGATTCTCCGTCCCTCATTCTACAGGTCAATAACTGCTTTTCCGGCGTAAAATCATCTTGGTGCAAAACGACACGACCCCGGAGTTCTATACGGCCGCTCAACATCAGCGGTATATCAAGACGTCGATGCACGCACCCTCTGGCTTCTCTTGCAACTCACTTTCGAGCTTGGCATTGGGGTCTTCGTGACGAGAGCCCGGGTCTTGATTGCTTTGGCCTGATTCGTGTACCGACGTGTCGATAGCGTTCCTTGTTAGTACTAGAGAAATGGCAGCTACCGTGCAGGCGTTGCTGTTGCATTAGAGTCATTGGTTGAAGAGCCATGTCGGCTCCTGCAATCCGAGCAACAGAATCAGCTCACATGCAGAACCTCACATCCAATCTGAAGGGGGCCCGTCTAAACTTACAGAATCCCGGTGGGACACGAATTCCTCTCGTTGAATCTTTCCCTTGCCTTTGCCACTAGACGCTGACGCTAGGGCTTGTATCGCCTTCTCGGAATCGTCAAGGATCGATTAATATTCGCTCCTTCCATCAACCCGATCTCAGTGGCGCTCCTACGCTCAAGGCACGTTTAGTTTCGGCTAACTCCACAAAACTGATCTTGACTACTTCTTCGGTTGATCCAGGTCCCTGAAGCAGCTGAAAGAGTTGCTCGTTTCCGCCTAGCACCGCCGCTGAGTTCTTGGTCATACGGTGGTAGCGGGTCGTCATTGCCACTCTTGTCATCGAATTCGGGAGATGGCCGCGACACAAGATTATGTTGGCTGCAGAGAACGGATAATCTCATTGACCACGGACCAAGTTTGACGTCTTCAAGAGGTTGCTGCGTCAAAGCACTCGGAAAAGGAAACTGTAGGACACCAAACGAAGCGACAGAAGATGACGCTCGATCACTCAACCTCTTTTGCATCCGCCCCCTTGGGCTGATTTTTGGATGATATCGTTCTGAGATTGACAACTCGGTGAATGCAATTCCTTATGCAGCCTTCATCAAGGGGAACGGTAGGCTTCCCCATCAACAAGTAGGAAGTGCCAAACAGTATACCCTACAAGATGGCTTCGACCACAGCGCCTATCAACACGCGCCAACCCATCCATCCTCCGAAGTCGTCGATTCATACGGCTCTTCATGGCAAAGCCCGACGTCAAGCAGCTCAAGCACCGGAGACATTACAGTCTGTTAGGGAAAGCATGTTTCGTCGCGTTAATGTAATCAAGGAAGGGGATACAGTCATGCTACGATTGCCCAGTGATGCAATCAAGAGCGTTCTCGTCAATCCAACGGGGTGAGTTCCCTCTTTCCGTCGGTACAAGGAGATTGCTTAACCTCTTGGCATAGGTTAACATCTTTGGGCAAGTACGGCACGTTTCCCACTAGCGAGCTAATCGGAAAGCACTACGATGTCTCCTATGAAGTCGTAACTCCCAAATCTTCTGCAAATCTGGATGACGTGGAAGCAGCAATGTTGCTGGACGAAGATACTCCCGCCGCAGAAGCAGAAACTCCGGCAGAAAACAACGGAAAGCGAGGGAAAAAGATGGGCAAGAAGGAAAAGGGGCGGAGTCCGCCAGCTAGCAGCGCATCGGAAGGGCTGGGAAATATTCTGGTACCCCGCAGGCCTGCCAGAATCGAGGAACTGGGTATGTCAACTGTGTCTCGTCGCCAGGCGATTGCTAATTTATGCCCATTCACCGACAGAGGAAACGGATGCGACCAATGAACTGATTGATGACATCTCTGGTCAAGAAGTCGAATCCAACCTCCTCTCAGCGGAAGAGATTCAAAGCCTTCGCGCTCAAGGTGTAGACGGTGCCGAAATCATCCGCATACAGGAAGAACGGCATGACAGATTCAAGCTGAAGACAGAGTTCTCCAAGGAAAAGTGGAGGAAACGAAAGGAAAAGAAGTGGGTCAAAGGTCGAATCCAATGAGCTGCGTCGCTTTTCTCACAGTCTCGCTTATAGATATTCGATGGCTGTGATTCCGCTGGCACCGACGCCGAATAATCTCATTGAATACTATCACGCTCGAACACCGGCCACTGTTCTCTCCCTTCGCCGTGATACACTGTCGCAGTTACTCAACCTATCGAACATTCGCCCAGGAGGCTGCTACCTCGTTATCGACGATGTTGGCGGACTCCTTATCGGCTCAATATTGGAGCGTATCGGAGGACACGGCCGGGTCTTTGCCATGACAGATTCCGATAGCCCACCAGGATGGCCAGTACTGGAAGCGATGAACTTTGAGAAAAAGGTACTGGACCGATGTCTTGGGTGGCTGAATTGGAGCCTTGCCGCGGAGGAGTATACCTCGGTGGACGGTGTGGATGGCGGAGATGATGATGAGGATGACATCCCGGAGGGAGAAACCGAGATGGAAAGGGAAAAGCGCGAAAGGAAGCTGCAGGCCAAGGCGAGGAGAAAGGGCAAACAGGTGGCTGATCTTGACCGTGCGAGGGATGAGCTCCATCGCGGCGGATGGGATGGGTAAGTGCAACTCTTGACGCCCCTTCCCTTCGGCTGATTCAAGCGCTTTGCATTTTATTCCAGCCTGATCAGCGCAAGCCTTGTCTCGCCGCCGTCGTTCCTTTCCCGACTGACGCCTTACGTCGCTGGCTCAGCGCCGATCGTCGTCTACTCGCAATTCCAATCGGTTCTCGCTCAGACGCTTAGCGGGATGCGCTCTAGACCAGAGTACCTTGCGCCTAGTCTTACGGAGAGTTTTACGCGTCGATATCAAGTCTTGCCCGGAAGGACACATCCGACAATGTCGACGAGTGGGACAGGAGGCTTCCTCCTGCATACAACGCGAGTGTAAGTATTCTCGCTCTTCGTGACAGACGACCAAAACAACTCAAATATGCTCTTCTCTCATTCAGCATTCCAAGTTCGGAAACAGTTGTCAACCGAGCGGCAGCTAGACGACTTACTCGAGATAATCAAAAAGCCAAGAAGGCGGCCGCAGCGGCGTCTAGCACTGCTACTCCGGAAAGAACGAATGAGGACAGAAAGAGAGTTCGCACGGATGAAGTCGTGGACCCGACCGCCATTCCTGTTCAGCCAATTAAGAAGGCCCGTCTAGACAGCACATTACACCTTCAAGAGGCGCAGATTTCGGTCGCAGAGGATGCAACAATGGACAACGATATGGAGACAGGGGATCGCGATGATGTGATAAAAGCTGTGACGATGATGGATGCTGGCGAGAACGAGATCGGAGGAGAACTTACAAACGCCATCCTCGCTGCAGAAGAAGCCGGGTTGCAAGAGGCCCTCAACGAAGTGACAAGAGATGGAGATGCGAGCATGGAATGAAAGGGACGGTGTGGTTGTACAGAGCTAAGCCCGCGGAGTGACATATTCAATACTTGCATAAGATTCTTCGATGCCCCCATCGTTTTGTCTTGCCCTCGTCACCCGACCGATATGACATTCATGGTGTTCGACAATGCAAGGTAGTGATGGGTCCATTGCCAACACACCGTCAATTGTATTCGAGCACTCTATGGCGGCGCGTGCCACCTAGCATAAGGTCCTGTCTCTTCCATCCAAGACGACGCTTCAATCCACCCTGGACCACCTTTACTTCCAGCAAGATCCGTTCCTGATTTTCCAAAGGCCTCTTCGTATTCCCTCGCCAGCTCTTCATAAGCTTGCCACATCCTGGCTCTCGCGACCCTCGCCACGCTGTTTTCACCCCAGACTTTGGTCTTCTTGTCGCGGGTGACACCGCTCAGCCTGCCATTAGGACCGATAGCTTGAGGCATGGAATGTGAATGATAGGACAATGCGACGGGAAAGGGGCTCGGTACAGATGTCGGCGGCGGCAGGAGAACTTCTCGCAAGAGCGGGAGAGGAAGCCGACGTAGCTGATCCAGATCGGTATCTAGTGGAATCGGCGCCGCGGGCGGAGGATGATGCAAGGAACCTGCAGAAGCGCGTCCGTGCACGAACGGCGTAGTAGAGTGCCAGACGCGACAAGGCTGGCCTCTGACTAATCCCTGGAGCCACCGTTTTCCACTCGACTCGGTTCGTCCATCCAAGACCTGGCTCAGTCCCTCTCCGAGCCGAGAATACGTTGCGCGGGGCACTCCCGGAATAAACCTACTGAATATCTTGTGCAGGCATGCCGATTCGTAGTCCTCTCCGACGATCAACCCATCGATGCGAAGCGGTTGTGGCTCATCTAGTCCAGATGCACAATCATCACCATTCCGAACGCCATCTCCCAGCATCCTCGGCCTTGACTCATCCGCTGACGACTCAGGCTCAAAGAACCTTGCGAGTCGCCCACCTTGAAATCCAAGCCACTGCCACCTTCCTAGCTTATCGGAACAGCTAAACGCTGTAGTCGGAGGCGCGTCCGCCCGTGAAGGCTTGTTACACAACGGAGGGACTTCGAGCGACTTTGACTGCCGAAACGAGCTCACGGTTGATGCAGCCGACTGCTGTACATCGCTTGAAGCGCTGTCGGAGAAGGCTAGCTGGTCCACGCCGAGTTGGGGGAGGAGGAGGCGTATACTATCATCCTCCGCATCGAGGCGTCGGAGATGTGCTGCATCGGACGCCGCGCCGCACGGAGCATGGGAAGTGTAAAGGAAGAGCTGGATGGATGGTTTGAGGCGGAACCAGGGGCGGGCGCGATATTGGGAATTTGGCGTTGATGGGAGACTTGACACTTGATCTCCCATCCGGGGTCGAGACGACGCTTGAACATTGTGCGAGGCCGAGGGGTAGACAAGTTCCAATAGCTTCGGCTCAAATCTCTCCTCGTCCTCGTGATCCTCTTGTCTTTCATCGCGTGGCGTTTCGCAACCCTTTGCCTCCCCTTCCGCTTGCCCGACTGCCGATTGCTGATCCCACGGGCGTGCTCGCTTGATTAACACCCTCATCTCCCGCATCAACAAACATTCCAGTTCTCTCCGCGCAAGAATTTCTGCATGCATGTCGACGACCTGGGCATCTCTCTCCGACCATCTCGACGTACTTTGCTCAGCACATGGCTCTGCGCACTTTTGATCGGTGATGGGTGGTGGTCGTCGCGGAGATGGTGTCCTTGCTTGTGCCAATTCCACTGGAGAGGCGTGGTCTTGTGGAAGGATACCACCGAGGCATTTAACACCGCTTGTTATTGAGCAGATCCGCATCGTAGCCCATCTTCCACCGGGAGCGTCCCCGTTGTTACCACCCCGATCGCCCTCTCCGTAATCCAACGCCACGAATCCCGCTACAACCGTCCACTGCCCATTCGGAGGTCTCGCGGCCGTCACGCCGCCTCCCCCGGACCCATGGGACGTCGTGAGGTGATCGAAGAATCGGTGGATTGCCGTCGTAACGGCATCTGGAAAATCCTCCCGAGCAGCGAGTGTGTCGGGCGTCTCGATTCTTGTATTACGTGAAGCTGATCTGTCTGGGTCGTGTCCATTTAAACCCGAGTGGATGGTATGATGGCGAACGTAGTGGGAAGCCGGTATCCATATCCTTTTATCCGGGGGAGGAGGTATACATCGCTGGTTGCGGGGTTTGGATTTTTTGGGCATGTAAGGTCAAGGCGTGGAGACGTGACGAGCTGGAAACCGGCAGGTGCAAAAGGTTCAAACCGGCATTATTGAAATACTGAAAGGATCATTCTGCCGAGATTGATATCTAATGAAATTATGAACGCCTGAAACGATGCGCGGATGCAAATACAAAGTCGATTCGATCACTTGAGCGGAATAAGGTGACGCAATCAAGACCGGTCTCAAACACGCTTCTTCATGTCTCTCCCTGAAACACAACGCTAGCACCGCGCTTCTATGCTTGTAAGTAGATACCTCCCGCTGATGAAGATCTCCATCGCCCAAACCCGTCCCGTCAATGGACCCGAAAACATCCCCGTTCAGTCCCTCGCCGAGCCGGACTTTGACGTCTTCTCCAACATCCAGCAGAACCTGCTTACCGTTGCGAGATGCGTTCGGGAGGCAAGCGAGACCCAGTCCGAGCTCGTGGTTTTCCCCGAGTACTTTACACAAGGATCCTTGGACGGACGAGGAGTGAGTAGCCATTTTGTGATGCCTTGCCCTCGCCGCTGAACCTTTCTTCGCACAGTACCTCGCTCAGCCGGCTCGACATATTCTCCGGGAATTACAAAACCTCGCTCGACAGTTCCGTATAGCGATCGCAGGCACCATCGTTGAGCCCGATACGACAGTCAACCAGCCCGATATTTCTCCACTTGATAGCGCTGCCATCTCTACCTCCACCAGAACCGCCTGGACGGAAACCGTTCGACAAACTCATCCCAATGTCTTTGGTCCAAACCATCCACCCACCCACGTGAATCGCTCGACTGACGACAAAGATCTCCCTCACGACGAGGAGCAGAACGAAAGGTCCCCCAAGCTGCTGAACGTGGCGTACTTTATTGAAGGTGGAACCGGGGACGTCATCGGAAGATACGTCAAGCGGAACCTCTGGATATCGGAACGGTATAGCCCTTCACCTTCAATCGTCGCTCCTACAGAGTCCCACTAACATCATCCCGACGCAGGGAATACCTAGACCCGGGCGCGGAAGAACATACCGTATTCCAATGGCATGGCATCACCGTTGGCTTCCTGATATGTAAGCCCTCTCCTTTTTTCTTCTCCGATTGCCAGACAGGGAGCTGTCAGACTCACCCCCGACATGCCGGGTTCTAAATCAGGCTGGGACCTAGCCCACCCTCTCGCTGCGCAGCTATTGGCCAAGCAAGGCGCAGACCTTATCATCGCTCCAACATACTGGCTCTCAACCGACAGTCAACCGTAAGCCTACGGTATTCCTCACGCGTCAAAGCGATCTCACCAACAACTACATGATGAATTCACAGGTCCATCAAGCCTTATGATCCCCCCGCAGACTACGAATACCAACTAGTCCAATCCCTCGCCTATTGCCGCGCATTCGAGACCGAGACCGTGTTGGCGATGTGTAATGCCGGAGGCGATCCGGCTCATGGCCTTATGGGGGGCAGTGGGATTTGGCAGCCGTTCAGGGGCAAGCTAATGGGGCAGCCGAACGACCCAGGGAGTCGGGATGACGGGACGGAGTTGCAGCATTACAATGTAGATTTGAGCATACTACATGTGGCGCGTAGGACGTATCAGATTAGGGAAGACTGGGATCGTGCCATGAGCGATCCAGCAAGATGACCATGAATGACATGACCAACTGGTATACGGATCTTGACATATGGCGCTCCTTCGTGCTATGGAATGTAAATACAAGTAGGAGCCTAGGCTAGGCTAGCAGGGATATGAGGTGCGTGTACGCGCGCGTGAAATTAATGTGTGCGCGGAAGCAAAGCTAAACGGCATGGATGTGGATGGCAGAGATGGGCTGGTATAGAACGTCGGCAACATCTGTTCCTTGCCAAGCCGATGATCAGTCAGCATTGAATCAGTCTCGTGCTTCAACCCCCATCAACTCCTTGAATCCTCTGCAGTAACGTCCCCCGGCCATCATGTCACAACCGCACGCTCACCCGCATCCTCCCGCCGGAGCGGTTCCACCTGGAACGCGACCCGGAATGATGTCTCCTCCGCCGCCCACACAGCTTCCACCACAAACAGCCGCTCTTCTTGACTCGCTGCCTTTCAATCCCGTCAGCTACACATACAAGGACGCTCCACAACGTCCGCCTGGTGCACCTCCGGCACTACCGCTGATCGTCTGTAAAGAACATGAAGAAGTCGTTTGTCCGAGATGCGGCACGGACTTCAGCGAAATCAACCAGCTTGGTCTTGTGATGAGTCTGATATCTCCCGGTATGGTACCGCCTCCTCCGAATATCCAGTTTCCCAACACCGCAGAATCGATCAAAGGAGTCCGGGACAAGGGGAATGTAAGTACTTTAGCTCGGGTGTAGAGGACTACGGCTCATTAGCTTCGACTCTACAGGAACATTTCAAAAATGGCCAATATCCTCAGGCTGCACAGTTATACACACAGTCAATGGTCATGTCGCTGAATAGACCGCCGTGGGAGCAGATCAGCTTTATAAAAGACGAGATCTCAAGCGCTATGCTCAATAGGAGTGTAGCCGCAACAAAGATGGGTCAATGGTACGTACTTGCATTTTATAAACGCAGCTTCGGCTAAAGCTTTGGCTTGCATGCCCTCAGGACGGCTGCATATGCGGATGCAGAGACGTGTATCAAGATGAACAACCGGAACCCAAAGGCTTACTTTAGGCACGTCGTTAATGTCACGCTTTTAGATATGCGGATTAGGTTAACCGTTCCGACTTTACAGGAAAGCGACTGCGTTGCAGGGGATGGGACGATTGGATGAGGCGTTGGCGGCGTTGGAGAGCGGTCTCGTATTTGAGCCTGAAAATGCGGTATGTCGTGGATCCCGTGTTTGCTTCTCATGCAGTAGTTTCACCCAACGGTTTCACTGATATGCCTTTGAATTAATAGGAACTAAAAACCACTATGCAAATCATTCAAGAGCAAATAAAGAAGCAGAAAGCGGAATTGGAAACGCGGACGATCGAGAACCCCAGACAAGCAGAAATCGAAGGTGCCACCGCATCTGCCTAGAATGCCTGTTGATGATGACAACCACTTGCTTTGACGGCAAATGATGGTTGTACGGTGATGTTTATATTGACTTGGAGAGCGACGCGGAATACCTGCTCGTCAGAATCGGCTTTGGTATTCAGCTACGGTTCTCGATGCACCTGCTGCAGGAGCGAGCGTTCCCTGTTCAATACACCGAAGACACCCAATGTATCGGTTGGGTGTTGCACCCCGACGAAGATGGATCCCCTGAATTATAGGCGCCACGGTCAAAGGACATCAGAAGCCGTGCTGTTTCGCGGCGAGGATGGGCACCAGGGGCTACTGAGCTTCCACCTTTCTGGGACAGCCTCCTTTGCTGTCGACCCAAGAAGATCAAAGATGCACCCTGAGGACTTGGGCAATTGCGCCAACAAGACCCTATCATGGGAGAACGGCCGCGACTTCTTTTGCGAAAGGATGTTACGCTTAGAGTTTCGCGGAGTTATTAGAGGGGAAGTGTTCGCTTTTCGATTATGGCTTTCTCCACAACATATATCGCATCAGCTGCATTTGTGCGCGGCGACATGGTTCTCTCAGACATAGCATCAAAGACTTCCCGGCTCATCCGTTTATGTCCACCTTCAACCGCGGCATGGACGTAGAGCCCCGACCAAAAATTGGACACTTAATCGGTATCGTGGTAGTGTGTATCGTGGTCCGCGTCGAGATCAGCCCGGATCCACCCAATCAGACAAGAGAAGTTGTGAGTGAGCTCTGTACGTGGAAGCGTAAGTATAATTCGCTGTTAACAGGTTTCCATGGACGAAAACCCTAAGCCATGCTGGTCTCTGACGCTGTACAGCCTACTCTCCGAAGCGAGGGGAGCCGTGGCCGAGCGGTTCTCGGGCTCCTGCTGCAGACTACGAAGTCCGTGACTGCCAGCTGCCGTCAACTGCTTCGGAGACAGCGTGCTGGAAAGAAAGGGGTACCGCCAGTTGACGATTCAACCCACGAGGATCGCGAACAAATCCTCGAGTCCCGCCCAGACTCTCGGAAAAGCTTGTCGACGACGTCCCTACATTTCAACACTGCATCTCGTCTCAGCTTGAATATCAAGGATGTCGCAGGTCCACTCTGGGCGATGGACAGTATGTTTCATCGATTGCCGCAGCAGAACCGCGACATGCGCTCAAGCCTCTCTCAATGCACCTCACTGATGATAGCGCCTATGGGTAGCGGGAAAGGTCTCGAATCCTGGCAGTGGCCCTCTGAGGAACAGTCTTGTCTAGAGATCGCTGCCACGCCCCGCCACTTCGAAGCCATAACCGGTGTGAACAATGGCCCACCCCGAGTATACGTTCCAGCGGGAGCGCCGGCTGCAACCAGAAGTCTCGACAAGTCCGCAAAAGGGGTTGAAGCTTGAACAACAGCAAATAAACAGACCGCGGAATGGTTCGAGATTCGCGGGGCGCAAGAATGAGAAACCAAAGATTGTACCAGACTGTCTTGACGATAGGTTAAACTAGTGCTGAAGATGCAACTTGACCATCATTGCGGTGATGTTAATAACTCGCATGATGCCGAATTCGATACGGCCCACCGGAGCCTGCGTTCCACGTGACATTGAGCTGCTCTCCCCAGACCGTCTAGCACGATCCCTCACGACTGATCTGCTGAAGCCCTTAAGACTTGACGACAATGCTGATTCTAATTCTCCTTTGCATATGGCCACCAAGACCGAGCCACCGCGACCGGGTAAGGCTATCCCGCAAACACGTCATTTCTTCACCTCGAGTCGGCGCAACTCGGAGCTACCGGAGCGAACAATGCTCGCATGGGAACGTTGGCCGGAGCTGATAGGGACTTCCGTGCCGGTAAAACTCTACAGCGGTTTTCATTAAAGCCTGAAGCCGTCGGTTATAACCCGCTCGACAGGCGAGAGGGTATAGAGAAATGGAGGGACATCCTCCTCCCTCGATATATCCACTCTGTTCATTTACATGCTTTGCTTTGCTTTGCTTTGCCATTGGTTCAAGCTCACTGACCTTCTAGCAAGACTAAGTTTGTTGGGGAGCGATAGCTAAGCGCATCCAGGTATCGCGAGAAAGCGCGCATCAAGACAGGAAAGTCGTCGAGTCGCTGTCAACGTGCAGCTTTCAAATGGTCTCCCCTGTCTGTCTCGGTATAACACGGCACTAAGCATCGCTGGATGTTTCCAACCTTTGCCGCGCGGTTGTAAGTGTGCTAGTAGCGGCATAGCAGACAGGATGGGAAGCTGGATGAGAGCTCGCAAATGAACCGGCAGACCAACGTGAGGTGTTGATAGCTGGGTGTATTCCGCGCTTGACGCGTGATGAGTCACACCCCTGGGGCGCGGTCAGCGCCCAGGCAAGGTCGTCGGTCGGTACCTCGCGCGTACTATATCATCCTCCTTCTCTTTCTTTTCACTGCAAAAGTCTCTGAGTCGTTCACACTTTCTCACTTTCTCATCCATCACTCATTTTACAATGTCCATCACCAAGGTCCACGCCCGACAAGTGAGTTGTCCCATCAATCTCGGCAGATCTCTTCGTAAATCCGTTGATCATTCCCTGACGCGTCCATTCCTGCATCTTCCCCTAGATCTTCGACTCTCGAGGTAACCCCACTGTCGAGGTCGACGTCTACACCGAAAAGGGTCGATTCCGAAGCCAGGTTCCCTCTGGTGCTTCGACCGGTGTTCACGAGGCCGTCGAATTGCGAGATGATGACAAGTCTGCCTACGTCGGAAAGGGTGTCTCCAAGGCCGTTGCCAACGTCAACAACATCATCGCCAAGGAGTTGATCAACTCTGGCTTGACTGTCACTCAGCAAAAGGAGATTGACGACTTGTTGATCAAGTTGGATGGTACCCCTAACAAGGGCAAGTTGGGTGCCAACGCCATTCTCGGTGTCTCCATGGCCGTTTCCGAAGCCGGTGCTGCTGAAAAGGTCAGTTGGGAATGGCGAATCAACAGATGCACGAGAAACTGATTCGAACCATCGTGTCCAGGGTTTTCCCCTCTACCAACACTTGGCCGAACTCGCCGGTGTCAAGGCCCCCTACGTTCTCCCTACCCCTTCGTTCAACGTCATCAACGGTGGTTCGCACGCCGGTAACGGTCTCGCCTTCCAGGAATTCATGATCTTGCCCACCGGAGCTTCTAGCTTCACCGAGGCCATGAAGATGGGTACCGAGGTCTACCACGCCTTGAAGGGTATCATCAAGAAGCAGTACGGTTTGGCTGACACCGCTATCGGAGACGAGGGTGGTTTCGCTCCTTCCGTCAAGGGTGCTGAGGACTCGCTCGACCTTTTGGTTGACGCCATCAAGGCTGCCGGTCACGAGGGCAAGGTCACTATCGCCTTGGACGTTGCTTCTTCCGAGTTCTACAAGGACGGCAAGTACGATCTTGACTTCAAGGTATGTTAATCTTTTCAATACAGATGAGGCTTTGACTGACGATTTTCCGCGTGTAGAACCCCAACTCTGACCCCTCCAAGTGGTTGACCGGTGAACAACTCGGTCAGCACTACCACGACCTCATCGCCAAGTACCCCATCGTTTCCATCGAAGACCCCTTCGACCAGGACGACTGGGAGGCTTGGACCAAGTTCACCACTGGCGGCCAAATCCAGGTTGTCGGAGATGGTACGCGCTCTAGCAAGTTCCGCTGTAGCCCTTACTGACACTCGTCATCTTCTAGACTTGACCGTCACCAACCCCTTGCGAATCAAGACTGCCATTGAGAAGAAGGCTTGCAACGGTCTCTTGTTGAAGATCAACCAGATCGGTACCATCTCCGAGTCTATCCAAGCGTGAGTTGATTGAACACCGGGCGGACTGGAAGGGTACTGACTCGTCTCCCCTTCTCCCAGCGTTCAACTCGCTCAGTCCGGTGACTGGGGAATCATGACCTCTCACCGATCCGGTGAAACCGAGTCCGTCTACATCGCTCACTTGGCCGTCGCCCTCAAGACCGGTCTCATCAAGACTGGTGCTCCTTGCCGATCCGAACGAGTTGCCAAGTACAACGAGCTTCTCCGAATCGAGGAAGAATTGGGTACCAATCTTGTCTACGCCGCCACCAAGGGTCTCGCCAAGGGTACCACTGCCCCTGAATTGAAGAGCGCTTAAACACCTTCCCACTTATAGACTTTTAAACTTGGAAAGTTGTATCGCTTCGCCGAATTGTATCGCTTCGCCGAAAATGACAGGCCATGAATCCAGGATGAGCCTATCTACACGTCAGGTTTGCGGCAGCTCTCCGAACGCAGCGCAGTGGCCGTGACGACCTACATGCCTATCAGTCATCGCTTGATTGCGGAATCTTACGGGCCCCATGCCAGACTACACGCAAAGACCATGCTTGCTACGTTGTCCGCCCTTCTTGTATAGAGCGGGGTATTAGTGCCACCGTGATCTGAAGTAGAGAGCATTCCCACTAGTTGTTATTCTGCGCTGCATGATAGTATCTTACAACCATGCTCACGGCATCTAGCTGCGAAGGAGCGCAAGAAGCGCAATAGTAAGGAGCCAGAGATCCCAGAGAGTAATACCACTTTTTGAATCCGTCCGGATGGCGGAGATACGCGATATTCCTCAATAATCCTCGTCTCGACTCCGCCAAACATGCGAGAAGACGGCGGGGTAGATCAAGATTCAACCTACTGGCTAATCACCTTGACGCCAAAGTACCCTCTCGACGTCGCACCACCTATCCCAGAAGACGATATCGTTCCGCTCCTCTCCAAATGGCCTGTCTCCGAGCGGTAAAAGAAGTACGTGAGCTCGAGGTGGAATATGAGTTTGTGTCCTGAAGCGTGTGATATCTGCTCACCACAGGCATGGCAAGGGTCCATGAAGGTTCAGGGTACGTCCCAGCTTTGTTTTCTATATACAGTTTCTGACAAGCCCGCTCACAGGCCATGATTACCGCGTCTTGGGCAATGTGAGCTTCCCGCTCTACGGCGACGATATGTTCCGAGAGCATTGTGAACAGATATGCTGATCGGCCCAATGTCTCCAGTTGATATTCACTCAAGCCAGACCGGGATTCCTTCAAGCAAAGTTACCGGTGGAAAGAGGACATGTCAACAAGTTCATGGTATGCATGCGTTTGTTTTGAAGCTTTACCGCCTCTTTGTGAGCTGAAAGAAATTTCCTTTCTGCTCAGACCGTTCATGGCGGGGTGATTCTGACCGTGCGTTCCTGAGGCCGTTGCCGTACACTCTGGACTCGCTGACCAACGCTGATATCTGCAGCTGACGGATTCGATGGCTTCGCTGGCATTGACGACGTCTGGCTTGCCCCCTCCGACTGGTGTTTCTACCAACATTCAAACCGAATTCTTGCGGCCAGTGGGGAAAGAAGGCGATACTTTCGTAATCGAAGCTGAAGTCGTGAAGCTTGGTGCGCTCTCCTTACTCAACGGTTCCATTCAATTCTTACTCTTGGATTTTCGCCATTAGGCAAATTACTGGCCACAACGCGAATTAATTTCTTCGACAGCGACGACATTTCGACGCGAAAACTGTTGGCATTTGGAAGTCATACAAAGGCGGTCAACAAGGCATGGGAAAACGCGGGCGGTGTAAGTAATGCCAATCTCGACGTGCGGTAGGATCTACTCTGATCGATAATATTACACCAACAGAAACTCATCAAATACTCGGCTGACGGAGAGACCATACTGGAATAGGATCTAAGCTTCCATTTATACCACAGTTGATGGTTCAAAATTGACTTATGTCGAGTGGTATCCACGCAGGATGTGCTTATCCTCATGGCCTAGGGAACGAGCCCATATTATCGCCCTGCGCCGCTCGTGGACGCCTCGGTCCTGGGTCCTCTGTCAGAAGTAACGAGTAAGAGCCTGATGAGCCATGTGTGAGGATGAGCGACGGCGAAAGATTTACCACGCTCCGCATCCGAGCCAAACTCGTCGTCATTCTCCATATCCTCTTCGTTCTCGTCGTCTTGATATCCTCCCGCGTCATAATGCCTACAACAAAGACAAGTGCTGAGTTGACGGCTTCAAAGCGACTGAGAGGAGGGGGACTTACGCATCCTCCCGATCATTTCGTCCATGCGGGCCAAATGGATTGACGCCCGGTTCCGTGCCGGCACCCCTGGACGATCCGCTGGGACCTTGCATATCCTTCATTAGTCTTTCGAGCTGATCTTGCTTCTCCGCCTCCTTTTTGTCCGCCTTCGGGAATACAATTTCTTACGTCAGTCTATCAATTTATAGACCGGACGGGCGACCTGCCTTTTGCTTTGCCATTCTGTCCAGCTCAGGCTTGTATTCCCTGTAGTAGGGCAAAGGATGCAAAGTCAGCGCTAAAGCGACAGATTCCACACGAAGAGGAATCCTCACGTCATGTATTCCTTCCTGGCTTCCTCCACAGCATCAAAGAACTCCTTCATGCCCGCACCTGTCATAGCACTGACTCCGACCGCCTGAAAACCCACCGTACAGACCAGCATCAAGCGACTGCGAACAAGAACGGTCTCCGAAAACTCACCCGTAAATGCGAGTAAAATTCGTCGAGGACCAAACACATACTCGACATCAGACTGTTCATATACGTCGGTTCGCCATTTTGATCTCGGCCATGTGTAGCTAGTGCCTGTTGGAAAGCCTCAAAGTCCTGCATCCAATCGATGGCAAAATCGTGTGGCTGTGCGTCGGTCTTGTTAAAGACGAGAATGAATGGCAGGCGGGTCTTGTATAGAATACTGCCAAGGGACGGTGTACTTGAGATAATGCCGGTCGGACGGGAGACTAGTGACGGAACTTACGAACAGGCGTAGAGCATGTTGCTCATGAAAGTAGCTGGGGCCGTCGTTCGTGGAGTGTCGATAACGTAAGCCACAACCGTTGGGAGGGACGATGCAATGGCTTCGGTGATGATGGATCCTGATGCCGACCAGGTAAAGATCTCGATCTGTCCAGGCGTATCTATCAGAATATGGCTAGAAGGTGCAGGTGAGTGATCAGTCACTGATATCCGCCGTGTATCTTCGATAAGAGGCTTACTCTACCGTCTCTGCGCGCTTCTCCACAAACCCTAGCACTTGATCGAATTTCGTGGTGAACAAGTTGAGTGCCGTCAAAATACCACCGTTGGGACCAAGATTGTACCTAGAGGCAAGTCGAAACACCGAGGTTCAACATATGCTCATTCCCGGAAACTCCGAGCTGGGCTTACTGCTTCATGACCTCCTTGTAATCCACTGTATCTCGGATATCGATGTTTGCTTCATAAGGCATATGCGAAACGGCGGGATCCAGGTTCAGGATGTAAGGAGGTTGATTCTGGCTATGCAGGTACGAGTTCAGGCGTTGCATTAATGTTGTTTTGCCCTACGGGAATAACAACATACAGCGAGGGTCAGGTCAAAATGGTGCTTGTGGGATGAGTCGGTTTCGATAGTGACAGCACGGAAGACTCACGGAACCAGCCATACCGATGCAGATGATGACCACAGGCTCCTTTCTGTCTGTCTGTTCCGTTTTGGGTTGCGAGCTCGTAGCCTCGGCTGAAGGCGGCGGGGCCTGCGCAGCGCTGTTGTTTTCCGACATGGCGATACGCGGTCTACAAGTTAGAGTATGCGGAATTGTTGGTGTCAGTCGGTGCAGACTCCAAGGTGTGTGATGAAAAAGCCGTTACTTGGATGGATAAATCATCCGCTGTCCAAATCTTTGTACGGCACAATTGGTAATGATCGACTGAGTGCGGAACCAAATCTTGCGTTTCAAGGCTTCGACGAGGACATTCAAAACAATCCTCCCAAGCTGGTGACTCTTCCTCGGTCCATGGCTGTTCTCTAACCCAGACATACAACCGCCTTCTACTCATCAACCATGGAATCTCAAGAGCCAAATCGTATCATTATCGAGCAGGAAAAGGACTGGATCCGGGTCCGGCAGAACTTGAAGAGCGTGGTTGACGGTCTCGTAGATGAACAACTCAATCAGCCGGGTATGAATAAGAATCTTGTGCTGCGTAAAGAGGTGACGAGGAGGATACAAAAGGTGCGTCTGCGGGTTTGATGGTTGTATCGTGGTGATGAACTCATCGCTTCCCCTACATAGATCATTGACGAGACATTCAGTCTGGCAGTACCCAATCTTCTAGTCAACGGACACAACTTCGAAGAATACCTAGAAAGTACGTGTATCCCTGGTTGTCCTCTGCTACTCTACAGTGAAATCATCACCGCTAACACACTTCACCTACCCAGTGACTGAGCCATTCGACCAAGCTCTCGACGCCAAGATGTTCGGCTTCAACGCTCAAAAAGTAGAATGGGCCACGAATACAGCGGAAAGGCGCAAGGGCGTCCCGAAAGCCGTCAGGCAGTTGGAGAGACAGCTAGAGGAGATGCGCCATGGGATGGAGTGGTATCCCGCGGATGAAGAAGAGGATCAAGGGGGAGACAAGGAGAAGAAGGAAGATGAGGAGAAAGACGCATTTCCAGGTAAGGGCAGGTGTTTGTCGCACCAGAATTAATGTCAACTAAAGTGTTGTTCAAAACAGATCCCCTACCAAGAAGAGCTGAGGTGCTAGAAACTTATCGCTTAGCAATAACGAATATGAAGACCCTACAAGAGGTAAATGATCACTCTTCTCCCCGTCTCTCCCCCCGATGTCCTGACCTTGTATCCTTCATTTCGCAGTCTTTACCTGCGCAGGTATCACGAGCTGAACGAGCAAAGGCCGTGAAGGAGCAGATACAGTCAATGCCGTCCGGCTGAAAAGTGCAAGGAGGGGAGGGGGCGAAGTCGCGGGTTCGGCAAGCCACTGGAGCATGCACCGGACACAGGACAGTGTCTGTAATGCGATGTGCCGTGTGGGCTGCAGAGCCCTTGATGCGTGTCTAATCAGAGGGATTATGCGTTTGCACAATTGCGCGAAAGGGTTATCTACAATGCGTTGAAGTCATTGCGTTCGTTTCAAGTTGTACAGATAGTGTAATCCTGTATACCATGCCCTCTGTCATGACAGCTCTCAAGACTAACTAGCCACCTACCCACCCTGAAGTAACCACAGGTCATTCACAGGTCACCAAACGAGCATCACCGCAAGGAGAGTTAGAGCTCAGAACTTGAAGATGGTCATGTCCTTTGCGTACGGTTGGGATATAATGAAAGCAGAAATGTCATAGACTATATTCAAATGTGTACATCCGTCGTCCGTCGTACCTTCCCTCGTGACCAAAGGAGAATAGGCAAACTAGTTTCGAACTCCCCCAGCCGACTCCAGGAACTCCGACTAAAGAGTATGTAAAGCCGCGCCAAAAGAAGCTCTCGAACGTGTCGGATAGATCATTCTTGCGCACCGTTTCCCCGATACCGTGACGCCATTGATTTATAGGCAAGACACGTCGTGAATAGTCAGTGGCGGTTGTTGTTTGCCTTATTAAGGGACAAGCCAGATGTGCTGGTCGGTCGTAGGCGGGGTCCCGTCCGCTTGCCTGTCAACGAAAGAGCTTCAAGGGACTTGAGTCGAGGGCGAGAAGACGACACGATGACCGCCAGACATGCTGGCTACTGAAGGAGGAGAAACTGCTTGATACGGGACGACAATGCTTATATAGCGCTCTGTCCGCGTCGAAAAGTTCCCTGGGACGGAAATATCAGGCTCGTCGCTTCGAGCTCGATCGTTCTCTCCAGCTCGGTCGCGCCCTAACAGCTTGGATGTCGAGGATGACAATCGACCGCTGTGGAGAGATGTTGATTGATTGGCAATACCATCCGTAACTCTTGACGCGCCAGACGACCAGGTTCTGAGCCATCTCCTGCACCGACGACCTGTTTGAAATGTCGGCTCGAAACAACAGGGCTCCGGCCGTCAAAAACAGGAATGCCGCGGCAATCCAGGTGCGTGTGGTCCGATTGATGGGGTGTCTACGCGAGTCTCACCAGTATTCATTCTTCTGACAGATTACCGCTGAACAACTATTGCGAGAAGCCCACGAGCGACAAGAGGACAGCTTCAAAGCGCCCAGGCAACGGGTCGAGGATTTCGAGGAACTGACCGAGTACCGTGGAAGAAAGCGAAAGGAATTCGAAGAACGAATCAGATACAGTCGACAGTCGATCAAGGATTGGATCAAGTATGCCGAATGGGAAGCGTCACAAAACGAGTACGACAGGTCCCGGTCTGTCTTCGAACGAGCGTTGGACGTCGATGCCAGATCAGTAGATCTTTGGCTAAAGTACACTGAAGTAGAGTTGAAGGCAAGGAACGTTCAACATGCCAGAAACGTCTTTGATCGAGCCGTCACCCTGCTCCCACGGGTCGACCAGCTCTGGTACAAGTATGTCTACCTGGAGGAACTGTTGATGAACGTTCCCGGAGCCCGTCAAGTCTTTGAGCGATGGATGACTTGGGAACCCGATGACAAGGCTTGGCAGGCGTACATCAAGCTCGAGGAACGATACCAGGAGCACGATCGGGCATCGGCAATCTATGAACGGTGGATCGCATGTCGCCCGATCCCGAAAAACTGGGTCGCTTGGGCAAAGTTTGAAGAGGATAGGGGAAAGGTCGACAAAGCTCGAGAGGTGTTCCAGACTGCCCTGGAGTTCTTTGGAGATGGGGAAGAGGAGATTGACAAGGCACAGGGTGTTTTTGGCGCATTTGCGCGAATGGAAACGAGGTTGAAGGAATTTGACCGTGCCCGAACGATCTACAAGGTGCGTACTTCGTGAGCACCGTCGTTGACATGCCAGCTAATCACGCCCGCAATAGTTCGCATTGGCGCGTCTGCCCCGGTCGAAGTCTATCAATCGTGTGTTCTGCCCGCTTGATGTCAACCCTTGACCGTCTCTAAGTTTCAGCTTCACAGTCTACACCGCATATACTCGATTCGAAAAACAACGTGAGTCATGCTGGTATATATTGATGAGACGTGTTACTGATCCGCCTCTTTCCTTGCGCAGACGGCGATCGTGCTGGCGTCGAATCTACCGTTCTCGGAAAGCGCCGAATCCAATACGAAGAGGAACTGGCACACGATCCGACGAATTACGATGCCTGGTTCTCCTTGGCTCGGCTAGAGGAGGATGCGTATCGTGCAGACAAGGATGACGGACAGGATGCCAAGCCGGATCGAGTCAGAGAGGTTTATGAAAGAGCAGTCGCGAACGTGCCACCGGCAACGGAGAAAAGGTACGTCTGCGTTATCCTGAGAAAGGACTAGCGCTGACATGAAATTTGACAGGTTCTGGAGAAGATATATCGTAAGCAATTGTGAATCATGTACCCGAAATGGTCTGCTAAACCTCCTGTACTTCAAACTCGCTTTTTTTCGAGTAGTACTGTACGTTGTTGCTATTCGAGTTGCTGAATTCCACCAGGCTAATCACTGCATCACGCGTAGTATGGCTTCGATATGCGATATTCGAGGAAATAGATACCCAGGATTACGACCGAACTCGGGACGTGTACAAAGCAGCTATCAAGCTGGTACCGCATAAACAATTCACATTCGCAAAAGTGAGATCGCTTGCGCAATCATTCGGTCTGGATCAGGCTGACGAGACCCTCATCAGCTGTGGACGGCATACGCATTGTTTGAAATCCGACGCTTGGATTTGACTGCTGCAAGAAAAGTATTTGGAACAGCAATTGGTCTGTGCCCAAAGCCAAAACTGTTCAACAACTACATTCAGATGGAAATTCAGCTCAGAGAGTTTGACAGGTGTCGAACCCTTTATCAGAAATTCCTCGAGGTACGTGTTATGCTTGTCTCCATTATTGGGCATGCTGGACATCCTTCTGACGCCTTTCTTAAATCCATAGTACGACCCTAGTCTTGGCCAAGCATGGATTCAATGGACAACGCTCGAGGCCGAACTGGGTGATTTGGAACGGGCTCGAGCTATCTATGAGCTGGCTGTGCAACAGTCTCTGGATATGCCAGAAGTCGTTTGGAAGGTGAGTTGCCGGTAATTCCGCGCCAGCCGGTTTGAAGCTAAAAGACAACATCTTCCTAGGCCTTTATCGACTTTGAAGCTTCACAAGCCGAGCGGGAAAGGACAAGACACCTGTATGAAAGGCTTTTAGAGCGCACAGGACACGTCAAAGTAAGTCATGAGAAGAGTACCGAAGCGTTGGTCGTGAATGGAAGGCTCAGCTCTGTTATCCCAGGTCTACATTTCGTATGCGCTCATGGAGGCATCTACGCTTGGTGGTGAGGATGAAGAGGAAGAGGAGGATCCTGGAAGCCCTGGGAAGGCTAGGGCTGTGTTCGAACGAGGTTATAAAGACCTCAAGTCTCGGGGCGAAAAGGAGAACGTGAGTGATCAGGCTCTGTGCTGAAACCTCCCGTGAAATAGACCTAATATACTTGGCCTTCACAGCGCGTGGTACTGCTGGAAGCATGGAAAACTTTCGAGCAGGAACACGGGGACGAGGTGTCTCTGGCAAAGGTTCAGGAGTTGGTGCCAAAGGTCATGAAGAAATGGCGACAGGCAGAAGATGGCTCCGGTTTGGAAGAATGTAAGTCCTCCAGACGTGCCGTTGGTAAGAACTTCCTCTGAACTCTTGACGTTTTCGATAGATTACGACATGGTGTTCGCCGACGACGAAAGGGAAGCCAACCCAGCGTCTTTCAAGTTTTTCCAGGCCGCCCAGGATTGGAAGCAACGGGCAGCTGCTATGGCAGATTTGTCCGATTCTTCATCGTCCGATAGCGAGGCTGACGAAGATGATGATGATAAAGAGGAGGAGTGAGTTGTATACAGCAGATATCTGCATAAGCACGGGACATCCGAAAGCATGCTATGGCACACATATCCTGTGTCCAACCAAATTACAGGAGCTGTATATCCCCTTGCTCACTATAGATATGAGTTATCTCCATACAGCATTCGAGGTGTAATAATTCCTCGGAGCGGCTCCGTAGTCACATCGTTCGGCACATGATGAATGTCATATGCACGGATCGCCACACGCAACTGCTACAACAATTTTAGCCGGCACCTCACTACTGGTCAAGAAGAGTCGTTGACACAGTTCTATTTGCCGTCATCCTATACCCCCATTTGTTGTTCAAAATCGTCTCGACAACATGATCTGGTACCTTTGCCTTTGCCCGTTGACCACGGCGAAGGAAGTCGTCTTCGATCCGCAATGACATGGCGTGTAGGTCACGATTCACTATTTGCAGAGTGAGGCGTTGTACATTGGCGTGTCTCATTTCATCCGGGAAACTGTAGGTAGATGGGTGGGTGAGACGCTGGACGTACACTAGCGGCCGAAAAGACTGCGTACTATGGTTCAATTGGGGTGGCTTTAGCTTTCCAGACAGCCGCGTAGAGGGACTCCCTATCCTCCGATTCAGAGCTATACACATAGGGCTCACCAATCAACACTGCTCGACCGTGTTACGTCTTGTACCTGGTGCCACGGGAAAGCGCAAAAACGGTCGTCGAGTCGCATCAGCAAAAAGGGTCTGTGCAAGATGCGTTCATCTTACGCATTGTTATACAGGCCGGCACCTGATAGCGTGGAATTCTCCCCCGAATACGGTATCAACACCGGGACGCCCTGACATCTGTGCCGAAAAGAGACGATAGCAGCCAGTGAGTCCTCGTGCGACATCAAACTTTTCGAACGACGGTAGACTTACAACGCAAAATACGGGCTGGGCGAGATGACGGGGAAACCGAAGCGACTGGACTGCTAATAACTTGTGGGTTACTCCATCACTTATCACTCTGCGACATTTGGAAAGCGCACGCGGCACCTGTCATGTCGGTAGCAAATTCGGTGGTATATTTCCTCCGAAGCTACTTCCGAAGTCCGAGACTTTGGCAGGGTTAGCGCAAGCCCAAGCGCAAGGATACGAAGGGCTGAATGGGCTACTACATTACTGTGCGCTGCATCATTCAGGAGCTCATTCATCCTCATGAAGGTTAACATTCCCTCAAACGTCCAGGATCAAAGATGGCTGTATCGGCAACCTTACCGAACACGCGTGTTGTTACCAACGGTCCGAATTGTGAGGGTCAGGGCTGTAACCGATCCCACCGGAAACCGTTGTGCAGGCTATAAGCCGGAAGTGGCCAAAGGCGAAGGGTGTGCATACAGGTATTCACAGGGAGAGCATCCATGGCACTCCGGTGAGTCCTGATGTCTACCGCGAATGGCAGGGTGGGACCCAACTAGTACGTGCGTGATGTGCTACTTGGTGTGCAATAACGGCGTAGGACTGGTGTATGTGAGTCGAGCAAGCTGTCGAGCCGAGAAATCAGACTCAGAGTACGGATTGCTTCCAGCGGTACACATCGTAGCTACCAGAGCTGTTATCATTCGTATAGCCTCGCCGTTGAATGCTGTAAGCCTGGACCATCGTATGTTGAGAACCTCCCCCAAATCAGCTTGATCTCAGCCCTTTGACGAGCTTGCTTTGGCCACACCTAGTCTATCATGACATGCGCGAATTATTTCACGTCGATCCGCTGTTATCCGCCCGTCCTCGATGCGCATGTTTCGACCGCATCGTCGCCAAGACGGGTGCTTGAGCGACTGCCCGTAGCCACGAAAAACTGTCTTCGCAGTGTCGCACCTTTTCAAGCCAAGACAGTCTTCGAATCCACCAGCTTGAACGAGCTCTTCTTCGGCCGCGTCTTAATATGGTTGAAGGCGAAGTACCCGTGTCAAGGTTGATTTAAAGCTGAAGACTCCTGGTGATCGACGATGGGGAGTTTCAACCAGACTGGAAGGCTAAGGCTAGCTCGGGGAAGTTTTTAAACTCTGACAGGGTGATCATTGCGGGTAGCCACCCGGTGTAATCGAATGGCGGAAAGGCAAATCCTAGGTAAGTTCTCATTTCATGTCCATACGGGCTTACGGCTCACGTTCCGAAATCCCTGCTGTCAGGGCCCAGGCTCTCCACATGCCGGTCCCAGGGAGACGGCTCACCCACCTGACTGAAAAACCCCGCCATGCAAACATAGTGCCGTCCCGCCACCCTTGAATACGACCGCATCGACGATTGTAAGCGGACTCACGAAGCACTCGTTGCAGGGCTTCCCAGTTTAGGAAGACAGTATTGCCGAGTCGCACGTTACGGTGAAGAGGGTCCGGACGCCGTTCCCGGGATCGCCAAGTTACCAAGTTGAGCAGGACGATAGTCAGTCGCAATTCGGCGTGGTCGCATTGAACAGAAGAAGCCGATTCCGTACGGATGAATGACGTCGTGCTTTTGCATAGGTCTCGTTGGACTGCATCGCAACCGCCTGACGACTGACAGACCTGTTGTGGAAGCCGGTCATGTGCGCGCGACAGGATGCGGATTTCAGCAAAAAGGCATGTTCACGGACGACTAGGATGCTGTTCTTTCGACGTTGAAACGCAGTGGGAATTGAGCACTGCGTCATCGACGGCAGAGGAATCGTCGACTTACCATGAGTATATAATGTTTGCACTCGTTGAGAAGCGTAGACGCTGGAGAAGCGTCAGAACGCAACAGAGCGATGTGTCGGAGGTGTTTCGCTATATCGCAGTGACTTTCCGAAGGTCGGTAGCGGGTGTACCGGACTCCGGATGTGTTGCAGTTTTTCGGCACATGTCCTTGTCGCAAATTCAGGCGTAGTGATTTATATAGCCGTCGTCTTTACAGGTACTGTTACTGTGACTCTGATGGAATCCGCAGCTGTGGAGCTCTCAATGGGGTCCTTGAAGGACTACATGTTCCAGGTATCGGAACTCTTCCATCACATACAAGGGCGATTCCTCTCGAGGCCAGACAAGTGGTTCCTACCTATCGATATGGTCGCTGTCATTCAAGCGGCAGGCAAGAATGTCAGGAATGTCAAGCAGAAACATGGCCGCACAAGCTATGATCCTTTGACAGTCCCGGCTGTCAGTCCGCCGGTGGCACTTGCTATCTCAGTTCTCCACCAGACAAGACATACGCTAGACGGCACTCCCCCTACTCATTCTGCTTCACGAAAGAGCACACCACCTTATAGACAAGCTCGGAGCCGCATGATTGTGCAGTCAGCACAATTCATGTGCGGGTCAGCAGATCGTCATATCAGTCGCAGATCTTGCCACCCGGGCTGTCACATCACCGGTAGTTCGAGAATGATCCCAGGTGTTCCACTTACCTGCAATCTCGCTCGCCATTACATAGGCATTCCTTGAAACAAAGAAGTTTGCCATGAGTCCCAATTTGGCACTTGCACCAGGTTTGCACGGTGCTCAGGCCTCAGTACCGTGCGATGCGGGAAATTGGACGTGACGAGGAAGGTCGAATGTCGATGGAGTATTCGAATGTCGATGGAGTATTCTATGATCAAAGCAGCACAGATGAACCAGCATGGGGAGCGGTGTATTGTCTGAAGGCTAGCCAATGCTCTAAGCCCGCTTAGACTAGCTCCCAGAGCACAAGGCCTTCCGCGCATTTCTGAGGAAAGTGACGTGACATTTCCACGAGACGCGGAAGCTAATCGATCAACACCTTATAGCTATACCTGTAGATGCCTCCTTTCGACTTGTCTCATGTTGGACACAACTTGCATTCAAGATGAGGACGAGCGAGCAACATCATTGTCATCATGCCTATCCTCAAAGAGCTCTCACAAACAAAGCGATTCGATGCGATGCGATGCAGAACGCTGCGCTGGCTACACAGAACAACAGGGATTGGAAGATGACTTGATGGAAGATGACTTGATGGAAGGACGGGATAAAACTCGATGAAACGCGTCAACAAAGTCGACTCCTGCGGCCTGACAGCAGCAATGCAAGGCACGATTCCACAGCAAGATCGCCAGAAGATTAGAGATGGCATCAACTTGCGGTGCAACGATATCCAACGACTTCCTCCACCCGTCCTCGTACTCGCCAACGAGATATATAGATATGTCGTCTTGCCAACATCTCGTCTGATCAAACGAACCCGTGTAGGGGGCTCATCAATTCATCTCGACTAGCTCACACCACCGACTACAGTACCTTCGCCATGAAATCACTTCCTTACGGCGACCGCGTCCGATTCAACCACCTGTTAAGGGTCTGCGTTGGCGTTGTCTCAGCCATCCTGATATGGACCTTTCTCTCCACCGCTGCGTTATGTCCAGAAGATGATCCGTATTGCCGTCATTGGAACTCCTCTGAAATCCAGCACATGCGAAGCCAGACGTCAATTGATACGACCGTTCTCGCCCATGCACCAGGATTCACCGTTCTAGAGAACGCATATTGGAGAAACCATACCTGGTACTTTATAACCCCGAAGAAATGGGCTTTCCCGGAAATCAAAATGACGGTGACGAACGGTTATGACGGAGGGCATGGGGACGCAATCAAATGGGATGACAGTGTCGCGCGGATATTGACGCGGCAGGAAGCAAGGGAACTTGGCTTGGATCTTGACAATGTTGAGACTGTTGAAGGTTCTTCAGTAAGTCGCCGAATGAGAGGTATAAGTGGCATCTCGCTGATATGATCTCCTCTCCCATTTTTGGGTAGATCCTTTTCAACGATCGAATCTGTGAGTCCATCGCCGTCTTTTGGCTGAGATGCATTCGCTGAGCTTTCGTTCTGTCGAATCGACTCTGACGCATAGACCTGGGACATTGTGAGTAGTCCTGATTACACTCAGCCTCCGAGGTGGGAAGCTAATGACCTTCTCCCATCGACCACAGTCTACCACCTTGTTGGTGAAATCTTTGCAGGGGCCTGGAGAGTGTACACCTCGATGCTGTACGACCCTGTCCTCGACGCACCAACCTCTTCGGCACCCCCTCGACCGGTAGTCGACCGACTACCCGAAATCACAAAGTTGATCTTTGCGCACGTTCCTTCGGATCAAGTGTATGATCACGCTGGACTGAGCAAGTTTTTCTTCGAGAATGCTTTGTGAGTTTGATTGAAATCCGAATCTTCCGTTACGGCTGATTACTGAAACCATGTCTGGCAAGCAGTCCGGAGGCAGCGTGGGAGTTCAAGGACGAGTGGAATACGCGAGCGGACAGCCTGAAGCTTTACCGATTCGAGGAGGTCACTATAGCTGACCGGAAATGTGGCCACATGGGAGGCGGGTTGGGAAAACCAATGTGAGCGGTTTATTCATGATAGAGCACTGCCTGTCGTGGACTTACCCCGCTGTCTTTCTAGGGATCGCGCCTTCGAGCTACCTGTTCCAGCGCGATGGCTTACAGATCTGAAGGAACGACTACTTCGAAACTACAGAGGACCGATATCACTTAATGATGCAAGTCATGTCCATTCAAAGCCAGTAATCACATACCTTTCTAGACAAACGGCTGCTCACCGACACCTCAAGGAGGAAGCCCATGATGCGCTCGTTGCAGGGCTCAACACTTTGGAGGAAGAAGGTATTGCAGAGGTGAACATAGAGGAATTCAGTGATGGCGATCCGAAGGACGAGCAAATCGCGAAACTGAGCAGGACTACGGTTAGTCATTCGATGGCGTAGCTCTCTGCCTGGTTTGCTAACCAGAAACATGCATTCCCTGACAATCAAAGATTTTTGTCAGCCTTCATGGCAATGGCTTAACGAACTTGATTTGGATGACTCCGGATGCCAGAGGTCGTTCATCTGTATACGAGATTCAGCAAAAGGGCATGTTCATGGACGACTATGCCGTTCTCTCCGAGGCTCTGAACATGGAGCACTGGATCATCGGGGGCAGATCGCAAACCTCAATGTAAGCAGAAAGCCGGAGATCGCGATGTCCCAGAGTTGTAGCGATGATCTTGACTGACGATCTGCTTGGAAATGCATCAGCTACTGCCAACGGCGCTCGTGCGGAATTCGAGGTACCGATCCGAGTGTTGGGGTGGGATCCAAGGAATATACAGTGGACGTGCCAGCGCTCTTGAACCATATCCGACAACGACTCTCTCTTACCGCATGAGCCGCTTTCGAATGGTGTATCGGCTTGTATTGTTCAAGTGGAGTCAGCAATTCAATGATCTAGAACTCGATGTTCCGCTTGGCGTGTCGCATCCGGGAGGAGTCAGCAAAGCTTGATTCATTGACTGGATTTAGGATGTATTGATCAGCAACCGGACCTGTACACGTACCTGGCGCCCATGATCCCTCTACAACAGCATTACAGTTCTTTTCTGAGCAAGTTGCGCTACGATCTACGCATTTCTTCACAGCGATTCCGCCGTTTTTGTTTACGTGTTATCATCCTCGCCGGTAGGTCCAACTGTTCCGTCGGAGAGAATGGGCGTATAATATTTACGTTCACGCCGCTTCTTGGCCAACAAACCTTCCTCCAGGACTCCTCCAGACAAGATCGCATCCGCGGGCCATTTAGTGGATTCGCAGCCCCTCTGATCCTGTGCGTCAGTCGCGGCCTGCGTAGGTGCAAGCGTACACATCCAGTAACCAGGAACCGGAACCGCGCTGACAAGGAGACGGAAACTTTCTGCAGCCATACTGAGCCTTCGGCATTTCTGCTTTCAAAAAGGCGGCGCGGGTCCGACGTACTCCTAGAGACCATCCTCCTGTTCGAACATCTGTCGATTCTCGGTGGCGTCCATCCTAGCCTACGTGTGGGATCTCGACTGGCGTAGGAGAAGCTACAGAAGGAAAACAAAACCGCTCTCCAGGACCCGCCGTTCCACTTAGAAAGCCTGTCAGGCGTTGTCAATTTCCTCCGATTCACCGAAAATAGTTGGAAGTCTATCCTCTCCGGAGATGTCACGCCGGGGATGGGGCCCATGGGTGAAGTCGGTAATTTCGATGCCAATTCATGTCTTGCCCTTGCTGACCGTTACTTACGAGTCCTAGTCCTCGGTGCTTTCCCCCGGGGCCTCCTGCCGAAAATATATAGCATTCCGCGGTAAGAAGTCTCTTGAAACAAGCTCGCTTTGAAGCGATGAGACCCTGCTCCAGTGCGATGTGATTCGCCACGGATCAATATCACAAGCCGTCTCCGATTTTTGAGTTTCAATATACTTGCAGACGATGCTGACATGGAGGATCCGACGCGCTTTCGCCCATGTCCAGCGCTATGCACAGTAGTTCGCCACCGATAGTGGGATTCAGCATCGAATAACGACTTTGGTAACAATGATAAAAAGGACTGACGACATTCTCGTTCCCTATCGACATTCCGTCCCGACAAGCAAAGCTGGGTTTACAGCTCTTGTCCTTGTCGTACAATTTGGCCAGGTCTCAACGAATTGAAGCTGGACTTCATCACTTGTTTTTTTATCGACGTCTTTCCTGTCAACGCGATATACCTGTCAACTCAGCTCTACCAGTCAACTCGATACACACACGAGTCAACTCGATAAATAAGTCAACTCGATATACAAGCCAACTCGATATACAAGTCAACTCGATATACAAGTCAACTGGACAAACCACAGCTTACTAGCTTCTTTTCAACATGTTTCACGAAGCTGTTCGCAGATTAATCTGCACCCTGGTGGTTCTGACGATCTTGAGCAGCGCTCAACAAGGTATGTCATATGGCAATTGGATTTAGCTCGTGTGTGCTGACTTTCTCCCCTCCTGCCATCTGTAGATGCCTGGCATATGGACTTGTAGGTTTGCCCACTGCGCTCTTGCCGGATTGCAGTCTTATGGATCATTGGCTTCACAGTGTTGCCACTTTGGCGCGAGAACAGATCGATCCAATCGTGAATCCGAACGCGCAGTCCTCTCATATGCATCGTATTCTGGTACGTATCCTTTCCTTCCCTGGCGCGCAGCCCCCCCATCCCCTCTGCCCTTTGCCCTTTGACTGAAGACTCTCGCTGATATAGGGTGGCAGCAAATTCGCAGCGGCATACAACTACGATGATCTCAATGCCTCACCATGTACAAGTGTAGAGCTGCAGGCAGATAAGTCCAACTACTGGATGGTAAGCTTCTTGGAAGTGTCCTTACACATTGACATGTTAACGGAATGTCATCAGCCGCAACTATATTGGATCACAAAGCCTGGTGACCCAACGACTACTTTCCTCTCGATGAATACGAATAACCGTTTCTATTACTTTCTCGGTCGCAACGTAAGCAGTCAACAGTGCCGAAGCGTGACACCGGGTCTCGGTACTGATACACATCCTGCACTTGTAGGATTTCAACACATCAGTCGAGCCGTTTCCGAAGGGGTTAAGGATGTTGGCGGGCAATCCAAATGCCAAGGCGCCATCGACTCCTCCGTATACCACCTTCCAGTGTCAGAAAACGTTCACTGATATTTACGTAAGTGCGGGAAGACCCTCGGAGAGCCAAGGTGAATCTTTTACCGACTGTGTCTGCTTTGTGTTCGGTAGTACGGTCCCAACTGGAACTTTGAAACTCCCTGTGATACTGGAATCAAGACTGAGATCAAGTTTCCCTCATGGTGAACACAGGGCATTCTGCTTCGTAACTCGACCTCCACGGGCTAATATTGTCTCCTGGATTAAACCGTTTTACAGCTGGGACGGGATCAACTTGTATAAGCCCGACCAGTCACATATGGCGGTAGGCAATCAGTGACGTGGTGATGTCTGGCAACGGAACTGACTTGATTATGACGAATCACAGCATCCAAGCAATCCACCGAATGCTGGAAGATGTCCGCAAAGTCATCCTATTCGAGTCCCCATGGTATGTTGATATCCCAGGCAGCCATGTACGACATGAAATTCCTAAAAGTGTCTCTTCTGACCGTTAGATCTTACTCGAGTATACCTGGAAGATTCCACCTATCGGTAGGGGTCAGGTGATCAAGGGACATCTGGCCTGGGCCAATGGAGACACTACAGGTGAGCTCAAGCGGCTGAGTTCTGATATCGAGCAATACTTGATTGCTTTACATTGCACGGTTTAGGTTACGCTATACATGCCGACTTTGTCAACGGGTAAGGAACTCTTGTTCTGAAAGACACTTGTGCCGCTTGTAAGGCAGGAGTTAACGATGAATCTCCTGCAACATAGATGGGACAACGATATTCTAAAGAAAGCGCTGAATGATCCAAGATGCGTTACCCGCGGTTCTTCGATGTAAGCCCATATTCGCGTGGCTTTGGCTGCGTTATGCACTGACGAACACATTCACATCATAGGCCGTTCATTCAATGTCCAACTTTCGCTGGGCTTGCCGATGCTGCTAAGGCCCGAGCTTGCGTTCCGAGTAAAGGCATTCTGGTCGAGCCAACTGGAAACAAGGACGAGGTAGAAATCCCACGCTTGCCTGGTTGCAACCCATTGTGTGCGGAGTCCAGGTTCACCCGAAGACATTCCAAGAAAGCTAAACGGATTTCCATCCTCTAGGGGAAACCGGACCAAAGCCGACTTGCGATCCTCCCGTTCAGCCCCTCGATGTCAGCGCTCTCAAGGGTACCGACGGGCCCTTAGTGGCAGCCCGAGAGGACCAATTCAACCCCAACTTATCCCCAGTTGGAAGCACATGGGCAAAGGCTGGCTGTTACGAGGACTCTCCCAATTTCCCGACAGTGACCGGCGGCAATCCTGTATATTACGACAACCAGAATCTTACTGTCACGCAGTGCACTACGATGTGCGGTAAATCGAACAAGAAGACTGCCGCTATAACGAAACGCGCGGGTACCTGGGTGAGTACTGCATTTTCCGTAGAGAACCGTCAATGGCGGCTCTGACCGTCGGTGCGTTGTAGGTCTGTCTATGCGCGGACAGCGTGGCTCCAACAGCTTTGGTCTCCCCCGATTCGTGCACCTTGCCTTGTCCAGGTTCGTTATAGCGGCCTGGGGCGAGGAAGATTTGCCATTCTGATTTCCCTTTATAGGCAATTCAACCGAATTCTGCGGAAATGTCTACAATTGGGTCGTCTACTATACTAGCCTTCCGACCGTGGGAGGTCCAGGATGCTATCGCACTCCGACGGATACCAACTCGGAAAGTTTGGTCAAAGCTGCTACCTACACCTTTACGTCTTCTGGAATGACCCGAGATGTCTGCGTCTCTGGTTGTGCAGCCAAAGATACTGCTTGGGCAGGCGTCTACAACGGCAACACGTAAGTCTATTGTGCTTGCTTTCCACTGCCCTCACCTCACCTCGAACCCATCCTGAATAGCTGTCATTGCGGAAACGCCTATCCCGTAGGATCTGGCTCTTATGTACCCGATGGGCAGTGCAATCGACCCTGCAGTGGTAAGCCTGAAAGGCGCGAAGAAGCGCATTGCTATTCTCAAAATTCTCTGTTGCGCAGGCGATAGCACTCAGACTTGCGGCGGACTGACATACTTACAGATAATGCCAGTAGCTGGGGACCGGGGCGCCAGTGCTTCAATCCCATTCCCACCGGGAAGACAGGGTAAAGCCTGCTCCATGAAGGCCGATTCTCGCGGATTACTTACCGAGATGGCTTCCTCCAGGTTGTTTCGCTGAAGGCTCTGGAGTCAAAGCTTTGCAAGGTAACAGCTTTTGGCACGCATCTTCCATGACTCCGCAATTCTGCCAAAACGGCTGCAACGAGATGGAATTCTCGCTTAGCGGCGTCGAGAACGGTAACAGTAAGCATCCTGCCTCATCCTCGCGGGACTCAGGCAGCTCATTTGACCATTCCTTTTTCAAGCCTGCTTCTGCTCTGACAAGTTTACCGGAGGGCAATGGCTCCCAAACAGTCAATGCACCAAGCCGTGCACCGGCAACGCTACACTCACATGCGGCGGGCAAATTCAAATCGAGATCTACAACACCTCGGTCGCCACTCGAAGCTTTGCGGATGCACAGAAGGAACACACCGCCGATTACATCGGTTGTTGGACGGACAATCCTGCTGGTTCGGCATTGAACGCCTATACGTACTCGAGCGCGACCATGACGCCTGCCATATGCAAGGAAGCATGTGCGGGGTTCAAGTACAGCATTGCGGGTTTGGAGAATGGCCAGAAGTGTTTCTGTGGAAACAACAAGCCCACGTCTGCTCGGGTACCCTCGGCATACTGCAATGTCAAATGCGCAGGGAAAGCTGACGAGATGTGTGGATCTGGATCCTACCTCGACATCTATAATGCTAGTGCAATCTCAGCAGGGACAGCGCCTCCAGGCACCCCAAGCGGGTGGAAAGGATGTTTCTCGGATGCGGGAA
Organism: Naganishia vishniacii ANT03-052; assembly: GCA_015708705.1. Taxonomy (NCBI): domain Eukaryota; kingdom Fungi; phylum Basidiomycota; class Tremellomycetes; order Filobasidiales; family Filobasidiaceae; genus Naganishia; species Naganishia vishniacii. The sequence goes on from MU158402.1 coordinate 464,992, forward strand.
CGGTCAAGATCTTGAACGAGTATTCTTTCAGCCACCCCCAGATGACCAACGACATGTGTCGGACCGGATGCGCATCACTCAACTACACCCTCGCTGGTAACGAAATGGGCAATCGCTGTTTTTGCGGCAACGCGCTCAAGTCAAGTCAGATCCTTCCTCCATTGTCTTGCTCGACCCTATGCCCCGGAAATGCTCAACAGCACTGTGGAGGAGACTACAAGATGACATTGTTTGATGTCGACAACGTGCAAGTTCCACCTACGCCGCCAGGTTGGCTTGGTAAGTCTCTGTTTACAGTTTTATTGCTCATCCCATCGAGATTTGACTCGTTTTCCACTGCAGCTTGCTACATAGCAGACCTGAACGGGGTGAAAGGTCTTACCGGGTACAGATACACATCAACGGCGATGACTAGTCAGACCTGTCGAGGCACATGTCAAGGCCAGGGATTCGCCTTGTCTGCGACGTATAATGGAGATCGTGAGCGACTGTCCGGTCTCCGGCTCGAATTACACTTACTCATGTAACATGCAGAGTGCTATTGTGGACAGAGCTGGGCTGGCGGGGCCATTCTCCCAGAGGTGATGTGCACAAGCAAGTGCGCAGGTACGTCGAGTCTTTGCGAAAAAGCCGATTTAAACCTAATCCACTTCGGTTCACTAGGTAATCAGACAGAATTTTGCGGTAGCTCCGTGGCCATGGATGTATCGACTACCTCCGGATATAAAGCGACAGCAGCCACCGGGGCAGAAGCCGGATTCCAGGGCTGCTTCAGCGACCCAGCGACTTTGCAACAAACATACTTTGTTTCAAGCGTAACCTCGCCTAATCTGTGTGCGGAGACTTGCCAGATGAAAGGATATACGTTGTCAGGAGTGTCACAAGGCAGTACGTTCTATTTTCTCTTCTATCCTTTGGCTACCATATTGATCCCGGACATTTCAGATAAGTGCATCTGCGGCAACACAATGCCGAAAAGTCTGCTGCCTTCGAGCTCCTGCAATGTGGCCTGTGCAGGTGAGGTGCAAGATCTCGTAGTCGAATTCGCGCGATGTTTACACGGATGGATTGGTTCTAGGCACCCCTGGGAAAATGTGCGGTGGTGCCGCAGCAGTGGCAGTTTATAAGACAGAGGAACAAGTCGCCTATTTGAAATCGGTCGACAAGCTGTGGAATAGCACAACTGGCGATCTTGGCTACCTTGGTTGCTACGCAGAAGGATGGAATGGCCAGCTGAATCTTCCGACATACCAGTACTATACCAGTCTCATGACCACCGAGACATGCCTACAGTTAGCACAATTCCAGGGATTCAGGTACGCTGGAACCGAAAACGGTGGATCATGCTACGCAGCAAACGAAGTCAACTGGAAAAATGGCGGCTCCTACAAACGTCTAGACTCCGACTGCAATACGAAATGCCTCGGGTCAACGCAATTCTGTGGAGGTGGTGGGAAGCAGATGATTTACGATGTGGCCCGATCCAAAGTGGTCTACTCTCCCCCTTCGGGAGTTGCAGGCTATATAGGTATGTTTTCCTTGATTCGCCTCTCGTCCACTTGCCACGGATGTGACTGATCAAGAGTCCTTTTAGGCTGCTTTGCACCCGGCACTATGGTCAGCGCTCCGGACGACAAGACAAACACGGGTGGCATGACCGCGACTCTCTGCCGCGCAGCCTGCGCGAAGGCCGGGCTGCCTTGGACTGCTCTCACCGGAAATAGTAAGACAGTCTCATACCAATCGATGGCCCATTACTGATCGGTATCTATGCTTCTTAGATTGTTTTTGCAGCAAGGAGAAGATCTATGGCGCTGTGCAACCCCTCGCGGCTTGCTCGTGGAAATGTGCTGGTAAGATGGTTCGGGGTGAGAAGGGGGTCAATCAATAACACTTCCTTCATACAGGCAACGCTACAGAGTTCTGCGGCGGCGGTATTCCAGTGTCAGTATATTCCTCTGATTCCGTTTTGAGTCGAAGAGACGCCTCCGAAAGCGACTACACGACTACTTTCATGGAACATACTGGGGACGGTCACCATAGGGAGCACCAACTCAACCGATTGAGCGGGCTTCGTAGGAGGCATGCCTGAGTGTCTTTCTGTTGTACCTTTCTGTTGTATCTTTTCGTCGGAACTTTCTGTTGTATCGAGAGATGATTGCTGACATTGAGAAATCGGAATATGAGGATCCTGCAATGACTGTATGATAATGAAACACACGGTTCATCCGAAAATTACCCCGAATGTCGTACAGTTCTTTCATCTTAAGCACTCGTCGATTTAAAACGATTTGAAGACATGCGCGTAGTCAAACGCTGGAGTGTGTCCCGCTCTGCGACCCGGTTACTGATACGCAAATTAGTTGCGATATTACAAATGCGATTCTTCTCATATTCAATACGAGATGAAGCTAATAGGGGTCAGATTGCTACTACCTCGGGGACAGAGTGACTCAATTCCCATTTGCATCAGAGCAATAACTTTTCCCAAAGCATAGTCTTGAATAAAACTCTCATTATGACACTACTATTGTGAAGGGATCTCGCTACTCTGCAAATGCCCTCGCGGAATCCTGATACAACATAGAGGATTATAATAAGATTGGCTTTCATTGTCTTGGTATGTTCGGGGTGGAGGTGACCGTGGGTCCTATCTGCATGATGTTGTCGCCCATTTGCGCTGAAAGCCCGTCAAACCGGTTAAAGTACGTATCCCACGCGTTCCAGTCGAACCCCGTTGGCAAGCCCTCTAACATATTTTGATCCACAAGTGCAGCTTGTGTGACCGTCGACTGATTACCCTATGTAGAAAACCGCATTCAGGCTTCCAGCGCGGGTACCGCCGAACGAGAACACTCACAGCTTGATCAAACATATTTAGTAACATGGTTGTATCATAGGCTTCACCCGATGATATGGGCAGGTCGGACATATCGGGTAAGTATGTGAGAGCCGGATCCAGGTGAAGATAGGTAACATCCAGGTGAAGATAGGTAACATTCTCGCTATTCGTTGGGACAGAATTATTCCATTGGCTGATTGGCAGGGCGGCCGGGGTCGATGGTGTTTGTTCAAATTGTGACTGAGGGTTCGTCTGCGTGGGTTGTGGCACATCCTTTGGACTGGGGTCTTGCGTACCAGTGATCAAAGTATTCGGCGCGAGATCGGTCAAGAGCTCCGAATTCGGATCGAGATCCGTGGCAACGAATACTCCATGACTGGGTTGGTTTGGATCTGGTCGCCACACAATCTTCTTCAGCATATCGGGGTGTCGCCGTTTCACTCCGGTTGTCGGGTTCAGGGCCGAAGAATTGATCTGAAAGTCGTCTTTGTGCGCTTTCTTTGCAGCTTCGTATAGTAGAGTCATGACTTCAATTGTCTGCAGAATGAATCCAGAATGAGCTTTTGGAGGAGGACGCGGGGAATACTGATGATACATACCTTTCTACGAATACTCATGTGATCTATCAAGGGAACTAAGTCAGAATGATGGGGCTGAAGTGAATACGATGAACATACCAGGCTGCAGGGCTGCTTCCCAACGCTGGACAATGTTTCGTAGGGTCTCTAAAGCCCTTAAAGATTTCTCTTCTCGGCGGCGGACCCATGTGTGATACTGAAACAAAGAAAGGCGTAAAGGCGCGGTCCATACGCCGGAAGTAGGCAGGAACCTACCTGGATCAAGGCACAATTCGAGATGGCGTATGCAAAGACGCTAAAGAGAATATCGTTAGGGATGCATGTGGGCTACCACTAGTCGAGCAAGACCTACTATATTGTGTCTAAAGCATCTTCATGACGTTCGAGCCATTCTATTACTTCATGAGAGAGTTTCAGGAGTTTCGACCAGGTCGCGATATTCATAGCGAGTTTGATGTGCTTGGGTAGCGTGAATTGCAGACGAAGAAACGGCCGCCACATGCTGGTAGGGACACGATCCGGTTATCAATGTTGTGATTGGAAATGTTGAAACCAGAGTGCTCACAGGAACTGGAGAGCTGTAAACGATGCGTGTAGCATACCAGCTCCAAGGCTCGACTCTGGTCCTGTGTATTGTAAGTTAGGTGGTAGTTGCGCTTGCCATTGACTGAGGTCATTGATCAGAGCGCCCAGCTGCTCATTCGTGGTATGCATTAACCCGACAGGGCTGGGAGAAAAAGGATGAATATTCCAGATGTCAAAGTAGGGAGTCAGAGGGACCAGGTACCTGTATATGCACTTCAATACTCTGCCCATGAGCACGGAGAGTTTCAGATGTTCCGCCAGGTGACTATATGGCGGATCGTCCACGATTTGCCATTGTGGAGGATTGGCGTCTTGCACGAATTCGTATGGCGCCGGGACAAGACAATCGCAATCCTGGAGATCGATCAGTAACGGAAGACCCAAAGATGCGCCGCACCTATCCACATAGCTCCGTGAGTACTGGGACCTTTCGTGACCCAGATGCTGATCACGGAACATACCACCTGTCAAAGAGAACACAGGCAGCCCAAACTCTCCGCCTTAACTCAATGTTCTCCATTTCCTCGGTGTCATTCGAGGATGCTACGCTTTCGCGGTGTAACCCTAGGTTCTGAGCCTGATATGAGAAGATCAGCGCGGCCGATATTTGGCCCTGGATTGCGGGCATACCATACGGATAGCAGCTGCTAATCTGGTGACGGATGCACTGACGGCCGTCGACACCGGTTGAGCATGAAGATCAGCGGCCATGCCGAGGATAAGCTAACGGAGTACGAGCATTCGCAATCAGCCCAGCCCAATGACCAGTTATGTTTCACATACCAGGGCCTGCACGTTCTCAATCGAGGCATCGCTCAATACGTCATTGTTCCTGATGATGCCATTGATGATCGTCCGAATAGCGTTGAAGACGTCACGTGAGACCCCTCTTCTGGTTGCGGCTACACCTGCCAATGCATAGAGAAGGAGCGGTGGCGGTTTGCGCCCTTTGATGAAATCCGACTTTGCCACGATTGGAAACAACGGTGCCACGTGTTGGAAATACGAATTGATCAGTGTAGAGATGAGTTTTGAAGACAGGACACTTTGTCCAGAGAGCCCTTGCGATGGAGAGTTGGCGGTGTCCTTGGCTTCGGCCGTTGGTGGAGGGTTGAACACACGAATCAAGCCGTCACCGTCATCTGTTGTCAATTGCCATGTTTGATGGTTGCGAAGGTCGTATTCCTCAATCGTGCTTCTCGGCAAAGAGGGCGCAGAGTGAAGCAGGAAGGATATCGACGTAGGCCCTGCATGACCAAAACTGTCAGTCCCTCAGAGGTACATACAAATCAAGGCCCTCACCTTCATATCTTCCGCCCTGAGAATGCGAAGAAGATTTTCTCTGAGGCGGATTCAGCGTTGAAGCGTTCTTCATTGTCGAATCCGGCCGATTTCGGTTGCCTGATAGCGTACTTGGACCAGTGCCGGAATTGGCGTATATACTCGAGTCTTCTTTCGGCGACTCCACTAACGGCATCGAGGTGGGCGCTTCCGCCGCATACGAGTACTGAGATATCGGCTGACCCGAGAACGATGTACCAGTTGTTGTCGCTTCCGTCACCTTTGCCGCTGCCGCTGCCGCTGCCTGCTGCTCTTCTGTGAAATAGTCGGGTGAACAGCGATTCCCTCCGGACGAAGTCCCCTAGACTTACCTCGTTTCTTCTTGAAACGGGTTTCGGTTATTGGCATAAAGCTAGAAAGATGTCCCTCAGATATTACCGTGTTTATGCGTAAAGCAGGATACCCACAAAGTGCACTCCAGTTTTTGCTGTTTGCAGTGTTTGCACAGTCCTTGTGAATGATCAGCTGAGGTATTGGGTCCGGGCGCTGAGCCGTCGGTAGGCATGGGATGTATCAGGATATCACAACGGATTTTCTTGGTCCTGCAGACGTCACAGGCTCTTGACCTGGCAACACACATGTGCGTGATGAACGAAGATGGTTCCCCTCGAGCGGCTCATCATAGCGGAACAGCTACTCACGTCTTTCTCCTGTTGTCCTTCTCCTTCTCCTTTTCTTTTTCCTTGTCCTCTGTTCCTGATCCACTGCCGTTAGCTACTGCTTCCCCATCCTTGCCCTTCTTCTTCTTCTTTGGTGGTTCTCCATTCCCTTCCTCTGCGATATCACTTTCCGTATTGTGACGATGTTTCTGTCCTTCCTCTGTGCGGGCCGAGTTGGTGAAGGTGGATGTCTGCCCCAAGGATTCGTGCGTACTCGAGGGTGATTGCGTGACGGCACCTTGATGTACCGCTGGATATCCTTGCACTAGTGGAGAGACACCTGTCAAATGTCCGGATGCACCAGTCATTGGCGTTCCAAACGCGTCTCTGAAGTCGATGGGGATACTGGAAGGCTGTTGCAAGCCATACGAGTAGGCCGAGCCGTTACCTTGATATAACTGTGTCGTTCCGGCTGGACTGGAATTGACATACGCTCTGGCCTGATCATTGTTGTCATACATCGTTCCCTGATATGCACCGCCTGGTATGCTGCTGGTCCTCCCTAGTCTTGAGCTTGGCGAATTGTACTGAAGAGACTGTCGATTGGCATCGTTAGGGAACGACGACTTGTAGTACGGTGGGACGCCATTCGACATGGTAGCAGCCTTGAGACTGCGGTGACAAGGGTACTCAGGCGATAAGGATCAACGTGCTTTCCATCGAAGGTGTTAGAACAGGTAAGGTGAGGTTGGCCGTGGTTGAATTTCTTCCACAACGTTCATCAATGAGTGCAACTCATCACGATCCTTCAGTGCAGGTCACACAGCATACAATTTGCTGTAAATCAAACAGTAATGACCATAAATAGATCGAAAAGTGGAGGACCGCGTTTTCCCTAGTAAAGCTACGGCAATTGGTTGAACAAGAAACCTAAGCTTTCCCAACGGTCAGTTTCGATACGGGTGGGTTCAGCGATTATTGCACTGAAGCCCGTAGATATCTTGGCATGCATTAGGATGAGTGTCCGGTATCCAATGTCGACCACTTACGACAGCCAGGCGGTTCCTGCTCTCGACTTTCTGCGCATTCTGGGACAACCTTTTACAGTTTCTGATCATTTTTGCAGCTTTCCGGACCGATTGCTAATCTTATGCATTGTGAGCGGGCATCGCCGAGTGACCGCACAGCAAAGCCAAGCCAAGGCATTTTTACCCACCTGTGATCTATGAAGCTGTGATTTACTGCTTCGAACAATGCCTACTATTAGACACTGTTAGGTAGGCAGCAGACTTGTAGTTATAGTTGTCCAGCTGCGGAGCGGCGAGCGCACCCATGAGATGGGTATGCCCCATAATGGTCATATCAGGGCCCTATAGCAACAGAAGGATTCCTTTGCTCGCCTGCTGCCTTTGTTTCGGCGAGAGCATCTGTCCTCGATTCGTCTGCTGCAATCTCGTCGTCGATGACCTCTGTTTTGGCAACGCCTTTATCGCTCGATCCCTCGGAGGGCGGGCTGGTCCAGTCTACCTTCCTGCTTTCCTCCATGGCGATGTACTGGAAGACAAGGGAGTTGAATGCATTTGTTGCGATATGCGATGGCGCCAAGCTCGGGAAGTGGATTCTCGACAAACGTGGAGCTGTGTAATCTGTCAGCCTCAACATCGCACTCGTGGGTGTAGCACTGACCAACTCACCTAGACGAGACAGCGACGGTAACTCCAGCTCTACACGACGCCGCGGGAGACTTCAAGAGACAGGAGGAACATCTCAGCACACAACGGCCGCAAAGACTTGGTTATGTTACCGCAGCGATGAGCCCAGAGACTTACTTGTCGATATAATGCCTGAAGTCGTTGGCGAGCAGGACCACCTTCGGGAGCCGCTTCACCGCTTCCGTTGTCGATTCGCCGTGATTCCTATCCGAGATCTCGGGCGCCCATACTCCTCCCAAGATCTGCTCATCCCAGTTCTCCCTGATGAATGCGTCGTATAGTCTTCCAGGACAATGCGGCATATACATCAGGGTGCTGCAGTTCGGGTCAAGTTTGTGCTTGCCGCGCTGCGAGACGGCGACCGTTAGCCTTGTCGATAGCTAGTTCCGCTCACGAACGCCACATACCTCGTTTTTTGAAATCAGCTTGTATCCTCTCTGCTCCAGCAATTTCAGCTCGACCGGCGTGAACAACGGGTCGTAGACCCAAACTTCCTCTGCAGGTATCTAGGAAGGCAGAAAAGGGAATCAGTCCTGCGATGAGAGGAATGAAAGGGACATATTCACCTTCAACGCCTGCTTCAGCATGTCCAACAGCACGAATTGAAACTGGCTCTCCCGTGATTCGTGTACTATCCCTATTCCGAGGCAGACTATCTGTGTTTTACCAGGCTGAGAAGGGGTCGAGGAAGACGATATTGTCTTGTCATGTTCGCCAAAGAGTATCGACGACACCGCTGCAAGCTGATCTGATTCGATGACCCGGACAGCCAAAGCCTCACACTCAGCCCGGCCTTTTTTTTCCCGATAAGAAGGAAACTTCTGCTTACCCGTCCATGACTTTAGAAAGGATTTCTCCTTTCCCTTCCCGATGTTGCTAGCCTCCTCCTGTAACTGCCGTTTTCTCGTTTCCAGGATTGCCAGGATCTTGTCCAACTTCTGCTCCGGTGTCGGGTCATTTTGCGTTGCTGCAGACCGGACGTTCTTTTCATATGAAATTCCCGAGTGTGGTTTACCCTTGATGTCGGCCTTGGTGGTAGCTCGAGCCGTTTGCCCTCGTGCTGATCGACGCACGATGATGAAGCCTTCGTCATCCATAACTGCGACGTAAAGTCTCCGGGAAGTTGCAATCTCGTTTCTCGTTGAGAGGCAGATCTTGCAGGAGCTACAGCTCGCACCGGAATTAACCGACGAAGGTCTTTGTGGCCATTTTCTGACGGCGCAAGCCGCGGCGAAGACAGTTGCAGCGGAGAGGGCTTTGGAACGAGCGAAAGAGACTAAGCGAAAGAGACTACTTTCGATCTTTCGACCTATTCCGAGGAACCCCCCTGAGTCCCAATTCCTGGTCCTATAGGCGGCATTAAACGCCCGCTGAAATTTAGTGCGCCCGCTACTTCTCATATAGCAAGCTCCTTCTACATCAACCCCTTATAGCACGATACTCAAGCCAAGTAGAGCTAATTCGAGGACGATGAAGCGTAGAACGCACCAGTGTGTATCCCTAATGAAGTCTGAAGATGATACGAACGACACTGATGGAGGAGATATGGCACAAAAGTCGCGTGATTTTCTCGAAAACATCGTGTCGTTGGCGCGTTAGCCCATTCCGCTTTGGGCTGTACAGTAGTAATAATGAACCCGATCCCTCACTGTGCCTTTCAGCAAAGTCCACGCTAGCCCAATATCGCCCTTAGTATCCGAATGCCCGAGGCTCAATGTCAATGTCCGATCACGCTCCGGGTTCTGAAGCGTGGTCTAACTTCCGGGCAGATATCTGAGCGCTGACGGCATGAACCATCAAGCTGACCATCATTCAACGTATTGCCGTTGAGTATCTGCCGAGGTCCCATGATAAATATCACGGTTCACCCAGGACAAACTTCGTCGTTAGAGACCGCTCTTGCAGCGATCATCTTCAGGCTTGCACTTCGGACTGTCTGCGAATACGCGCGACTTCTCAAGAACAGGTGAGCAGGGAGTCTGAATTCTCGCCGCATCCTCCGTCATGCCTTATATCAAGCGCTCTTCCCACCAGAACGTCGATTTGTCTACTCGAAGCCTGGCAGTATTCCATCAGCTGGTCTATCGCGACGGTCGGACTGCTCTCGTTCTAGGTCCTTTCCCGCTGCCGTTCTAAATCCTTTCCCGTACCCCGTATTGCATCCTTTATCCTTCCAAAGGTCTTCCACCGACTCGTCCTACGCGGGGTCGATAGAAGTGTCTGCGACCATGGCATTCTTCCTCCGCTCTGGGACCCCACCGCGCTCTCCGCATGTCGGCGTACCTGGGAGCGGGTTTCTGTTCCCGCCAACTCCTCAAGCACCAACATCACAATCAGCTGGGCGGCAGCAGACTCAGGCCACAGATCCGTATTCGCCAGCACTTCGTCGGACAATGTCGCGGAACTGGCTCAGACCGGGTAAGCGGGATATCCTTGTCTGTCTCGTCACGTTGCTATTCGCCTGGATGACTCTCGGGATGAACCAAGGGTCCAAGGAAGATATCTTATATGACCGCTCGTACAACTTGGCAACTCCGGAAATCGACTCTGCTAAAGCGAGCTGGTATGGAAGTCATTACATCGCAAAAGTTGGCAACAAATTCTCAAACTTCAAGAGTCTTTGGCCAGGATCGGCAAAGGAGCTGGAACAGTTGGAGGATGTTCTGTGCCCGACAATGCCAGATGGAAGTCACGGGTCTTACAATCACAAGGGATACTCGGATTCTGTGCACAGGGTAAGTGTCGAGCGGCCAAGGTGGTGCAACATTACTGACCTTCTGCGACCCGAAAAGCTGTCAATCTCCGCAGATAACGACGAAGAGGAAGACGATGACGAGGGAGTGTCTGGAGGCGCAAGTCGCTTGCTGGGCCATCAGGCGGGTTGGACAATCTTTGAGAATCTGTACCTTTCCAATGGCACACTATACATCGTGACGTGAGTCTGCGCAATTTTGCGCCAATGCGCTGAAGCTAATGCGAACCATGCCTCTCTTCTTGCACAGCAACGACCCCCATCAATATCCCGAGATCCGGATGATGACGTCCACAGGTCTGCCTGCCAACAATGAACCTGGGAATTCGGAAGCTCGAGAACCGACAGGCAATGAGCTCGCATTCATTTCGGTTAAAGATGCAAAGGAATTATGGGGAGACAGGATCTGGGCAATGGAAGGTATGACGTGGTTGTTTAATGACGGTCAATGTGAGCCAAGTGGCTGTTTCGTTGCAGGAGAGGGGATCGCTAACGCCCACGGCAGTCATCGATCACTATTATCATTTCGCGGCGGAGCTCTTGCTGGGCATCTGGCGCAGTGCTACTGCACTGGGCAAGCGCTTTACTGCTCGAGGGGAGACAGATCTGCCAGCACCAGCAAGGGCATGGTTTATTCGAATGACGGAGCTGACATGGTGAGTGCTGGCACATGGCAGGACACCCACTGAACTCAAGCTTTCTACGCCAGGCGGGACAAGCCAAGATTCAACTCCGCGATTCTGTGGTCCGCCTTTCCGTCTCTTGCCGTCCTCTATTCGGACGACTGGGACGACATTGCTCGGGCCACCGCGTCTGGCAAACCAAAAGCGTACTACTTCCCGAAAGCCATCTTGGCGGATCGTTCAGCGGCTTTTAGAGTACCTCATTGCGCCTCGACTTCGCGGACTGTAGCGGAAGCCATGATGCTTGGTCAGTCCAAACAGTGGTGGTGGGAGCCCATTCGAAGACAAGTTCTACGATCCGCCGGAACACCTGAAGATGTTATCAGTCGCAATCTGTGGGGCCACGGCGCCGTCAACCCTGCAACATATGACCAAGATTCCGACTTGCGAACGAAGCTGGGCAGACCCGAGGTGGTTCAACCCGCGGATTTCAAGCCATTAGTGACCTATATCTCGAGACAGTCGAGCAGAAGGCGCTTGACGCCCGAAAGCCACGCGGACCTGGTCAAGGCGCTCGAAACGCATTCGAAGGCCAAGGGCTGGGAGTTGAGAATCGTCGAGGCAGAAAAAATGACGAAAGAAGAGCAAGTGGACCTGGCTGCTAGGACAACGGTTCGTCCCATTGCAAATTCTGTTCGTCTTTCGATACTGACGATAACCGCTCGCCTGATCAGATTATGCTGGGAGTGCACGGAAACGGTCTTACGCATCTGCTATGGATGCCGCCTACTCCCCAGAGCGCTGTCATTGAGATGTTCTTCGTCGGGGGTTTCGCACGCGATTGTGAGCCGCTTCTCACCTCAGACGACCATAACTATACTCTGCTGATGCCTGCAAAATTGTGTAGATCAATGGACAGCCCAGAATTTGGGCATCCGCCACTTTGCCGTGCGACATGACGAATACGCCACGGCTCCACACGAACCCAAGGTCGACTATCCAGAGGGCTTGTAAGTTTGCTCTCGCTAGCTTCGCGGTCTGGATCGCACAATTGACCTGTCTTCACCTTGCCCACGCAGCCAAGGGGAGTCGATCACGGTTGTGGGCGAGGTCGTCGCGCAACTCATCGATGATCGCCTAGATGGAAAGGTTTGATTGTCTTTTGCCGAGGATTGTGGTTCTTGGGACTGGGTCGTATACTTTAACATTCACATTTTGATGGGCTTGCAGACTTCGGCGACAGGGAACTCGTAGCCTTTGTGAATGAAGATCAATGACGTACGTTGTAACAGGGATATCGATTTGTCCATTCGGGGTTTCGAGCTGGTTTCGTCATCCGAGTTCTGGCTACGCGTTACGGCAGGTTTGCTGCAAGGAGTCGTGGTCTTGTGCTGATCCAGAAGTTAAGACGTCTTCGAGTAAAACCATACTGCTAATACAATATAGGGAATACCCCACCATACTCAAGAAGCACATGCTGCAGTGCTGCACTCTTCACAAGTCGCAAGACAGTTGTTCGTTCGAGAATTTCAGGTCATGTCCTAATTTTGAGCCAGCTTTCCAGCAGCTTTTCCCGCCATTTGTGACATCAGGGCCACCAGAGTTGGATACTTGTCGTCACTGCGACTTCCGGCCTGGCGCAGTCGAGACTTGGCGAACTCCCCGTCCTCGTCATCGCCATGCAGCCGAATATCGAAAGCGATAGAGCCAAGAACTAGAATTAACGGGACGAAAGGAGAATTCCAGCTAGCCGTCACTGAGGAATTTGCAGCCGGTCTTCCACGGGCGTTTACCGATCCTGTGACTTACTCCCCTTTGATCTCGTTCTGAAACGCACACACCACTCCCGACCCCTTTCCATCGCTTGGGCCATGTCAACAGGAAACAATCGCCCTTCCCTCTTTCGCAACTCGACCGCTTCCTCCAGTAATCGCTCACCCAGCGGATCGAACGCTCGAGTCCCGCAACTCATGGATCATAGAGTTTCACCAGCCCACCACTCACCGTCCTTGACGGCCCCGGGGAGTGTAAGATTTCCGTGGGAACCGGCATCGCACAATCACCAGCACGATCATAACACCGTCAACGCCGCAGGACTTCATTCGGCATTTGCGCATCACCCATTCCACTCTCACAACTCGTCTTCCTCGATTCAGTCATCTGCCTCGCATTCCCGATCAGCTTCAAAAGAAGGGATGAACGTCGGTCAGCACTTGTCGTTCGATCCCAACATGCCGACGGGCAGGGACAGGCCCCACACAGATGGCCAGGGAGACGTCAGCGGAGACGGACTCCTGCAGGGAGAACATACCCACGCGAGCGGAACGCAACACGCTGGTATTCCGATGGCTAAGTCACACTCGCTCGGCGGGCTCTCCAATCAATCCACCACAACGGCAGGAACGGGCATACTCTCCAGCGGCGCTGGAAAGGATTTCCCCAGATCGAGGACGAGTTCTACCGGTCAGACAACGATGATTGGTCCAGAGTTTGGGTATAGGAGGAAAGTTGGGTTTGAGACTTTTGACGGGGCGAAAGTGAAAGACGACGCGCTCTTCAGTTATACGTTACAGGTGAGCATTCTCGGAGATGTTTTGTGTGGAGTTCTCGTCAGGTGGACGTAGTCAACGCTCGATCTGTCTGACGAGTCTAGAAGAGGCATTTTCCTTCTAGTAGTCAAGTCAAGGATACGGAGCTAACTCCAAATTTCATGAAATCTCAGGCCAAATCAGACGAGTACCATCGTAACCGAAACACCCGAGTATTCATGGCCGCCGTTTCGAATGATGAAAAGGGCGAAGATGCATTGGACTGGTTGATGGATAACTTGGTGGAAGACGGCGACGAGATTGTGGCTGTTAGGGTGATTGAATTGGATGAAGGAGGTGAGTTGCATCGGGAAATAGCAGTCTGATGCATCTGCTGAACGATTCAAATACTCTCGTCCAGAGAAAGCCTCACACCAGGCCCAGGAAGAGTTCCGAGAAGACGCTGCCAAACTGTTGAAGGATATTTTGGAGAAGAATGATGAATTTGGCGGAGACCGACGAGTAAGTATGAAAAGGCCTGCTCGAGCGGTCATTTCTTACGAATTCCTACTCGGCAATGCTAGATCTCCGTCATTGTCGAATTCGTAGCAGGAAGGGTAACCCAGACATTGATGCGGCTCATCTCGCTCTATCGACCCGACTGTAAGTCGTCGGAAAATCAAGACGTCATACGCGATCTGAACTGTCCATCCTACTAGCCCTGGTTGTCGGGACAAAGGGGAAACAGTCAAAGCTCCAGACTTGGGGCCGAGCGCTCGGTGCGCCTGGAATGGGCAGCGTCTCGCGATACTGTGTCAGTCACAGTCCTGTGCCAGTCATTGTTGTTCGGTAAGCGGGATGTTTCTCCATCGTCAAGCTCGAACGCCAATGCTAACAAGCCGCATATCCTTCGTGTGGTTTGTTTCTCTTCGCAGACCCGAGCGAAAGGTTCAAAAAACGCTGGCGAAGCGACAAAACGATCCGAAGCGTGGTGTTTACGCCGATATGGTGGGAGGGGAACCCCTTACCCGTACAAGAAGTGCCGGAGAAAGGAGTCTGGGAGATCGGAGCGAGTAAGGTTGGACTCGTGCCATGTGGTCGGAGAGGGATCAGAACAGGTTTCGATCCACGACGTGTGATAATCTGGGAAGGCGTCAAGATAACACGGGCCGAAGTTACCGACGAGCTGTGGGGGCTGCTAATGGTCTTGCACTTTTGCAGTCTCGCACTTCTCCACCCGTCCTAGTTGTATATCGTATAGTAGAGTTGACTGCAATAAATCATCGCTGAACACCTAACGATCCTATTGTCGACTTGAACAGCTCACTCGGACCCCGTCTTCAATCAACGCAGGGTTTGGTATTTCCGTTATCGCCTGACTCAGATAGCAGGCGACATCCTCGACGACAGCACAGTCGTAGCAGGGTCAAGACAGAGCCTGCAGATCTATAGAGGTGATCAAACAGCTGATAAAAGGGAACGAGGCGTCAAGCAGATATATCGAATCCGGTGGTGCCCCCGAGACAACGCCCGGGCCAGTTGACATGACTTGCTCAATGACATGAACATGTTGGCGAAGTGATAGGTGACACTATCCATACGACTCCCCTTGCTCCAGTTGACATTGTCTTTCGACACGGGGTGAAGATTTTCTGACCGCCATAGTACCCGATACCCCCGGCGATTCGTACAATGCACAATCTCGCCACCGGTTGGACCCGTATCGACCCGCACCTACCCTTTCGCATAGCAATACCAATATCTCCAATAGCATAAATCTCCCTGTCGAGCATCTCCAGCAGTCCGCGAAGATTCCAAACAGCAAGATGGCCTTATTTGGTGATAGGTCTTCGGAGAGCCCTAGGCTTCCGAGTCCGTGGCAGCAAGCATTGACTCAGCCTTCGCCAGCAATTTCCGTTATTTCAAGGAACCACATGGGATTCGATGCATCTCCGATTGGCGGAAACAGTGGCAAACAGAGTGGACGTCTTTCCGAATCTTCCAGTGCTCTACGGACACCTTCGCAGCTCAGTCTCTCGACAGTCAACGACGACGACGTTGACAATTCTGGCAACATTGTCAAGCTCCCCGAATCCCTGACTTCCTCACTCGCCTCCTCCTCGGCATTTCAACGTCTCTGTTCGTCTGGTATCAGCGAAAATCTGATACTCAGCCCGGCCCCGGGGTACACCTCTTCTGCATCAGTATCGACTTCCGCTTCATCTTCTGCTTTGGACGATCGTGCGGAACAGGTTCGGCGAGGAGTGTCTGGAGGTCTGACGGGCTATGGTTACGAGGGCGTGAAACTGATAGCGGAGAGGGACAAAGTCGGGCATATTGAATACAAGGTACGTCCTCAATTCTATTATGTTACGTGTTCAGGGCTCATCCTTGTATGCCAACACAGTTGCGACTTTTGCCTCCCAATCTCGAACGGTTCGAAAGATTGACTACACAGTTGAAGTGGCGGTTGCAAGAAGGAGGAGGACAGGCTGTATACGAAATCGGTGTACTTGACGACGGCACCCTCATCGGAATTACCGAAGAAGACATGGACCGATCTTTGCAGACGTTGGAACTCATGGCAGCCGAGCTGGGCGCAACGGTCATGGTCCTTCGAACAATCACCTTGGCGAGTCCTCCGCCATTCCCGAAAGCATTGTTCGAGTACGATGGCACGGAAAATGCGGAAGTTGGGGAAGAGCCGGAATCCATTGTTGACTTGTTTGGAGATGGACAACACGAAAGGCTACACCGCAAGGCCAAAAAGAAGAAATCACCAAAGGCACCAAAGGCGAAAAAGAAGCCCTCGGTATTCTCCGTTCTGGAGGTTCAAGGTCTAGAGGGATCTGACGAAACCAATGGGGGATTTGCAGCCGATCCAGACCCTTCCTCGCTAGGCGGGCAACACATCGTGAGCGATCTTTCACAGTCGGCGGATCATCAAGAACGAGCTAGGCGGAAATGTGAGTCCAAGATGGCGAGAAGACGTCTTTCGAGCGGTTTCTCGACTTCGGAACTGAGCGCAAAGCAGCGGAAAGCTTGGGGTGTCGATCGCAAAGGAGGAAGCATCTGGGATGAGTTCGGGGATGATGTTTCTGACAAAGGGGAGACCTCTCTATCACCCAGGCAATACAACGAGTCTGCTCGAGACAGTAACAAAACCGAAAAGTTGACAACACCGCCCTTTGCACCTATACCGACCTCGCCGACACGCTTTGGCCCGGCGACGGGCTCCATTCCAGTTGCGGAGTCTTGGCGCGTCCGCAATATGGAGCGGGCTTTGCAGCAGGATACCACGCGATGGACCCGTCGACCCGTCTTGAGTCAGGTCGAAAGGCAAGAGGTAAAGGAGTCCCGTAAAGCCCGTCGGAAACTCAAGAAGGATGGCTGTTTCATAGCCTTCGGGGACATGGCAGAGCCAGATCGGTCCACGGCGCCCTTTCGGCCTGGAATCAGCGGGGCAGAGGGTCTTCATCACGGGAGAAATGGATCGAACGGAGCTGAACCTTTTGCGAACGCCGGAGCAGACGTGCAGGGAAAATCCGTCTCAGATGACGAGGGCATCGGGATGTTCGCCTTCGATACCTTCTCTTCACCCGAATCATCCTGCCAGCCACTGACGCAGGCAGCACTTGCTGCGTTGAATGCGGAACCATCGTCTAAAATGGATTTGCCCAAAAAGGGCTTTTACCCGGCCACGGAAAATCCTGATATATCAGCCAGATACAATCATCAATCAAAAGAAATTCAAATTCTGCCAAAGAAACAGGTCAAGAAACGGCGCATTCGTGTTCAGCGTGCGGAAGAGCGACGGCTCGACCTCCTGCGTGGCGATGGTATCACAGCCGAAGGCATGCCCTTGGCCTTTGACTTTGACAGTCACGTAGGCTCGACAGGCGTCATGGAAGCCGTTCTCAATGACGGTTTATCCGAAACCGGAGAGGATGACTCGAATGCGCTCAAGAGTGTCGTTCGACGGCTAGTTGGAGAGGACGAGCTTTTCTGCGCCGATTCATCCGGCGGTAAGATAGACGGCATAGAAATAGCTGCAATCCTGTCGACGTCACCCAGCTACACCATCAAACCTACATCGCCGTCCGCTCAGCGACTGTTCTCCCTTCCACTGCCATCCTTCCAGGTTGCACAAGCACCTTTGAACCCGGATGCCAGGAAGCCACCAAAACGCGATATCGATTCAGGGCCGCCGTCACCGTCGGATACGATCACAATGCCTCTCGATAGCTTGTCCCTTTCTTTCTCCCATGCAGAGGTCTGCACGGCGATATCGCCTCTGGGATCACCCACACTTGGCGGTTGTAATGGCTACGCACCATCTACGTTTCATCGCAAACCGGTGAATCATGCCCCGACGGAACGCGATGCGACGCAGAATCAGTCCAAGCAGGATCTGGAGAACACCCTTGAGAAAATGGGGCCATTGAATCTCGAGAATGCCAGACTTTGCGTGGAAGCGCTGATCGTGAAAAAGATGGATATGGATGATAGGTACCTGGATTTCAATGGTTTTATCTTGTAAACATGTCGGCAAAGAGAATGACACGATCCAGTATTGCGTAGCATATACCATGACAGATTGCTTGGCTTGACTCGGCAGAGATCTCGTTTGCGTTCTCCACAAGTCGGGGCTGGGCACCTTTCGGATGATGGTACGTTTGCTCACTAGGCCAGGAGCCGCGACACGACTTCATTCAGATGAACTGAAGGACTCCTTGTTATGGCTGCAGCGCCCTTTGAGATCGATTGCATGAGCTTGCTAACGGAAAGAGCAGGAAGTGCCTCAGCAGATTAGCTCGACATTCTTTCGTGTTGTACTTCATCTTGTAATGATATGGGAATCACACATTTATTCCTTTTATGCTTCAGCCATCAACGCCGTGCCCTGGAATCTTCTCCATTTATTTACCATCTAATCGATTCAATCCCTGTCCTCGATAGACTTTCCGCTGACTTCAGCGTTCATTGCAGCTCGGGGAACACCGACGGCCTAGCGTAGGGTGGAGCGGATCGTAAGCACACCGGATAGCATTTAGCGACTCGGAGTACAACGTACCTCGGCTTGGTGCAGGGAATCTTCAATCTCTTTGGCTGGGATATCTTCAGCGTATCGTCCCTCATCGGCGGCTTCCATAGGTCCGCTGGAAGACGACGCAGAAGACGAGGAGGAAGACTGTTCACCTTCGGAGTGACCCTTTGCCTCCTCGCTCATTGCTGCTCGAGGAACACCGACCGACTGTTCAAGTGGGAGGATTGTCATCAGCGACGAACGCTAGCGAAACTCGCCATTCAACGGTCACGGCAACATACCTCTGCCTGGTGCAAGCTGTCTTCAATCTCCTTGGCGGGGATGTCTTCGGCCTTTCGACCCTCATCTGCGGCCTCCATGGGTTCCGAGCTTGAACCCGAGGAAGAGGACGAGGAAGAAAATCCCGAGACGGGCTCTGTGGATTCCTCTTCACCCGGGACGGCGTCCTTTTCTTGTGGGACACCTTCTTTTCGTCCAGCTATACCCTTGTCAACCTTGTAGGCGGACTATATAAATGCATTTGAGTACGTGTAGTCTACCGAACATGGGGACAAGGACTTACGACCGAGGTCTTGGCATCTCCTGGAATCTTGCTCTCGTTGGTCTCATCGTGGAACTCCTTCATGTGGGTGGTACCCTTGTGCACAGCCTGATGAGCAGGATGAGAATCTCCGCCGCTCATCAAGAGGTATGCAGCAGTTGCACCAAAGACGACAGCGGAACCCATGGCCCAGGTTGCGTCGGACGACTTGCTGCCGTGGTTGGACGAGGTGGAGGCCCATCGTCGGACGGGGGTCGCGCGGACGGATCGTGCGGATCGAGGAGCGGCAGAGCGAAGAGCGTTTCGGAACATGGTGGATTGTGGGGGTATCAAGCTTGTTGGAGGTAATCTTGTCAGAAAGCGCGACCCTGTGCGTATAAACGGGTCAGCTTCTCTGATTCGCCTGAACCGGGAGCAATCGGCAAGATGCGTCATGATCTGGGGGCGCACCTGCTCCTTTCGTTCGTCGTGATGTGACTCAGAACGCTTGTTCCGGCGAAATGGACATGTTGCGTTCGTGCAGCAACCTCCAAAGTAGGATATACAACTATACAACCAGTGACGGAAAGTCGGGAGACGGAAGCCGATGTTGAGCTCTGAGCATCTGAGTATAGCCCATATGTGATTGCTCAAAGCCCGAAAGCCCGACGGAGGCATAATGTTTGTCGTGTTGGAAACGAGCGGAAGGACGGATGTACTAGACGAGGGGATCCTCAGATGTCGGGATTAAGCAGAACTTGAATCGCATTCAAAGTTCAGTCACGGTACGGATCTCTAGGTACTTGACTCCTCCTTCGCCAGGAACGGTACCCAAGCCGCCTTCAAGCTCCATTCGACAGACCTGTTAACGCGACACAAAAATAAGGGCATAAGACGGTGTTCCTGAACTTGCCAGGAATCCATTCTACTAACGGGACAACTACCGGACAAGATGCGCCCTTTTAAAGCAGGTCTTGACCTCTCCAGATCGAGCTCTTTCTTTGTCCTTCTCTTTCCAGGTGTAGACCGGGTCAAGGGATACTGTCCAGTCGGATTGGGGCGTTTACCATCTCTTATAGCTTGCGATTTGAGAGTGTCGAAAAGGCATTTCCCGCACACTACCGGGGATAGACGTAAGACACGTCTCTTACGTCCGGTCACCGCTAACAGATCGCGTGGCGAGACTCACTAATGTGACCGCATGGTGTGAGTACAGCTTGAACCGGAGGCATGAAACAAATGGGACACTCTATGGAAACACATTGAATCATCAGTCAAGGCCAAATCACACAGCCAGTCATTCGATCCAG
The DNA here is from genome assembly GCA_015708705.1 of Naganishia vishniacii ANT03-052. NCBI lineage: Eukaryota > Fungi > Basidiomycota > Tremellomycetes > Filobasidiales > Filobasidiaceae > Naganishia > Naganishia vishniacii. The sequence goes on from MU158402.1 coordinate 485,429, forward strand.
ACGACTCACCAAAAGAAGCCAACAGATTCTCGGGCGGCTCATCAGGAACAACTTTGACCAGTGCTTTCCCCTTGCCTTTACTTGTCGCGGCGCCGCCACGTTCTGTACCATATCCCTGATTGCTGTTTTTCGTCTCCATTGGCTTCCTGACAAACGAGACCAGCTCAAAGTCATCGTCATTGGCGTCGCTGTTATTCTCCTCATCCTCATCTGCCAACTCATCAATCTCGTCCTCGTCCGCTACGACTCTGCCCCGCTCAACTGGTTGAATTTCGGCCGAATCTTGACTGGAATCATCATCGACCACCTGATACTGCTGAAGATGATCATTGTCCCACATGTCTGTGTTCACCGTCATTGCGTCCGTCTTGTCATCGTCTTCGTCGTTGCCTTCGCTATCGGGAACAACGCCGCCGGAAGGCGATGACGCCTGTCCAGCCGAGGCAAGCGGTGCTTCATCCGACGTGTCTGCGTCAAAGTCTTGGACTGCTGCAGATCGTCTCGCGTGCGAGGTGGAACCGGTAGAGGATTCACTGGATCTCGATGAGCGGGAAGTCGTCCTTGATGCTGCTGTTGGGTGTTTCGGTCCTCCTCTTCCCTCGGAATTCAAGCTCAATCGTGGTCGCTTCGCGCGAGGTGCGTCATGCAAAGCGGGGGCTAGTCGAATCGAACCTGAACCAGACGAAGAAGATCCTATTCTCCCCTGCAGTCCATCACTAGCCCTTCTCTCGACAGCGATGCTTCTGGTTCTTGATTCACCGATAGGACCTTTGTTCACGGGTACGTTCAAGTCGGACGACGATGTTGCTGTACTGCTGGACTGAGATGAATGACTGCCATCTCGGAGACGACGTCGGGGAACGATGGAAGCGGTAGCGATGAGCGGACGAGGGATCTCGGGAGGCGATACGGATGGTGCGGTAAGATCGATGACACTGCGTCTGCCTCTGCGGGTTTCCATTATGCGACTTGACTTGATCTGATCGACTGATGCGGAGGCTTCTGCAGTCGTGGCTTGGTCGGGGATTGGTTGTCGGCTGGTTGCTTTTTTCTGAAGACGACCAGGTGGATTCGAGTGTCAAGGTGTTCGAAAGGGCGATTGATTGGAATATGATCCCGATGAAGGTTGAATAAAAGGTGCTTTGAGCTGTCCGATGTGTTGAAAGGTCTCTCTTAGAGGAATCGCAAAACTCCGGCGACTCGATGGTATGCCCAGATGGGCCACGGGTGGTGTATCGCTGTCTGAGGAAGGAGGATGAGAGGTGAAGAGGCAAACCCAAGGAATGATGCAGGGCAGGTAGTGCATATTGCTATAATGAGATGCAACCCGAGCGTCGGCGAGGCGCAAGGTGGAGGTACGGCCGTACTTCAGCGCGCGACGTTGTAGGTATCAAAGCATAACCTTGGATCTCTCTGGCGATTCTTGATAGACACAAGGTTGTTGAGCAACCTGAGCTGATACCGCTGGGACATGTCAAGGAGACGGCGAACATCTCGCCCGCTGACGGGACGTAGCGATTGGGTGTGAGTTGTTTAGGGTCTGGGAGATTGCTTGGAGAATGAACATCTCTACATGGGCCGCAATAATCGCTCAAACCAGCGAACAGCGCACTTAATAGCTATGAACACGACAGGACTAGAGACGGTCTGACTGCGATATATTTCGTGTTCCTGGTATGAATCACCTCCTTGTCAACGAGCTGGCAGAATCCAGGATTTCAAGAAGGTATGAGAAGGTATGAGATCGCGAGCTCGTCACGTGGGGTTCAGCGCCGGTATACGTCTCAGATCGAGCGATGACCGTCTTATATCGCTTCGAATGGGTTTTCTGACTCCACTCATTCAAGGTAACATCCTCCATCAACCGCCCATCATGTCGTCTCCTATCCTGCCCCGAAACCCCATGGACCTGCCCACGACTCAACGCCTACTCGCCGAACGAATAGAGCGTGGCGACATCACACAGGCTGATGTCGATCTCTTGAAGAAGGGTTACCGAGGAATGGCCATGACGACTTTTCTGGGTAGTCTTGTCGGCATTCCCGTATACCTTGCTCTAGGGAGAAGGAGGCCGAGGCCTGCGCTGGTGACGAGGTTGGCCGCTGCGGCCTTTATGAGTTCGTCTGGCAGTTTCTTAGGCTTTACGATCGGCGGGGCTGCGGCTGCGATGGAAGTCAATACGCATATGGAGGATAGTCAGCGGTGAGTAGTCGACAACGTGAAGTTATTCGGGGTTCCCCTTTGATGCAGACTCCCAGATCTGATGCGGTTTTTTCTTCGTTGCTTCCAGGAAACTAAAGGTTTTTGAAGAAATCATGATCACCTCGAAACGGGAAGCAGAAGAACAACGGACCCGAGGCTTCTCCTCTTCCTCGTCTGCGTTCGACCCACCCGCTCCCACAACGACATGTAAGATGGCCGACGACCTTTCTTCCTCCGGAGTGTGGGACGCTGCGGAAGCCGATGAACGACAACGTGAAAATGAGCGGGAACGGGAGATGGCCCCAGCTGACGGAGGGATCGCCGCTCAAACGGGATCCACATGGGATCGGCTGCGACAACAATCTACTTCGGCCTCATCTCGCACTCAACCTCGACAGACCCAGTCCAACCAGCAACGGCAACAGCAACAGCAACAGCAACCTCTCGACATCTCTTCCCTCCCTACGCAACGCCCTCGAGCGAACCCCTTGGAACTAAACACCACCACGCAATCCAAATACGCTCCCGGGATGTCGGTCGAGGAGAAGATTGAGATGGAAGCAGCCGAGGAGAGGCGCACGGAGCAGGAGGAATTCGAGAGGCTGTTGGAGAGGGAGAGGAGTGTCGCTGCTGATCCGAGGGGTGGAGAGCCGGGATTCGAAACGGGCAAGTGGCGGTAGGGCGTGGATACCGAACACTTGCATTGAAAGTGATATCCGTTGAAAGGGAGAGCTAGCGGAGCCCAGACGTGTTTCAATGTTCAGATCACAAGGCGCAGGCAAATATGTAACAGGATCAATAACATCCGTAAAGAGGGAGGGAAAAGTGGCCTGTTAGCGCCGTTGAACTACTAGTGAAAGTAGCGTCGTTCTCAGCTCCGTTTTGTCGTTCATCAACGAACACTGGTGCATGAGGGTGTCCCGCTTGAGGATGCGGCTTTCGAATAGCGGTTCAACTTGACCCTAGGCTATTTCCGTGAAAGCGTGAAAGCGAAAATGAAACGCTTCGTGCACCGCCAAGGTGGAGCGTTCCCCTGTATCAAATGATCGTCGCGGCTTGGTCACTACGAGGTTGCCTTGCAGCCTTGCGATCGTCGTCCGAGAACGAGAGGGGATCTTTCATATCTGACCGTTTGCCTCTAAAGTTACCACAATCCGCAGTCGTTCACGCTTTTACCGCCGAGGCGGGACGAGCTCGAGAAGGCGGATACATGTGGTCTGTGGATTGGATCCATCCCAACGGCCTAGGTGTACGAGAAACTACTGAGGTGAAGGAATCCGCCGCCTCTTGTGAATCCTAGCCCAGTCACTTTGCACAGCGTATCAGTCGTTCAGGCATCCTGTCAGAAGGAAAGTCGCCGCCACTGTTGAGCGGCTAACTCGCATCTCGGACCGCATAAATCGAGATTCCGCCTGTCATGGCTATCCTCGACTCAGGTGACGCGATACAACCTATTCGACCCGAAACTCGTCATCGCTCCTGTCCCGGCGTCCTTTCCTTTCAGTCTCTAGCGCTTATTTTCGTCCATCAATTCCCTCGCGATCATGGACTCGCCATCAACACCGCACTCGGCGTGAGGCCATTCTCCCTCAAACTCTTGCCGAACTCAGCGGGCGTGAACAGTTTTCTATACTCGCCATTGCCGTGGTCAGCGGATTATGCAGGTTTGGTTACGAAGCGGACAAGACGCACCTCGGGAACGTGGTAGATAGTTTAACCGTCGATGCATCAAATGTTAAGTTTTCAGAAGCGATCCATTCTGCAACTTCCGACAATGCTGTGATCCTTGCCAAGTCAGTGCGGCATCGCGAGTCCACAAGGGAAATCCGCTCACGTGCGTCCGAGTTGAAAGTCTTGATCAACGGCGCTCCACCCGTACTTAGTCGACACTGCAGCCTTGTCTCCTTGAAATCCTTGCCCTTGACACCCGCCGCGGCTGCAGCCCTGGTGGCTCCAGTCCCCGCCTGAGGAACACTCGCCTCCGCTGCAGACGAGGGAACCGGTTGGCCGTCCCTGATTGCCTTGTCCCTTGCGGCCTTTTCTGCTCGAGCCTTTTTATCAGCTTCGATCTGTGCACGAATCGCTGCTTTGGCTCGAGCGTCGTCGACTTTTTCTGCAAACACCCAAAGTTGTCGTTAGTGACGGATTCCGTGAAAAGCCAGCGAGGGGAAAGCCGGACTGGTGGCGTACCTTTTCGTTTTGCAGCGGCTTCCTTTTCCATCTCCTTGATCGCCAGCGCGTCCTTCATGGCACCCGAGTCCTGCCCAGCTTTCCTCCTGAGTTTCTATTTCCCGCCGACACGTAGATTCAGCCGCCATCCGCGCGCACGACGTGGCAATCCTCCAAAACGCACCTCATTGGCCTTGTTCTCCTCGACGCTCTTGGAAGCCTGCTTTTCCCGCTTCTCTGCGAGCTTTACACGTAGCTCTTCAAGCTTTTCCTTCCTCTGTTCCTCTGTCAGGGGCACGTACTGCACGAAAGGGGTTAACGATACGAGCACCAAGGGAAAGAGCTAAGAAGGCCCACCTCTTCCGTCGATTCCTCGAAGTTTGAGTGACCAGATTTCTCCGCATGGAAGCTGACTAAATCTGCATTCTTGAATATCTTGCCGCACTACAGACCCTCTTACAGCATCAGCACACACCGCATGACGACAACCCGCCCAATGCGGAAAAACGTACCTCGGAACACTTGACACTCTTCGCCAACTGCTCCCCACTTCCGGCAGAAGAATCACCCCCAGCCTTCATCTTTGCTATGTGCGCTTTCAAGGCTTCGGAATCGTCTTCGTCTTCGTCGTGGTTGTTCGGCGAGGCGGACTGGTCTGCTGCCGAGGGAATCGGGGAGTCCGCGTGCGCGAAGAGGAAGTCCATCGCGGGCTGGCAGAATCTTTATTTGTCAGACAAAGCAGTGTAGATGGCAACAGAGAAGCGTACCTGTAACCCTGCGTTGTTGGTCGCCATCAATGCCCCTACATCGATGTAATTAGCACATAACACTCAAATCGCGCAGGGGGACTAACAGGCAACCCGCGCTTCCTCGAACCCCATTTCTAGCAACTGTGCTTTGTCGGATGCCATGATTGTACGTTGTGGATGATTTGTAGGCGGGAAGCCGAGCAACAAATTACAAGGATCAGATAGCTGGTTTGTTCAGAAAGAGGACCAGAGGAGAAGGTGATGACGAGTCGATTGTATTATCTTGCATCCGCAGCTCTCCTTTGAGCGCGCGGTGCGTGCAAGTGATATGTGTCGAACTTCTGATCAGACATGTCGTAGACTCGGTCGTGTCACAAATAGCCATCTATCCCACTGGGCGCTCATCATCGCTCGGGGAGTCTATCAAGGCTGCTGCACCGCCACGACTTGACCTTTGGACGATGGGTACATCCTAAATAAGCGTTAGGCAACTGCTGGAGCTGCAGGAAAAGGTATTTGCGCCGCTGCGGCATCATGCGTCTCCCAAAAGGTTATAGCGTCAGGGTTTTGCTTGGAGCCGTCTGAGGCTTGCGTGATACTTCGGAAGGGTCTCTGCTTGACAGCCTGGCCGCCGAAGTGCTTTTGGATAGCATGGAAATGATATTTTCGAAGTCACGGAGGTTTGTGAATCAAGTTAGTCGCCTTTGAATTCGCCACCGGTTCGGGTTTTATGTACACCGGTGGTAACCGATACTATTCTATTTAGGACTCTAAATACATCAAGCGTACCGATTAGTCACTGCTGCAGGTGACGTTGGATATGGGATTACATTGTGTCGATGGTCGGACCGACATGTTCCTCCTCGCTTGTGTCCACAATCCTTTGGGTTGTAAGTGCCTTACGGGTTTCCTCAGTCGTGACCGAATGCGTCGGCCAAATGTTGAGTGTTCGAGGTAGAGTTCGCTCAGTTGCCACGGAATGGTGCGCGTGATGTTGGAGGGAGCAGTGTCGCTGTCTGTTACATTGGAAACCTCGTGGGATGCTTTATCGCGCTTCAGAGTGACGGCGAGAATGGACGACTGTTCATCGGTTAGAGTGAATCATATCTTGGAAATCCCCCACGCTTCCCCTGCCAATGTCACGGGCACGAGACCTAAACACAGGCAGATTTCGCCTTGCGCCTTACTAAACATTTCATCAGCCAATTTCAACCGGCCCGGCCATGCAGTAACACCGTTTTCCTTCGAGCCCTTGCCATTCAGTTCTGGGGGAAGTTCGACTTTCCCGAAACGCTTCGATGATTCGGGCAGTTGCACGGTGTCTACCAAATCGAAGGCTTCCCGGTATCTGAGATGCCAACGAAATATGGCATTCCAGCCTTCGTTATTTAATGATAACCGTTTGTGAGCGTCATCGAGCTGCTTGGTTTCGCTCAGGAAAGCGTGCCAGGCTTCCCAGAGTTTGTAATGACTTGTTATCTCGATCTCGTTGGAAGGAGGAAGGGAAGCCATGTCGTCCACTATCATCTGCAGGTGATTCACAAAATCTTGTACCGACGGAATATCGCCATTTCTGGCTGAAAGCATGCTGGACGAGTTGATCAGAAGTTGAGCACTGGATGACAGGAAGGGGTGGACGAGATATCGAGGCAGCGAGATCCAAGCGGTCTCGGGTGTTGTCAACACCTGTTTTGGACTCATATAGTAGCAGCCACGTACAGAACCCAGATTGTATAACGTCATAGAGCTAGCTTCCTTTGTTGCGCCTTTTGCTCAGCCCCTTTCGTTCCTTTCTCGCCCCTAGCTAGCTTGCAGATCCGGAAGAACGCGCCAATATGGTCGCGCACCAGCTATGGAGGACCTTCCATAATGACGGTGTCCTTCTCCCTTCGACCGTATACCTACAGTGCGTACACGGCGAAGACTCTGAAGAGCAATTACCACAGGACCGAGGAGGGCTGACGGAGGTGTGCCTGACAGCCAAACGCGACTAGAAGCGCGCCTTCCGTCGGGCGCCGCGCTTGGCGGATGAAACCAGTTACCACGCTTGCAGCAAGCAGAGCCACTCAACTTTTGTAATTCAAGGGGAAGTTCTTGGTATTGCAGTTTATATCAGCTCATAGCATCTCCGACATGATCGATCTCACTCTCCGTAGGTCGCCACAAGAACACGCTCACTCGAATCCGTACTGACACACGTGCGGCACCATCAGTCCAGGTCAACAAGGGTGGTAACCCCGAGCTCGTCAAGGAGTCTCAGAAGAAGCGAGGAGCCAGTGTGGAATTGGTGGACCAGGTGTTGGCCTTGTACAAGGAATGGACGACGTGTAAGTAGTGGATCCTCCGCCACGACCGATATAACTGACCTTCAACATCCAGTGCAATTCGACTCGGACGCTCTCGCCAAAAAGATCAACGACCAGCAAAAACAGATCACGGCCTTGCGAAAAGCCAAGGAAGATGCGTCCGCCCAGATCGCGGAAAAGCTTGCACTCGACAAGGAGCTCGCGACGATGAAGACAGAAGCCAAGGAAAAGGAAGCCGAGATGAACAAGATGGCGGGTGCGATTGGTAACATTGTCGACCCCCGATCAACAATCAGTTCGACCGAGGACGATAACCCTACCATACGACTGTATCATCCCGAGGGACCCAATCACAAGGGCATGAACATGGCTTCTGGAGGTCTCGAGCTTGCCGATAAGACCGAGGGTATCTTGTCCCACCACGAAGTCTTGCTCCGAATCGACGGTTACGACCCCGAACGTGGAGCCAAGATTGCGGGTCACCGTGGATTCTTCTTGACCAATGACGGAGTCGACTTGAACCAGGCCTTGATCAACTATGGACTCGATTTCTTGCGAACCAAGGGTTTCAAAAAGGTCATGACGCCGTTCATGATGAGGAAAGGAATGATGGCCAAGACTGCGCAGCTGGATCAGTTTGATGAGGAGCTTTACAACGTGAGTCCTGGATGGCACCCCGTACCGGATGAAGCTAACGTCTCGCAACTCGACAGGTTGGCGGCGACGAAGACGACAAGTACCTCATCGCTACCTCGGAACAGCCGATTTCTGCTATGCACGCCGACGAGCGAATGGAGCCTAAGTCGCTGCCTATCAAGTGAGTCCGTCTGTTCCGGAGGTGGGAAGGTGATGAGCGGCGACAGGAAATATGCCAAGCAGATGGACGCTCCGCTAACTCGTATGTTGTTCGCCAGGTACGCTGGTTACTCGACCTGTTTCCGAAAGGAAGCCGGTGCCCATGGCAAGGATACCTGGGGTATCTTCCGAATTCATCAGTTTGAAAAGGTCGAACAGGTATGGCCCCCAGTCCTGACGCCCGTCAACTGCTCAACTCATCTGCAATCTGACCCCTGCAGTTCTGCATCACCGAGCCCGAAAAGTCCCCCGAAATGCTCGACCAGATGCTTTCAAACAGCGAAGCCTTCTACCAATCCCTTGAACTGCCTTACCGAGTCGTCAACATTGTCTCGGGCGCCTTGAACAATGCCGCCGCGATCAAGTATGATCTGGAGGCTTGGTTCCCGTTCCAGGGAGAGTACAAGGAGTTGGTCTCGTGCAGTAACTGTACCGACTACCGTGAGTCCGGGGTTCAAGACACATGAGCAGTCGCTGATATGGCGCCGAACGGTCTGTAGAGTCGCGAAGCTTGAACGTCAAGTACGGTGACCGAAAACCGGGAGATGCACCAAAGTTCGTCCATATGCTTAATGGCACCTTGTGCGCCACCGAACGAGCGTTGTGCTGTGTCATGGAAAACTACCAGACTCCCGATGTGAGTCACCTTTACCTCTCGACGAGTTGTCCGCTCCATGACCGACTCTTTTGCACGCCACAGGGTATGCGTATACCCAAGGTCTTGCAACCTTACATGCAGGGTCGCGACTTTATCCCGTACACCAAGGACTTGCCAAAGGATACTACCTCGGCCAAGAGGAAGTGAGCTGGTTGTAGTGTTTGGGAGTACATAGACTGTCCAACGAGGATTATGCATACCGCAAGAGTGCTACCACCAGACGTGTTGTGCACCGAAGCACTAATAGATTTCGACGACAGAGGACAACAGTCCAACCATCGTGATCAAGCGTTTCATGCATTACGAGCCAAGCCATGTGCAAACTCTACATATACAGATTATCCCCGCCTGGATTGTCGTTAGCTTTCGTCCTGGATCCCACTTTCACGGTTCTCACGGCTTTTTGACGCGCTTGGGGATGCCACGGATCTTCCTTCCAGCGGCTCCAGGCGAGGAAGGCGCATTGTCGGCACCCATGTTGAACATTGGAGGAGGAGTCGCCGTTGCTTCTCGCGCTCCAAACGCCGGAGATGGAGCCGAGAAGCCACCAAAGACTGGCGCAACCGGGGCGGTAGGGGGAGCTGCCGGCGTGCTACCGAATGCAAATGGACTACTGGTCACCGGTGTCGAAGGTGCGGGCACGCCAAAATTGAAGGTATTGGCAGTGGCTGGCGGTGTAGGACTAGCGACAGAGCTGCCAAAGCCTCCGAATACCGGTGCAGCTGGCGCAGCGGGTGCACTCGATCCGAATGGATTCGAAGGGGCAGGCGATGTTCCGAATCCACTAGAAGCTTGTGTGCCAAAGCCCGATGCAGCGGAGCCAAAGTTGAACGTGGTGGAAGGCGCGGCCGCAGAACTAGGTGTGTTTCCTCTAAATCCACCGAAAGCAGGTGCGGGCGACGACGCCGAAGCGGCTGCGTTCGTAGGCGCACCAAAGTTGAAAGGCGCAGAAACGGGGGGTTTTGCAGCAGTCTGAGCAGCACTCGGGCCTGTGGAAGCGGTCGACGTGGTGCCAAACGCGAAAGACGCACTGGCAGCCGGCTTTGGCGATTCCGCAGGTTGACCAAACGTGAAAGACGGCGCCGATGATGGAGCAGCACTGGGCGCGGGAGCCGGACTTGCAAACTTGAAAGACGATGAGGCAGGAGTCGCAGAAGCGGGAGGATTTGCCGGTGCTGGAGCTCCAAACAACGAGGTAGATGGGGCGGGCGCTGTAGCAACTATCGACGCCGCTGGTGTAGTGCTCGTGGATCCAAAAGAGAACATGCTCTTACCGCTGGCAGCCGCGTCTGGCTTGTCTGCCGTGGAAGATTCAGTCGTAGTTGACGTCGAGCCTACAGTTGCAAACGGATTGCCGACGGGCAACGATGAAGCCACCGAAGGAGGAATCACCGTTGCGGAAGGCGTCGTCGAAAAGCTGAACAGACCGGTCTTCGGTGGCGCGACGCTGAGCAGTGGCGCGTGAGCACGGTAACGGAAAGCCTCACAAAGACTCGACCTACCCTTTTGGCTCCGCTTCGTCGGCGACGGGAGCTGTTTTTGTGAAAAACGCCTAAAGACAACGTGTGTCAGTCCACAATCGGGCGCCCGTCACGTTGTCACTCACCGGCGGACCAGCTGTAGAAGTGCTAGATGAAGAGCCAAACGCAAACAACGGAGCTCTTGGTGGCTCTGTCTTTTCAGCCTGATTGAAGCTGAACGAGGTGATGGAGGAAGGCACGGGCTCTGCGGGCGTCGTCGAGCTTTCCTGCTTTTCCACGGGCTTGGCGGGCGTCGCAAAGGCAAAAGAAGACGATGCCGCGGGCGCAGGCGCAGGCGTGGTCGATGGTTTCCCAAGTCCAAAGTTGAACGCCGGTTTCGCCAATGTCGTCGTACCTGCTGCATCAGCCTCTGCCGGTGCAGAACTCGGGCCGCCGAAAGCAAAGCTCGGATTCGGCATGGCGGGTTGGGCAAACGCAAACGAAGGTGTCGACGTTGTCGGCTGCTCATCGCTCTTCTGAGAAGCCGAGGGACTACCCTTGCTGCTCTCTGGCGAAGGAACGACCATTGCCTTGAGCGGCGACGAAGCGCGTGGCCGATGTAGGTCCGCCTTGACGTTCAAGAACCCAGGCGCCTGCTTCGCCGCCGCCGCCGTCGTCGTTGTCATAGAAGGTTGCGAGGCATCCCGTGTGGTCCCCTGTGCCGGTGATGATGGCTTTTTGGGCGCAAACAAGTCCACCATCGGACCGGTAATTTTGGGTGCGGCACTGAAAGCCGATACCGACCCGGCAGCAGCCTTGCCCCTCTCCGCCGCCGCCTCCAACTCTGCCAAATCAAGCGAATAGTCGTCGTCCCCTTCATCCTCATCCACGGCAGAAAACCGCGCGCCTTGCCGGGAGGAAGGTGTTCCGGGGGCCGAGACGTGTTTCCGCGTGGTGACGGCCGTCTTTGCGCGTAAAGTCGACGTGTTACGTGTCCGTGCGGCTGCAGAGGGCAAGTTTTTCGCCGAGGGGGAAAAGGCGACGGGCAGGGGTTTCGGAAGGGATTGTTTCGGTGGTTCGGGGAAGCAAGTTGGATCGGGTCGTGTACGTCTGCAAAGACGCGCGTCGTCAGGCTGCAAAACGCGTAGCACATGTCCCGTCGAGGCGCGACTTACTCTTCCACCGCCGGCGAAGCAGACACGTTTCTCGAATCTTCCCGGATCGGCGTATTCGCTGTCACCCGTATCAACATCAGCCCTATCGGGACCAGACCCCGAGGCAGCGGCGGCGGGACTCACACTTTCCCCTTGCGGCCTCCTCCTCACCCGCACTACTCTCCCCGCCACTCTCCTCGACCTGGATCTTACCCCTCCGCCCACGTTGCCCCCCGTAAGGACTCACCAAGACACTCGCCCCTCCGTCCTCCTCGGCTTCACGAGCACGTTTGAGCCCGGACGAGGAGGCGGCCAGCGGTCCGAGGGAATCCGAGGCCTGATGATGATGATGCGGGAGGAACATGGATTGCGATAGCGACGATGATGATGATGGGCGATGGCGTTTTGCGGGTGACGGTCCGGGGATGGAGATTTGTTTTCGTAATGTCCGAGACGAATAGGACTCTCCGAGACCTCGTCGATAGTCCGGCGACGTGGGGCCAGGTGTATTCCGCATCCCGGACAAGGTCGCGAGGATCCGTTCAGCTTCGGATTTATGCCTTGTTTCTGTGCCGCGCAGGGTGTGAGCGGCCAGACGACAGGTGAGACGGTCGTCGCGGGGACATACCAAACATCTCCGGTTCCTCCCTCGTCAGCCATTGTTTCCTCCCGCCTTGCTGTTGCTGTTGCTGGTGCACCCCCAACTCACTCATCCCGGACAGGACACTGGAATCCCTCACCATCCGCTGTTCTGACGGGGACCTCGTCATCGCGAGGCCTGATCGTTGCTGGTGGTGGTGGGGGTGCTGATGGTGGTGGTGCGGAACAACGGGGGAAGAAGGTAACGCCGTCGTGTCATTCCTTGACGCGGGGTCACGGAGCATCCCCATCCCAGAGAAAGGACGTCCAGCAGGGAGAGAAGGCGATCGGGTGATCAGAAACGCCGATTTCAAGGGATGCAACACGGTCTTGTTATTGTTGTTGTGCGCGCCGCCGCCACGCGACGGAGGAGGAGGAGCAAAGACCGAGTTCCGGGATGTGGATGGTCGGAGAGGTGAAGCGACGGAAAGGCCATACCCTACACTCCCACTCCTCGAGAAGCCTCCCGCGGCGCCATTCACCGTCGTCGTCGTCGTCGTCGCCCGAGGTTCCTTCCGAGGCGACCAAGCACCGCCTTTCGAAGGTGTCGTCTCCCGAGGACGGATTGATTTCCCCAGGTCGAGGGATAAGAGCTTGTTGTTGCGAGTTCCCGATGACGTGGTGGTGGAAATGATGCCCTGCTTGCCATGTCGGACGGGTGATACCCTACGAAGTCGTTTACTCGAGGGGCCTTGTTGCCGGTCTCCCGGTGAAGGCGGGTTGGTTCGTTTCTTGTCGCGAGGGGGATTAATCAGTTCGTCCTCGTCCTCGTCCTCGTCCTCGTCGGAATCATCCTCGGACCGGGTATTATCCCCCTCCCCAGCAACACTCGTCGTCCGATCCGCGTCCTCGTCCTCCGCGTCACGCCGACGACTACCCTCCCCATTCCCCGGCGTGGCCGTGGCCGTGGCCGAGAATAAACTCTTGAAGACGCTCTTCAACCCACCCAACAAACTCCCCTGCGACTCGGAGCGCGTGCGGTCGTCGTCGTCGTGTACGATGGATCCACCCTCTCGCGCCCGACTCTTCTCGGGCCTCGCGTAGGGTTTCTTCTTGTGGTTCCCGTGGTGTCCCTTTGCGGCGGGACGTACGGGACCTGTGAGGGAGCGGGTGCGAGGCGACATGGTGGGTGGGTGGCTTTCTGTTCCAGGAGGAGGAGGGAATCGCCGGCCGGGGATAGGTTGTGGGTTGATCATGACGCGCTCTAGGTGACGTGGGGGGGGGGTTGTTAGGCGCAAATATTCCGTAAGGCGGACATGAAACGGGGGATCTCCGCACGGCTCGATCACTCTGAAACATGCACGGGCTCTTCAAATGAGAATTTCGGCGGGCAACGGGCGGAGGAATCGCTTGGGGGGGCGTGGACAGGACAGACAAGAGATGTGGATCGCAAGGGAACAGCAAGTGGCGGCGACCGTGATCAGGAGTGTGAGAGGCGCGGGCCGGAGGCCGGGGCGGAGGACAGGCGGGCGGCGCGGATTGGAGACGGGTGGGTTTCCGCTTTATCGGTGAGTCTGAAGGAGGATGCGGTCGACGGGGTGTATTCTTCGGCAGGGAAGGAAGAGGCGAGGCGAGGAGGCGAGAACGTAGCACTTGAAGCCATCGCCAGCGCCGTGGCCAGGACTCGGACACCCATTCACTCCATCTTCACACCTAACCCGTACGTATCCTTTCCCACAGACCACCCACACCGTCCTTCCCGGCTGGATCCGAAGCCTCACCCACGAAAATACCCAGCTCTCGTGCGGAACTACGTCAAGCCGTCGATGCACTGACCGAGGAAACCAGGGACCTGGAACGAAGGGCGGCGCATATAGAGAAACTCCGGCGGACATCGGTACGTCGCGTTTCATCCCCTCTGCTCTTCCCCCACCCATCCCCAGAGCTCACTCCTTGTCCCCCCCCCCCCCCCCCCCCGGCCCTCCTGCGCAGGAAACCACCGCCGACGTCCCGCCGTACACCGACACCGACCTCGAGCGGTTCTACCACCACGTCATGACCTCCCCCGACGCCCGCGCCAAGCAAGAGGACAAGGTACCGTTACTCCCCGGCGGCCCGGACGACGTGACGCCGGCGACGCCGAGGAGACAGCGGATGGGGAAGAAGGAGCGGGAGGAGGTGATTGGCGGGCTCGTCGCGCGCTTGGAGAGCTGCGAGCGGGCTCCAGCGACGACCACCACCACCGCGGCGGCCTCGGGGGGACTCGTCAAAGGCCGACGAGCAGTCCAACGTCATCGAGCGGTATCCCTGATCGAGGGGATCACCCTGTTTCCCCCTGATTCCCGCTTCCCGACGACGACGACGGCAGGGCACGACCTTGTTCCGACGGGGCTCGTCAGCCGCTCGGAATTTCTCGCGCTTTTTGATGAATGCCTTGCGGGGCGGGACGTGGGTGCCGCCGAGGGGGTCTTGCGTTGTGCGAGGGTGCATGGGTCGCTGCCGGCTGCCGAGGGGGAGGAGGGGGAGGAGGAGGAGGAGCGGTTACTCGAAGCGTATGCGAGGCAAGGCGATGTCCTCGCCATCGGCAAGTTTCTTCATGCGCGGCAAGAGGCGACGGGTCGTGCACCTCCCTCGAGGTTATTAGAGATGGTGGTATATGCGCACCTCACACGAGGGGAGACGCATCAAGCGGTTCATACGTTACATGCCTACGAAGGACAACACCTCACCTTGCCCGAACGCGCCTACCGCTCCGTCCTCGATCACCTGCTCGCTCCCCAGCCCACTCTCAAGCAAGCCGACAAGGCCCTCGCATGGGACTTGTTCACCCATATGCGACTCGTCGCTCACCCTACCCCCGCCGTAGAGACGTACAATACCATGATTCGGGCCTGTGCGGACCCGAAAGACCCGCAACCGGAACTCGCGCTCGACATGTTTACCCAGATGGTGACCGAGAATGGGCAGACCCCGCGCGGGGAAACGTACAACGTCTTGATCCGTGCCTTGGGAAAAGTAAAGACGTATTACCTCGAGGCGTTCCGGGTATTGAGGCAGATGCTCGAGGTGCATCGCGAGGCGTTGGAACGGGCGCAGCAGGTGGCGGGCTCGACGACAACAGGGTACGAACCGACAGTGGTCACGTTCAATGCGTTGCTGGAGGGAACAAAACGCAGTGGCGATCTTGGACGTGCCCGCTGGATCTTGGCCGAGATGGTCAAGATTGGCGCGTTTATGGCGAGTGATGCCGCTGCTGGAGGAGGAGGAGAAGCGGAGTCCGTGAGAATGTGGCCGAATGAGGAGACGTTGGTGGGCGTGTTCCATACGTATGCCGCGTTTCGGCCGGTGATTGCGAGAGCGGATGTCAAGGTTGTCGCGGAGCCGAGCGGGGAGGAGGCGGCGGGGACGGCGCAGAGAGCAGTCGATGCGGCTGCAGCAGGACCGGAACAAGTCGCGAAACCCGCGCAAGTCGAGGAACCCGCGCAAGTCTCCCTCATGGACATTGGCTCGCCCGACTTTATCCCGCCTTGGCAGCCTCAAACATCCTACGAAGTGTTTAGCGAAGCCAGTCAGCTCTTTGACCTCGTCCTCGACAATATCGCCAACCAACAGGGCGTCTTTGCCCGCGTTCGACCAAGCTCGCGCCTCGTCAACGCGTACCTCTCTGTCGGGCTCGCCCATGCACCCCTCGACAAGGCGCTCCGGATGCAACTCGGCTTGTGGCACGACCCACGTCTTGTTCCGCTAAAAAAGGATGCAAAACCCAACGGATGGACATTCTTGTTTGCTTTGGAACGGTGCGGCGCCGCCAAGAACAAGACGGAGAAGCGGTTCGTCGAGGACGGCGCGCTCGATATGTTGTGGCAAGGATATCTGCGGTGGTACGCAAAGGAGGACAAGATGATGGGCAAGATGAGCAGCGAAATTTCGGCGCCTGACGTGGAAAGACATCGCTTGGATGCCGGTCTTGGTCCGAGAGAGGTGGAACGATGTTGGGTGGCTGCCATTCGGGCGTTTGCACTGTAAGTGGACTTTGGAACGTTCCTTGCGCCATGTCTGACCTGTCTCGTCCCAGTGTCGAAAACTCGACACGCGCACTGGACATACTCGGAGAGTTTCGGGATCGCTTTCCCCCAGACGCCATCATCGCGGCATACAAGCCGTCGCTCCGTTTTGCAAACAAGATACGCTTTACTTCGTTCCATCAAACGCTCGAAGACGATGTTCCGCCCCACATCCTCTTTCACGATATGGAGATTCTGCACCACCGCTTCGTGCGGGATGGCAACTTGCAGGCGGTGGGCAAGATCAAGTGGGTCACCTTGGGATACCAGCTGGCGCTCGAGAAGAGAAAGAGCATGCGGTTGGCGGAAAGAAAGGCGCCCAGGTCGGACAAGGGGATGAGCACGCCGGACTTGTCCAGTGCAGACTCGGTGTCGGCGCCACCTCCGGCGGTCCAACTCTGATTGTAGCACACCCGCCATCTTCATGCCTCGATATCACTCCATCGCATCTCATCGTTCCCTTGAGACTCAGGTACATCGTGTGAGGCGGGGGACCATGTGTTGGAGGTGATCCAGGGCCTGTTGGCCACAAGTAGGACTACGCCGAACGAAAAGCAGGGACACGGACTGCCGACGGCTCTAGATTCGCTAGCCAATGGTTTATAAGCTCGGGGTGGCAGTACGTATGAGATGCAAACGCAGCATGAATGTTCAAACAAGCGGTGCACATTCGTCCTTTAAAGCGATATTGGAGCCAGTTCGTAATTCGTGGGAAGTTAACCTAGAGCTTCGCCAGTACGTAGAAGACCAAGAGACTCTTCGCCCGTACACCGTAAACATAGCGCCATCACTCCGAGTTCCAAGCGTCTCGCATCAATCATGTTTCTTGAATACACATTCAAACGATTTCCGGTGTATGAGGATGAGCTCACTCAGGCCTCAGCCGCTCCTAATACACAATCATGAGCGGCCCTGTCGCTATATAGCCGAGTTTTGACTCTGTCCTATCACTCAACCCCATGGGACACGGATATTCGCGATTTTTGCCACGCAATGATCGTGTTCTCTCTTGCTTGAGGGTGTACAAGGATGAGAGATCGAGAAGCTTTATCTACTACCCCAGCATAATCGCTGCTGCATTTGCTATATTGCGCCAAAGTTTGGGACATTCGACGGCACTTGCACCTCAGGAATGCAGAACTCGGCGAACTTGCCATGCCAGATTGGCTTATTGTGTAGCTTGGCAGCTTACCGGGGTGAGTGAATGATAAGCTCACCCGATTCGTTCAGACGACATTCAGTTGACCTAGTTATAATCCAGCAAGTCTGGAGGCTGTCGCAGTCCCAGCGCTCATGAAATTCCGCCAGCTGCATGTACTGCGCGACGGAACATTGCGTTTTCCCAAGCTTTACTATCAGGGGTGTATTGGGGTGAGTTGACGCATAGCTTAGCTTTCTCTTCATCAGAGCCGTATTGAGTCGCGCTACACTGCAGCACAGTCGAGAACCTGTGGTGCCACTCACCCTATAGAAATACGAAGCTTTGCGTTTTTGCCCTTCAGAAGTCGCGTTCTCCTTACCTAGACGATGTAAGGAGGTGAGTCGACGCTCGCCTTGATGACTTGGGGTGCAGCCTTCCACGACGCGTGCATACAATGCAAGCAAGTTTCAAACCTGTCGCACTGCTCATCCTCGAACACGGCGACTCTATGACCTTTTAGCCCCAAGTTGGCGTGCTTTCGAGCTTTACCTCGAGAATGGATGGGGGTGAACTAACGGGGAGCTTGGTTACCCGGTGAGAACCTGGCAGCATCAATTGTTATGTCGTGCCTGCATGTGTCCAGCCTGTGGTACATGTCGTCCTCGCGTCACGCGAGCATTCGCGTTTTTGCCATACGAGAATTGCCGCTTGTTGGCTTCAAGGGTGTATAAGGGTGAGTGGAGAATTCGCTTGGCTCCTTCTCTAACATGTTCAGAGTAAGTCACGCTATTTTGTGACCAAGTTTGAAACAGTCTTGATAACTCACCCTCGAGGGATGCCCAGTTCGGCCTTTTCGCCATGTAAATCGCCCACCTGCCGGGTTTACCGCGAGATTGTAGAAAGATGAGTAGAGATTCTGCTTAGATTCTTCTGCAGTACATAGTCACAAGTAATGGTCACAATACAGCCAAGTGTCTGATATCCTGCCGTGCTGATCCTCGCGGAATGCGAACACTCGTTATTTTCCCTTGCCTAAAGCACGTTGCCTTTGCGTTGGAGGTGTTCGAGGGTGATCAGTCCATGTCTCGCAGTATCGCCGTGTCCATGCCGTAGGAGACCTATCGATATGCTACCCAGCACAGTGCATCAATGTAGCATAACCCATTCTCAGTGGAGGCAGATATGGCTGTTTCGCCACGCAAGATTGCGTGAGCTCGAGCTTTGTCGTCCGGGTGGCCGGTGGATGAGGGTGAGTTGTAGGGTTTGGCTCTTTCTATAGAAGTATTGACAGCTGTTTGTGATGCAGGGAAGCGAGGGTCGGCCTCTCCCTTGTCCTTCATTCTTGCGGAAAAAGACTGGTGCATACTTACTGTACAAATCGCGACTCCTTAGACTCTACCTCCAAAGTGTACAAGGGTGAGTAAATGCGGCGCAGATGACTAGTAACATCAGCCTTGGCCGTGCTATTGAATAGCCAAGTGTAGAATATGCTGCAACACTCAACCTCTCGAGAGCTGACATAGATCCGTCTGCAGAGTAGGCATCCGAGGGTGATACTAACACAGGGAAGCTTGAAATCTCCTGCGGTAGCCATGCGCCTGATGTACACGTTTGGACAGGTTTCACCTCGCGAAATTGCGTTGCATGGCACTTCACCTCGAGGGTGCATAAGGGTAAGGTGACTTGAAGATTTACTACTCCTATAGTAAGATGGAGCTTCCACCATAGCAGAATCGGGCCGAGCTGAGAAGCTCTCGCAGCACTCACCCTCGAGGAATGAAGCAATCGGCGTTTTTGCCACTCAAAATCGCTTGTTCGCAGGGGTTATCTGGAGGGTGTATGAGGATGAGTAGACACTCGACTTCGCTGCTACTTTAAGATGACTGCACTAAATCCTGCTGCAACGTACCAGAGTTTGCAGCCTCCCGCCAAACTCATCCTCGACAAATTTACGTTTCCTTGATTTCACCACACAAAAATTGCGTTTCATCCACCCCGGATGTCTGAGAAGGTGAGTCGACGTAGAGCATTGCTGTCAGCTTGGCAGTGTGGCCTGTCTCTGGTGGTACACTCTCGTCAAGTTTCGAAAGCCCACCCGCCGTTTACGTGGACCTCGGCAAATCACGTTACCTGGTAAAACCGGCCCAGAGAAATGTCTGAAGTTCAGGGCATGTGTTCTGGGGTTTGATATGACAGTTTCCAGAACTTGCGGGACTCCCTAGTGAAGTTGATCACATTGAGCGGTCATTGCATGGCTCATGTACTCGTACACCAATGACTCTAATCAAGGGCAAAATATGTGGGGTATACGCAGCCAATCACAACCCTACCAATCGACGATTGAAGACAACGCGGAGACAAGTTGTCGACATCAACAGTCCGGTACAATTCCATGAATGTTTCGGCTGTATTATGACTGCCCATTCGCGATCATCTGCCTGGTTCACATGTTTCAGACATGGATCGCGATCTACGATGTTGCAGTCATGTTACCCTTAGAGACTCGCCACTCAAAGTTATGTTCGATCGTGGCGTCTCAGTCCCGGGCCTCCCGGCAGCTGCTCAGGCCGAGGGAACTTGCACAAGTAGTAGGCGTGCATCGAGGCTCGGGATCACCGGCGGGGATTTGGCCTGTTTGGAAAAGCCGCGGCGCATGGTATTCCTCATCGAGAAGACGTTTCTGCATAGCTTTCTGTCATCGAGCAGTCGTCGGCCGAACCGACGGCGGAGACCGGAGAGCTGTCGAGAATCAGTAGCAGTCAAGGTCTCGTGTGTGTTGTGCATAGTTGTGCAGCTGTCGCTAACAATTTTAGATTGGATACAACGCTGGGCATAGCTAGCAGCTTATTCCCTAGCGGATCCGCAATGACATACAATTGTTCGCCCACATGCTTTAGCGCTATTGCTAAGCTACTACTTGACGCCGGTGAGACCTCCCAGCGAATAAGCTTCAAGGATAATAGATTGTGAGACTGATTTGAGAGCTGATTCGGTTCGGGAGGAAGGAAGGGAAAGTGAGAGGATGACGTTGGTAGCTGCGTTGGTCTCACGATTCGATGTCACTGTGTAGATACTAGCTAGGTTAATGGCGCTCCCCCGTCCACCCTCGGCAAGCATGTATGTTCAGGTTGCATGATGTGTTCAAGACTGACACTCTATCCGCAAACGTGGCGTGACTCGCGGGGACTTCTTGGGTAGTTGGAACGTGGCCATCGCAGCCAGCTCGCAGCCAGGCGCTCTGGCAGGCTCTCTGACCTCTGACCTCCGCTTGCAGGTCAGGTCGTGAGGGTTGGGCGGATATCTCTGCAGCTCCCGGAAGACGACTCAAGCAGAAGACGGACCCACGACGTTGGGTTATATCCAGAATTGTCCGGACGGGACACAGAAGCTGCCAAAGATTACACCGTCTAGTACATGCTCATGACGACCAAGCCAAAGGAACGGAAACGCACGCCCGGCCGGATCTATTCGAGCCGGAACAAGTGGATTACACCGTCAGCAGCAATCGCCGCCGGGTTCTCCCGATACAAACAAACGAGACCTCAATGCCTCCGCATTCTCCGCGCTTTTCCGCTGCTTTGGAATCTGGGTGCCTAATTACTGCGGTTCCTGTTCTCGCCCTTTCGGTGTGATCGGGATGGCAGATTTGGGTTTCTGTTTTCGCGTGATCATGTCAGCCTCCCTTGTCAGAGCCTTTGGCATCTTCGCCATGATCTTTGAGCGGATTATGGCAGTTTTGACGTGCTACGTTTCTTTTTCATTTCTGGCAGTCCCGGGGCTTGAATTTTCGAGTGATCTTGAGGCAATAAAGGCAGAAGACCATCGTCTCCGCGGATTGCAATCATCGCATCGTGTCCTGTCACGTCTCTTTGGATTGGTCATCTCTACCTCCGACTTTGTGACTTTCAAGTAATTACAAGCTCGAAGTGTCCGTAGGATTCGACCGAGTGAGCGGCGGCCACAAATCGGGAAATCCTCCCTTCTATAAGAGAACGGTGCATGGGTTCCTCGCAGTGGTAAGAGTCTATAGCGACATGGCAGCAAACTGCCGGGTAACAAAAGCCCCGTGGGCCGTCAGAAGCCGTCAAGGGGAAAAGCATGGAAGCTGGCGACTAGCTGGCGAATTTGCTTTCTTCCTGAGACTCGGACTGTCTCGTCTCGACTGTTCATGCGGTGGCTGGAACGGTATGTGAATTTGCAGCCAGCCCTCCGGCAATTCCGCGCACGGAGATCGCCTTCGATCGGCTGGGAATTGATGTCTGGACAAAAGAGTGTAGCAAGGCGGAACAAGGAAGAAGCTAAGGAGGAAACGTAGTGGTTTGTGATCAGCTACAATGATTATGATGCCGTGTGGCGGTGGCAAAGGGGGAATACGAATTCTGGAAGTAGGGTATGCTCCCGTAGCTTAAGGGCGCCCTTGATGCAGCTTGCCGTTGGCAACACCCGTGGAGCTGGACGCGATAGTCCCCTTGGGGAGATAGTCGACTCGAGAACGTAAAGTCCCGGGATGTATGGCCTAAGAGTTGGTGATAATTCCTGTTAGCACGAGCAGAAGTTGTATCTGGCGACGCGTCAACGACCTGACATAGCATTCACCGCGAAAGATACTCGAACCCTCACATCGTTTGCTATCGCAGGATTGTTCACACCCATCCACCTGGTCGTTCAATTATCCTTTTCTGGCACTATTCGGGCACCCATCGAAAGCGCATCTTCAGGAGTCAGGACACGCTCTCCAATCTCTCTGTCGCTAGTGCCCTCGCAAACCGTTAAGAAACCCACGCCTCTGCCGAGTCATCCAGCACAACGACATCGCTCGCCCCTTCTTGTCAGCGTCCGCGAGACCTTTTTCACGACGAGAAGACGCCTCTGGGAACGACCTTCCGGTCCTAACGACTTCCGACGACCTGTCTTTCAGAGGGTGAGTCGATGAGGAGTAATGCATGGGTCCCGACCAGTATCACTCATCAGCAGTCTTCTCCGTCTTGTTTCGGTCGTTGACCACCCTGAAGAACCAGGCAGATATTCGGTACTTCGACGCGCGTAATTTGACCGGCAGATAGACGACGTCTTCATGTCGCAGCACAGAGATACAATAGAATCGGCTTTCTCTCATTTGGGTTTAGCAAGGCCATCAGCAGGAGGATCATCCGATCCATCCTCGACCAGGATACCCTCTCCGCTAGGCAGAACATCCCCCAATCAATCGTCCTCTTCAAGCGCGGCCGCCGTCGGAAGCTTTGAACCACCACCACTATCGACAATGATCTCGCATTCATCAACACTTCAGCTGCCGTTCAACAATCAGTCTCTCGATCACAAGACATCATCAACCTCTATTCGTTCTCTCCTCAATGATCCTGTAGAGCACACTCGACCTTTCTCAAGGGACAGGCGACCATCAGAGGATCGGCATTGCGCAACCTCTTCTCCCCGGGAACGACAGGATCAACGATCAGCCGAGCACACCCCTCGTGCAAACAGTGCGTCTCGTTTCCCCTCCGCTTGGGTTTCTCGGTCTAGTCCCGACACCTCTGGAATGGGAAAGCAGGACAGAAAGGCTTCCGAAGGAGGATCGGAAGGAGAAACGTCGTCTCGAGGATCGATCACGGGGGCGGAACGACCGCCATCTTCTGTCTCGAACACGTCGTCGCAGTTTGAATATCCCTTCCCGACGCCGACATCTACCGCGAGCATCACATTCCAGCAGCCGTATCTCGCTGCAGTAACACCAATGGAACCCGATATGTATTCCACCATGCCATCCAAGGCCATCCAGACAAACGGTTCGTCAAGAGCCCCTATCTCACGTGCAACGAAAGCGTGCAATGCGTGCCGGTCGCGCAAGGTGCGTTGTGATGCCGGAGGACCAAAGTCATCAGCAACAGGAGAGGAACTGCCGTGTACGCGTTGCAAGGATTCCGGGATTCAGTGTGTCTACACGGGGAGTCAGCGGAAACGAGGACCGGCGCCAGGTGCGAATCGTCCGGGGCAGAGGAGAAAACCGTCGTCGCTTGAGCTTGAGACGGGTTCTGGAATGGGTACGGCAGTCGCGCACGACATGTCGAGGACCCGTTCGACATCCTCTATCGGTTCGGGAAATGGACATTACCATCCCTATGCGCCAATGGGGCATTTGCCGTCTCCACCGTCTGCCTATCGGGGCATGCCGCATTCGGCAACCACTTACACTTCGTACCATCCCGACGAACGACGCGACTACAACAGGCCAGGTCCCCAACCGTACGAACGAGCAGGAGCGATCCCTCGCGGTCCAGCAACAGCACCTCTGAACGGGTTTTTCCCTCGAGAATACGACTATCGTCACCCAATGTCGGCAGATGGACCATACCCCTCACAGCCACACAATGGACTGCCCTACGGTTATCCTCTTCATGAACAACTCTCTCGTCATCCAGCGCCGCCTTCCGCCATTCATCCCGAATATTCGCGTGCACGAGCCTCCTATCCAGACATTGATCCGGGCTTGCAGGCCGAACCCGCTCGACCGTCGACTGGACTCAGCGGATGGCAGGGCGGAGAGTCGAGCCTAGCTGGACCTCGAGCCACGCCGTTGGAACAAGAACCCGGTAGAGCACACGAGGCAGCTGCATACCAAGCAGGGTACGAAGCGGCGTTGCGAGAAGGGAGGATTGCAGCCAAAGTGGAAGCTCAGCGGGAAGAGCAGGATCGGAGGGACAGGGAAAGGGAAAGGATGGCGCTGATGGACCGAGAGGCCAGAGCTGCAGGAGGCCTTCCAGGACCTTACGATGATCCGAGACGTCAAGCACACTGGGACCGACCCGATCCACGAAATCTATCTGCTCGGGAAAAGCCGGACGAGCGAGTGGCGGAGCGGGAGAGGGAACGGGTACGGGTTGCCGAGATGGCAAAGTCTGTGAGGGACCATCATTACGGGGAGATCGATACACGCGTCACCCTGCCGCCGATCAAACAGATGGATCGCTAGCTTGTATAGCATGTGAGAGAAGAACATGGCCGAACAATATTGTAATCAGTTCGCACAGTATAATAAGCGAATAGCATGTGTTTTTTACGGGCGCTCACGCGAGCAGCCCGAGCAATTGTCCACTAAGAGCAGTTTGAATAGGCCATGGACAGATATGCTTCGCGCCGATCGTGATCATTCAGCTTGGCATCTAACGTACTGAAGCGTCTTCATTTGAGGGAGGCGTTCGGCGTGCGCATGTATGTCGCGTCTGATATCCCCTGTCCTGGACATGGTCACCTCGAGGTTGTGCCCGAATAATCTCTCGTTTCCTGGCCTTTCAACGACGTCTGTCGGTCTTGTTCTTGCGGCGATGTGTCGCTCCGGGCCATCCTTTAGAGGCAATCGGACCCGTCAGCTGTGTCACAAATAATATCGGCAATGCACATTGACATGACATGGTCCTATAATACACGAGCGCGCCCGGACCCCATGTGACTGACTCTTTCCGGCATTTCCTCGAGAAGAGTCGCCCAAGCTGCAAGCAAAAACGACTCTCCGATTTACCAACCTTCATTAGCGCTGGTTTGGGTTGGAGCTGGTGCGTTACCCCATGCTTGATTGGCGTTGACACCACCGGGCGCTTGCCAACCTTGATTGCCTTGTTGAGGAGCATTTGCGTTAACCCATGCATCGGGAGCTTGGCCCCACGCTTGCGGCGGTTGCTGGACAGCTGCGTATGGGTTTGGTGTAGCGCCGCCAACTCCAGCTCCGGCAAACGGTGTACGTCCTCCCTGAATGCATGAGATGAGCCCTCGTGCTGTTTCTTGCACGAATCAAAAACTTACGAAAGCTGGCGTGCGTCCTCCCTATAGATAGTCAACGACGTCACTAAAATGATTTCAGCTGCAGTTATTGAAGACTCACCTCGAACGGCGTTCTCCCTCCCTGGATTGACAAAGCAAGAAAGACAGTTGAACAATCAGCATCCCTCGTAGGCGCAAATCCGCTCGAGCCATCGCTTACCAGTGCCGGAGTTCTTCCACCCTATACAATCATGCAAGGTGAGCTAAGCCATCAAACTTAAGAAGGACACTCACCACCATCGTCGCCGCATACGGGTTCGGCGTTGTACCCCACGCGACTGCAGGAGTTCGCCCACCTATTTGCGCATAAGGATTAGGCGTTGTACCATACGCGACTCCCGGCGCGGGAGTCCTGCCTCCAATCGCTCCAGCCATCGCATAGGGATTTGGCGTCGTTCCCCACGGCAAGCCAGCTGCTGGCGTACGTCCACCGATCCCCATTTGCCCTGGAGTGCCAGCCATAGGTCCAGCATTGGCGTATGGATTGATTGACGGGTCAATTCTATCGCTAGCCATGACGGCCTGTCCGACCCTATACACCTGGAGGGGTGTTAATTGTCCATTGTAGGGGTCGCGTTTCTTGAGCCAATCGAACGGTAGAGGGACAACCTTGTTATTCGTTTCGAGTTCCACTCGAGCCTTGTCGCCCGTAGTGTCCTTGATCATGCCACGGATCCCCTTGTTCGTGCCTTTGATGATGACAACTTTGGTATTGATCAAGTGTCGGTAGTTGCCACCTTGTTTGCCGACGTATTGCGGGAGATGCTGATTCAGGCTGGGATCCTGTTTTGTCAAGTCCGGCCCGGCTGTTGGTCGCGTGTCGAGAGGTTCCAAGTTCTTGCTTCTTGTGACGAAAATGCCACCATTCTCGGCGACGTCTTTACTGTACAAGAAGACGTAGAGCCCACGATGGATGTGGAGAACTTGACCACGGCGTCCCTAAACTCGGGAGATGAGCACAACGAAACAACGAAACACCGAATCCGGGACCTCTACTCACCTCCCCCAAATACTCCCTCATCTGATCCCCAACGCGGAACTCGTGATCATCCTTGTCAAGACCGATCGCCTTTTTGGAATCCTGTCCCGCCTTGGAACTGATCTGAGTCGGTCGAAGGATTCGAACAGTCTCGTTTTGATCAAGGATCTTGAGGGCGTCTCGTTCGGTTTGGAAAATGACACCTGCGGTAAGGGCGCTATAACCAACACGATTACCATCGGTGCTATCCGATAAAAGGACTGTTTACTCACTCGACCATGACCAAGTCGTGCATTTCATAATCGCCAATTCGACCACCCGTCGTACCGACCGCTGCTGCTTCTCGCAAATCATGCGCAAACGCTTGTCGCTACGAGCCGGCGATCAGCAACGACCCATCAGCAAAAGCAAAGGACCCACCTCCATCTGCGTCAGATCCGACAGATACGTGACGGTATTCGCATCAATCCGCAACACCATACCCGTATCGTCCTGATTCCTGCCATGTGTCACCTTGACATGATCACCGACGCTGAAAATCTTCTTGACGCTCTTCCCGGCCACTTCTACCGAACCGACCTCGGAATCCGTCGCACGAATGGTTACAACTTCGCCACTGACGGCTTCCACGATACCCCTCATCCCCGCGAGTTCTCCATCGGTCGCTTCGACCCGGTCGCCGGGTTGAACATTGCTCCCCGCCGCACGTCGAGATTGTTCCGCAAGGGCATCCAAGTTGATCGATACAGAAGTCGCCGCATTCTTGTCGGCAATGGCGGAAAGGTCGTCCCCTCCGAATTTGGCAATCTCGGTCAACGTCGGGTGCACATCTTCCGTCTGCAACGAAGTGATCGGGTATTCCTTGTCAAGCAGACCATCCCCAGTGTATTCTTCATCCTTGAAGATCCACCTCCCGGATTTCTTGAAGGCGGCACCACGTCCAAACCGTTCCTGCACGGCTTCATGACTGAACAATCGCTGCGGAGGTCGATTGGCAAGACTGGCGGCACCAACACCCTTTTTCCGCTTTCGATCTTCGGCCGTTCGAGCGTCGGGTTCATAGTCGATTCGAGGAACGAGCAGGACGGCCGCCGTCATTCCATCCGGCTGCACATCATTCACCTGTGCCAAATCCCCGGCGTACTTGCCACGCTTGATCCGAACCCACATTCCCTTTTTCACCGACGTCACTTTCTTCTTCATCGTCAACAGGGACACCATGTCCCTATTCTCGACCAACTGAATCGGATTGTTCTTGGCCTGATTATTCCGCGGTGTCGACATGTAAACGTTTGAGATCCCCGTCAACGCTTCCTGCACATGTTGCGCCTTGTCGGCCTCGACGAAAATCAAGCCGGGCAAACTATCCCTCTGAAATGCCGAATAGATCAACAGCGGCTCCCCCTTTTCCCCCAAGAAGAACCCTCGCATCAAGATGGTATTGACGATCGTCCGCTCTGCGCCCGACTTGCACTTTACCTGCCACAACTTGGGATCCCCAGGTCCGGGCATGTTGGCTTTTCGGTCGGAAAAGTTGGCGGAACCGTCGTAGGTTTTTAGGTCGCGTCGGTATCGTTCACGGAGTTCACGAGCGATTTCACGCGCATCACGGGACATGTCTTGTGCTTCCAGACGGTCTAGACGGCGATGGGCACGAACGTCTTGCGGTCTGTCGGTGGTATAGACGTCTTGCTCGATAAAGCCGTTTTCTAGGGTGGCGCATCAGGGTGTCAGAGATGACACTTGCGGGTGTGTGCAGGTTGACGTACCGACACCTGCAAAGTCGTCCTCTTCATCTTCATCCTCCTCTTCGTCGTCCACTTCAGCTTCAACATCCAAATACCTGTTGGCACGGGGCTTCTTGTGTCTCTAAGGATGCGCGGAGGTGCATCAGAGTCAGTTTTCCCGAGAGCACGATCGGAACTTACCCTCTTTTTCCCCTTGGCATCTCGTTCATCTGAAAGGACGTCAGCACGATTCCGTGTTCCACGCCCAAAGCAAACACTCACCATCTTCATCCTCTTCATCGTCCTCATCCTACCCACACGCAATCAGCACACCACTCGTCTTCAAGACAAGACAACACAACCCACCTGCTCCTCGTCCTCCTCATCCTCCTCCTCCTGTTCTCTCCTCGCATCCCTCGACTTTCCGACATTCACCGCCTGAGCCTCCTCATCACTATCATCGTACCCTTGCTCGCCCTGGAGCCTCGTCACCGACGTCTCTGTGCCCTGTGGCCTTGCGCGACGATCTTCTTCGTCTGACATGGCGCGGTTGTGTCGTAGTTGGATGGTTGGTAATCTGGTACTTTATCACGGGTTCGAGTGGTAAGACGTATCGAAGCCAAAGTAGGGGTCGCCATTCGAGCGGGTGAATACATGAGGCGATCGGATGCAGCGAGGGCAAGCAAGGTCAGAGTTGGGCAGAAGGTTGTTCGGCGCCCGGCTTAGTCAGCGAGCGAGCGGGACATCATCGGCGTTGAAGCGAGACACGGGCATACTGCGACTCTACTCGGACTTCCCTCGAGACTTCTGCCCATCGTTACTCATCTAGTCTACGCACCACTACACAATGCCCCAAGCTACTACCCACATCTCAGCTCCTTCAAAGGGACAGTACGATGTCCGCTTCCCCGCCAAGGCTCCTCCTTTCTGGCAGACAGTACCAAACAACTCGTGGGAAACCTCGACCAGGTGATCACAGCCCAGGCCGAACGTAAGCATCGAAGATAGGCTAAACCAGATGTACGAGCTGATCTGTTTACTCTCCAGGACGTCGTCTTCCTGCCCTTCCACCCTACCGATGAACCGTTCACTTTCCACGCAGCCGCCCGGATCCTCCTCCAGGAAAACGCACTCTTCACCGGGCCCCACCCCATAAAGCCACACGTCAAGCATTCGACTCCCCGATCATTCTGCGCACATCGTACGGATTGCGTTCTCGCGTACAGCTCGTGCGAGTCAAATGATCACGCGCGCTACACTGACTGAGCCAGCGAGCTTATAACCTTGGCCGAAATGGTCAGGATCAAGGTGGTTGTCTGCGTGTGATTGGCTGTGAAGAGTGTATGTTCCCTTCCTCGCGCAAGCTCTCGTACCTTTGCTAAACGCCACTGATAACCGGGCGCGTGCTCCCAGCCGGAACACGGCACTTCCCGCCATCCTCGCCTGTCGTCATAGGAAAGGCCTTACTCCATCATTCGCTTCTACCCGGGATACCCAATGTCTACATCAAGCCTGGAAATCGTCCGTCGCGCAAATTTCACCACTTCTACCGGCTTTGCATCGCACAGGCGAATGACGAGACGCTGGCGGACTGGAGTACGAGTCGGCTGTGGCTTATGCGCACGGGAATGGTTACGTTCAGGTTGATTGGTGGGCGGTGAAGACTTCAAGACGAGGCCGACGGCGATCGCGATGGCTTGGCATGCTCCGAACGTAGGTTTCCTGTCAATCTGCCTGTTCTCCCTCGGAGCCACTTCCCAATCGTTAGTATCGTTAGTATCAAGGGCTACAAGATTGGTCAACCACACAGTCTACGGGAACAACGGCTCACCTAGGACTCAACAACCCACTCTTCGGGCATGGCTACCAACCTCCCGCGTCATAGAATACGGCGGCTTCCAGTTCGACGCAAACAGGAATCTCGCCGTTGACGAGAAGATGGCAGTTTCCTATGGAATGCGGCTGTGCCGGGATTTCGCAAGATATCCACATACCGCCGTGCCCGGAACGCCAATGGCCTGACATCTGTCTTTGTACGCCTAAGGGCGGGAGGGAACTCAAGAAATTGTCATCGAGGGGTCAAGCACCGCTGCTCGTGGGCAGTTTACCTTGCTCAGGGATGCGTTGGGAAGTTTCCGGCTTTAAGAACTCGTCGAACGCCAGGGCTTCATATTCTGAATCGGCGGCAAATCCTAGTACTGCGGAAAGGTTGATCAGGTCGGTCTCGCATTGTGGATCTTGAATAGGACGCCGACGCCGCGGCCTGTGCCATGGGCCACTGCCTGCGATCCTATAAACTGTTCAACTTGATTGTGGATGAGGGAAAACCAGGTCTGGCTGGATACCATGAGAATAACAACCACTGCATCGCCTCCGCTTTCGTCTGGAAAGAACACACTACCCGAGAACGGCGTCAAGCCCGACGTGGTCTTGATCGATATCAGAGTCGAGGTCACGCATGAATTCATTGCCGCATTGTCTTTCTTGCACCTCGAAGGTATTCGGGTCCGAGTTGTCAATGTTGTGGAGCTCATGGTTCTCGGCGACTACAGGCAACACACTCACGCTGTTGCGGAGGAAGCCCTCGACTTGCTTTTTACGGTCGACAAGTCCGTCTTGATCAACTTTTACGGCTACCTGAAGGAGATCGCGGCGAGGAAGAGTCATGCCAGACATTTCACATTCGCCATCTATGAGTATGAGGAAAGGGAACTACGACTTCAGCATGTTGCGCCTCAATCACGTAAGTCGCTCAGTGATTGGGAGAGTAGTCGTTAAGTGCCGGGAAAACTCTGATCGATACGATCTATATCTGAAAATAGATGGGGCGGAGTTTGTAGACAATATGTGATATCCTACCTGCACAAGAACAACATGTTCGCCACCGGCGGTCTTGCCACAAGTCTGTCTGACGTGTATGTCATTCGCTACGCACCGTGGTTGAGTTCTACCTAGCAGTGGTTATTGATTCAATGGGACAGTGACGATTCGGTCAGCTGATGCAGTGCTGATGCAACCTGCCACCAATTATTAGTCGCTTCGCCACATTGGATAGACAACTACTACGGCAATTCGAACGACTAGCAGTCTAGCTAGCAGCTGGCCGTTCTCGGTGGCAAAAGCAGGACTGTAAGCGCACTAGCGCGTGTGGAGCCAGTGTGCCGAGATGACCGAGGCCAGAGTTGGACGCGCCTAATTTTTTCACAACGCGGGTCGCGTACAATCAAAGGGAAACCATATAAACTGCTGTCCCGCCTTGCCCCGTTGTGGGTTTGCCACTTTCGCCCCATCGCATTGATCTTTTAGATCACACCCACAAATAACAACAAGCAGTTAAACGTCGTTCGTTACACCACAGGAAGAAGATCTTTCCAGATATCTTCCCATCGTCTCTCCTTTCGTCATCAAGAAAGAGCAAGAGACCTACAGAAACGACTCAACAGATCAACAAAACACAAGAGAAAAAAAACCGATCATGACTGCCCCTTTGACTGAAACGAATCAAAATCAAGCACCTGCAAACGGGCACAACCTGGAAAAGAAATTTGGTACGTTGATTGGACGGGTTGACTGTACGGCGACACTGACGCAACCCCTTACAGGCGGCATGTCCCTGAACAACTCTATGCACAACGGACGACCCGCATACGTTCCCCCTCACATGCGAAATAGCACCCGAGGCCCTCCCGCTGCACTGGCAACACCCGTCAGCGAGCGACCCCCTGCTGGGCCTGGTCGAGGTGGATACGGTGGCGGCGCCCGAAACTTCCCTGATCCCAACGCAAGCCGACCTGATAACTGGGACTCTGCACCCCGAGGCAACTTTGCCTCGCGAGGTGGATTCAGTGGCGGCGGCGGTAGTCGAGTTCAGGATGGATTCGGTTCGTGGAAGAATGGAGAACACGTTGTTGGCAACAGGCACATGAGGATGGAAAAGGAGCTGTTCGGTGAAGTCAACGACGGCATCCACCAGTCTACCGGTATCAACTTTGACAAGTACGCCGACATTCCCGTCGAAGCTACCGGTCAGGGCGTTCCCGACCCCCTTCTCGAGTTTACTTCGCCACCGATCGACCCTGTTCTCTTGGACAACATCAAGTTGGCACACTACACCACCCCTACCCCGGTTCAAAAGTACTCGATCCCCATCGTTTCCAACGGTCGAGACTTGATGGCCTGTGCTCAAACCGGTTCCGGAAAGACGGGTGGTTTCTTGTTCCCGATCTTGACCAACTTGTTCGACCAGGGACCTTCCGAGCCCCCTGTTGACAATGCACCCAACTCGTACTCGTCCCGACGAAAGGTCTACCCTAGTGCCCTGATTCTCGCCCCGACTCGAGAATTGGTTTCGCAAATCTACGAGGAAGCTCGAAAGTTCTGCTACCGATCTTGGGTTCGACCCGCTGTCGCTTACGGTGGTGCCGACATTGGAAACCAGATCCGAACCATTGAACGAGGATGTGACTTGCTCGCCGCCACCCCTGGTCGACTTGTCGACTTGATCGACCGAGGCAAGATCTCGTTGGCCAACATCAAGTACTTGGTTCTCGACGAAGCCGATCGAATGTTGGACATGGGTTTCGAACCTCAAATCCGACAGATCATTGAGGGTCAAGACATGCCCGGTGTGCAAGACCGACAGACCCTCATGTTCTCCGCCACCTTCCCTCGGGAAATCCAGATGCTCGCTCGAGATTTCTTGAAGGAATACGTCTTCTTGTCCGTCGGACGAGTCGGTTCCACATCGGAAAACATTACTCAGCGAGTCGAGTTTGTCGAGGATGGCGATAAGCGATCTTTGTTGCTCGATGTCATCAGCGCCGAACCCGATGGATTGACCTTGGTCTTTGTCGAAACCAAGCGAATGGCCGACACGCTTTGTGACTTTTTGTGCCACGCCGGCGTCAACGCCACTGCCATTCACGGTGACCGAACACAAAAGGAACGAGAATGGGCCTTGCAGCAATTCAAGACTGGACGTGCGCCGATCTTGGTCGCTACTGCCGTTGCCGCTCGAGGTTTGGATATCCCCAACGTCAAGCACGTCATCCTTTACGACTTGCCCTCTGATATCTCCGAGTACACCCATCGAATCGGTCGAACTGGTCGAGCCGGTAACACCGGTGTCTCTACCGCCTTTTACAACCGAGGCAACAACCAAATCGGTCGAGACTTGATTGAGCTTCTCAAGGAAGCCAACCAAGAGGTTCCCTCTTGGCTCGGTGAGCTCGCTCAGGAACGAAGCTATGGCGGGTCGAGTCGAGGTGGTCGAGGTCGACGAGGAGGCGGTGGTGGAGGTGGTGGCCGCTTCGCTGGTGCCGACTTCCGATCGGGAGGTGGTGGTCGAGGAGGCGGTGGAGGCGGCTTCTCTTCGGGTGGTTACGGAGGAGGAGGCGGTGGTGGATTCGGAGGAGGAGGAGGAGGCGGCTACGGAGGAGGCAACGCTGGCTCTCAGAGTTGGTGGTAGAGAGCGGTGGCGATTTTATGGTCATGCGGTTTGAGCCAACGCGATCTATCGTGGCTCATCCCGCACGCGCCGTGTATTTGTTTCGACCTCTTCAAACGTTCCCTTTCCGACCCTTTCGCCTCGCCCGATAAATTATCGACTATGCTCCTCCACCTCTTGGCGTCTTTCACGCAACGAATTTGCTCTGTACCAACAACAATACACACTCTCGATGCGAGTGATCCCGACAACACACATGATTCTTTTCAACAATCGCTCGCTCACTCTCTGGTTTCTTTTCTCGCAATTTCTGTCGACCTCTTCACACCAAGCAATGGGACAATTATAATTACGCTTTTGCAACATTCGATTTCAGTTCTGGTCCGTCTATCCGGCCGCGTTCTCTAGTGGGCTGTCGCAGCCTCGGACTCTTGCCCTCGGCTGCGGCATGCCTTTCAACTCAAAAACTTTGCCCGGCATCACCATAGACGGAATAGAACATTTTTCAGCAACCGGCTTTCCCGGCGTTTCATTCATAGAAAACGCCTTTGAAGCCTTTTGAAGCGCAATTCGACTGGTTGCCCCCTTGCATCAAGGTCATCTGTACACCCAGCACACGAATATAGAGGAACAACAACAAATAGAGAGACTTCTGAGCGATAGTCAACAAGAACACGGCGAAAGGACAACGACGATACGATGACGGGGGCTGGTCCCACATGATGGGAAACCGCGAGGAACGGTGCCGTATCGATCATCGTTGTCAAAAGATCGCGCAGCATCAACGGAGTGTAAACAAGCTTTGGTGTCACCTGGGTCGTTCAGGCCGTGACATGCCAACATATGGAGGACTATAGTTATAATTGTTTGATCATGTATCTCTTTGTACAATCATTGACTGCTTGTTTATCCGATTGTTCATACCGTCTTGTGTATTGAGGGCCATTCACGTCGGGCTTATAAGTGACTCTGACGGAAGCAATTGCCAGATGAAACTCCTTTCGGTGTAAGCGAGGTGTGGCGCGTGAAACGTCTGGACTAATTGATGGCTTTGTGCCGTCAATAGGGGTTCTGATCTCGACTATGCGTGTTGGTCCATTCATCAAGACGCGCCATACATCTTGACCTCTGACTGCAACCACGTCCTCCACCTGAATCTTCTCGCCGTCATGAAATCCCTCTACGAACGAAGACGCTACTCGCTCTACCTCCGGATTCTCGCAGGCAGCGCTGTAGCAATCCTCGTTTGGACCGTGCTCAGTCTTGTCCAACCCTTCTGTCCCGCCGATGATCCCAAATGCGGATTATCTCTTCCCTCGCCGCATTTCGACACCAACTGGATTCAAGAGGAGTTTGCCGTCGATGGAGAGGATATCGAAAGGAGTATTTCGGAGCAAGGTGACGAACTCGCGGAAAAGAGTCAGGGAGACTTTCAGCCGTTGCAGAATACTTTTGCGTCGCCTCCCGAGACGACTTTGAACGACAAGCACATTCGTCACGAGACTAGCTTCCTCGCTCACGCCCCTGGGTTCAGCGTCATCGAGAATGCATACTGGAAGAACGATACATGGTACTTTGTCACTTCTCGACCTTGGTCATTTCCTGAGCTTTCCCTCGTCGTCAGCAATGGTCCGGATCATTGGCAAGAAGTGTTTACCGATGACACGGTCGTGCAAGTTCTGAGTTGGAAAGACGCAGAGGAAGCCGGGTTACCGGTCGATACGTCGGAGAATGTTGATGGCACGTCGGTGAGTCTTTATGACTGTGGATGAAAGGGCGAGTTTACCAAGTCTTGGACGACGTTTAGCTGGTGTTCAATGACCGCATGTGTGAGTCAAGACAAGATTACAGTATGCTGGGTACCTCTCGTTGATGGAAACCTGTTCGTTGAACGATACAGTCCTCGACCACTGTATGTTCACATCCGCGCATCAGCTTCATCCGGCCCTTTAACACCCCGGGTTTCCCACTCAGTCTACCATGTCGTTGGAGAAATGCTCTTACCCGGAGCATGGCGGGTATTCACTTCATTCCTCTACGACCCTGACCTTGATGCGCCCAACTCGGCAACGCCCCCCCCACCTGTGCTCGGACGACTTCCCGAGATTACCAAACTGGTTTTCGCCCATGTCCCTGCCCAGACAGTATTCGACCATGCAGGCCTGAACAGATTCTTCCTCAGCCGTTTCTTGTAAGTAGAGCGTTAGTGTCAGAGGGTATCGTGAGCTCAGTCCTGGGTTATCACTTCTACAGTCCAGAAGCACAATGGGAGTTTGAGCCTCAGTGGAAAGCGAGAGCCGATTCGGACAAGTTTTACAGGTTTGAACGAGTGATCATCGCCGATAGAAAGTGCGGACATACAGGTGGTGGAAAGGGAAAGCCCATGTGAGCCGAACCTCCGATCGTAAGGTAGGTCTTCATATGGCTCATACTTGTGTCTCGCGACGTCCTAGGGATCGAGCTCTTGATATCCCCGTACCAGCGAGATGGCTCAGCGACCTGAAAGACCGCGTCCTCCAGAACTATACTGGTTCTGTTTCCCTCGAGGATCACCGCCATGCTGCTTCGAAACCCGTCATCACCTATCTCTCGCGTCAGAGCGCCGCTCATCGACGATTGCAAGAGGAGACCCATAAAGCCCTCGTCTTGGGGCTCGCTCAATTCGAGGAAGACGGTATTGCCGAGGTGTATGTCGAGGATTTTACCGATGCGGATCCCAAGGACGAGCAGGTTGCCAAACTGAGGAGAACGACTGTAGGTGGCGATCTAGCGTGACAGTGTGGCTGAATAGAAACGCTGATATCCCAACTATCCTGACGCATAGATTCTCATCGGATTACATGGGAACGGTTTGACCAACTTGTTGTGGATGACGCCCGACGCTCATGGTCGATCCACTGTATATGAGATCCAGCAGAAAGGCATGTTTCTGGACGACTATGCCGTGCTTTCGGAGGGCATGGGGATGGGGCACTGGATTATTGGCGGGAGAAGCGACTTGGAGTAAGTTTGCGCAACTGGAACGTAGTACTCGCACGGCGGGGACACCTCGAATTGCGGAGCGGAGGTTGACGTGGGTGACTACCACCTGGACATATTTCACGTCATCTGCCTGCGTCCTTCTTGTCGATATCCGAGATGTTGACACTACCTTACGTTGCATTTGCAGGTACTGTCAACGCGATACTTGTGGGATACGCGGCACTGATGCTGGCGTTGAGGGTGGGTCGAAGAATTATACGTTCGACATCCCAGAACTCTTGAAGCGCGTCCAAGTGCGACTACTTCTGCCGTCGTTGGACGACTGATTCCGAGGTTTGGCAAAGCTCGTCTTTGGAGCTATCGAAACAAAAAAGCGGAATCGCAGAATTTCTGAATCTCCGACATTCCCGCTGCATTTGCCGCCCCACCGCCGATTCACGCAATTTGCCAACTCGTTCATAGATATATTTATCGGTAGTACGCAGCCATTTCAACAGCATGATCCAACAAGATTCCGCAAGCATCAGCGTCAATTCTTGCACATGTCAAGATCGTTACATTGTTCGCAAATACGGCTACTGAGTGGACGCATGAACATTCAATTCGCTGTCACTTCAGATACGAACATCACAGAAACATCGTTGTATCAAAGCAAAACTTGCCACCAATTACCATTGCCAAGCATAGATTCATGCAGCATGCTCTTTCTCTTCATATGCTTGACCAGGTCTCTGATCAAGGGAGAGTAGTGCACTTGAAGCAAACGAGGGACCAAGCAGACGAAGGACCGAGTACCTGAGGAAATCAACCGTCCGAAGCGGCGATGAGACCCCAATAGCATGAATAGCTATTTCAGATACCTATGTCGCATCTACAGACGCCACGAATGTGAGTTCGAATCCACGATAGAGGGTCGGCATGCCATCGAAGTATTCCTTTCCACTCCTATTCACGCATGACGAGTCCAGTGAACTCGTAAAGCAGACGAGCCACTTCAGTCGAGATTTCACAAACTGACTAAGGAGATTACACTAAGGAGATTAGACGTTGGGAGCTGACGTTGTAACTAGGCAGGTTTTGAAACACACAGTGTGTGATGATGGGATAGCTAAGTGGCTTTGTAATCACACTTGTTATAAAGCTGTATCCTTTGCATAATCATCGTTATGTACAATGTGCAGTCCACCTCGATCTACCACATCATGGATCCAAGACGCGACTGAATCGCCTCCCGATATCGATCTTCGTCCTGCATGGAAAGGCAGCGGGGCAGTGCAAATCCTTTCCCCTAGAGAACTCGGCAATAGCGGAGTCTTGCCTCAGCTTCGACCGTTCAGACTTCAAAGGACTTTGTCACAAGCCCTCTGGTTTGAAAGTCTATTGAAGATCTCCTTTTCATTTCGGAGTTCACTGACAAAGGGAGGGCGCGAGCGAGCTTTTTCGCCCGGTTCACTCCGCAACCTGTTGAGGTAATATGTCGGAGCAAGTTATAGGTCACCCGTCCCACGAATTTAGGTGACCTTAAGTCGGTCCCTGGATTCGATGCCCTGTCAACACGAAACTGTTGTCGCGAGGAATCTTCCAGAGTGCAGCCTTTCTACATGCCCTCTGTTGTCGCAAGTGATCAAATACAACAGTCATTCGAAACATCATATGGTTATGCCTTCCTCACTCATCTAAAGACGCTACATAAGGACATTAGTCGGTTCGCTTTGGATAACGAAGCGACGAGCGACACTCGGTATATAACGTTCAACCAAGCTTGGGCACCGCTTCGGTACGCCTCAAGCGAATTCAAGGATCTCTACGAAG
The DNA here is from genome assembly GCA_015708705.1 of Naganishia vishniacii ANT03-052. Lineage (NCBI taxonomy): Eukaryota > Fungi > Basidiomycota > Tremellomycetes > Filobasidiales > Filobasidiaceae > Naganishia > Naganishia vishniacii. The sequence goes on from MU158402.1 coordinate 523,527, forward strand.
GATCGATTCAGAGCCGTTCCCAGCGATGGAAACAGATTTGCCAATTCGCTGAGCGTTATATAAAAGCCATTTGTACAGTAAAGATCGTTGAGGAGTGGGGGACTATTTGGAAGCTTCCCGAGTGGATGAAGGGCGGAATGACCGGGGAAACGAAGTCCAATTGGCAATCTCGCTTCGAGGAAGTTGACCACAACTGGTCGGCTGCTGTAGATGAGCTTTGCGAGCGGTATGAACTCGTTCCGGAAGGGTTACGACGTGCACTACGTCTGCGGTCAGCAGGCAGTACCTGGCTTGTTTCCGTTCAAGCTTCCAGTCGGCCGCAGACTCAGAGGATCGCTGTCACCTTCGAAGACCTTGTCACTGGATTCTCCTATACAGTGTCTCAAACCGACAGTGGAATCGAGATGGAGTCTTTCGAACAGAACGCCACCCCGACCACGTTGTCCCACAAGCCCGAAGACTTGGAAGAAACATTCGCAGAGCTCGCGACCGTACTTGCTGAACGTTGGTGAGTTGTAGCTTTATGAAGTCGTTACCAGACGCGGAACAGACAGGAGCCCTGTAAATATCACACCCATGAAAAGTGACTCACACCCATGAAAAGTGACAGCTGAGAATCTTTCACAAAGCCGCCTCTTCATATTATTCTTGTGAACGACTGATGGTCAGCCTTCGTTTCGCAAGTACGAGATTACAGCCTTTCACTCGGACCTACCGAATGCTTGTTGCCTCGCGACGTGTTTCTCCCCGTCCTTGTGGCAGAGGGGATGGGCGAGGCGGATTGACACCGGCAATGCGCTCGAGCGGAGAGACACAAGATGATCATTGCATAATAAATTCGCAGGCATACAATCAATAAAGCCCGCCACTAAGAAGTGCAGCGGCACTACAAGAAACACTCGAGTTGCGTCTGGCCAAGCCTTCACAATCCATTCCCTGCGCGGGTCATGCTCCTAAGGACACGTCCTCTGTAGCCATTCTCGGATACCTTCTTTCCGTTACCAGTTCCGCTGGGTTTCTTGTCACTCCCCGTACTGCTACCCAGCGACTTCCGCGTTCGTCTTCCTTGGGTTTTGGTCGAAACAAGCGCCGACGGTGCGTTTGTTGCAGCCACATTCGACCTGGTCGGTCTCTTGGTCCCACTGTTGGACAGATCGCCTGAAGAGTAATCAATCTCGTCGCTCTTCCGCTTCTTCTTCCCGGATTTCATCTTTCGCCTGTCACCTTTATCTGTTTTCCCTGTAGACTTCTCCTTTGCGCCATCCAGAACAATGCTAACAGGGAATCCCTCATTCTCCTGTTCGCGGCCAGATTCGCCGCTCGTGCGGCTCCCTGTCGAGTTTGTGTTGGCGGAGTTGACATTGCTTGCGGATCCAGTCCGACGCAAGACGAGGACGGGACGGACGGGGACATCGCCGGTACTGCTGCGCATCGCAGCATTCGTCCTTGAAGGCGTAAGCGACGGGTCTCGTCGCAGCTTCAGTGTTGGCGCAGAACCCCCCTCGCCCGGTTCCGCTGTATGGCCCATTACCGTCGTAGCTTTGATGGGGCTGGCGCATTCGGGACCCCTCAACCCTGATGCTTGGCTAATACTGATGGGCGCAATGCTCCCTCTCATCGTACTTCGAATACTGACTTCAGTCCTCGGACTCTGGCTGGTGACGGGTGAGGATCGAGCAAGTATGAGCGGAATTCGGCTGGATGTTGCAATGCGGAGGGCAGATGGCGAATTGGCGCCAAACGACGAGGCTTTTGCAGCACCGGATTTGTAGGTTTCTGGTGCTCGAGCTGGAGGCTTTTCCGATACCGAAGATCCACCGCCTTTCGCCTTTCCTTGTGTATCCAAGATCAACGGAACCATTTGGTTTGTCGACGGCGGCTTGATGTTTTCTTGATTATCGAACGGGATCGTCAACCACGCCAGAGCCTTCTTGTTCTTCTCCGCCATGGACTCAGACGACGGCGAGTCAGGCGTACTGTTACCTGTTGAAGCCGATCCGAAGCGTGTTCCAGTGGATAAGGAAGCCAAGGAGGACGACCCTGCGCGGTTCATGTCTTCCCAGACGGTAAAGCCACAATCGTGTAAATCAATGTTCGCCATTCGTTGTTGTGCAAGCCGTTCATCCTCGGAGATTTCAGTCGACGGGGCTGGATCGTCCATCCTTTGCTTTCCCTTGGCGACACTGCTCAAATTTCCGTCCAATCGCAACTTCTTCGCCACCTCCTCGTCAAGACCTCGGCGTGTCTCTGATTCCCCGACAACGGCTTGAGTGACCGGCGGTGGACACGGCGACTCCCGCCCTATGGAAGTCCTCGCTCGGGGTTTCGTCTTGCCATGTTCCTTTGTTGTATCCGCTTGATTCCTATTCTCCTGTAGCGAATTCGTATCGTCCAATGGCATATTAGATGGAAGGGGCGGAGAGGGTTGCAGTGTGAGATCGGACCCAGATCCAGCGCTGGTTAGCAGACTTCTAGGCGTCGTCTCCGAGTTGGAAGCGGTGAATAAACGTCTGGCGGGAGATCTTCCAGGTGTCAATGACGGAAGTGCAAGAGCCGATACTGGAACCGGAGGAGGAGGCATCATTTCGCTATCCCTGTCCCTTGGCGGGTGATCACTGTGACGTCTGACTGTTCTCTCTTCCTCATCATCGCCGTGATCAATGTCCATCAACGCCACTGATCCGGGATCGTCCACTTCATCCAACATCATTTGCCTGGCACTCCTTCGTTCCTCGGTTGTCGGGGTTCCTCTGACCGACCGAGGGTTCAAGGGTGATGACTGAATGACACCTTGACGACCCGGTGTCAGTGTCTGTGGGAGCGATAGCGATGACCCTCTCGAATGACGTGCAGTGTTGACTGGCCATCGACGGGCGGATGGAGATGATGGTTGTACAGAAGCTCGGACGGTTCTGGTACTGCTGTTGGTTCCATCTCGACCAGGCGATGATAGGGGTAGGTTGACAATTCTTCCTGATCCAGTCGATGAACGCGAACCGCTCGACACCAAGGAAGAGATGGTAGATGGAGTCGTTCCGATTGATGTCCCGGAGGAGGATGCTAGTGATGAGGTGCCAGAACGAGTAAAGGTTGCAAGAGGGAGTTCCTGGAGTGGGTTCCGAGGCTTCTGACAGGAGTTGTTTTGGTATGACGACATGATCTGCTAAGAGAACAAAGGCGGGACCATGAGACGTTGTGAGCAATACGGCAATGGCAAGGGAAACTTACAGGCCCAACTCGATTCAAGATTTTGATGTGAATCACCTCCCGCCGTCAAGTGCCACTTCTTCCTTCGTATTCCGTTGCAGTCGTGATCCACTAATCACGGATTGACAGTTTACGATCGGAATGGTTTGTCAACCCAGGCTGGTGCGTACCCCACGAGGGCAGCAAGTCAAGTGGAGATAGTTGTGGCGACGATTACTGGGTATATAGCCACGGTGAGAGGTTGCGAACGACCGAATCATCATCTCTATATGAACGAGACCATTCCTTGATCGTCTCCTCTTTCTCCTTGACTCGTCTAGGCGGTCGATCAGCGATTCCCTTCATGTGATGCGCTAATGATCACTTTGGCCTCCTCATTCCGCCCACGCGTCTCGACGACGCGTCGCCCCGCTTCAAACGCCGTATATGGAAATTTTCGGGTCAACTCGAGCGCAAAAGCAGACAGGCGTGCCAATTACAACCATATATCAGGTCCTGGTCTTCATTTTGTGTCTGTGGTTTGGCAGTGCGGCAACGCTATTGTCAGTGTTATGGGACAGACTGTAAAAGCACATTTTTCTGCAACCGCTGTACAACACCATGCTTTCACTTCGCTTCCTCTTCGTCCTCCGGCAACCATGCTATCATGACAGAATTGATTATCAAAACGTCCACAAACCCAGTCACACAAACTACTGATACATAGTACGACCCGGGGAATTGCGGTTCCTAGGCATTTCAATGGGCGAAACATAGCTTCCGCCTGCAGGTTGGAAAATTCTGGACCGCAAAACTGTCTGAACCAAATGCAACCACCTTGACTGAGAGTGCAGGACCTTCTAGTCCAATTTACCAAGTCCACGGACCTTGCCATATAACATTATGGGCCAGCTGATATGAGAAGCGAAGTCGCTTATCGATTAGACTTATGGTACTACCACTCGATATCTCTTCGAAACTCACGGCGGTATGTCGGCCGCTCCCTCTACTCCTCTACTCCTCTTCCAGATCCGAAGGATCATGACTAGACCCGATCAAGTACGTGTAACTGCTGGAGCTCTGATGTTGAAATAGAGCGACTATGTCCGATTCCCGGGAAAGGTGGAACGAACGCGTTTCTTCCTGGGACTCTACTGAGGACTCAACGACATCGGAGTGGAAGTTGGATGACCTGGCTGATGAGGCAGGGCGGGGCCTGAAGAAGCTGACAGTTTGTGTTTGAGCCCCGCCGTTTCTGAAGTCATATACTTGGTCAATGACTTCCTCCAGAACGCTATTCCAGCAACGGCAAAAGTCAGTGAAGTCGAGGTCTGCCCAGACTCCGGTTACTGCGTTTGCAGCCTGGTAGAGTGTCTCGAGCTTGGCCCAAAGCGTTACAAACGATTCCCTGTCGTAATTTCCTGGTATTACCTTCGAGATGTCAAAGTTTTGGATGGACGCCATGATAGATGTCCACGTATCTAAAACTTTAGGTCTCGACCAAAATTCCAAGCAGACTTCGCAAGGTTGGAGGTCATCAAGCGAATAATGAGAGTACATCAGTCTCACACGTCGCCTCAATCGTTCGATTGAAGACAGCTCGTTAATCGGATCGATATTCTGCGACCAAGCCGCAAATGAGTAGAGGTTGGGCATTCCGCTCCGAGCTCAGAATCGCAGATTGTCAATAGGGTATGGAAGTAGGTGGTATCGAAAGGGCGTTTATATTCTCCAGGTATATGTTAATATGCGTTCCTTGTCAGTGGTGGGGAGGTGTTATACCCTGGTGCTGTACCGGACCCGCCGTTCCTTTCTTGGCGGAAGACCCTGGAACAGGAGAGAAGTGCTGAAAAACGTATTTTCAGAAAGACCGTTGCTGCTGTACCTAGGGAGCGAAAGACAACGAGGATGATAAAGAGCAATCTCAAGCACGAAGGAATCACATGCCCTTCTCCACCTACGCTGTTTCGGCCATGTCGAAGCAGTCGTCGCGGCCGCTCCAGGATACAGCGCACCTTTGGCCAAGGGGCACAGCTCTTCGTTCGAGATTCTGTTTAAGAGTTGCCAAGACGACGGGTGATCAGATTTGAAAAAGGAATCACAGTTTGTATTTGTTCCCCTCTTCCACGGTTCCTGGCAGTCCCCATCAGATCCATCACATATCCTTCTGCGTGACATCCCCGCATCCTGCACATCCTTTCTCTGCACATGTCTAGGATGTAAGGAAAGGTGTCACTGCGGTGCTACGTATCCAAGTTCCCTGTTTCGAGAGTTTCCAGAGCGCGTATACACCGCCCGACTGCTAGTCGCGTGCGAATCTCGCAAGTATCTGGTGCGGGGCTGGATCTCTGCTTCGCTTGACTTCCTCCGGACACTTGGAACTTCCTTGTGCATCTCTGCCTTCCCTCGATTCATCAAGACTCTTGGAATACTGAGTGAATATTGCTATCGCGTTTCGAGCTTGTTTCAACTTGAAGGGCCCGGGGCAGAAGGGCACCTGTCATAATTCGCTTCCGCGAAACAGATCCGACGCGATCTGCAATAACGTTTCTGATCGCAGACAGCACGGTTTGGTATAGTGTAAACCTCTATAATTTCGCTCTGCCAGCTTGATCAACTACCGGTATTACCAGTGGTGCAGCTCCAGCTAATAACTCACCACCTGGACAGAGACCTATATCGATGTCGTCACGCAGAACATCCGCCCGCACCAAGAAGGTCACTCCAGGCCGATCTGTAACGACGCCCAACAATCCCGGGACCAAGTCAAATCGCAACGTGAAGGTCGCCAAGAGCAAGGGCATCACGACGGCAAAGAAGGCGGAGCGAGAAAGTAGCGATTCTCCTGATACGGAGGAGAGTGACCTGTCTGAGGATGATGGAGAGGATGGAGATGTATATGCAGAATCGGGAGAGGAGCAGGTGGCCGAGGAATCATCGGACCGCAATGAGGAGGACAGCGATGATATCGATGAACCTACGAGCTCACACGGAGCTGGATCGAAACGAAAGAAGGTACCCAATGGCACCAGTAGACGGTCTACAGCGACTTCAGCCAAGAAACAGAAAACCATCGTCAAGGGAAAGGCTTCCGCGAAACCGGTGAAAGCTGCTGCTGCGGTACCCAAGAATGGCAAGCCGAAAACAAAAACTGGAGACAACTACCCTGCTGCTGCCGATTCCGATTCTGAAGACAATGACAACGCCGAGGAAGCGGATTACCCATCATACTCGGATGGGGAAGGTGATGTCGATAGTGATGATTCATTGGAGCTGGAAGAGGGACAGGAGATTAAGGGGTGAGTATCAGAATGAGTTTACCTATCTTACAGCCAATGATCGCTCACTACCATTACCTAGACGCATATTCGCGGCTCCTAAATCCGGGCATGGTAAGCCGAAGACTATTTCGTCTACCGTCTCCTGTCTGCAGAGCTGAACCGTTCTCGTGAATAGTTCCTCCAGGGCAAATCAGCCGCAACTCTTTCAAGTTTCTCGTTAATCTGCAAGACCCGGAAAAGAATGATCGGGAATGGTTCAAGATGCACGAACCCGCTTACAGACTCGCTGAACAGGTAGGCATGACGATGTGTCTTTCCGTTCTCGTGTTCGCTGACTGTTCCACTGTGTGTTCATCTGCGCCATGTTCGCCCACCAGGAATGGAAGAACTTTGTCAGCATTCTCACCAGTCGTTTCAGAGAAGTGGATCGGGAGTTGCCGATACTACCGCCGAAGGATTTGATCGTATGTTCCTCGGCTGGTGAGTAATGTACTTTCACTGACATTCGCCCGGTAGCATCGAATATACCGTGATGTGCGTTTCAGCAATGACAAGACGCCATATAAGAAACATTTCTCGATGAGCATTAGCCGAGGCGGACGAAAGGGAATTTGGGCGGGATGTAAGCCAGAAGGATTTGTGCTTGGATCATCACGATAGTTAAAGCGCTGCCCAACAATTCGAACCGCCTCTCCTGTAGACTTTGTGTAAGTCCTCCTGGGCAAGTCCAGCCTGAATTACCGGCTGAAAGTCTCGCAACACCAGATCAGGTAAACTCCGACATTTTGGCAATCCCTCGCTTGCAGCATACTGATGTGGATTTCGAATAGTGCAACCGAGAGGCAGATCATTGATTGCAGGCGGCGTGAGTGATTCCACATGAGCCTGAGCAGGAGGCAGGGCCGACTCTTATCCTCATGTAATAGGTTTGGGCGCCGGGGAAGAATGAGCTTGCGTCAATACGGTAAGGGTAGTGCCTGTCTGCGAAATCCATATCTTCGAGCTCACGCTTGGATATCAGGCATGCCATCAAAACCGATTCTTCCCAATTGCGAAACATCATTTCCGCGCCGGATTTCACGAAGCTCTTCGGGCCCGCATCACCTGATGCAAGAGGCAAAGGCGCGAGATGCAACGTATTTGGACATGACGATCAGCTGAAAGTGGCACCAAAAGGAGTCTCCAAGGAACACAAGGATATTGATCTACTGAAGTTGCGAAGCATTGCGGTGGTAAAAAAGTACGTGTGTCTACGCTCCTGCCCGCAACTGTTGCCTAATGAGAAAGCTTCTGCTCAGCTTCAAAGATGAAGAAGTGAATAGCCCAGAATTTATGGATATTCTCCTGCTTGTCGCAAGCAAGATCGTACCTCTTGTCCATTAGTACGTTGACAGTGAATCTTTTTCTTCATATCAAATCTGACCGCGTTGGTTTGTGTCGGTAGCCTCAATAGTGCCATCGCTCTTCCTGCTCCAGCAGCAGAAGAAGTTGCCCAAGCTGTATAACTTGGGGTGATACGGCAATGTCAGCAATATCCTTGATCATCATCCTCTGGCATCCCGTCCTCAGGAAATCTGCTCTATTGAACATCGAAGCGAGGTGTTTGTAGATATGCTGAAGTGGCCTGCACCACACTGCACGAAACATTATTCTCTCATCGGGATCGCGGGTTGCGCCATTTCTCACGATTCTCGTGTGCCCCTCTAGCAAGCCCTTTTGTGGCTTCGGAAATGTGGGCTCGCTTCGTCAACCGAAAACCTGCCGGTGTGTCCAGTATATATCGCATACGAACAATCATAGAAAGTAAATTCCTCGTTCTAAAGAGGTTTACTTATACAAGTGCCACTACTCGAAAAGGATACAACGGCGAAATACACAAGTACAAATGGTCGACCTAACGTTGCGAATAAAAATTAACCAGGCAGCAGGCTAGAGATACATGTAAAGCCCGTTGCATCACTCAGTCTTATCCTTTGACTCCTCTGCGCCCGCGCCAGAGGACCACCTAAACCAGCTAGACGTCCTTCTTGCGTTCCCCGGTCGCGCAAGTCCACCGATCCCCGCGTCATCTATTTCATCTCTACGAATCTCGTCATACCCCGAAGCCACTCCCCAACTAGACCGAGATGATCCCGAGTCATGGGTTGGGATCTCTTGATCAGACACGGAACGGGATGTTGCGCCAGAGCCTGAGGGAAGATCGCCGTCCGTTCGGAGTATCGCTGAGCGGCGATGCGAGATTGGATTCTGATCAGATGTGGAGGGGTGAGTATGGGTTGACGTGTAGATGGAAGAAGTTGCTTGGCGGAGAGTCTGACTTGGAGCGGACGCTTGTTGTGGCTCTTCGGGGTATGTATGTCCGTGGGCGTTAGGGTTTATATTATAGCCTGCGGAATGCATGGGTTGCGAAGAGCTTGCTAGATGCTGGGGCGAATTGCGAGCGTTCTGTAGCGCATTGATCGCAACAGGAAGATACCTAAAGAGATACAGGATGGGCGGTAAGACCAGGACATCTTCAATGAAATACTTACTGAAACGCGTATCTCGTGGCTACGCTGTATGCCTGTTGCATGACGCCAGACACTGGATCGTGCAAGGTAGGCGGTTGACCAGAAGTCGCCAATGGGTACGGCCTAAAGTCTGAATCAGCCTCGATCGGCCTAGCTTCCATGGTAGTCGACGTCGAGCTCCTGGTCAAGTCGATGTTGAGCTAAGCAGGTTGTGAATGGATACTATTAGCGAGATTATCGAGGAGGTCCAGGCAGGATCTGCCACTTACGTCCAACGCTTTCCTGGCTTTACCCCATGCCCACGTCAGCACGCTCAACATCGCGCCGCTCATTCTGCTTTGCAGACTCGACAGGAACGCATCGATATCTCTCTCGTGTTCCTGGAACATTGGTGCAAGCAAGGTGTTGAAGAGGTATGTCGATCCTTCTGTCTGCGGCAAGGAGAGCCAAAGGAAAAAGATGAGCTTGAAGAGGGAATAGAATGGGATGCTAACTCGGCGAGGAGTCCATCAGTAGGGGGTTATATGGGGACTTTGTCGCGTAGGCCTACAGGCTGAAGAACCATCCTCCAACAGCTTCTAATCCGATCCAGCTCCCGACTACCGCCCAATACATAAGCCACCGCTCAAGCTGTCTCGTAGCATCCTGACTGTTGATAGGCGTGACGCTGAGAGCCTTGTACGAAGCGTAGGCGGGATACAGGAAACATGCTAGATTGCTGCGAAAAGGGGTAAATGAGGCTGACTTGCTGAAGAGCATAGAGGTATGTACTCACCACGTAATTCGAGAGGTCAGTCCAATCAGCATATCGAAGTACGAGGGGGGAATGGTTGAGTAACGGTAGCTTTGTTCACCTTGGTCACTATCCACTTACCCTTCCAAAGGAGGATCTGAGATCTCCGACAGCTGATCAGGAGCTGACTCGGATGAATCCCCGGGAGCTGAAGGGCGAGTGCCAGGCCAGAGTTGGCAGCTGTTAGTCAGAGGAGACATATCTTTCGGGTCTGACCTTTCGTGAAGTTGAGATACGTAGGCATTGCCTGTTAGCACGTTCAGAGATCCGTAACATTTCTTAGATTCCTCACTATCTTCAATCTCAGCCTCTCCGCGATTTTCAAGGGAAACCGCGTCAAAAGGGTTTTCGGCTTCGCAATGGGCATCGGTAAGTTTCTTGAATGAATGCAGACGAGCTGATCCAGGGACGAGGTAGAACGCATTGCGTTGGACGTGTGACGGGCTGCGAATTGGCGGGTTGGTTGTGGTCGGGTAACTAGTTGAGGAAAGCCTCGGACTGGCAGTGTAGTAAAAGGAACATTCCGTGACAGCTCTCTCCGCCACGACACGGCCTTCTGATCGTATCATGCAAATTGCAATGGGAATTAACGCATAACAGAGAAAATCCTTTCATCTCGTGCTTCCTCAATTTAACATTTGCAAGGACCGCTTTTAAGCCTGTAATAAGGGGTACAGATTGCGTTCGCACGTCGAAAAGGATATTAGACGTTAGAAGGTTTCGTAAGGGGGCGCATGGACCGCAAGAGGAAGAAAGCGGGTAAGATTTACCGAGACGCACAAGACTAGTTTTGAGAGAGTATCACGGTTCAAATCTCGTGAATCAGGGCAGATCGCCATAGGAGACTGCGAAAGTACCTTGGACAGCTGAGGTTACTCCATAGCCATTTCGAGACCCTCCCGGAGTCAAAGGGTTATTACATAGCTGCGGCGGAGGACAGACCGCAATGCGAAGTATTGACCTAGGTCTAGATTACGGAACTAAAGGACTTTACTCTGGCCTAACCGCCACCTGAATCTCCCGGACTGCCTTGGCTTGAGCATCCGTCGTTTCAAGGGATGCGAACTTGCCAGCATATTTCGCGAGAGATTAATCTGCCTGAAGACAGAGGTAGGGTCGAAGAAGACTTATAACGCTACCTCTCACTCTGCCAAAACTACAATCATCTGTTGCGCAGCGCATTGCGCTCACAGTGCTAGTAAAGAGTAGTATGAGGGATAACCTGCACCGCGATTGTTCAACTTCCGACAGTTCGTAGCTCGACCCAAAAGCGGAAATAGCAGAAAAGTCACAAAGGGGCACCTTTCATGAATCGATCACAGGTATCACAGGGACACGATATGACGTCCATCCATACTTTCACAGACAAGCTAATTGACATATAACTATGGCACTTGCGCCTGAACGATCTGAATAACCTTCACCAAGTTAGTTTATCCACCAAAAGGATTTGAACGACTCAACTTTTATTAAGAATCCACTGCAAAGCACCTTTATTGCTGTCATGCCCGGACCTATCGCCCACACCACCAATCTGCGGACGACAATGAACGTCGTCACCGAGACCATTAACGCAATGATTGCAATGATGGATGCAACGTCTAGAGGTGAAGGACATTCGTGCATGCTATCACTACAAGGAGGCTGGGACCGTATGCGTGACTCCCTAAGGACACTCTGGTGCAAGACGACGATGAACCCATCTGGTTGAAACTATACGAGTGGGAAGAAGAAATGGCACGTTTCATGATAAGCATTAGCAGGCCAAGGGATGACGGCTCTTTTGAGCTCGAGATCGTGGACCACTTCGACGCAACGGCATCGGCTCACTTCGAAGCAATTCTTCAAGATTTTCGCAGCCAGTTTTCGATCCGGAAGGGAGAAATGATTCGCCTAATGGACGATCAGTATGTAAGATCAGGCGTCAGCACTTTCTTCGTCGGTTCGAAGGCGCTCCCGGATGCGGTGATGCCGACGACCGCTTCGTCGCGAACGAGAAATTATGTCATGTACGTCTTCGACCCAGATCATGGCTCCGATCGTGGTACGGCTCGGTCCTTGAGCTTGTCATACAAGCAGAAGGATAACGAAGGTTTGAGTGAAGGACCGTGGGTACTTGACCGTTGGGACCACGAGCTAGTAGGACACAGAGAAGTCCAGCCGCCTTCCAGCGACTCCATATGTAGCAGGACAGCCCTTTCGACAGAGCAGGGTGGTTTCCTCCGCGGAAGGTTGCAAAAAGCATGGGAAGGATCCACTGTAACCCTTCAAATAAGCCCGTTTTGAATTGACCTCTCCGCCGGAATGTCAAAGAGCTCGGTTAAAGTGAAAGTACAGATGGGTGAATGTGAGATGGGGAAATCGTCTGTGGTAATAAGCTCGCTTGTCACCAATGGTGCCAGTTGTGCCGAGCGAGAGCACTGCTGCACATTTTCAGTGGCATTCATACCAGATGACACAAATGTACGTTAGAAGTAACAAAGACGCGATAGCATCGCATAAGACTAGATTATCGCGACGCAGACGGCAGAGCCCAAAGCTTGTGTGCGAGAAGGAACCTCTCTGTCGACATGCATTAACAGTCGTGCCGCGACATAAGGCCGAAAGCATGATTCAGAATCAATCGCGAATGCATGTGTTGAACATGGAGATCAGCGTAGCCAGACAGGGGCGTACACAGCCCACTACAACCACCCGCAGGACCGATATACCCGCGATCTACCCGTGACCTTCACCTTGACGATTATTTCCCACCAGCAAGGCCAACAAGCCATCCGCTGTCTTTGCAGACGACATGGGAGGCGACTTGATCGCTGGGGCGTGATGACTTGGACTCAGCAAAGAGAGCAACTGATGCGCTTGAGCGGTCGATGCGGGATGATGGGATGGTGAAAGTGCGTGAGAAGGGTGCATTTGTTGAAACTGCGGAGGCGGTTGGTTGTGCATGAGATGACCGATATCGGCTTCCATTCTGCCCATGGGAAGCGTTTGATAGGGCAAGATGCGGTTGAGTTCGGGCATGCCTGGTTGAAGAGGCAGTTGCATTGCACCGGGCAGGGGCCCATTGAAGAGATGTTCTTGGCCTGTTCGGCAAGTCTGCTCGTGCGTGTTGGTCTGAGCGGTTGGTAGGTGCGGTGAAGTCAGCATGCCAAGAAGAGTGTTCTGCTGAGTCGCATGTGCGGCGGCAAGCGGAAGGGTCGGAGGAATGCCGGGGCCAAACGCCAAGGTCTGCGGGTACTGCCCTTGCATGGGTAGAGATACATGTTGACCGGGCGATGCATATCCTTGTCGAGGAGAAAAGTGAAAATCGCCGCCGGCGGACAGTGTCATGCCATTCAAGAAACCTGCTGCCCGATATCCCGCATGTGACTGCGGGTGAGTACCAGCAGCGGCTGTTTGTGGCGAAGGCGGATATTGGCCGTGGAACTGAGATTGAGGTAGTGCGGGATGTACATGTCCATTCAGTGCTGCAAGCGCAGGATTGTGTGTCGGCATGGGAATCCCGCCATCGTTTACTGCGGAATATGGATGGTGGACGTGACGTGTTTGATCGGCAGTACCAAAAGGTAACGTAGACTGCCTGGACGTTGTGTCGGGTAATTGGCCGGTTGTCTGGTACTGTGTCGATTGCGCAAGCGGGGTATGTAGAGGAGGCAGAACCGGAGACTTCACAGGCGTAGGAGCCAAGGACGACATGAGTTTACTCATCAAAGCTTGCTGTTTCCCTTGCCTAGTATCAAGATTGTCGGGGCTCTGTGCCGCAGTAATGCCCAACGGCCGAGCAGGCGGCGATTGACCCTGCCCCGCGGCGGGTTCGTCATCCTTCCTTCCATGCGCCATTAACTTTTGCAAGATTGCCTGCATCGCAGGATCCGCCTTGGACTCCTCAGCCCTCTGTCTCTGCTCGGCACCGTGTTTCGCCTCTTTCTTCTCACTCGCAACAGTAAACTTGCTGAACAAGTCATCAAGAATCGACGGTCCGCCGTCGATGTTGGTTGTGATTGCTTCTTGCTGGGTGGCAGGAGCGGCGGGTGAGAGCTGCACGCCAGGGTGTTCCTCGTGTTCGTGCTCTGGATCGACGTGGACAACCTCGTCCGTCGCGTCATCTGTTTCACTCGAAGTACCAGCATGTGCCTCGATCACTTGCTTCATCCAGTCCTTGATCGGTCTGTCCACGGAACCCGTCGTCAGTGAGTGGTTCGAGCCACAACCCAGGTCAAACTTACTGTACGAACGGAGCTATCATGAAAAACTTGACTGGTCGCTGACTCGTCCGTCTACGGTGCCACGTCGGCAGCTCTTCCAGTCGGAACCAGTCGATCGCCTGAAACGCGGGTCTGTCAACCGGCCGGCTCAGAGAAATGTCGCATCGCCACTCACGCTAATCTCCTTTCTCGTCTGGGGCGCAAACACTGTCTCCTCTGGTACACCCGTCACGACGAACAACGTAATCTCCTGATCACCGATAGTAACTTGAATATAATCCTGCTCATTCAGCAATGAAGCGCAATTGTACCCCGTTTCCTCCTCGACCTGGGGTATCGCAGTTGTTAGATCGGTTCCGCCAGCGAAGGCCCCGCGGCACGTACCTCTCTGATCGCACATAGGTGCTTCGGCTCTTCGTTGTTCATCTTTCCCTTTGGGAATCCCCACGAAGAACTCGATTTCCATCCTTTTACCAGCACGCACTACCAGCAAACGTTGTCAGCCTTCAATGCACACGACCCCTGCGCATTCCCGAAGCTCACCTTTGTCCACTCTGCATTCAACATAATAGCACCACACACCGGCACCCGTTTCTTGTACAGCAAGAACCGCTCAAACGCCCGCTCAGACTCGGCATCACTGCCCCATTGCGCACTGAGGAGCGGTGAATGTGCAAAGAAGATCTTGCAGAAATCTTTGAGGCGAAATGTGGGAAGCGTCGGGGATTCTTCGCGAATAAAGTCTTCGTAGAACCAGTGTCTGTCGGGGTATACATATGAGCGGGGGACTGTTGAACAGAAGACCGGGGCCACAGACTTACGCTTGTTCGATTTGAAAACAGACTCGTTCGGGGGAAGCGAGTTCCTCCTGTGCAAGGTTCAAGATGAACCGACTACCCGAAAGGGAATAAGCATCCCGCTTTGTCACGCATTTTCTCAGCCGATACCCTCCGGAAACTCACCTCGAAAGTTCATCCAAGATATCCTCCAGCGACGCACTACGATACCAAGACTCTGCACCCGTCTCCCCCTCTTTCTCCTCCTCGTCACACACCTTATCAAGCACCTCCACTCCCCCCCTCTTCCGGCCCTTCTTCCCCGCCGTCGTTGAACCCTTCTTCCCTGATCTCCCACTACCCGCCGCTGAGCGCTTGTTCTTCCCCGCCGTCGCTGCTACAGAGGAGGAGGCAGAATCCGTTACTCGCCCGGAATGGGAGATCAGTTGATCCGGAATGTCGAATACGCTTCGGCCGTTCGGCTTGAGTGTTCCGCTGAGGGGATCGTTTGATGTCCCTGCTACTGCGGGTTGCGATTGTGTCTGTGGTACAGGCCTCGGCTGACGTCTTGCGGAAGAAGGGGAATCAAAGACGCTCTTCCCCGTTCCCGAGGGGCGTGTCGTCGTCGTCATCGTCGGTGTGACGTGTGCTGGCAAAGGCGACGTTAATCCCGGGGAATCAAAGATCCCTTTCCCTGCTGCTCCTCCTTCCCCGGCCGTTCCCGTACTACTGCTCGGCGTGACTCCCCTCGGTATGGCCGGGTTACCCTCCTTCCTCTTCCCCGCACCAGCACCGCGAGCACGTCTCCTCTCCTCCCTCGGTTGCGTGCGAGATTGTTCTAGTTCTTCAAAGGGCACCGTAACGGGTGTGCGTGAGTCCTGGCTCAGAGCCGGGGAGTCGAAGAATCTCGTGGAGGTTGTGGTTGGAGGTTTGGACGGAGTTGCGGTCATTGGTGATGGATTACGTGGCATTTCGGTTGCCGTAAGATGTGTTTAGACAGTATCTGTGCAACTGTTCAAGGGACTGTGGGATTACCTGCCTAGAACTGGGTGGTCATGGGAATGCACGGGACACGAACGAGAACGATGCACATGCCATAGAAACACCCGAGAGACACGCACAACAGAAAAGGAAGAAAAGAAAAGGAAAGAAAAGAAAAGGAGAAGAGAGGAGTGTTACTAAACAGATACTCCATAGATACACCGCGTCTTCCTTGACGACCCTGCGCTTACCATTTGATGGCAGAGAACAAGACGTGCGGGTAGCTGCTTGTCGTTGTGTGAGTTTGGGAACCAGGCGAGAGATCGAAGCTACAGGGATACTCATACAATAAAGTAATCACATCCTTTGTTTCAGCGTCATGCCATACACAGAACCTTGTCGGCTCCGGGAGCGCTTACCTAATGCCACGTAATGAGCGTCCCCTCCTCATCAGTAACGTCTTGGACTCCTACTCAACTCGCATCAACGGCGTCTCCTTCTCCCATCACCCACTTGAACATGTCAACTACAACAGGCTACGCATCCATCGATGCAGACGACGACGTGAGCACCGTTGTTCCCCCCCCCCCCCCCCCCCCCTGCCTTTCCGCTTGCTCCATCGCTAATCTCACCACAGTTTGGCGGAGACGTCGCGCGTACAGGGAAACCTCCAGGCAGTGCAGGAAATGGACTAGAGTTTCAGAGTCAGTTGCCTTTCCCTTTTCTCCGCATGGGCAAGAGTAACATGCTGACTTCCATATTCTGGGATTGGTAGATTTCCTCTCGGCCGAGGAACCACAGGGATCAGGACGAACATCACCTGCAGGTCGAACGATCGGTACGGTGCTGTCCCTTCTTCCTCCTCTCACTCGGAACGAACGCTCATCATCCCCTTTCTCTCTCTCTCTCTCCCCTACCGCCATCTAGCATCCGACGCACCACCACTCACCACCGCCCGTCTCTCACCCTTCAACCTGACCTACTACCAAACCTACTTCGACATCACCACCCCGACCCTCCTCCACCAACTCGTCCAATCCCTCCTTCTGCGTCCCGACTTTCTTCAGGACGTATGCCAAGGCCACGTTGATCTTTACGGGCCCTTCTGGACGCTTACGACACTGATATTCTCGATTTACCTCAGCACCTCGCTCTCTGCCTCCATCTCGTCATACCTCTCCCCCTCTTCTCCCTCCGACGCAGAAAAGGCGATCAAGGCAGGACAAGACCTGACCCTCCTCTCAGCAGCCACCACCCTCATCTACACATACGGCTTGGTCTTCCCCGCGCTCATTTGGGCGGCAGCGCGGTGGTTTGCGCGGACAGGGGGGAATGGGTATACACGGGATGCGGGGCAAGGGGTGCTTGGGAATAGTAGTGGACAGGGGGAGGAAGGAGGTGTAGCTGGGTGGAGGTTGGTCGATGCGTTGGCGGTATGGGGGTATGCCATGGCTGTTTACGTTCCGGTTTCGGTGAGCCCTTTTTTTCGTGAAAGGGGATTTCCTATTGTGTAAAGTCGGGGACGTGCTGATTTCGTTTTTGAGGGTCTAGATTCTCTGTGTGATCCCTGTGCCGATCTTGCGGTGGATCTTGGTCGGAGGCGCGAGCATCTCGTCGGGCTACTTTTTGTAAGTGCTTTAGTATCTCGTCTGACGGGAAGAGGTGATGGTCGTGACTTACGGTCTCTTTTCCCTTGTCGTCCCTTTTTGGTCCGGACTTCGTTGATAGATGGCTCAACGTCTATCCGATCCTCGCAGGCGTAAGTCCGGCATCCTGTGTTTCGCCCCTCCGTCAAGCGACTCATCACATCTTCTATTACTGACAGCCGGATAACAAAAACCTCCGCCTTCTGACGATTGTGATCGTCGTCATCCATCTCGGCGTCGCGTTAACCATGAAAGTCCTCTTCTTCTCGTACGTCGCCTCCATCTTTCGCTTCGTCAACATCCATGGTTGACGCCTCTTCGCGTGAATAGGTACTCGGTAGGGGGAAAGTTAATTGGACCTAATGATCCGTTGAGTGGAAGTGTAGGTGGAGAAGTGAATACGGATGTGGATGGGGTGTTGGATGGGATGTAGGACGCATGTACACCTACCATTGAAAGACGCCATTCATGATACATTGCTACCCGAGACGTCGCTCGGATTGCGTCCTGATCGTTTCCGCAGCCTCTTTCCACGCAGATCACCATTAATAACGATTATCTCATCAATGGGCTATCAATGGCAGTCTCAATCACTTCAAGCTGGTCTCCCATTTACAACTGTACAACATTTTCAACCGTTCTTTAGTAGTGGGAATACACTTCTGACTCGTCAAGCCTCCAGGCTCAGCCTTGGAGAGAAAGGCTGTCATGCTCACGATCAGCATTGTTCTGGAGATAATGCTCCTAAATCACTCTCGAGCGCAGAACATCACCTGCTCTGATCCAACGACATTCGCTTCCCGTCCAAAAGGTTTCGCCTAGAGTCCGCTTCCGTCAACAAGTAGCAGCGCAACGATTCGACAACCTCTTGGACCCTCTCTATGCTGTTCAAAGTCGGTAAGGATCGGTCGAGGAGGTGCTTCTGAGCTTGCTCGAGGTGGTTCAGTCGATCCTTAGAGGTCCTGCCCTCAAAGATGAAGCGTTTTCGTTCGTTGGTAAGCCCCGTCATGGCGAAATACGAAGACCGTTGAGAACAGCGTGCAAGGCGGTAAACCTCTCGTCTTGTAGCTTTGCATGAAGCTTTCGCTGAGCTTGACACTCGGTATGTTTGAGCTCTTGCATCTGTTCCATTCCAAGAACGTACTGCTGCAGCGCATGGACCAGCTGGACCATTCCTTTCATCCCGTCGCTGCGATCTTCGCACAATTGTCGGTAGTGAGCGAGCTGTTTTTCCATCGAGGCGAGTTTTGTTTGGAAGAGATGCACCGTGAGTTGGATGGATCTAAAGTCAGGGTGACGAAGGAAAAGGAGTTCTTTTTCTGACCAGAACCGTTCGAGGTATGCTCCGAGGATGTGCTTGTTTTCGACGATTCTGCGTCTGTGGTTGTTGATTGTGGCTTTCGAGAGATGGCAAAGCTGCTCGTACTGTTGTTTGACCTTGTCGGTATCGACTCCCCGGTAGACGTGAACAAGAATGTCCGAGAGATAGCCCTAAATGGCATGGAAGAACAAGCTCATGCACGCCAACAAGGGAAAAGATATCAGCGCGGACATTCCGAACGTTTCTGATGGAATACCAATCCTTGTGATCAGCCGTGGTCCATTCTTACTTGACGTCGGGACTTTCCACCTACCTTTCCACCACCTGTCGACACCTTCCACCATCTCACGGGCTCTGAAGAAAGTGCCGTCTGGCATTATGCTACGGCTCTAGACTGAATACCTGTTGTCGAAAAAGATCACCACAAGAACAGGTGACGGATCTGTTCTGATAGACAGGATGATCAACCACGCCACGGATTTGCCACTCACGCTACTGCTGTTCACACTGGGACCAGCGTACGAATGGTACGTTGAAGATATACCCGATGATGGCTCAAGAGACTATGTGCGCAAGACTCTGGTCACAAGATCTGGATTAAAGGATCCCGGCGATATCGATTCGCTATCACATCAGTAATTAGTGGTCTATATCTGCGTTGGTAGGTAGCCCCGATCGCTTGCGCGGGAAGCGAAAACAACGATGTTTATCATCACACTAGCACATCAGCTGACTTTCATCGAATTCTTGCATTACTGGGGCTTGGCCTGTTTCGGTTCTGGTTAGCGACAGACAAGAGTTGCACTTTTTGGCAGAGACTAATAAGCCTTCCTATGAAACCCGAGTATCGTATGAAGGTGATCATTCGATACAGGGGTCGGAACAGCTGTCTATCAAGCCAAAGCTGGTTCACCGCAGCCCACCTGTCAGGTTAGTCGTTCTTGTGACTTCATGAGTCGACAGCAACATTACGTCGCGGGAAACCTGCCTCCCACGATCTATGCGATTACTTATCCCCGCGAATGCATCCTTTGCGACTGTCTAATTGCTTAGCTTTGCGACATTGTCGGCGTCTGTGGAGTTGGAGGATCTCGAAAACGGAGTTAGTATACTCCTCATGCCACTTGAGGGAATGGTGAAAGAGAACCGTGAGCCGTGTATTTAATCTTCTGCAAAAAGATAGCTGCCTACAATGTCTCATCCTCGGCGCAATTATAGGGTTTCTGATCTCTTGGCTTGGGCTACCGATTGCTCTGGCCGAGGTATCCTCACGATCGTAGCATGCCTCATCCCAGCCCAAGAGCTCGAGTACTCACTGTATGACTGAAGCACAAGGAAGAACAGCCCCGGAAGACAAAGCGGAACGCCAATTACTTTTATGCCGTATCCTGCCTCACATTAGGACATCCCTCCTTTGCTCCCTTTGAGGCCGACGTTCGCTTTACCTGAACGGCACCGAGCCTAAACTGGATCTATGTTATACGTGCGCGATGGGTGGACAACGCCATCGTTCAGAGCGGGAAGCCACGTGATCCCAAGTGTCAGTCGTGCTTTGATAGCTGGTGCTGGGATGACGAGGAAGACAAGACGCCGAGAAAGCACACTAACAACGTCCTTGGTACCGTTCCGGAATTCTTGAAGAAGCTGTAATGAGGGATCATCCGCGAGCAGCGAAACCTTGCATAGTCTGTGTCCAATTCTCTGCATGACGTCCTTCTATCGCATAGTTGATCCCCAATCCACTTCATGCAGATGGCGTCCAGAACGATCACTTGCCTGGCCTACAGGCAACAGCGAGTCATCACAGTGATAAGTTTCAAACCGTGTCACAATGTGAGAGCCAACCAAAAGCGCGACGTGGAGTATGACGTATGCCAGATCTTGGAGTGCGTTTCAAGGTGAAACATGCGCTTGGAATGCGAAGCCGTTTCCATCAACTACTCTTCGGCCTCTTTTGGGCGCGCGGTAGCTAGGCTGAGCATTCTGTGCGCTGTCATCTCTCGAGTTGAAAATCGATTGTTCTCGGCTATGCAGACTAGCTTTTTTGCGATAGGAGCTATCGTGTTCGCAAATTCTATGCTCCAGCTAGTTTAAATAGGGGAACATGCGAATGTCCAATGAGCGTTATCTCTGCTTTGCCTTGGACGCTTACTTTCTTGCGTTTTGAAAGGCGTGTCATCTCAAATGCGGACGGCCTCTTTCGATGACGCAACGTAAGCGGCATTACTACACAGCTTGTGAAGGTACAGGAGAGACGGTGAATTGGCAGCCGGATTGGTATGCAGCTTCATGGTCGGTCACGTCGGAAGAGAGACGAGATTAGAGTAACTGATGAGCCTTGGTATATCAGGTATCTCGAGTCTCAGGCTGTTTACGACTCCCAAGCGAGTACCGGAGTAGCACTTCCCCCAGCCAGTGTACAAGAATGTCTTGCGCTACCAACCTCCAGCACTACGGAAGCAGCCACTACGATACCTTCGCCAACTCCTAGCGACATCTTGCTATTACCCCCAGCAACCGTTGCAGGAGTATCCGCTACGACGCTCGAAACGGCAATACGAACAACCCTTCCGCTTCCGTCGTCACCAAATACGGCTCGTTTGTCTGTAACGGGCGTTCGAAGCTCGAGCTCAGCAACGCCTCTGGCCAGTGCACTTATGGATCCGTCAAAGGTTGGTACATGCTCTGGTAGCGGAATGGACCATCAGTCGTGGGGAGCGATATCTGCCTTGGTCTTGGGATTGCTCGTAGGCTCGGCAATCTGGGGCACTTGGTGGATGTTAAGGAAAAGGCAGATCCTCGCGGGTGTGTATTCTCCTCGAAAGTGGTTTGTCGAACGAAGGTAAGCTCTTCCCGCTGCAATTATTGTAGCAGGTTACTCACCTACCCATCTTAGCTGCCAGGCTTCGAACAGACCCTTCTGGTCCGCGCTAGCCTTCCCCTCGCTCTTATGGCTCAGAAACGCCCCTGTCGATATGATCAAATCGGTATCGGACAGCACCCTCCTCTCCGTCGTTGATTTTATCGTCTTCAACGTTTTTGCTTGGACAACGGTCGCTGCATCCGCCCTCGCCCTGCCGCTGTTCCTGGTCAGTATGCCCTGTACCGGTCTGACAGCACCGAAAAGTGATTATGGTCGACTCGGTACTATGACGGATTTGTCAATCCTACGCTTGTTGAATGCGCTCGATCCAGATTCCACCTACATTGACTACAAGCCTATCGCCAACGAACAAGCGCTTCGTCGAGATCTTCCATCGACTCTTCAACCTGCGATGGATTCATCTCGTACGCGCCTCATCATTTTGGTCGCCCTGTCTTCTGCAATGATATTCCTCCCGAGTATCATGCTCCTTGCGACAAGTCTTCGCACTCTCATCGGGTTTCGGGAACGACGACTCGAAGAAATCTGGGAAAGGGAAGAGATGGTATTCCTACCGTGGAAGAAAGATAGTCGATATGGAGCACCGATCTATGCCCCGACGGAGCAGGAAGTGCGCGATTTGGCAAACGAGTTGAAGCTTTGGGACGACGGAAACTCTACGAATCCAGTAGAAGATAACGAGAGATTGAAGCGGCGCGCTACTATACGTGCCGTGTTTGCCGTCCCGTAAGTTGTTGTTTCTGGTTGGCTACGGCTAGTGTCCTGAAGTTGTGCGTATCCGCAGTGACACCGCCCCTCTACGAATCTTGATCGACCAGAGAAACGGAGTGCTTGAGAAGCTGGAAGTCGCGGAGACAAGGTATATTCGCTCGTTCAAAGCCAATATCCCGACGCTGGAGGAGGCTTCGACTGCTCACCTTGACGTGGACGGTGAACATCAACCAAGAGGCAGGAGCAGCTTTCGTCGTGAAGTGAGTTCCATTGAAAATGAAAGCAAAAGTACACGGCTCATTTCCTTCCCACCAGCGATCACTTGCGGAGAAAGATCATTTCGCGAGAGAAAAGTCGTTCAGGCGATTACAAGCGGGAGCCTTCCAAGGAAATCCTTCGGGATACGTTGCTCCGCGAAGCTTTTACAAGCTCAGCAACCCTTTGCCCACGATACCCTCTGAAGAAAAACTCTGCCATGACAATCCCACGAGCACAAACTATACCGATAGTCAAAAACGACAAGAACGGAAACCTACCTTTACAGAGGAATTCGAAACCAGAATCACGGGCACACAATTCCAAGAAGTATACCGGGAATCGTTGATGCCTGATGGAGGGCTTCCTCCTATTGGCACGCCTTTGGAGGTTCAACGCGGTCGATTTCAGATTTCAAGGAAGAAACACAGCGAGAAAGCTCTACCTGCTCCGCCGCCTGAATCGCCTGCCTCCGCCGACTTTGTAACGGCCGGCAGCCAGCGTACGCGTGTGTCAAGCCTAGCCGCGACTACAAGCCAAGGTCCAACAAGCCCTCGCCAATCTCGTATCACTTTTGCGGCAGATTCTGTTTTGCAGAGGACTAATCAGAATCGCATCTCGACTGATTCTCCTCGCTGGGCAAACAACGAGGGATATTCAGCCGCGCTGCTTTTGTCAAGACTGGCCGGCGAACCATCCGCCAAATCGGAATCGCAAGGTTTGACTCAGCCTCCAATCCGTCCGGTCAGCGGAGTATCGCCTGGAGACATCAGCTCATTCTACATTCAAATCAGGGAATGCCGTAGTCTCCTCCGCGAGCTCAACGAGCAGGTGGTCGGTATGCAAGCCGTAACATATGAAAATGTCATAGCCGGAAAAAAGATACTCGGGTACATGTTGATCGGCAGAGAAGTCACCAAAGTGCCGAGATCGATTCCGATATTGGGCATGGCTCGAGAAGACGTCAATTGGAACGATCTTGACAAAATCAAAAAAGGATCCAATGTGTTCTGGATGCTGTGGTTTGGACTCACAGCGCTAGCTGCGATCTGCAGTAGGTCATTTGCCTCGACACAATTGCGAATACTCATAATCATCTCTCTTCGACAACAGTGGTCCCCTTCATCGGTTTAGCAAACAGTGCCTCGCCCGGTTTTTCGCGTTACCTTGGTTTCCTGCGGCCGATAGCGAGATCCAACGGTTTCGGAAGTGGTGTCGTTCAAGCCATCGTTCCGACTGTAGGGATATTCTTGATTTTATGGGGACTTGATCGCATGCTGCATGGTAAGCGTTTCCAGCGCTCTCATGGCCGGATACTCACGTCATTTCTGCTCTCGACAGGCCTCAACATGCGTTTCCGCAATATTTCCAAAACAGCCACAGAGTACCGCATCTTGAAGTCCTTGTGTTTGTCCGCTGTATGTCCCGGCGTCAACTTGAGCTGCGCCGTAGCTGATCCGCATCCCGACAGATCCTTCTTGCTGTATGGTTGATCTCGGTCTCAGCTGTGCTCTTCTCCATCGAGTCCCTGCTCGAGGGTAGACAATTAGCGAGGTACATTGCCGATGGTGCTGTCTATTCGTGTAAGTAGTGGTCGATCCACATGAGACTTCGAGCTAATGTCCTGGATCCATAGCCTGGTGGCTATTCTGTCTTTTGCTGAGTTTGGCCATCATCGTTCCGGGTGCTTTCACTTTGCGAGCTGAGGCCGCATATCGTCAATCAAGACTACTGAACAAGGTCGAAACGCCCAGACAGCGATTCCGAGGTATGTCAGCTAGATCCGCAACGCTGACTTGTCTGATCGTGATCCTCCCTGGTATAGCATTCTTTCCGTCGAGAGTTGCCCTTCCTACACTTGCCGCGTCCTGCGTCTTCTTCTTCGCCATTGCTTTCACCCTCTTACCGTTATTCCCTTTGATTGGATTACCGGCGTTGCTGTTTTTCGCTTTATTGTTTCTCGCCAGCCGATACCTTGCCACCTATACCGACTGCAACTTGTTTGGCGGATCGAGCGGACTACTTGCGATTTGCATGGTATGGTTCCTTGGATGGACGGCCTGTCTCCAACCAGCCCTTCTTGGCTTAGTCCTCCTGTCAAGGAGAGAATGGACGACCGGCGGTGCGAGTTTAGGCGTCGCGTTGGTAGGACTGATCCTGTTTGAAGCGATCGCAAAAAGCAAACGTCAATCACCAAGCCTGGACCAGGAGGATCGTGATCGATTCGCATGGTTTGCCCAAGGGGTAAAGTCGCATATCGGAGATTTAGTCGAGGATGAACTCGAGGTCCAGAATAATCTTCCGGCAACCAATAGCCGCCGTCGATCGAACGCGACGATATTTGAAATGATGTCGGACCTGCTGATACCGTCGGACCGGCGTCGTACACGAGGTGCCTTGCCGCTTCAGACCGAGTTCATCAATGACCACCTCGACCCATACCGCGCCAACTTGGCCCATCCCGACATTCACCGACACCAGCACGAGCTTCCGCCTCTTTCGTTGCGGAACGCCGAGACGTTCAATATGGCGAGGTATCAGGCGGAACATACGATGTACCCTTCCGAGTTGATCATGCCTGCACCTGTGGTGTGGTTGCCTGATGATAAGGTGGATGTCGGGAAGCAAGAGGTGGAGGATTTGACGAGGTTCCATAGGCTGCCGGCGATGCTGGATGCGGTGCGGAGCTGATGATGGGCGATGACAGACGGACGATATTTGATAGATTTGGCTCCCGTAGACTTTCCCTGCTGTAGATGTCGGCTCTATAGATGTCTCTTTGAATCATAATGAATGCTGCATCTATCTGCATGAATATATATGGTCACGCGATCAAGTGGACGATCGGCGTTGCGAGCCGGGTGACGATCGAGCGCGAAGCGGGTTCGCAGTAGCCGGCAGTTTCGCAGAGTCATCCAGTTCATCTTTGTTGCAGCTATACCGTCCTCCCCGTCGCCATCCACTAACACTACCACAGCTATAGCGCCGACAAGGATGAAATACAGCCATATCGCCCGTTTCGCACGAACAACGACTGGCATATGTCGATCCTCTTTGCGAGCCCCGACTCGACCCCCGACAACTCGATCATACGCGACATCCCCCCAAGGATCCTCTCACCTCTTCAGAAACGGCTTGATTGCCGCGGGGCTTTTGACGGCTGCTGGAGCGACGTACCTCTACCCCGAGATGCTTGGATCGGGCGGTGCGGGCGATGCAGAAGATGATTTGAAGTCCAAGTTGGAGACCTTGTGAATAGTTGCAGTCTGCTCGTTCTCCTCGTTGGAAGACTGATCAAACCTTCTCCAACAGTACGACGCGGATAATGACCCGTCGAGGCGTGGTCGAGCATACTCATGACTATCTGGGTGACGCTAAAGCTGAAAAGCTGCTTCGACAAAACGAAACATCGCAGACATTCAAGCCCATCAAATCTACCAGCGTAGTCAGGTTCGACAACAACTGGGTAGAATGCAATGATCCCATCGAAGATCGACACGCAGAGAGCTTCCTTTCCCGAGATGTACTCTACACCAAAGTTCCCAAGAGCGAGGTCGAAGATGAAAGCTCCATCGTGGATTTGGTGGATCGAGGGGGATTGAAACTTTTCAGCATCATGGACGGACACGCTGGTTACGCAACAGCCGAACTGCTACGCAAGACTTTGCACCCGATGATTGTACTATCCCTTCGATCATTGTACGCCGGGTACAAACCGAGCACCGTCGACCCGCTCTCAGCCATGAGAGAGTCCCAGCGCGGATTGGGATATGCAAACGTCAAATCGTTCCTATGGTCCTTCCTCGCCGGACACTCGTCAAACTCTTCAACCACTTCCGTCTCGCCCTTCCCTATCGACGCTCAATCCATCTCGGACGCGCTCACCTCGGCATTCCTCGAACTCGATTTCCAGATCTGCAATGCTCCCCTCCGTCTCATCCCGCACGTCCCTTCTAAACCGGGTAAACCGAGCGTCAGACCGATCGTCAAGCCCATGATCGAGCCCGCGGATAATGGAGCGTGTGCGGTCACCCTGTTGGTGGATGAGGATCGGGAGGAGATTTACGTGGCCAATGCCGGGGATGCGAGGGCTGTTGCTGGGTACTGGGTGGATGCGCATCGGGATGCCGAGGGGAAGGAGGTGCGGGGAGGGTGGAGGTGTGAGGTTTTGACAGAGGATCAGATGGGCGATAATCCTAGGGAAATCGAGAGGTGCGTTGAGTCTAGTCTTGACTTGTCGTATGTGGAGTTGACCCTGCGCGATGTGTAGGATGAAGAAAGAACATCCCGGGGAGGAAGAAACTGTCATATCGCGGGGTCGTGTGATGGGTGCCTTACAGCCGACCAGGTCTTTCGGTCGGTAAGGTGGTCTTGAGTTTGCGGAACTTGCTAACGCGATTCGGGTAAATCAGGTGATGCCCCATGGTACAAATGGACCGAGAGTGAAACCAGAGCGTAAGTCTCGTTTCTCGAAACCAATTTTTCTAGACTGATTAAGTATCGTATAGCATCGAAAAATTGAACGGAAATGAAACGAGAAACAAACCCCGAACGTTCGATGGATCAAAGACAAATTCGCAGCCATACGTGACCGCCAGACCAGAGGTAACGTACAAAAGCTTGAACGGCGACTTCGCTCAGGGACAGCTCAAGTTTATTATCATGGCTACAGACGGATGTAAGTTGCGTGCTCGAAGCAAATTGCGTGTGCTGACCACCTCACAGTATGGGACAGCATCACTTCGGAGGAAGCCGTCGGCCTCGTCGCAACACACCTCGCTCACGCCAAGCATTCGCCCGTTTCACGCTCTACCGTTCAATCCAGCCTCCTTCCTGAAACCCCGGAATCCCGCAGCAAGTACCCCGGACCGCGGTCCAAGGAGGACGCACTCGGTGGAGAATGGGTCTATCAGGACAACAACGCCGCTACACACTTGATCAGGAACTCATTGAGTACGGGCAAGAAAACAGCTTATGAGCTTTTGAGCATGAAAGCTCCAATCGCAAGGTGGCTACGAGATGATGTTACATGCTCGTGAGTCGCCTGTACAATGTCTGTCGGTCGTGAGCTGATTTGTTGTGTCCACTTGGCAGTGTCATTTTCTTTGGTGCCACTCCCGGCAAGACGGATATCTTGTCTGCAATGAAAGCGAAACTCTAGAAGGGTACAGCCTGAGCTACAGGCTTCACGCTGTAGCAATGGCAGGATAGTGTTTTCGCGATGTCGCTCGCGAGTGATCAGTACCATGAATCACAACCCTTCCGCTCCGACTCCTCCAATATATTGCCACGTGTATGTCTTTCGCGTATTTACGTGCGCGGTCGCGCGGTTGCAAGGCCATGAGAGTTCGACGACGAAAAGCGATAAAGTTCTGGCGGATCTGTCACGATATGATGATCTGTACTATCTTTTGTCTTTTGTTTAACCTCGTCGCGTTTCCTCCATCAATACCTCCTTTCAGTATACCCCTTGCACTGGGGCACTACGGTCGCTGCCATTGGACAGGCTTTCCAAGAGGACTAGTAAACGCATGCTTTTCCCAGCATCTTCTTAGCGTCTGCCTTGGATTTGCCGCAGATTCCCCTACTATTCCCTTCTGCCTCGCAGATCATTCCACTGGTTAACGATGTATCGACTACCCACCAAGTCTAGGCTCGCTACTACTCTGGCCGCCGTTGTAAGACAGCCAATCCAACGGTGTTACGGCATGGCGTCCCTACCGAGGTCTTCGCCCTCTAGCATGGGCAAGGCACTGTTCGTGACTGGCGCGGTCACGGCTCTAGCAACCGGCTACCTGTCTTGGAAACGGTCGACGTCAACGTTCGGAGAGAAGGACACCCCAGAAAGCGGCAATTTGTGAGGACCTCGCCATCTACCCCAGTGCCGTAGTGCTAACCCCGCCGGCAACGATCTGCAGTACTGCCGACATCAAAACCAGTCTGGCCATATGGCAGCACACGCATGACTACATCGGAGTTACTCACGCTGAAGCGCTCTTGCACAGGAATGAAACGTCGCGAACCTTTGAACGGGCCTATCGCTGTGTTGTGTCCCGATTCGACAACAACTGGGTAGCCTGTAAAGCAGCTGGCGAAGATCGACATGTCGAATCATTCCTATCGAAAAAGATCCTCATCACAGCCAAAGCTCTAAAAAGCAAGATCCAAGAGGAGGAGTGGGTTGACTGGGATAGCACAGACGACACAAGCCTGAAGCTTTTCAGCGTGATTAATGGTCTTTTCGGTCCAGCGACAGCGGATCTACTGAAGACTACGATACATCCCGCCATCATATTCGCTCTTCGAAGTTTGTACAAAGGCTACACACCCAATACAACGGATCCTCTTCACTCCATTAGAGAACACGGTCGGGACCGACCTTCACTACTTTCCCACTACGGGTCTCTAGCACAATGTCCAGCCGGTCCGCAAACAGGGGAATCGCCGACCGTCTCACAGGACACCCTCTCAAACGCCTTGATCGCTAGCTATCTTGGCATCGACTATCAAATTTCTGGCTCTGTGCTGAAATTTATCTCGGGAGACGATACTGCCAGCCCCTCCTTGGATTCGGAGGCTGCTATTGCGCCAGCTGTCAGTGGCACTTGTGCCGTAACCGTGACGGTAGACGAGGATCGACAAGAGGTGTATGTTGCGAACACAGGGGATACTAGAGCTGTGGCCGGATACTGGATCCCGCCTCAGACAGTCGATGGCCTTACATTCTCCGGCGGCTGGCGCTGTGAGGTCTTGACGAAGGATCACAACACTCGCAATGATCGCGAACTGCAAAGGTCTTTCGCCCTTGCCGAAGTCTTTGCTTCATGAAAGCTGAAACTATCTTGCCTGACAGGTTGGGGAAGGAACATCTAGGGGAAGAGGATGTCTTGTTGGGTCCAAACAGTCGGTTTTTAGGAAACTTGATGCCTACAAGGGCGTTCGGTGAGCATTTTGCAGCTATAACATGATGTCCGGCCTGACCTCCATGTCATATCTCGTATCAGGTGATGCCCAATGGTACAAATAGACCCCGGAGTAGTCCATAAGGTAAGTGCCACATGTCGAAACTTGTGCCATCATCACTCACCTGGAAAATATTCATATAGGCTCTTGGCTCTGAATGGAGAGAAGCGGCCTCCACCCAAGGCTTACGACGACTCCAGGCACAAGTCTCTGCCATACCTTACCGCAAAGCCTGATGTAGCTGTCCGCTCCCTACGACCTGGCAAGGGGAGCCGAGCGCAGCTCAAGTTCATCATTGCAGCAACAGGTGGGTGTAAAGTGGCAGCCTGCTCAGATACCTCTTTTCTGGAATAATCCTCTCCGCTCCTAGTGTGGGATTTCATCACCTCTGAAGAGACAGTGGGACTTGTGGCGAATCATCCGGATCATTTTCAGCATGTCTCCATTTCTCGCAAGACCGTTCAGGCCAGCCTGATCGACGAGAATCGATCATCAAGGGAAAAGTTTCCGGGTCCGAGACCTACAGGTGAAGAGCTCAACGGTGCTTGGTTGTATGTGGACAAGAACGCTGCCACACACTTGATCCGGAATGCGTTCAATGCTTCCAAGACTGTAGGAACAGTGCACCAGATATCAAGCGCGAGCCCTGCGGTATCGACGCGACTGAGGGATGATGTCACTTGCTCGCAAGTGCGTCCTCCGCTTCCAAGAACAAGGCCCAACCATGCGTTTCATAGGGTTATCTTCTTCCATTCCCCTGATCAGGGCTATTCTGCCCGGAATCCTCAGGTCAAGGAGCCGAAGAAAACGGGCAGCATACCAATGTTGCTGGATCGTTGGCATGCATTGCCTTTGGAGGCGGACTCCTCTTCCTTTGCCTGGAAGCATCCTATTCTCGTCTAAAAGTTCACGCCGTAGGCACAATACGTATGAGAGTGGAGAACTCTGGGGATTACTGTAACTGGTTCCTTTGCAATCTGGCTTGATCCCGCAGGAGTCTAAGCTTTGATCGTAAGGTCTTGCATATTGATGATCAAGCTAATTGATAAGTTGCTTCCGTATAGTAGCTCTGAACAACTCACCTATTGAAGATCAAGCTAATTGATGAGTTGCTCGACTTCAATAGGTGTCAACCAGTCCATGATACTCGATGGTTATTCTCAGCTAACGCTAAAGATATTGGAACTCTTTACCTAATTTACGCTGCATTCACAGGTCTTCTAGGTACAGCTTTCTCAGTTCTTATCCGTCTAGAACTATCAGCTCCTGGTAGCCAAATTCTAGCAGGAGATTACCAACTATAAAAGGTTGTAATTACTGCTCACGATCTAATTATGATCCTGTTCATGGTAGTATCAGCTATGGCTGGGTTCGCTAACTACATGGTTCCTGTACTACTCGGGGCTCTATTGACGCCATTTTCTAGCGTCCTGTCTCCTACTGGCAAGTGAAAAGCCTGCCTGCGCTAGATGGCTGTGCGCCTCTACGCTTCCCGAGCCGTCAGTCCGTCTATCCCGGGTGCGCCTAACCTCAGTCTCCTATTTGCCATCATATTGCACTCCTGCAATGTTACTCTACAAACTATCGATCTCGTTTTAGCTTTTCAAGCATTGTGTGCCAGACGAATGATGCTCACGCCCAAGAAACCTTGCACCTTTCCCCTGACTTGCCTCGCTTTGCTGTAGCTTCGCCGACATTTTCGACACAGTACCACGCACGTAAAGACTCCCAAGGGGCATTTGCGAGTACTAGCACGAGTATATAGGCAACAAAGCCGCTGAATCCCAGCTCAGAAAGAATGAAGGCTCAAGGGCTTTCAGTACTGCTGCTACAGCTGGAACAGTCGTCACACGCTTCGACAGCAACTGGGTGGCATGCAATGCTCCAGTTGAAAATCGGCACATCGAGGATTTTCTCACACAGGACATTCTCATTGAGAAGACGCTTGCTAACGGAAGTCAAGACTGGGTGGGACCGACGGACACGGACAATGCGAACCTCAAACTTTTCAGCGTTATTGATGGACATTACGGTACCGCCACAGCTGATTACCTGAGGAACAAGCTTCACCTTGCCAGCATTCGGTCAAACTGAGTCTGAATGCCGGTTTCCGATCCGTAACGGTCGAACCTCTGTCTACCACGAGAGAGTTTGAGGATGGCATACCCGCTTTTCTCTCGAGATACTGGCACTTCGAAAACTGGGAAAACGTAGGATCAAGGGCAACTGAATGGAACTTTACCAGGAACGAAAAATTGTATCACTCCTTGTTGTACTATACGAATGTACATCTCCTGCATACGACAGATTCGAGTCGCCTTTGAATCCAGATTCGTCTAGATCTGTGCACCCACGCAAGGCAGGAGTATATGATACAAACCATACAGCTCTCACCATGCTCTACAACGCTTGAACAGCTTACAGGGTATACACCACGTTACACATCTGCCACCTCTCTACCATCTACTAGTTAAAATACCCAGTCTTCTCATTTCTCCCGTACCCTGGTTGGTGCTGCTGCTGCCGCTGCTGAGGAGGAGGATACCCACTCCCACCCGCTTGCTCATACATCGGTGGCGCGTCCCCCACCGGTCCGGCATCCTGCGCTCGCGGGAAGTTTGTGTATCTGTCATTCGAAGGAGAGGTCGTCGTGTCCTGAGCGAGGTAGTCTGGGTCCGTGATCTGGGTATGGATCCTGTGTGGTTGTGGTGCCAGCGGAGGAGGTGGGGATCGAGCGTTAGATGTGTATGTTTGCGTTGGGTATACGGATATCGTTGTGGTCGTGGGGTGTTCGTACGCCGCGTAGGCGTCTTCTGTGGACAAAGCGTGACCGTACGCGCTTTGTCGATGGTCTTCAATAGGGCCGGATGGCGGGCGCAGAATGGTTGTGTTCGCGGCGTATGGATTGTGCGTCGGTGCAGAGGGGTACTGCTGCTGGGCGTATTGGGTGTTATCGTATCCGGTATCTGCGAATGACCTGTCAGACACGTAATGGACACACTTCATCGCAACAACTCACACTGCTGCTGGGGATACGCATCATACCCACTCCCCTGTCTGCGCGTCTGGGCATACCCACTCCCCTGCTGAGCCGCATACCCAGCAACGGGGACAGGCACTACCCCCGCTTCTGGCAGACGCGGCATCACCATCCCCTCATTCCTCCCGCTCCCGACGCCGACAAAGCTTCCTGCGTAGGTCGAGGCTGGTGTGATACTTCGCTGTCCTACCGGAGGGAGCCCGGGAACGAGGTCGGCGCTGCTGATGTTGCCGTGGTGGCCGGTACCGTTCGGAGGGTACGAGTTGGACTGGGCAAGGTATTCGGTCGGTTGTTGTTGTTGTTGTTGTTGCTGCTGGGATCGCGGTGCGTAGGGATCAGAGTAGGCTTCGTCTTGCGCTCGATACGGCTGTGTTGGATACGCAGAGGAACTCGGGACGTAACCCCTATCGGTAGGCACGACCTGTTGCGGTGGGAGTTGCGGGGGGTACCGCTGTCCGTATCCGTACCCCACGCCATCGACTTGCTGCGAACTTCCGTAGGGAATCGTCCCGACGGTGTGCTCCTTGTCGTCCTCGTCGTCCGGATAATTCCCGGTCGCCGTCAACGGCACACTGACTTCTTCCTCTTTGACCGGTGGACCGAGGCGTTTTCCGTTACGCCCAAACGAGGGTTCGTGCTTGAAATCCGCCTGACCATCATGGTCCTGCTGCATCGCTTCATACGCTCTCGCATCCCGACTCTTCTTCTGCTTCCGCTTGTTCCCCATTGCACAGCATTTCCCAAAGCCAACGACACAGCCCGCGACGGCAGTCATCACCCACGCCGCGAGAACTAGCCACAGGCAGGCTCCAATCTTTGCGCTGGCGCCTTCGACGGCGTTTATCCGTGCGCGGGCAATGTAGAACATGACGCAGTCGATGATAAATGCGAGGAGGGTGAGTGCCGAAGTGAGCCATGCGAAAAAAGAGGGGAAGCAGAGCATGCTGAAGTTGGGGATGAGGTCGATCAAGTTGAGCACGAGTCCGAGAACGCCGGTTCCGAGAGCTATTCGCGCGGATCTGTCAGCCAATCGATAACGCGCTCTTCTTGACGAGCGGGTACCCACCACAGACATGCAGGATGAGCACGTACGTCAAGTACTTTGTCACCACCGTTGGGATATCGAACAATCCATTCTGCAAGCCAAACACCGTATCCGGGTCAAACGTGTACCCCACCGTCGGTCCTACACATCCCTGCGCATCTACCGCCGTTCCATTGGTAACAACATTCCCACCGGTGGTGCAGTACCCGAGCGTGCCAAACGTCGCCGAAAAGCCCGCGTAGGATGCTTCGAGAAAGTAGAGGGACTTGAGGATCGGGGTGTTGAACGAGACGACAGCAAGGAGGGCGATCGGGACGAGAGAGATGAGGATGCCGGGGATTGCTTCCTTCATATTCGGGAGAAGGGCTTGGCCTGGTTTGCGTCTGCGTAAAAAGCGGAAAACGCAAGAGGGTGATCCTGTATCTGCCGATGGAAATGTAAACACACAATCTCGCGCTCGCGCGTTTCAGCTCCCGGCGTTTCACCCTGTCACACCCAAAGGAGGGAGGGAAGGAGGAAAGGATGTCTCGCAGTCAGCGACCACAGCCATCTTGCGTGTTTTGCACGTGACTTGACGTGTGGGGCACCGCAAAACACGCGCATAGCCATCGGGTGCAGATCAACCGCGTCTCGTCCGTCGGAAAGTGAGGATGGCCAGCCGAGGCCAGCTATGGGAGATGCGGCGCTGTCTGTTCGTGGTCTGGTCGCGGGAGCTCTTACATGGGGAGAGGACCGGATACCAGGGAAAAGGAGGGGTCATCTAATATTGACAAACCGCAAATGTACATGCACGGCGCGAGTTTCGATTCTGCGCGGTGCCCGTCTGACTTCATCCTCGCTTTCGGCTGGGAGCATCCATATAGGAACTTTGAAGCAGGTACAACATGAAATTAAGCGTGAAAACAAAAGCCTTCAGAAACAAAAAGCGAAAAGAAACGCTGTGGCGGTCGAATGGAGATGTTATCTACGGCATGTACAAGACGACCGGCAGTTTAGTCACGAACTAATAATTGGTACAATATGCGCTCTACTTACACTGCAGAGTCGCAGACAGGTTGTTCAGGCGATGGTGGTAGACGTATAAATGTTGCTTGTTGAACTAGGTACGAGCGAGCTTGTTCTCGTGGGTGGAGAATTAGGTGCTTGTGGGAACAACGAATACATCTTTTCTACAATGGTTGGCTGGTGATCCGTACTCGCCGAAATGCATCGGCTACTTGCGACGGAGTGGTTCGAGCTGCTGCTAGTTTGTTTTCCTATTCTGTTGTTGTACTTTGTCTTGCGTCGCGCTTCTTCCTCGTCCCATCGGTGCATGTCTCTAAGCCGGTCTTTCACTATCTGATTAGCCTTTTTGCGCCAGAACTGACAGATCTGGTTTCCCTGGGACGACTCTTCCGATCCGGTTCGACTGTCTATCGGCCCCGGTCTACTCCTTCGCTTGTAAAGGGAGTTTCCTGAGGATCCTGCCAAGTTTTTATGGGCGGCGGAATTGGAATGAGAGAGCATCTCGTCCACCCATACGCTGATCGACAATCCAGCAGACCTTGTCCTTTTACGGACTGATTGCTCGTGCTTGCCTCTTGGAAATCTAAAGACTGGCCATCCATGAGGCTTTGGACTGAGTGGCGAGCTTGGGCTGGACAAGTCTAACGTCGCCCCGCTTAACGAGGAGGTCGGGGAGTAGGGAGAATCTGAGCCGGACCACCGGACTAGCGAATAAGGTGTTGGCTCCTGCTTCCCGTTTCCATCTCCCTCAGCAATGGCTACACCTTCAGCAGTTATCGCATTTAGCTTGACCATATGTGCTGTACGCTCGTCGTTCGAAGGCGACATTGCAATTTCCTGCAGTTATATGTGCAACGAGACAAGAAATAGCTTTCCGATGACACAGGGACCCGGACTTGTCTACGGGAAATTGAGTTCAGAGATCGTAAAAAGCATGAATGCGGTGGTCACTCTTTCAAAGCGAGCTACGGGGTCTTATATGATGAGACTCCCAGGGCATCCACAATATCTCCAGGGCCTCTTCAGCTGCTCTGATAGACCCGACACACCCTACGGCACTTCCCTTCCTTTGTCATGGAAAAAAATAAAAGCTCAACCCTGTTCCGGACGGCTGTGTCTGAAAAGGACTTTGAGGATTGTCATTTAAAAGGACTTTGAGGATTGTCACTTTCGGCTTCAAGGGATGAATTCAAGGTGGTCCGGCAACGGGCAGTATTGAGACCACAGATGCCCTTCGATTGTGAACAACATACAATACTGACGCTTGCAACGCGCTTCGATCTGTTCCACGGATCACCCTCTAACGGAGGACCTCATGAAAAAAACCCAATATATACTAGGGCCGGGAGGCTCAGGCGAAAGCAGAACCTCAACGACGAGAAAAACAGGATCGTTTTCAGTTTGTAACATGCCTTCCACGCGAGCCACTCGTCAATTGAAATCGGAGAATGTGAAATCTAACCCTCCGGCGTTAAGAGAGACATGTTGCCGGTGGACTGCACCCCTTTCTTAACATCGGGGATGGTAGTCAGGAAAGGAGTGTTTGAGTTCAGTCTCTCTGCGAATCATCCCTGAGGTGAGGAATGGCGTTGTGCTGCATCGCTCTCTTTGCATGCGGTGCCGATTGCAAGCCAACAGAAAAAGACATTCAACGTCGAAACAAGCTTGAAGTTTTCGAAAGTAGCGAGTCGAAGATGGATTCGTCGCGCCCGACTTCACTATCATCAAGTCCAGATGAACCGCGTCCTGTGGTCGCGCCGCTTTCCTGACCGAAAGGATGTTTCCATAATGAGGTTGCAGGTATTGTGTAATAGCCGCTGTCTCGACTGCCACTCGAGCGGTATGATTGTGAATGGAGTGAGGGACTACATTTTATCACTGTGACTGGGCGAGAAAATGCAGCTACTGCTCCTACGGCCATGGTGTCTTTAAGCGCTTCGGCCGTGGTGTTTTTAAGCGCGTCTGCAAGATCCTGCAGTCGCAGCACCTCTCGTAAGATCGAGTCACGGTGACGGGACGTATCGTTGGCCAAAAAAACGTGGCACTCGTCAAAGGATGATTTTAGTGTTGGCCAGACTGCCATCATCGCACTCAGGACTCTATTCGCCTTCTCCGGGTTATTCTTTTCCGCTTTGTCGAGCTTGGTATTCTTTTCGGGAGGCTCTTCCCAATCGAGACCTGACAACTTCTTGATGTGCGCCAGGTAATACCTGAGCTTTTGTTCCGTTACTGGTAAGAAATCCAGGCCCTTGACGAGTTCCTCTACGTACACGATGTAATCTATCATGAGCTTTCGCTGTTGGGCGCAGTCCCCGATACGATTTTCGACCGTCGAGGGCAGAACGACTGTGCGTTCCGACATGATCAGCTAGTTTTCTGGTTGAAGATAGCGAAGTGCGCAAGTGTTGGCGCAGTGCAATACAAGCTTGGTGAAACATATAGCTATGTTACTTTAATGCAAAGCGCGCAAGCTCGAGGTAATCAGGTGAGAGTGCTCTTGACTGCAGCGACTGATCCTTGCGATATACCGTGCGATCCGTCGTCAAACCTGTCTGACGAAAAATCACTGCCAACTGCCCTCCATTGTCACGGGACAGCCTCCCAACTCCGCCGCAGCGGCTATCAGTAATCCGTTTTTAAAGGTAGTTGGTTGGGTTCAAAGCATCTTTGAAGTTATCTTTGGTTGCCTTCGGTGGCGTCTATCGCATTTACCATTTGCTACGTAAAGGGAGATACCCGGGCATTAGCACCGGCTGTGCGTCTCCAAGGGGCGTGTCAAAGGAAGGTGGTCAGTCGGGCTGGTCTGCTCTCTGCCACGGTCATCGAGGATCGCCACTGTTTATCGGATTGCCCTTCCTCCGAGTATCGCGATACACAAGGAGTGATCAGGCTAGGGGAGGCCTGTGCTATGTTGTGCGTATCATGCAGATGTAAAGTATGCATGCATACCCGATACCCATCGGAAACGCTCATACATGCTCTATGCCTGTGCCTGCACCCCCTGTACGTCTCACATACAACCTACTACGACTGATCCGCCGGGAACTTAACTCCGGGCCTCGTCAGGACCTCGCAGCCCGTCTCCGTGATCCTGATAGGCAGAGATCGCAATAAAATCAGTGCCAACAGCTCGGACCTCGCTTCGATGTGACGGAAAGACTCACAAGATGACGTCCTCGAACTGCGCTGATCGCAATCCGTCGAGAGTTGGGGCAGACCAGCCGTCAAGCCAGTGATCCAATTTCGCGGTCCCTGCGTTGATCATGGGCTCTGCGAATCACCCCAAGGCGTTTAGATGAGCTTCCACCGTTGCACCAACCGAAAGTCAGAAAGATACGTACCGATTGTGAAGCAATGCCCGACCTCCATCTTCCCGGGTGTCTTGGATCCGCCGTAGTGTACGATATTAGGGTTACAGTGGAACTACACGGTAAAGGGATAGATGACATCAAGCCAAGGCAATTTGACTAAGGAACTTGTAAGCGGCTTACCCGTTGATCGATTCCATGTCCAGTGTATTGCCGTACGATGCTGTATCCCTTGGGCTTGACGATAGACTCGATCTTGTTACCGATATCTCTGCAATTCGGCCGAGATGAGCCTACAGCCTTCATCCGACCATCCGCTAACCCTCCACAGTTCGAGCGCACCTGTACAGAGTTCCCGGCTTGCAGATTGCAATCGCCTCATCCAGTGACTGTTTTGTTGTCTTGATGAGATCCACTGAAGCCTCGTCGA
The DNA here is from genome assembly GCA_015708705.1 of Naganishia vishniacii ANT03-052. Taxonomy (NCBI): domain Eukaryota; kingdom Fungi; phylum Basidiomycota; class Tremellomycetes; order Filobasidiales; family Filobasidiaceae; genus Naganishia; species Naganishia vishniacii. Next base: position 561,867 of record MU158402.1, read on the forward strand.
CTTTTCCGACTGGGTAAGTCGCGTTCAAATCTCCGTGGAAACCTTTTGTCCCCGGGTTTCATCAGCGCTCGCTCACGAGCTTTCTCGAATGGAACTCACCGCCGTGATCTGAGGGCGAATGTCAGCGTGCTATCAGGGACCTCTCAACGACCTGACTTACATAACGTCACATCCAAGTTGACGATGTCGCCCTCCTCTGCACAGCCAACGTCAGAATCTGTAGAACGGCGGCGCGCGAATCCCTCTCACCTAATGGCCGTTGATCCGGGATACCCTAGAAACGATAACAATGAGTAAAGCATCCCGTTGGGAAGCGCAAGCACATACATGACAAATGATCTCATTCACCGATCTATCCAAAACATCAGCAACCAGCTCCGCTCCCAGTACACCCCTGGGAGACTCACGTGCATACGCTCTTTGGGAAATTCCTGTAGTTCAAAGGCGAAGGATAACTATCGCGGGCAATACAAGCTTCATGGCAAATCCTATCAAGTTCGTCGGTGGTTATTCCGGGACGGATATGGGAAGCCGTGAGTTCGAGGACTTCTCGTGCGAGCTGCAAGCGGGACGGGGTATAAGAAGGGCACGAACGGAGGAGGCTAGGAATAATATGCGTACTTTGCACACTTTACGCATGCCCTCAATCTCCTCAGCGTTCAGGTTCTTCAACTTGTTCGATCCTCGCATCTCGAGCATTGATTCCCCACGGGCTAGCGACGCCAGTCCGACCAATCAGCTACACAATACCTGCAACAGACCAGAGGAAGACTCACGATGATCTGCATAATCCGGACGCGGGATGTGTGCCGGTACTTCGCGTTTCGGACTGAGCGGGTACTTTGGTCTGAGCGTGCCGGTCCACTTGTATCCGGCCATGTTGAGAGGAATGCCCTTAGCTGTGGTAGAGGTCAGCAGAGGTGCGGACTTGAGTGCGGACAACGTACCATCGACGCCGGAGCTGGCGGCGTTGGCGTTACTTGCTGCCAACGATTGAAGGAAGGCATGGATTTGCTTGTGGGTCGGCTGAGGAAAGACGTGAGTACATGGCCGAGGCACACGCGTAGACTTGAACTTACCCCTAGAAAGGATGGACGCGATTCATCCACACAGCGGTAAGCATCCTCCTACGGGGAAGTAACAGCTCCCGGTCCAGTGTGACCCAACGCCCCTTGCGCTTTGACAAGCGTAAGGTAATGACCAGCAGTACTCACAGCTCTTCTTGAAACAATCCTGTTCACAGAAAAACGACCCAGGGATTCCCAACCTACGCGCCGTCCCGCCAAGCCAGCCATGAAAAGGCACAGGCGAACGACAGGTGGCACAAGTATACCCAGTCGCGGTTGAAGAGTGAGGATGTGAAGACAGAGCGGAGGAAGCGGTAGCAGCAGGATCAGCGTTCGTTCTGCACACCGTGGAAGACGTGAAAATCAACCATTCTCGCAATTCAGTGTCCGCTTTGCAGCTTGTCGGACAGATAGATGGGACCGCAAAACTCACTTTTTGCAGGTCGGGCATTCGAGTCTGGTCGCCTCCTTGTCGTTACAGCCGATACACTTGGTCATGGTGATTGCTGTCAGGTAAGAGGTTGTGCTAAAAAGATGGTGAGAAGAAGATATAAAGCCTGTCATATCAACGAGGGAAGCGGCGATCGAGCGACTTTTTTCGAGCGGGGCGCACTTCAAGTCGGTCGCGGGTGGCTACGGCATCTCTGCATGGCTCTCTGTGTATGCAACCTCACCACCTCTCTGTCTTCTGGGCTCCTTCTCATGATTGAATGCTTCTAGCTGGTCAGATTGTTCGCAGTACAAGGAACAAGAGAGCTTTGCAGTCGCCGGTGCTTCAGTCATGGCATCATACCATCGTCCATCACTACATCGATACAATTGGTGTGCAATCTAGCCATCATATCCTGGACCTATACGAACAGCGAGAATCAGCTCCAATCCATTTGAATGATTCGACGACATGCCCGCACAACCGCACAACACGAAAACGAATCCCTCAGACGTAAAAGTTGTCTTCCACCTTACGGATTCAGACTCATTAAATCAGTATATATTTTGTAAAAATATTCGCATCACTGGGAACAGCAGGTTCGTGTGGTGCGTCGTGCAGGCAAGAGTCATTCGAAGAGCCGGATACTCACCGTTACCGCACAATCACTTCACCCTCGACCGCCCTCTTATCCACACCAATCTTGTTCAGGAGGGCCTCATACACTCCCTCACCCTCACCTCCCTTTCTTCCGACCCGTCGCTTGTAGTACCGCAACACCTTGGCACGTTTCTGCACCAATTCGCGCAAGTTTTTCCGGTTATGCACGTCTCGAGGGTTCGCTGCGATATGCAGTGCCAGCATTCGAATCCGATGCGTCAAGATGGCCGCTTGAACCGAGGGTGATCCGGTATCCAAACGCTCGCCCTGTACTTCCTCGGCAAATTGATCGTCGACAGCGACACCTCCAAAAACCTCGACGATCCGACGAACATTGGTCGTCCTGATCCCCCTTGAATCGGCATTCCGCAGATCCAGGATCCGCATCAGCTGTTCCGAACTCTGCGCTTGGGCCGGGGTTTCATCCGCTGCGCGACGGGCAAGGTCCTGTGCAGAGGTGGAAGCGTCGCCGGCGAGGTAGGTGGCGCGTGCGAGACCTGCTTCTGGGAGGTGTTTGAACAGCAAGGCCAGGTCGGTTTCGGATGTCAAGTGCTGAGAGAACCGTTCGGGGCGTTGAGAGAGCGGGAAGGTAGTCGTGCCATCGTCGGTCAAGGTGTTTTGATCGTATTGTGGCGGTTGGGAATACCAAACTTGCTCCCGATCCAACACGATCTTCTTCAACAACGATCGATCCCACTTGCAACCCTCTTGAGCGTTGACCAGCAACGCTCGATCCGCCGCAGAGACCGCCCCACCTGCTCCTCGGGCACTCCTTGCTTCAGCCGCTACCGCCGCGGCAACCACTTCACCCTTGAAGTCGCCCAACACGGGATCCATCTGCTCGCGGACGTCTTCTCGGGCACGTAGATCACGCAAGGCGAGGACCTTGTTCTTTTTGCGACGTGCATTAATCTTTTTGCGGGACTGGGCTGCTGGAGCCGACGAGTGGAAACCCGATGCCGCGAGGGGTGCTATACGGTAGGTGGATGGACCTGCAGAGGGCAAGTGGGATAAGCATACAGACAAGGAGTACATAAGACAGAGAAACTAACCTGCATTGCTTATACGAAGACCTCTGAGCAGGCCACAGACACAAGATGACATGATTGTGCTAGCCTGAATGGCAGAGGAGGGCCAAGGTGCATGAGCAGACTAAATACCCGCTTTCATGATTTGACAATGGGTCATGCGCTTTTGCGAGAAAAGGTAAGCGCGAGACACACGTGACTGAATTACATAATGCAGGGACTTGCTACGCACGGTAATGGTCGCAAATTGTAGCGAGAATGCGCCTTTCAGGTTCTATCGGTATCGTTGTTGAGGTGTCTAGCTAGTATGACGGCGAACACAAATCATCCTGCATATTCACCCTGGCATATGGTTGATGCTTTGTACCGGCTCCATTCACTATCGAGCGTAGCCGTAAGAGAAAGAAACTGCAAGCTGCAAGCAAGCCGGTACAGAATGAACATAAATCAGGTGCCTCCAGGCTACATAACCCAATGTTGCATCCTGATCCCCTTCGAGGAGAATGACGTTCAACATCAACTTTCACCCTTCGCGATCGTCCACTTCCCCTCTCTCCCATAAGCCAGTCAATCATGGCATTCGCATTCGGCGCTCCTGCTGGAGCATCTACCTCCCTCTTTGGCGGATTCGGTACAACCACTCAAGCACCAGCTCAGAACGTACAACCCGCTGCAGGAGGCTTCAACCTTTTCAACAAACCCGCCGCTCCAGCCACCACGAGTCTGTTCGGATCGACTCCGGCGGCGCCTGGATCTGCTCCTGCGAATGCGGGTGGTGGTGTGTTTGGGAACACGAGTACGGCGAATACGGGTGCGACGGGGAATGCGGGGACGAGCTTGTTTGGTGGGAACAACGCGGGCAATGCGTCAGCGCCGGGGATATCGCTTTTCGGTGGATTGGGTGGGAATCAACAACAACAACAACAACAGCAGCAGCAGCAGCAGCAGCAGCAGCAGCAGCAACAACAGCCGCAAGGGCAGACGTTCGGAGGTGCAGGGACTGGATCCTTGTTTGGTAATCAGAACGCACAGGGATCGACGTCCTTGTTTGGTCAGATTAACCAGCAACAGCCACAACCCGGAAATACGACCTCGAGCCTCTTTGCCTATCAACAACCACAGCAACAGCAACAACAACAACAACAACAGCCGCTCGGAGCGTCCTCACACAGCACGAACAACAACAACCTTGGCTCTAGTCTCTTTGGCATGGCGAGCACGCAGCAGCAATCCATGCGTCCTGCGCAGACCGTGACGCGGAGTAAACGAACACTGCAGGAACGTTTGCAGATTGCGGCGCAAGGGGTTATTCCGTCACAGGAAGGGTACAAGTTGCGAGTGAGTGTCGCGGGTCCCCTCTTATTCTGGCGCCGCTGCTGCTGATCCCTTGGCTAGGCCTATGTGTACAACGCCGTTCCTGTCCCCCAGGGTGCTCAAGAACATACCTGGCTCGGACCGCAGCATATGCCTCAGGAACTGTTCAATGATGCCCAGCGGCACAACCCGGATCGAAAAAAGTGAGCGCTCTTTTATGTTTCGGCAGGGTGCGCGACTGACGTGATTTCTGTTGCAGCTTGTTGCCATTGGAGATGAAGGGGAACGAAGATCTGCAGAAACGGGTGCAGGTGCAGAACAATACGAGAGAGCAGCAGAAACCGTATATCGATGTGAGAGCTTTGCCCTCTTCCGTTCCTCTATCGCTCTCGCTAACCTCTCCGCTCTGACACAGGCGCTTACAAAACAAATCACCCTGGCATACCAAGACATCACTTCCACCCTAACCACAACCTACTCGACCTCTCACGCCCGCTTGTCCACCTTTCAAACACACCTCATCCGCTGGGTCGCATCATTTATCACCCTCTCTCGCCTCATCCGCTCCACCGACCTCTCGGAATCCGAAGAACGTTCCTTTGCGCTCCTCAAAGACATTGAGCGGGCGTATGATGCCGCTGGAAATGGAACGGGCCGGATGGAGGGTCGTTTGGGCGAGTTTTGGGCCGTGTTGGCGCGGTTTAGAACTGTGTGGGAGAGTGGGGGGTTAAGGAGTGCCGGCAGATTTGATTGGGATGCGTGGGCTGAGCAAGAGTTGACAAAGGTTAGTGTCGAGCACTTGTCTCTCTAAAATACCATCTACTGACGCCCAAGTGGTATTGCAGATTTTCCGGGATCAGGGGAAAGCACTGCAGGCCATGACCAGCATCATCAAGGACGAAACGTTCGACGTCAAGACGATGCAAGATGGGTTTGCCAAGGTGCTGTAATGAACTGTCACTTGGGGCTACGGTTGATGGATGAAGCGAGATGTAGCAGCTAGATACCGCCGCTAGCATATTCATGGCATAACAGTGAGATGTCTTGCAATTGTGGGACCAGAGCTGGCAGGCGTTTCAGTGTTACTACAAGAGTAGTGGTCAGCGGCTCATGCACCGGTAGACATTCCCGGCTCACCTTCGTCGAAGCGAAAGGACTATCGTGCGGGTATCTCCGGTCAAGCTGCCGTTTTCTGTCCAACGCTCGGTCAGTGCAGGTTTAAACATCGTTTGTCGAAGCTTTCCGTCTCCGCAGGGCGCAGATATTCTGAGCGCCTACCCTAGCCTCATAGCAGATATGTCACATCCTGGCAAGGCTTCTTGAGCAGTCTTATCGAGGCAATGAGAAGGAGGCGTTTAGTCCGATGAAAGGACGACAGCTTAATTTAGATGCTGTGAGAGTGGTCCGCTGACCCATGTGATGATGGTACAGCACATGGTGAACGAAAATACGCCACAAGCTCTTTAGTAAAGACGATTGCGATCTCATAGGGTATCGACGATCATTAATCTCCGAGTGAGCTGCAAGAGGCCTGTCGTCGGGCTGCCTACGCCCCCATAGATCCAAGTTTATAGGCCTCGTTAAAGTGTGAATTGGACCAACAGCAACGGAAGAGCTTATCGGCCTTAGACCTTGTGTGAGCCGAAAGGCCCAAAACCGTCGGGGACTATACAACGGAATGCTGTATCAGCTCAGCCGACGAGGCAAGAAAACACCCAGTTGTATCAAACCACGATTAGCACTTCCCCACGATCCCCTACAAGGCAAAGCTTGACCCCACGGAACAGCAAGTGTGATTTTGACCTCGACGTGGGTGATCTCGCGGTGGATAATGATGCTGTGGGAGTAAGCGGTTGTCGAGCTGGACCGGTGTTACTCTGCTCCGGCGGATTTTGTGCTATCGCTCCGAGAATATTGTCCGGGGAGTTACGCGAAAGTGCTTCCTTCTCGCCTCCCATGTGCAGCGTAGATAACACGCAACGCACCGCCAAAGCATAGCGTAGATCGCAGAACAACTTGATGTGATCCCCGGTGTCAGGCCGGACAGGTCTCAGAGGTGATTCCCCTGTAAATGGTCGGTCCGGAACACACTTATGATGTTCCACCGTCGTCACGGATTCGCTCGATGAGGGCCGAAAAGGATCTGGTTGAGACGAAGCAAGCGCGAAGGCGATGGATCCATATCGTCCGACTTTGCGCAGGCGAAGGAGTCTTTCCCACATTTCGACCAAAAGCTCTCGGTTCCAAATGAGAGGCCGCGTCTGAGAACACGGAGAGACGACGCCTGAAGCAGACGTGGCTACTATCAGAGCAGAGCCTTGCCGATATCGCCTCCGCATTGTGCGGTATTCATCGGGATTCAAAGCAAGATGAGCGGAAGACGGCTGAAAGTCCGCAAAAGGTTCTCCGTCCGGAAGGCTTGGTATAAAGACTGGCCCATGAACAGGAATCAACCACTTGACGCGCGAGAACGGGTCCTTCTTGATGTAGTTTTGGAGTGCAGGGTGGAACGGATGGCCGGGTGTTGGTAAGGGTGGTATCGGTTCAATCATCAATGGTGGAATAACCTTTCTTTGCAAAGAGAATTCCAATAGCGGGCCCACGGTATGGGGCTGTAAAGTCATGGTCAAATAACTGCAAACGATGATTTGTACAACACTTACCTCTGGAATGATATCGTACATCGCGCCGTACCTCTGCTTGTCCCCCAGAGTCCTCCGCCTCGCAAGCTGCACCTTTGTATACACCACTTCCGGTACTACTTCGGGTTGGCCAGGACTGTCGAGCACGGCTTTCGTCCCTTCTACCAAGATAACGGGAACTGGCTCCTCCGCCGTCACCACTTCCCCTAACTCTAATTCCTCCCGTATCTCCGCCATATCTTCTCCTCCATGGGCCTGATCGACGTGAAATGATTGGGAATACGAGATATCCTCGACGACAGAATCATCCACCTCACCACTTCCCACCCCATCCGCCGTTGTCTTTCCCTCCCCATGCTCAACACGCAACTGCAGAGGCAGGAAATCCTTGATGGGCCGAACGTCTTTTTGCTTATTGCCGAATTGTAGCTCCCTAACCCGCTTGTCCAGAACATCCGGCTTCCGGCTTTCATCGCTTGCCTTTCTCTTGTTGCCATGGGGGAGAGGTTCCTTGCGGTCTCTGCGCTCCTTGTCGGCTTGTTGATACTTGGCGTGATCCAGATCCTTGAGCAACACCGGCATGCGGTACATGATCCTCCCATCGTCTGCTGCTTGTCCGCTGAGATGCGACGGGGCCGCGGTTGTACCGATTTCCGTAATCGATGCGTCGGTGAGGAAACTCGCGAACCCTACTTCTGGCGACTTGTCGACCGATGCTGGCACTTCCGTGACCGATAGCATCGCCGTTTTCGCTGATTTTCCGCTTTGCCCATTCGCAACATCCTTTCCCCTAGACAATCGTGGATTGTCCCAAGACTGCCGTAACGACTCCCTCACGTTTTGTGACTGACTTCCATCCCCCATCAAACTCGGCTCGGAATCCGTAGGGTAGTACCATTCCCATGCTGGAAGATCATTGACGAAGACGTAGGGCGACGCCGAATGCTGCCGATGCGACGGCGGAGGTGTGTGACGCGAGGTTACAAGATCGGTGTGATTTGATTTGCGTTTGGTTCCACGCTGCGAGCCGAACGGTGACCCCAAGACGCCTGTTGACTTTGCAATTACGGGCGAAACAGTCCGGGGAAGTTGATTGGCCTTTGTCTGGACTGGAGAGAACGCTTCGACGGCTTGCACTCGGACCCATTCCGGTAGCTCAGAAGTGGCCTGAAAGCGGTCACCCATCAGCCATAATTCATTCTGGAATGAACAGAAAGCGTACCTTGCCCCTGATCGCATCCCCAGGTATATCTATCAACGAATCTTCCGCTGAGATCTTTGGCGGTGAAGGCTGATACGTCCAGGACCGCCCAGAGATCCAGATATCTAGGAAAACTTTCTGTCAGACTACCGATCAAAGACGCTGACGGAAGAACCACGTACCCTCAATCGTCAGCCTGTGGACCGTCACCGTCTTCCAGCTTATTCCGTCGTCCTCACCACCTCCATAGTCATCCCCGGCACGTCTCAAGGCACCCTTGACCTCATCCCTCGCCAACTGCGACCCATCATCAAGCAGATACTCTGCCTCTCGCTCGGTACTTTCACCCAACAGGCCTCGTTCACCTTCCTCCGTCGTGATCAGGGCTGCAGTCTCGATAGCAAGGTACTGCTTGACCACATAGAGAGGTAGGTTTGCTTGATGTTTACTGGACGCCGTTACATCACCCTCACTTCTCGGTGCCAGAGCGAGGCGGGGTCCATTGCTGGTCGAGCGCGGCGACGAGGATCTTTGCCTGTTACGTTTCGCCGCGGAGTGGGATGAACGCGAGGAGGGAGTGCCGCTGACGAAGGAAGGGCTGCTTCCTATTACGGTGATAGGATGCGTGGGCATGATGAGCGATCCATGTGCCTCGTGATCTGGTTAACGCGGGGTGATCACAGGATCTGTGACTGCGCCTAATAGCGCACAGGCCAGTACTGATGAACTATGTGCCGTACTAAAGTGGGTGATACAGTACGTGCAAAAGGGACCGTCTCAAGGTCAGACGACATATGGAAGCGGGATATTCATACGCGTATACATATCGGGAGCGGATCCTAACGCGGACTTCAGCATATTAGCTAGTCGAGCCATCGGCGCTTGGCCAATCCGCCACCGCAGCACCTTACACAGTATCCTCTCACGAAGACTACCTGAAGCTAAACAACATGGCCCCTCGGTGGCAAGTGGACTTGACTGTCTATTCCACTCGTCGCACCTAGACTTACCTTCCGGCCAGATGCAATGCCGCGGCAGACACCATGTTCGTGCCAAATCGCCTCCAATTGCCAAGCTCGAAGGTTCGCCTAGATAGTCTACCGGATAATGCTCAGAAGGACACATCTTCCATGTTTGCATCTGCTACGCCTCGCGCTTCCTAAAGGTCAAGGCAGCGGTAGAGATTGCTAGGACTAATGGTGTTATCTACTCTTTTTAGTTACCATATTGGAAATTCCATATGGGATGCTCTGATACTGAGTGTCAAAAATGCTACGATCTCGTTGACCATGCGGAAAGCCGAGAACGACTCTGACCTTTGCCAAACCTCTGATCGGCGTGTCGTGTCATGAAGAGTATGTCGGGACAACTTAGGAGAGGTTGCGGGCACATGCAAGTATCTTGTGTTTCAGGGTCTAGTCTCTCTCTCTAGTTATTTTTAGACACCTCCACCATGGAGTTAACCAACAATGACATCGTCTGGTCATCCAGGAAACGCGAGTTTGGCCTAATCGCCGAGCGACCGCTCGACATCCGGAATGAGCTGGTGAGTGAGATCGAGTGAAGGATCTGGCATATTCACTGACCTTAAGGTGGTTCTCCTTCGACAGAGGAGTCTACGACGACAGCGTCGCCCAGACCCAGTGGCAGTATCTCGTTTGTCACAGTGCATGTACTGGGGATGACTGAGGACGCCGAGAAGACGACAATTGATGCCATGAAGAGAAGGTCGACCACTCGCTGCTTCAATTCAAGTCTCTTCATGATCGAACCATTTCTGTATCCGCGGAGCTTCGGTAGCTGCACTGGTGATCGTTAACAGATACGATGCATTCAGAGGCTAGGAGACTATACAAGCGTTTACAATATAGGGAGACAACGGGGAAGAGGGTCCATGCTACGACTAGGAAATAAGCGGTGTTCGTTCGAGGGCTACCGCGTGTAAAGAGCGTAATACCGCAATGCTGCGGAGAATGCTATATCCAACAGCTTCTACTCCCTTCGAATCGAATGATACCTGTAACCAGGATACATCATCAGCAAAACATTCATCAGTCAACCACGAAGGAACTCACTGAGGTGGTAACTCGCTCGGACCATCAACAACGTTATCGTCCTGGTCAGGAACATACCTCCCGCCATCACTGTGTACCACCACTCCACTCCCCGTCGTCGGACTCGTCGGGCCTGAATCCTGCGATGCGCCAGGACTCGATGCGCCGGGTGCATGTTGCGTCGTCGAGGCATAGTACCCGTCCGAAGGGTTTGCCGGACGGAGGGCTTGTCGTTCAGCCGCTGCTTCCCTCGCTTTTCGTTGTGCTGCGGCGCTCATGGGCGGTTGTTGTTGCTGGGATCCCTGGCCGGTCGGAATGGGAACAGGCATGCCCATCCCCGGGACGGAGGCGTTTGCTTGCTGGTAGTACGAGCTGTATGGCATTTGGCCAGGTTGCGGCTGCGCACCTCGCCCGGCGAATCCAGCAGACGTAAGAGTAGACGCAGATGAGGGTCCACGAGCGATATTGGCGCCGCCAGATTGAGATGTTTCCGAGTAACTTCCGCGGCCCGTGAGTGGTGCGGCGCCAGCGACGGCCGTCGACGTCGCCATGGTGTCCACTGGAGGCAAACCAGGTGCGATTCCAGCAGAGGATGCGGGATAGCCAGCGTTGTACTGCGACATTTGAGGCACGCCGGCGTTTCGGCCGTATGTGTAGGGTTCAACGTCATCGTTGTTGGCTTCGTCGTCGAGAATGTCGGTTTGGCCCGGAGCGACGTGTCGACTTCGTCCGGGATCGAACTAGATGCACCAAGATAAGCGACATCACACACGGCGAAAAGGAAGCGATACCCACCATCGTATCGTCAAAGTCTCCCTTGCGGTCCCTCCGCTTCTTGAACACGCAGAACCAGAGCAACGCAAGAATCGCCAAAAGTCCGACAACACCACCTACGGTACCACCAACAATCGCACCGATATCTAGCAAAACAGCTCTGCATCAGCATTATTTGCGCCGGTACATTCGAACAAGACTTACTGGCCCCGCCACTCTTCGCATTCGGATCCACACTTGAAATAACACTCTCCTGCGTCTGTCCACTCGAATCCGTCAGAGTAACCGTCAAGAAGCTCGTTCGACCTCCTGTCACTCGAGTAGCAGCGACAGTTGCCGTTCCCGTGGAGACGACCGTGGAGCCTGCCGCATCGGTGGTGGTGACGCTCGTGGGTACGATGGCAGAGGAAGCGGATTGAGCTAAGATGGAAAGGGATGTAAGTAAATGGCCAGGGGAGGTGCACAAGATGCGGAGACGTTGTATTGCGAGAAAGCTATCGTGCGCGTTTCAACGCTGCTGCGCTTTGGTTTTGAAGCTGCTCCCGTCGGTGAACGGGCACGAAGGGATACCTAACACCTCACTATCCTTTCGTCTCGATCGAAAAGCGAACAGGGTAGGTTTCTTTCCCTCGCCTTCTCATCCTACGCGAACTACTGGATCCCAACGGCAATGCGTTCTTCAATCCATTCCACCATTCTCGGTCGTCTTCCAACTGACCATCTCTCTAGCATCTCGCAAACGCGCGCAGCGTTCTCTTCGTCCGGGCTAGAACCACATCCGCGACGCTGAATCCCTGCGGTACTCACAAGCTGATTGAACACTGCTCGCCGATTGACTCTGCGAAATAGCGGTACTACTGCTCGACGTAACTTCGGAGCTTGATTGCGCACTGGTCGACCCTGGTTGAGAAGTAGTACTCGGCTGAGTGGAGGTATCAGACGTAAGAGTCGTGCTTGACTGAGTAGTCGTGCTGGATCGTGTCGAAGAACTGGACTGAGCTGAGGTGCTGGATGGCGTGGAAGAGGTAGGTTGTGTGGTAGAGGATACTTGAGAAGTAGATGCTGGAGAGGTGACGGGGGACGTGGCTGCGGACGCTTTATTGATGCGAGGGGATTAGCATATTTCGACACAAGGCCGAGGGGGACGTACACATGATGAGCGAAAACCGAGGCCAAGAAGTGTTGCGATCCAACAATGCTACCAAATATGCTAAACCAAGTACAAGGATAAAGAAGCATTGAAAGGAGGACCCGATGCTTTTGTTTGTGTTTTGACCCCGGCAGTTTCTGGCTCGCACGGCTCGTTCCGCACAGCCGGATTACTTAAGCACGCTAAACCACGGGGACGGAAAGGGTAGACAACCCCCTTTCGCCCTTCGCCCCTATCGCCCCTATATCCGGAGACCGTAAGGTTTGGATAAAGTAGTGACGATGTGTGACTGGTCTGGGTAGCTGTTTGTGGTCGGGCATGTGTCACGGGATCTGTCGTTGCTGGATGTGTGCCAGGAGTCATCCAGCGGACCGGCGCCAGAAACTGACTCAGCAGGACATTCAAACCACACTAGTTCACATTGCTTGCTCTACCAGAGATGGAAGTTCACCAGGCAAATCTAGATTGAACCTTCACGGTGTCGGTTGTCCCAAGCGATCACAGCAGACGTCCTTTAGCGAACTACGTAATATTCTAATCGCGTTTAATTGGAGTACCCGGCGTATGTTACCTCTCTTCTGTGTACGTTCCTATCCCCTTCGCCACCATACATTCGGGGCTTGGAACGGGGACTATCGGCGCCTCTGCGCTGCAACCACATGATATGCTTCTTACGGAGCCATGTGAAAAGAATCCAGCTAGCCTAGCTCCATTATGCTATCGGCCATGTTGTTTCCCCCTCCGCATTTGGAGAATCGATAGAAATATGCTAGTTATACCCAGTGGGACAGTACTGTTTGAGGACTTGTTTGTTAGTCAATCTTGTCGCCCACAGGATACTTGCTGTAGTTCATGGTCGAATTACTATTCTTTGATGCAAGGCTTCTCAATTCCGGTTCCGGTATGTCGAATCCTATGGCAGAGCGGCATGACGGACGGTTCCGCGGTACGGACTGCCGCCGGAAATCGTGATTGAGAAGTAGTAAGGTCCAACGCCCAATATGGTGTCTTCGAAGCGGGACACTTGCCGTCGTAAGAAAACCATGATCAATACAAAGGCCGCGGTTCCCCTCACTCAATCGGTCTTGACTCCGCTCTCCACCTGTCCCCCAGCACCCTTCTCGCCCACCCACCCCTCCCTAGCCCTCTTGCGCCATTCTTTCCACACTGTATCACACTCGTCAATCCACACGCTCACTTCCTTGCCATACGGTTCCCATTCTTTCACTGCCCCAACTCTTACGCGAGGCGAACCGAGCCGTGTAACTGAGGAGACGTACTTCGCTGGCGGATGACGGGGTGATTTATCGTCTGTGTCTGAAGGCGCAGGCAGGAGGGAAAGCGATGAAGCCAGTGTGAGGAATGTTATTCCGACGGCGGCAATTTCCACGTTGATGGTATGCACTGTCGATCCCAGCCATCGAGCCTGTCGCGAACGCTATAAGTGACAGCGCTGCGTTTACTTTGACGAAAGCTTACGATGTAAAATGTCAACACCATGGCCCATTCCATCAAAAGCGGCAAAAAAGGCTTGAACATCCCGGTATACACCACCCCCGGATCCACCCTTAGACATCTGACGACCTGTCCTTTTCCACCCTCGTGCGCAAATTCCCGATCCAGTTCACTTGTCACGAGCTCTGCGACGTATTTACTCGCGTCGTATGATTCAAGTGTATCGATCAATTGCGGGTCGGATGCTGGGTCTGCCGGTAAGAAGCGAGGATCTGCGCGTGCGGAAGAGACGTAGATGATTCGGGGAGGTATCGGAAGGCTTTGCGGGGAGTTTTGCAGATGACCGTGTAGTTCTTTTGACTATAGTCGCATAAGAGGTAAGGCCTGCAACCCTACCCGAAGATCAAGAGACGCTCACCAAGATATACGTCGACAAGACATTCACACCCCACACTCCACCCCTTTCCCCATCCGCCGATAGCTTTCCCTTTTCCTGAATAATGTAATCCGGCTCGGAGACACAGCCGACGGGATCCGTGAAGAATTGTCGTGCAGCAGCGGACCAGTCTAGGCCGAGGAAAGCGCCCATTCCGGCGTTTAGGACGAGGGTTGTCAGATAGGGGTAGCTGTGAGAAAAAGAATCCGTCAGTGAGGTTGTCTACGCTTAATGCTGTTCGCAATGTCTACTCGCTCTGCCTAAAATGCGGCCGAATACGACACGCCTGTCCGTATCTATACCCAAGGTTACCCGACGACGAAAAACAATCGATCCGATCTTGTTCTGCTTGGCTTCCCGTTCTCCTCCCCTCATCTGAAGACTTGCAACGTCCCATTCGGAGCATCATATCGGCGCCTCCGTGATCTCACTTTCCGCATGATCTGACCGGTCCTACTGTTCACAGTCATCTCCCTGCTTCAGCCTCGATTGACTGCCTTGTCTTGCCCATCGACAATGATCGTGTTCTCGCGCCACTGACCAGAGGTTGCGTGAAAAACCTGTCTCCCGTTCGCCACCGGGGATCAACCTCGAGGTCCTATTCGCCATGTTCCCTCCACCCAAAGCACTGGTCTTCTTGTCAGAAGCTGCAGCTTCCCGCGAAAACTCCAACGCCCTATAGTTCTGCCAACACGGATATCCACAGGGCCGTGCTATTCGCCAAGACAACATTCGCTATCAGAGCGGACAACATCCTCGCCCTTGTGCGCGCTATTCGAGCTGGCCTGCGCCGTATTCGGATGATGCGTTTTCGCGATCCGTTGACAAGATACTCTCGCCCAATAACCGCGACCTCCGTCGGCCGCTCACTGTCACTCCGCCCAAGAGCTCTCTCGTCTTGATCCGATCCCGCGTATCTCGCTTCAACATTCGCCCCATCGCAAATATCCCGCCCACAAGACTCACCCATTTCTAATCCTCTCCGCAAAATTCAACACCCCTCCCTTCCCCCCCACCCGATCCACATCCAACTCCTCAAAAACAATCTTCAACCCCTCCCTCCACCCGGGGACCTCCTTCTCCCCTCGTACTCTCCTCCCAGCAAGACCGAGATCATGTCGGTAATATAATTGGCGGATTGCGTCCTCTGCTTTTGACTTGTTGCGGCATGCGAGGATGAGGGTGAGCGTTACCGGCACGGCTGGGATGGGAGAATGTGGGATTCCCGAGGAACCGAGGGGATGAAGAAGGCTATCTGGAGGCGGGAGAGACGAAAGTTGTCGGAGGAGGCGGTGACAGTATCCCAGGCCGAGACCGCTGCGGTGGAGGGAGGTGAGCTTGGACCTGGGAAGGCCGCGGGTGGGAAACGTACGCGTTGGCGCCGGTGACGGCGATGATGAGCCTGTTCTCTCCAGCAAGGGCCATGATGAGTATTGGATGGGAAAAGAATACTGTCTTGGTAAAGTAAGGAGGACCCCCGCAGAAGATGTGGTAACGGGACGAGAACAGGAGGATGGAGAATGATCGAACGCATCTATTCAGCCGGGCGCACCTGCAGCACATGCAGTATCCATCCTGTATTCTAGTCATTGAGACTTTACTTAATCGACCCCTCTCTCGGGGGAACAGGCAGGAGGCAGGTTAAACCCATGACAATGTTCTCTCCCACCAAACGTCGCGAAAATGAGCGCGAACCTTCCACGGGCTCATACTTTTCCGCCTTTTCCCCGAAGTCGAGGTCACGCGACAATTCAATGATGATGCCAATTGGAGGAGGGGGACGAGACTCATCCCCTCTATCCCGAACATCACCTCTCCCATTTACGGACATCACATCCCGTAGCCCTCCATCCAATCAACATCCTCTTGCCCTCGAGCTCCATTCCCTGCGGACGTCGTTGGCAAAGTTTCAGCATGTCGCGCACAAGACGTCAATGCAGCTGCAGGGAAAGGCAATGGAGGTGGTGTTGGTGCAAGAAGAGGTTGGGCGGCTGAGGGATGAGAATCGGGTGTTGGAGGACGAGGTGGAAGCGTTGCGGTGCGTCTTCATTTGTCCGTGTGGGATCCACGGCCACGGGGCTTACAACGTTTTCTTTCGCTTTCTTTCGCAGGGAACCAGTAAAGGAACATGATAACCCGTCAAGAACCACCGGCGGCGATAACCCCACCACAGCCCTCGCCGAACTCTCCCTTGCTCATCGTCGCCTCTCTGCAAAACTCGATGTCTCCGAGGAATCGCTGCATACAGTCCATACGGCGTTGTCCTTTTCCGAGGTCGAGAACGCGCGGATTCGGGGGGAGATGGAGGAGATGCGTGTGTTAAGGGAGGGGTGGAGGATGAAGGCGGAGGAGGGGAGGGAGGCTGTGGAGAGGGAGAGGTTGGAGAAGAAGCGGGTAGAGGAGGAATTGAGGATTTGGTGAGTATTGGTCTTTGTGTGGGCTGTGAAACATGATCCGCTCACGTTGCGTTATTTGTAGTAAATTGGCTCTGGCTGAATATGAAGCAAACACTGCGAACGAGCATCCTATGTCCCCCGCAAAGGCGCTACTAGGTCAAACGACATCCACCGAGAACGGCGTTATCGAGCCGAACGGTATCGTCTGCGCTTCATGCAGATCCTCCTATACGACTCCTCAAAGCTCATCTGATCCGTCACCAGTCCCGGCATTCTCCACCGCACATCTCTCCTCAACGCCCAGCAACATCCTCCAGGGCATTCGAGGCCTCCACCGACTATTTACAGAATTCCAAACCATCCTCGTCGAAAAAGAAGGACAGATCGCACACCTCGAAAATCAAGTGGCCGTTCATGTTTCGCAGGTCCAGGTGGAGCGGGAAATGGGGAGGAGAGTGATTCAGGACAAGGAGGAGATTAGGCGGGAGTTGGTGGCTGTTAGAGCGGATGATGAGAGCGCTAGTAAAGTCGTGGAGAGGTACATGTAAGTCCGACAAGCTGTATTTCGTTGCGGTCGGACATAGGAATTGACTCCTCCGACACACTGCAGGGCATTTTCGCAAAAGACGACTCGGCAACAGCACGCAAATTTTCAGTCTCAAAATAAACGCCTCAATCAAACCATCCATACGCTCCGTCATCAGCTCCTTTCCACACAAACGCTACTCACGCGGGAGATCGCGCGAACGGCGCAACTCCGCACGGCGATCGACGAGCTGGCCGAGGGATACGAGCGGGAGACATTTGGTCGCCGTCGCGAGGTCGGCCTCCGGATGAAGTGTCTCGAGCGGGAAGACGCGAGGCTAGAGGCCGGGCGTCGGTGGGCGGAAAAAGTGCGGAGAGAGCGGTCACGATTGGGTGGGGTGGGCGAGGCCGGGGGGACGCTTACGGTTGGTGGACGGAGTGTGGGTATGTCGAGAACGACGTCGCCGTTCCTGTCCCCGCAAAAGACAAGACCAAATAATTTCCTGCACGCGTCCCCGTCGTCGACTTCATTGGCGTCTATGAATACCAACGTCAACGCGACAAACCCGTACGAGGAGAATCAGCATTTATCGACCTTGTGGGACCTGTTGGAGTCCGGGATCGAATTGTTTGCCGATACCGAGGATGATGGGTTCGTGGGTCTTTCGGCGATGCCCGATGGAGGATTAGACGACCGCGCTGCGAGGGAAGTGCTTGTTCAGGGGTGGAGGGACTCCTTGATGGATGAACTGGAGCGGGCAACGAGGAAGAACATTGACCTCGAAAAACAGAGGTTGCAGTGGATTGCTTCGGGGATCGTCCAAATCAAGCAAGGGAATCAAGCAGATGGGAGTGAAGCAATGACGGTTTGCTTGGAAAGGGATCTGCCTGTTTTTCCGTCAGAAAGCCAGGAGGCGGCAGTAGAGGAGGATCTTGTGCAAACTCTTTCGCCTACGGGTGGCCTGCAACTCGACCTTGATGGTAACGACGCAACAACTCGCATCGACAGCAGCCCGGACGACATGCCTGCTCAACTCCTCGAGAATCTCCAGCTCACCGTCGGTCGCTTCAGTACCTTGCAAAAACCCTTGGCAGACTGTGCAGCCTCAGTCTCGACTCTCCGTGCGTACGAATCCGACATGTCTCCAGCTTATGCTTCTACGCTGCAAATACTGCTAGATGGCATCTCGGACGTCGTCGAAGATGTCCGGGTGGAAGTCGAAATTGCTATTGCGGACGACGAACGAGATCTCCACGGGTATCAGACCGTCCTCAAGCTCAACCCTGATGTCAAGGTTGTCGCAAAGGCGAGTGAATTTGCGAATCCTAGCCATGTCTCTTTGAAAACCGCGAACTTTGCGAAACGGCTCGCCGACGTGGAAAATGACCTTAAAGCGATCAAGGTGGCTGTATGCGAAATACGGGCGGAAGGCCCGCAAGCTCTCACGCCTGGAAGCGGGAGTGAGGAAATCGTCAACCCGTTACTAGGACTGTCGCTCAAGACTGTTCGCGCACCGGTCCCACCATCCCGAGCGACAATGCAGCATCATCAACTTGGCAATGGTCTCAAGAGGGGCTTCTTCGGCAGTCTGGGCCGGACTCTATCTGGAAGCACCCCAGTTCCGCTATCTCGAGCGTCGTCCGTTTCACAACATAGTCCGCTAGCTGGCTTGCCCCAGACGGATGTCAGCCCAGGCGAGGGCATGAACCGACATGCCTTGGACAGTATTGAAGGAGACGAGGTGAACGGGCATGACATCCATGACGTTGAGTGATCAGCGCCGACTTGCAATAGACATCATGACACAGCTATATATTTCATATATCGCCTATTGGCGAATGTGATAGTGTTATGGCGCCGGACCCCATCAAGTTCTGTTGGCGTAGTGCTGCTGCGAGTTAGTCTTTAACGGGTCATAGGCTTCGCACACAGTCATCGTGTCTGAATCAGTGGTGGAAGCGAAAGCCTGGCGAAACACTGCGTTCCCCATGTCAACCCCGACAAGGCCTCTTCCGCAGCTTTTCCTCTTGCTTTCAACCTCGGGCTCTGTCAGGAATTTAGTAGACTGATTCATCGTGACTTCATGCCACATATCAGAAGCTGATATGTGATCCCATCTGGTGTAGTGTCCTTCATACCTGGGAATGCAATGACGCCGGCCTCGTGTGCATCGCTGTCACTACAGTCTGTGTCGGATCTACCGGGGAGAGGTGTGGAAGTGCGCCCGCCCTCTCTGTCTACAACGCCACCTTACTGGAGACGACGGTTCCCAACACCGCAAATGGTACCATTCCTGTTTCTTCAGTCAGCAGTCCCGTGTCCAGCGGACAGGCTTCAACCAACACTGTCGGTACTGGGACAATGACGCGAAGTTCCACTATGAACGTTTCATCCGGTGGGTTGGTTCAGACTGCTACATCTCTGGTCAACTCCTTCCTCTCGGGCATTTTGAATCCGAAGACCAGCTCGGTTGGGGTCACCACCTCGAGTACAGCGTCTGCGACGAGCACCGCGCCTCAGAGCATAAAGACATGGGTTTACCGCGGATGCATTGCCAATGGTTCCGCTCGAGCGCTCAATCAGACCTCTTCGGCAACGTTCGATATGACATTCCGGAATGTGCAGCCGTGGCTGTGTCTGAAAAAATTCAAGGACTTCGGGCTGGAAAACGGGGTACAATGCTTTGTCTCGAATACCGTTGCGACAACACGACATGCACAGCGTGTATCAAGCATGCGGGAGTGATACCTCTACCATTTGCGTGCTCGTCGATTTCCCTCGGGGAGACGGTCACTTTGGCTCCAGGTCAGACTCTCTTCACAACCGCTCCTTCGACTTCCTTCTTCGCAACGGCGCGGGCCAGCACCAGCTTGTCTGCATCACAATCGGAATCGACTCTTAGCCGCTGGTTCCAGTATGCCCGCTGCCGTCATAATCTCACAAACCGTTACTGTTACGGCGGGAGAGCAGGGTTCAAGTACTCAGGGTGAGAGGCATTTTCTTGAGCAAGCACCTCGACGAGAATTGAACGTCTGTACTCTTGGCGCGCAGCCTCCGATTCTTCCTCTACGGCGAAACTCGCTAGAAGACGAGCCTGAGGTGCTTGTCGAGGAGATTTAGCAGCACGGCCGGAACATTACTAACGCGTTGAGAGCTGATGAAACTAGACTATCGTGACGGACAATATCGATTCGTTGTGGCCTTGATTGAAGATCTTTCATGTCGCCTTTTGTGTAGATCTCCCCAATGCGTAAACACAATCCCATATACCGGTACAGTCTTTCGAAAAGTTTGGTGCCCATGTAGGGATGCTCTATCAATTGACGATCGACAATTATTCGCTTGGTCCATATGCATAGATGGTTATCATCCCAAAAGATACATGATGGACCTGAGTTGCCCCCTTGCGTTCAATAGATCCGCTTCATCGCAGACGTTTTTGTGCTTAATTGGGCGAAGAGCCAATGATCTTGCTTTTGAGGGCTCCAAACTTGCCGCCGTGCTGTTGCTTGAGCTCTTGCTTTCGCTTGATCTCCTCAGCAATGTCTTTCTCGTCGTGGTTGCCCCAACCATACCAGACAATACTCAAAAGGCCGAACAATGCCGTAAGAACACAACCAGCCATAGCGCCCTTTGCCTTGGTAGTCCAGTTCAGGACTTGCGGCCATGGTCCGTATCTGGCATGTTACAAGAGCCCGATAGTCAGCGCGCGCATTATCTCGGGACACGGGGGTTTACTCACGGTTCGCCCTTGAAGTTGGTGGTTGAGTTGAAACCGACGACGTTACCGGTGTACGGGGCGTTCATCTTGGCACATTGCTCGTTAAAGACAGGTGGAAGAGTCATCCTCTGTTGCGCTACGTCTGGAGCTTCGATGAACACATTTGCCAAACCTGTCGCCACACATCGTAACATCTTTAAGTGTGATTCCATTTGTCAACTCGGTCGAACTCACCCTGCGTGTGATGCCAGTCAACATGGCAATGGAACAACCACGCGCCTGGGTTATCAGCTCTCCATCGGATAGTAGTACTGCCCCCAGGGGGAACGGTCACAGTGTCCCTTCGCACGGGGTTGGTTTGGCTTTCGTCAATCGGTGGGTTCAGCTCCGTGTCGTTCGACGTGTAATTCATCACTTTGTTCACGACTTGGAACTCGTGACCGTGCAAATGAAAAGGGTGGAATCCGGCGTCACTGTTAGGATAGTCAAGTCAGGTCGTGTATAGTGGGGTAAGAGTTAGCGACTTACGTGTTCACGAGAGTGAGTTGAATGACATCCAAGTGCTTGATGGTGATCGCATTGCTCATGGCACCGTAAATCCGCTCGAGCGAGGCATCTTCACCCATGCTGAGCATGGAGAACAAGCTCGGTACCTTGGGCATTTGGTAGGTGCTGGAAGACGGCAGTGGCGGGTGAGGGGTCTGCTCACAATTTATGCTGCTCTTGTGTACTTACATGTCGTTGACTGAGTCGAGTAAGGTAAGTGGGTATTGATTAGTCTCATCCATAAGATCGGATAGTCGAGATGCACTCACAGGCAGCGCGGGGTTCGCCATTGTCATAGGTCTTGCATTCGACGTAATGATTAGAGTCATCGAGCTTGACAAACAAAGCAAAGCACCTACATCGAAAGTAATAATGAACGTGTAATTAACGTCGTGCGGCATGATGGCCTGGGTCGCAATCGGAGCCAGACCGATCTCGCTGGTGACCACAAAAGCGTCGGTCAAGTTGAATGGCGAAGGAGCAGCCGCGGATGAGGAGTATTGAATAGACAAGGTGTTGTTGAGGATTAAATCTTCCGGGATAAGATCGTACCTAGTGGCCAAGTAAGGGTCAAGGCAGGCACGTAGACGCCTTTCGCAGACAAGCTTACATATCGGTGTTCTGGAAAGCCATGAAAGCGTAGTTCTTGTCGGTTTCGTTCTTGGCTTCGATAAGCAAGGAGTACCGCTGCGCAGCGGAGACGGAGAGCTCATCGACGGTGAATGGCTCGACCTCGACACCATCCAATTCGATGACCTGCATGTCGTGACCTTCCATGGCCAAGTGGAACACTAGAACAGCGACGATGTGAGTGTCACAGCTGCACAGAAGTGGAATCCGCTGACATACTGGAGAGAGCAGACATGTTGATGATTCGAACTCGATACTTCTTGCCGGCTTCAAACTGCAAGACGGCTTCATCGTTGACACCCGTACCGGCAGAAAGTTCAGCTTGTGTGTTCATGTATTGCCCATTCTTGGCAACGTAGATGAGAGCGGATTCTTTAAGTGAAAGATGTGAGCATGTCTCCCTGCCGGTGACCTTCCTAGGACACTCACTTGGTACTGGTTCTGCACCGGTCGGGTTGGACTACGACACAGCCCTGGTTCAGTCTGAACTCCAAAGCCCATCCAGCAAATAACGCTTACCCATGTCAAGAACTCATTCTCAACGAGCCATGCATTTTCCTGGTGATACCAGTCGCCGACGATGACGGTATACTCGTCGTCCCATGTGATGTCGGTTCTTTGCGTGGCGGGCGTGATGATGAACGCTATGACAGGTAAAGTGAGAACATTGTATCGATGGTACCATGTCCACGGAACTCACGCGCACGCAGACCATCAGCGTACTGTCCCTGCTTGTGTCCCTGTGAATCGCAGGACGAGGTCTTTAGTAACCGTGGATACCGAATGAAACGGAGTCGAAAACTTACGTGAATCCAGTAGGTCCCGTGCTGAAGGTCTACAGGAATCTCATACGTCAATGTCTCTCCTGGCGGAATACCGCATTGCGTCGTTCCGATGGGTCCATCGTAGTAACCTGTGTTGTTGAAGAAGATACCGTGGGTATGCAAAGCGGTAGGCTGGTCGCCCAAGCCGTTGGTTGCGTGCACTCGGACGGTGTCGTTCTGGTTAACCTGGATGATGGGGGGACTAGGAATGGTAGGACAGTAAGTCGGTCAGACCATTCTTTCGATCTGACCTGCGGTACTCACGGCCATGTTCCGTTGACACCGATGACTCGCCGTTCAAATAGCTTGTCCGGGTTGGCAGTGGCGTAGGTGATGTTCCAGTAGTGGTCAATGACGGCGGCTTGGACAATGCTAGCCGTCCCGGCCAATGCGGAGACGGTCGATATGGTGTTGACTCTCATCCTTGTTTGCTCCTTCAGGTCTAGGATAGGTCTTGTAGCCCAGGAGTGGAAATGTCTACCTGAAACACGAAATAGTAGCCGGGCTGAAGTCGTCTTATCAAAGGGGGAGGGGCATATCTGATAAGATTATGCTCCCTGAGTAAATATATCAGATCCAGGAAAGGTGGAGTGCAAAAAGTGGCAAAGACGCCGCAAGATGTGGAATGTCCAATCTGACCCGAAGTGCTTTCGCCCGGGTCTTGCGCTGCTCCTCTCCAGGTTCCTCCTGCTCCTAAGCCTTCAGTTTAAAAGCTCGATAAAGTCCCGTGCAGAAATAGCAATCCGAAAACTACATCACAGCAAGACGAGAGGCACTTGGGCCAGGGCGCCACGGATGCAAAGCACTAACCCTCCGATAGCCGCAATCTGATAAGCCCTGCGAAGTTCCTGTCACACCAGGCGCAAACGAGGGGTTTGATGCGCTTTTTTCGCTGTTCGCTCCCGTCAGCGTGCTGCACAAGCAAGCAAGGCCTTCCCCCAGTACGGCCGGTCTTTCGTTAAGGAAGGCTGACGACTTGCTGTAGTGGGCAGCTCACGGAGGTCAGCTGCGAAATCATCGGCCAGCCACTCCAAACGGACAGCACAGTCTAAAAGACAGCTAGAGTAGCTGCTATATGCTAGGGCTAGTGCAACTGCCAGTGGTAATGACTGGACGTTGCCACCAAATCTACACTACTCCTAGACTACTCTGGAGCACCCTTATGTTTGAATTTGTACTTGTACCTGATGAGTTTCCAGGTTGCATTGAAGTGCATCTTTCCCAATTCCTCATTACTCGTCGCAAGGATCTTCGAAGATACATCGCTCAAAGCTTCCCTTTGTCGGTCGCGTCACCCGTTGAGCGTACTCGGCGCGTGAGCTGTTTAATACCGCGATTCTGTCGGGATAGAAACCGGGGTGGTCATCAAATGAGCAGGACTTGAGAGCTGGACTTGATAACTTGGTAACTTGGTAGACTTGGGGAGTCACGTGAATGAATGCGTCTGTGGCATCGATTCGTCATCAGCAGCGAAACATCAAAACATCACCAACATTTCAACAAGTCTTTCAGCCTCTGTCTCTGTTTTCTGCTCTTCTGCTCTATTAAACGACAAAGGCTATTAGAGTGACGAACCGCCTTCCAGCTTCATCCCTCACCAAGAACGGAACTCATGCCCATATGCGTGCACTGTAATGGTCTCGCTCCGTACGTCTACACGGTATACAGCTCAAAGGAAAATGTCAGATTGGCAGTGTGCGTGAGTTGCCCATGACTGCACCTTGGCTCCGCAGCGAGAGTGCTGAACTGCTTCCCTTCTCCTACGTTATTTGTGTAGGACTACTGCCAACTCTTTGCAGATCCATTGATTGAACATCCTCTCGTACTTCTCCTCATCGACTTGATCCTTCTCAAACCTCGCGTCTATCGGCACCTCGTTTTTAATCGAGGCTCCAAGCCATTTCAAGCGGGAAGGACGGCTAAGTCTGCGGAATGTGAGAGAGGAGGTTCAACCAGGGTTGAAAGCGAGAACGAGAAGGGTGGAAATATGGAGTCGATGGACGAGCCGACCAGGGTGGCGGGGTTGAATCATGATAGGCGCAACGTGAGCAGCATTCCTGGGCTCAATCGTATGCGTAGGCTGATACGTGTGCCCATTCGCAGGTCGTTTGGAGACAGATCCTGATGTTGAGCCTGATGACAATGGCCGTAGAGACCCGTATGTTTTTCTTTTAGAGCATGATACCAATTATAAACTAAGCGTTATGAGTCAGTCGTACTGTATTCCACCATGTCGCCCTCAGGAAGTAGCGGAGACGGAGCAATACCACACCTCTCGGCTGCGGAAAGACGTATTTGGATGCAAAGTCTGGTAATCGTCGTACTGTGTAAGCGATACAAGGAAGGCTCGAATTTTGGATCCCACCTTGGCAAATGCTGCAACTGACATACTGCAACTATATAGCGACAGTCGCTCAACACCTTACGAGTACCATCATATCAGCGGGGTTCTCGACAGTCAGTCATCGCCGATGGCTGTTACCGCGATCAGAGAAGCTCGGGACTCTCCTGGCGTATCGGAAGAAGGGAGGCATGGACGGTCCAGGATCGCCACCAACGGACGCACGAGCAAGTTCAACGTCAAACCCTCATAAAAGGATGGATCAAGAACTGGATGGATCTGACGGGCGAGGAATATACTTTACGTGAGCACAGCTTCGCCGAATGCTTTACCCAGTATATGTAGCTAATCACGCCCATTCAGATTACCGATGATCTCCCTGACGCTCTTCTTCAGCTCGCTACTACCGTGCATCCTACACGTTTCCCTCTTCATCTGGTCAACGTCGCCTTCCAGCGGAGAAGCAGCAAACACCAGCTCGTCGCTCGGGACAACATTAGCGCCACTTATACTCGGTGGCAAGCTCGGACAACATTTGCTCAGCTGGGTCTCCTGGACAATGAACACCCTCTCTCCAACATTACGCTCGGAGCTTGACCGGACTTGGCATTCCTTGCTGGCGACGATGCAGCGCGAGGGAATAGACGAGATGTGGATCGCGATCCGCCTCCTTGCTGGAATGAGTAGCGGATTCGGGCTTCGAGGTAAGCTACACTGTCTTCCATCTTGACGGACGGGACAGCTCATGATGGCTCTGTGGATGGCGTGAATGGCAGTCGTGTTGCCGAATCCCCCATGGCAAACTAGTTTAGCGGTTCTAGGAGGATGGCTGATCAAGACCGCTATGCAGACGGGTCTACATACTTATTTGGTGACATAGTCTTCGAGATCGCTTGTATTATTAGGTCGGTTGTACGATATGCTAGGCTCAGTGCTGAGAGGCTAGACAGTGCCGCTCGTATCATCACAAGGATCGATTTTAAAGAGCAAACGATTTCCATGACGTGTCTTAGAGCCGAAACAATGTGTCTGGCTTTCGGAGGTCAATGGCACCGACTACCACAACGAACCATGTCTCTACACCTTCGAGGGAAGGATGCAGCAGCGAATGACCCTTGCTCGACCTGCCACTATCCACCGCTGAGGCCGTCAGTTATTGAAGAACAACAAGCAAGGACCCAGGACAATCAGAAGTCCATGACCTACTGGTGCGGGAAACAAAACTCAAAATAGATGATCGAGCTGGATTCGACCACGCTTTCCCGCTCCCGTAAATAAAGATGCGCTTCCATTTGGAGGACCCAGCTAACCCCGAGTCCGCAGGATGTTCCGCCTGCTAACCCAGCGTCAACCTGCAGACACGCTGACGCAAGGGCGAATCGTCGATTGACCGATTCTGGACAACGACGCCGTCGTCGACGACGACATCAAGAGGTGCATATCTGCGAGAGATTCAGTTGCATCTCTGTCTTGTCTCTAGACGTCGATTTAGGTATGTGCCCAGTGATGAGATTGGAGGTGTTTGACTTGCTCATTGTTTGATTCTCTTTTCTTCTCTCCCTTTCTCGTCGCCCAATGGTGGATCTGTGGCGTAATGGTGGATTTCGAAATGGTGGTGGATTGACTGGCTTCCTGGCGGTGTGGTGTTACCTCGGTGGATGTGCGTGATGAACGTGGATGAACGGAATGGCACGGACCTCTCGACTCGCCAACGCATTCGTCAATCTTGAATCACCTCGAATCACACCTTACTCGCTCAGTCCTCAAGTCGTACATCACAACTCCTCAAGATGGGTAAGGTCCACGGTTCCCTGGCTCGTGCCGGTAAAGTCAAGTCTCAAACCCCCAAGGTCGAGAAGCAAGAGAGTTAGTTGGGAAAGAAGGCTGCAGGATTGGGAGAAGTGGTGGCTGACGCGGTTGCTTTTTGCGTGTTAGAGCCTAAGCGACCCAAGGGACGAGCAAAGAAGAGGGCTCAGTTCGTTCGACGATTCGTCAACGTTACCACCGCTCCTGGTGGCAAGCGACAGATGTGAGTGTCTTGCTTCGATTTCTTCTCCCCTTCCTTTCCTTGTCCGTACTCGACACCTCGACGCGGTACAACTCGCCAAACGCGGGTGGCACCGCTTGAATGATGAATGGTTTAAAACAAATGCATAGTTCAATCTTACTCCTACGGGAACTGGAGAATATTATCATCGCAATGTCTTTCGCTCCTATCTGACCAACACCGACCGCCCTTGCCTTCCTTGTCTACCCGTTTGTTTGACGATGTGACTGACTCGTGTTTGCAATAATAGGAACCCCAACCCCGTCGGAAAGTCCGGTTAAAGACCTCGCATTATGTGCATCGATCTACATACGACCACTCTCGACTCTTGCCCTTTCTCCATCATCGTCAACACAAGTAGCGGAAGGGATCACCAGCGGCAATGAAGAGGAACATCTGGAAGGACAGGGGAAGGAATGGATACATCGGGTGTAGATTGTTTGGTGTTTGGTTGCAGAGGGGGAGAGCGCTTGGAAGGATCTTGGTCTTCCGGAAAAGAAGGGAGGGTTTGGTCTTTGCGAGTGTTTGAACAGGTGGGCTGTTTGTGATGGGTATCCCCTATTGCGGTGGTCCTCCTGTGGAGAGGTTGTAATCGGAAGAACCAGCAGCCTTGATTTATCGATCCTGATAAACAAAATCCAGAAACGCACACTGGTGACATCCGTCAGGTGTCTTGAGTGAAGCCTGTCCAGTTGGTTTTCTTGTCCAGTTGTTTTGTTCTGTCCAGTTGGTTGTAGGTTGTTTCCTGTCGACTTGCACAGCCACATTCGCCGTCGCATTTAGCCAGTCTATGTAGCGTCATACAATCATCTGTCGCTCCGCGGATACACCCTACCTACATCGACGGATTCGGGGTACTTCGCGCGTTGTGCTTGACCTTTGAAGTTGAGTGTCCCATAGGGCAGGCTCATTTACCTGGTCGGCGGCGTGGTTGGGTGTGAACAGCTCAAAGTGAATATCGTAATACCTTAGACTTGTGGCCTTTTTACAGTCTCTATTCTGCCTGCAGTTCAGCACGGTTCTCTTGTAGGCGCTTTGAGGCTGGATGTCAAGCGGGTTCGACATGTTTTGTTGTGGTGAGTTGGGCGGGATGTGCGACTGGAAAGACACGTGGACTAGGCAATGAGCTGGCGTTATCTGATGTACGCTATGGACTGGAAGGAGTGTATAGCTATGTTGGGGTTAGCCTCTACAACAAATCCAATGTCACTATATAAGTGAATATCGAGCATGTAAATTGGCTCATTCAAGAGCAACGAGAACAGTGGATTCCGCGTCGATAACGCCTTTGGGACACAGGTGTACCAGTACTAGCATATATCCAGCTAGTTTATTGACCGGCATCAGCGACCATGGCGGTACGTTAGTATAAGAGCACGCCACCGGTAATAGTCACGATCTTCAGGGGTCCAAAGGATTGCTTCGGTGGAAATAGGGAAATTGTGAATCCTTCGAGGCAGCTCAACGGGACTTTCGGAAGCTGGCGCGCGATTCAGTTGACGTTTCCACGATAAAACACGGGGTTCAGGGGTACCTGAAGAGGGAGCGCCCTCAGGGGAAATGAGAGCGCCGCTTCTTCTCCGACACGCTCGACAGCGGCTATGAAGGCACATCTCTTGTCAAAGGACTTTCCGCAGCGCTTTTGATGATGCCCGGGTGGGACCTGAACAAGAAACAAGCGGAACCCTCGAACGATAGTTCTTGCTGCCTTTGCTCTTAAACCCCCACACAAGATGCAGATCCAGCAATGCATGTCCATGAATCCCATTACCGGGTGTGTATGACCCGTTACACTGTATTACAACGTTCGCGTACTAGAACGACCCCCGCCTATCCCATGATTATCAATGCTCAATCACCACCGTTCGAAACCACAACGCCTATGTCGTCAAGCCTCTTAAACACTCTCCACGTGCGCCGCATCGACCTTTTTCTCCGCATGAGCGTTGACCGATGTTACGGGAGTAGCCTTTTCCTGGTGCAAAGCTTGGTTCTTGGAGACGTAGTGTCCGACGGCGGTGTCTTCCGGTCCGTACTTGCCGATATGACGGGATGTGAGGGCGGCGAGGAAGAAGGACAGGAGGGTGGTACCGAAGCAGGCCCAGACGACGATTACTGGTGGGGAGGAACGGAGAACGCGGGCCATCAGTACTTCGGACGTGACATGGTGGATGCGCAAATAGTACGTACACGCCTTGAAAGCTATGGAATCGCGGTACTTGATCGACTTTCCCTTCGCCTTGATCAACTGAATAATCAGAGACTGCGGCAACCTTGGCGACGAGGCACCTGCACTCCTGGGAACGATGATAACGGTGGCGCTGCAATTGACATGAAAAAGTCAGTCTCTTTGATCGAAAAAAGGGGAGCGAGCGCTCGGCGAGGGGAACATACATGATTGCACTCGCAAGGAAGAAGACTGCCATGGCAGCCATGATGGCTTCCCTAAGTCGGATGGTACGTCTCGTTTCCATCTTGTACCATTTCAGCGCAATCGCGGCTCCCAAAAAGGCCTGTTTTCGAGAACAGGGGGCGATTCAGGGAGAGGTTCGGAGAAAGGGGGAAGGGGTGCGGACAAACGGTGTATAGAGAGGAGACACCCGCGGCACCTGTCATCAGGGAAGTGACGGCGATGACGTTTCCGACATGAAGCTTTGCACCGGGGATAAGGTGGGCCTGTTCCAAGAGGAGGATTGATTCAGTTGTGATAACTTGTGAGGCTCGTGGACCTAGTGAATAGCTACTCACGAGTTCCTTCTTGTCATGATTCACGTTGACCAATGCTGCAGGGGAAGGCGTAGAGATGAGCACTTGTGTGGGTGACGAAGCCCCAACGACGAGTTCGACGTACATTGAGCTGCGAGGCCCGTAGCGACGATAGAGAGTGCTCCGTTGAGATTGAACACGATCAACCGGGGCCACTTCAAGTAAGCGTAGGGATCGGCAGACACGGCACTGGTAGACATGGCGTCGAGTCGAGATCAGGTCGTTTCGTTTGTGTGGATGGCTACGTCAGTTACTATGATTCATCGTCAGTGGTAGAGGCGCGGGGACTCCAGGTCGCACTTACGCCTCCTATATAGCAAAGAGCTCCTTCAGCACCTATTCACCGGTTATTTTGCAACCAGCCAGGAACGCACAAAGTCACTCCACGAATCACAAACTCGGATCAGCCGACTGGCGAGTCGGAATTTGCGCCGAGGGTACGGTGCACATGATGGCCCTCCTTTGGATCCAACTGTAGCAAGCCTCCTAAGTCGCTGGGCTCAATGGGGCTGTTCGCTGGTTGTTGACATCCTGTGGCCCCATTGAACGCTGTGTCGGCTACGAAAAGTT
This sequence comes from Naganishia vishniacii ANT03-052, assembly GCA_015708705.1. NCBI lineage: Eukaryota > Fungi > Basidiomycota > Tremellomycetes > Filobasidiales > Filobasidiaceae > Naganishia > Naganishia vishniacii. The sequence continues at coordinate 592,445 of MU158402.1, forward strand.
GCCGGAGTGCGGAAAGTTACTCTTTGTTTTGGAGGGGCGAGGAGGTCAGCTGGTGATGCATGAGACACTAGAAGCCCTATCTAGAAATAGCTTTTCGCAGGATAGCAGACTTGCAGAAGATGTTCTTTGTCGTCTGAGAGGACAGCGCGAGGACAAAAGCTCGGATTCCGGAGCCTTTGCCCGGCTGACTCACGACTCCACGGAGGGAGAAAGCTCTGCGGGACTCCATGTGGGGACTTTTCCGAGTTTTCTTATTGTTCTTTTGATTGTGCCTCCACTTGCCGCGATCCAACGATCTTCCTTCAATGCGTCGGCCTAATTCACCCCTACGCTCTCCCATGCAGGAGATGACAAGGGAGATATGACTGACGAAGAGCGAGCGGGAGACCGATGAATACGCGACACCGCACGCCACTCGGCGATATCGCAGTGGGTCTCTGTCGATCCAACACAGTATATAAGAAGGAAGCGATCCCACAGCTGATCCACATATCGATTTGCGCCCATCCCCATCGATGTTGCAAGGACCCTCGATGCTCCGCTTGCGTCGGATTGAGGCGTTTCAAGCTTTCAAGCTTACAATATTCTAGATTTGCCAAGTCTTCTAATAACCCTGGTTATGTGTCCGTACGACACGTGCACGCGGCCCTCGATGTGAAACTCGGAAGCGTCGCCTGAGAAGAGGATAGGAGATGGCGGGTCATCATCTGGTGTGGTTTACCGTTGGGGCCCGCTACACGGCATTCCCCACGCGGTGAGGGTTTTTACCTGATAAACAATCTATATGCAAAACGACAACTAGAAACCGAATACAAATTGCCGAAACAACAAATCTTGAGCTTGTTGGTCGGTCTTGCTGTTTTCTCTATGCAACTCTTTGAATACAACGGCGGTTGAAAGCGCAAGGGTTAACGAGACCTCCTGGCCGGGGCGTTGAGCCACGGTCACTGGGTGTCGTGCGTGAAACGTGTGGTTGAGCGAAATGATGAAATGACGATGCGTTGGTTGAAATTATGTATCCTGCTGGTTGAACATTGTCCTTCTGTGCCGTCTGGTCGTGATAGACCAAGGTCTACGTGTTGGACTCGACGCCACCTGAGATCTTGAGTTCGCCGTCGTCGGTGCCCGCATAGTCCTCAACGGAATCGCAGGAACAAATGAGGTGCGAGTCACCGTAGGCTAAACGGGCCAAGGTTAGCGTCACACTGAGGCTGATACAGGTTGAAGACATACCATCATCGATACGGGTGACCGTCGGCCAGAACTTGCTCTTTCGTAGGCCAGGCAACGGGTACGCCGCCTGGTCCTTTGTGTACGGTTTGTTCCACTCGCTCTCCGGGGCGGTCATCAGCGCGACAGGGTGAGGTGCGTTCTTGAGCAGGTTGTTATCCTTGGGCTGTTTGCCAGCGATGATTTCCTCGACTTCTTTGCGAATTTGAATCATAGCGTCGCAGAACCTAGGGAAAAGGGATGAGATTGGCTGTCGAGGTCAAGGAGAAGCGCGACTAACCTGTCGATCTCAGCCTTGCTTTCGCTTTCCGTGGGTTCAATGAGCATTCCGGTGGAGATCGGCCAAGACACGGTGGGCGCTACACAAAAGGGTTAGCAACGCTTTGGCTACGCAATCGGTCGACCTACGATGGAAAGAATAATCTTGCAGACGCTTGGCAAAGTCCATGACCTTGAGACCGGCCGACTTGTCAAACTGTGCGAAATCGATCAGACACTCGTGCGCGACCCGTCCGTTCTTGTTGCTAAACTTGAGCATGTAGTGTTCTCCTAGTCGCTTGGCGATGTAGTTGGCATTCAAGAGCGAAATTTTGGCGGTATCCGTAAGGCCCTTGCCCCCGAGCATCTTGATGTACGCCCACGAGATCGTAGTGATGCTTGCGGAGCCCCAAGGAGCGGCCGCCACAGCTTCAATGGCCTTTTCGCCACCGGTAGGAATGATCGGATGACCAGGCAGGAACGGCTGCAAGTGTGATCGAACGCAGATGGGTCCAATTCCGGGCCCACCGCCTCCATGTGGGATACCAAACGTCTTGTGCAAGTTGAGGTGACACACGTCGGCGCCGACGGTACCGGGGTTGGTCAAGCCGATTTGAGCGTTCAGGTTGGCGCCGTCCAGATAAACTTGACCGCCGTGGCTATGGATGATCTCGCATGCCTCACGGATTCCCTCTTCGAAGACACCAAAGGTAGAGGGGTAGGTGACCATAAAGGCGGCGAGCGAGTCCTTGTGCTTTTCGGCCTTGGCATTCAGGTCGGCGAGATCAAGCGATCCGTCGACGAGGGTTTTGACTGAGAAGAGGCGTTAGTAGCGCTCATAAAGGGACAACGAGGGACTTACCAGGGACAACCCTCATTCCTGCCATGAACGCAGACTATCGAAATCTATCAGCACCGTTTCATCACTCATCAAGCACTCTACTCACAGCCGGGTTCGTTCCGTGCGCGCTCAACGGGATCAGACAGATGTCCCTCTTTCCTTGTCCAATCGACTCGAGGTAGGCCTTGATCACACTCAACCCGGCGTACTCTCCTGAAGCGCCGGAATTTGGCTGAAGCGAGGTTGCGTCAAACCCGGTGATCAACGCCAAGTCATGCTCGAGCTCGGTGATGATTTGCTTGTAGCCCTCGTTTTGTTCGACGGGTGCAAACGGATGCACGCCACCGAATTCCTTCCAGCTGAGAGGCGTCATGGAAGACGTCGAGTTGAGTTTCATCGTGCATGATCCGAGCGGGATCATTCCGTGCACAAGGGAAAAGTCCTTCTCCTGCAAGTGGTAAAGGTATCGAAGCATTTCGGTTTCCGAGTGGTACGAGTTGAACACGGATTGCTTAAGGAACCCGGTCGATCGCGAGAGTTCCTTGGGTGCCGTCTGGATTTCCTGTCCAAGTTGCTCAGCGGTGATACCAAGCGAACCTTCCGCAAACTCGGACAATCCGGCGGGCGCGTATCCTTCTTTTTCAGCAGCTTGCGCGAATGAATTGATGATATCCGTCAAATCGAGAATTCCCACGCTCTCATCCAAGGTCACCCCGACCGTCTTGTCATCCACCCTTCGAAAGTTGATTCCGCGGGCGACACTGACCTCGTGTACTTTCTTCGCTCCACCAGGGACGGCAGAGACGTCGATAGTGAGAGTATCGAAGAACCAGCCGTTCGAGTTGGTGACGACGTACCCCATCTTTTCGATCGAAGCTTTCAGAATGGTCGTAAACGCATTCACTTTGCCCGCGATTGCTCGCAAGCCTGCAGGACCGTGATAGACAGCATACATGGCGGCCATGTTGGCAAGCAAAGCCTGAGCCGTGCAGACGTTGGACGTTGCCTTTTCCCTTCGAATATGCTGTTCTCGAGCTGCAAGATCACCTCGTCAGAACGCGTTTTCTCACATTGTTCCCGCACGACTTACTCTGCAAAGCCAGTCGGTACGCCTTTTCCCCCCTCGTATCCCTACTCACACCCACCAACCTTCCGGGCATCTTACGCTTCAACAGATCCGTGCACGCAAAGAACGCGGCATGAGGACCACCATATCCGGCCGGGACACCAAATCGCGCACTATTGCCCAATGCGATATCCGCGCCCCATTCTCCAGGGGGTTTCAACATCGTCAATGCCAACAAGTCGGTAGCGACGACAACTTTGAGTCCCTGGGTATGTGCGAGGGTTGTGAGAGTTTCGTACGACTTGATAGAGCCGTTTACGTCCGGGTACTGAAGCATCAATCCGATACAGGCGTCGTTTTTCGGGTCTAGGGATTCGACGGCTTGCGACATTTCGGAATCGGGGACAACACGGATGGTGATTCCGAACCCTTTTGCACGGGTTCGAAGTACCGCCATCGTAGCCTCGCTCACACCCGAGGAGACGAGGTAGGTCTTCTTCGTTGTGGGAGATGCCGAACGCGGGGAAGTGGCAAGGCACATGGCCATGGCTTCGGCTGCGGCTGTGGCTTCGTCCAAGAGAGATGCGTTGGCGATCGAGAGGCCGGTGAGAGAGGTGATGATCGTTTGGTAGTTAATGAGAGACTCGAGACGGCCTGAATGAGGGATAGGTTAGCGGGAAATCAAGGGAGATGAGACTATAGGCTTACCTTGCGACTGCTCTGGACTGTAGGGCGTGTATGCGGTGTACCAACCCGGGTTCTCGAGGACCTGTTGTCGAAGGAATCAATGAGGGCATCGCCACCTCGTCCTCTTGCCGGCTTACATTTCGCTGAATCACGGGGGGAACGATCGAGTTGTGATACCCCATTCCGATATAACTCTTCATCGGTCGATTCATCCCGGCCAACCTCTCCGCCCTGCGCAGCAACTCCAACTCACTGAACGGCTGAATATCCCCATCGGACAACTCCTCAATCCTGATATCCGCGGGCACAGTCTCGTTCACAAACGCCTCCATGGACTCGTACCCTAGGTATTCGAGCATCTCATCGACATCGCGTTCCCGAGGCCCGATATGGCGCGGGGTGAACGTATCGAGAGGCCGGAAGATGGAGTTCTTGGGCAATGCATGTGTGGCAGGGTGGAGTACGTGTGAGGCCGACGACGAAGAGGAGATGGCGAGTGTCGAGTGGTCGCGAGTTAAGGTTGACTGAAAGCGGGTCGCAATGGTGAAGCCGGACCGAAGAGGAGTCTTCGGAGCTCGAAGGAGGGAACGCGCGATCGGACGAAGCATCTTGTGGTGGGTGATGTGTGCTCAGTCAACGATGGAGCGAGGGACGAAGCTGCGCATTCGCTGTCTATATACCGCCGACAACGAGTTGTAGTCAGTAAAAAGTCACCTGTCGATGTTGGAAATGAAGGCAAGCGTGGTAGGTCTGGTGAGCCTGAGCCGTATTTTACAGTGCAAAAACTCGAACCCGACGACCGGGTGATCATTTGCGCGTTATTTGAGGCCGGCAGTAGCGGAACCAGATCCTCCGTCAGGGAAACCGGCCTTTCGAGCGCATAAACCTGCAGCGCCTGAAGCGAATCGAGCAAACTTGGTGATATTCATTGGAATTTGATGGAAAGTACTGAGGACAAAAGGCCATACAGTGTCAGCGGTCCTACCATGTTTTCCAATTCGTAACAGATAAGATCGGTTTACGGGTGCAAAGTAGGTCCGATGTCCCGATGCCAAGGGGGAAACAAGGGGGAGCTGAGGGCGCGTTATTGCCTTTGCTCGCTCTGCTCGACTTTCGCGTGCATATTGGTCTACGTTTCAGGGTGACGTTTCATGTTTGCGTAACGTTTATATCCCCTTTCGGTTGTGGAAGAGAAAGGAGAACGGGAGAAAGTGATTCGAGTGATGTTCTGCTTTGGGTGCAGTGAGTTCCAAACATAGCCAGGGTAATAAGACCAGGTCATACATAAGAATCATGGAGCAGGGCCTAATCGTGGCGAGATCGCCTCCTGAGTCCTTTCAAGCGCGGTTCTCGCTGCTTTCCTTTCGACATAGATATATCATTTATGGGCCTCTCAGAGCCCTACATATATATGTATGTGCGACTGGGTGGCTCGCCGTCCCCCGTGGGTTAAACCCTTTCTCTTTACTGCATCCACTGGCTTCTTTCCCATGAAAGTTCACGCACTTGCGCTAAGACCTCTTGCATCTGCTTTGCCGTTCAACGTTTACATACTTGCTGAGCGTGTGTGTTATTTTCGTTGCCCTTTGACTCTCACGAGGGTAGCGAACCGGTTCTGAATGGCTGTCGCTTGATATTAGGGCCTCCCCTCTCACGAGTCATCGACTTTTTGCCTCGATGACAAATCCAGAAATCCACCCCGAATCATTGGCTGCCCCCGCGAGTTCCAGGAACACCCATAGCAGGGGTGAGCCTCAGCTCCTGCCTGTCTACCTAAGCAAAATATACGTCCAGGGATGCGTTAAGAAAGATGATGGGTCTGAAGAGGCACAAGGCGACCCTGTCCTTGGAGATCCAAACATGCCAATCAAAAGAGCTTGGGAGGAGCTGGGCAGGTTGTCTGCTGCCTGTGCTTCGAAATACGAGGCGGAGGATGCGGGGGGCACTGAACAAGCCGGTTCTGAAGCAACGGAGGACATAGTCGCTAGTGTGTTGGACTTGAAGGGCATTAGCTGGGTGATTGAGTCAAAGGCTTTAATTGACACCCTGTCTCCAATCGGTGCCGACATGGAAAAAGACCTTGAGGCCCTACCTCCCAGCATCCAACGGGAAGAAGCTTTGACCATGTTGGCGGAACTGCGGTCGTCTTTGGAAACTTTTGAGGAACAGGTGAAAAAGTTTCATGCGAACGCAGAGGAAACTTGTCCTGTCCCTCACTCCATAAAGTTCTGCTGGATGGAAGACTATAGAAACGGCCAATTCGCGGTAGCGACAACAGATTCGAAGGGCAGGTTTGAAGGGAGAATGGTGAAAGGGCGGCCATCAGACATTGATTATAAGAAAAGCCTCGAGTGGGACAAGCTGGAGGAAGATAATAATTCAGTCTCAATCGCCCCTAGTAGCTCTCTTTCGCTGAAGCTTCGGTTTATATCGCTCGAGTAGCCTAATCTTCCGACTATCGGCTCGTCGGACCAGACTCAAATCACTCCAGACCTGGTGTATCGCTAGGAAGGACAGTGCCGACCATATAGTGATCTTGCCGAAGCTGAATGCACCACAGGCTCATAGAAAGCTCTCGTTTGCGATGGCGAGAAGGCACAAGAACAAAATCCAAATTATGATGCCGTACTGGCTTCATCGCACTTAGTGAAGAAGCCTAGCTTAAGCGTTAACCGAAGCAGTAGGATATAACCGTTACGTTGCGAGCTTTTTTCACGGGTTGGCTTACTCACCTTGATTGTTGTTTTCAGGATTGCGGTGTCTGTGTATGTTGCGAGGTCGTATTCGCAAGAAAGATTCAAGCATATGAATTGCGCTTACTCCAGAAAGCTTGGCTGCCCACTGCGTGAAGCGAAGGGATGAACGAGGCTCAATAGCGTGTCGTGGTGGCTGCATTGGCGGATAGCGTACACGCTAACTTCAAGTGACCAACGTCCTACCCCCGCCAGACAAGTCAGAATGGATGGCATCGCCGCTATAGGAAGCTCAAGTACAGCAAGGTAGGAGGCAATCGCCGGGACAGACGGAAATTATACAACGTTTGGGACACACAAACGAATCTACAAGGGACGATGTGCTTCGACGGACGCGGGCTAATTCTGGGAAAAGGGTCGACTGGTGGGAATTCCTCCCGGTAGGCTTCTCTCGCCTTGCCTCATATTCGTGAAACCCCTCTCGTTCTGTTGGGCCCAGCTGATAAGGGATGGCATAGGCCATGGTGGACTCGAGTATTTCTTTAGCGTATCTGCGCTATCTCCGGCCCTGAGAACTGAAGGCATGGCTATTCAGAATTTGGAGACACGGTTGAGAATCGCTACATGTCGTAACCCTGACGAAAGTTTTAGCTTTCCTGAAACCATGAGGTCTTGCGAAATGTACCAGATTTCCCGGGGCGGTACATCCATCGCAGCAACCATTGGCCAGCTAATAGGCCCAGACGGAGTTTCAGGTGGTATAACGGTTCACGGCGATCCG